>CAWUFW010004459.1:750000-1500000 GCA_963921515.1 Calotriton arnoldi
AAGACTTAAATGTGTTCAGTATATCCTTCCTTTTTGTATGTACTTGGTCTTTAGTATCTTTAATACTTGAAATAATATTCTGATTTTGTTTATGTTTCAAATATGAGGCAAGTAATTTACCAGCTTTATTAGCTTCACAGAGGTTCAAAGCTTTAACCCCTTCGATATTAGGGCCATATATGTTTACCATGTGTATGAGATCCTCTCCCTTCCTTAAATGGGTAATTAAGAGTCTACCCTCGGTGTCGTGAACCTGCGATTCTATTGTCAGATTCGCTTTTTTGGCTATCAATGTGATCACCCCCTTCCTTTTATGATATGCCGGTGAACAAGCAATTTGTGAGATCCAATTGTTTTTAATAAAAGTCGTATCTTCTTTAGATAATTTTGTTTCTTGTAATAATATAATGTCACCTTTAGTTTTAGCCAGATAATCGAAAAGTTTCCTCCGTTTAATTGGGTGATTGAGCCCTTTAACATTCAATGATACAACAATAATATCTTCAACAATATTGTGTACTCTTCCCTGTGTCATTACATATAACATACAATACAGATTAATTTAACCTTGCATCCTAACAAGTGATAACAGACTACCTCGTGTTGAATTAGCTTCCCATAAGAAAACTTCCGCCTAATGCTGTTATTGTCTGTCATTCCAAACTTCGCGTTATCAATGATATCTATGCCTGTAGATAACAAAACCTTACAATTCCCTTGTGCACACATCATGATAAATAAAGGACAGCAGAGAAAAGAAAGAGGAAAAAGGAAATAAGAAAAAACACACCAAGCAAAACCCTCCCAACCCACCCCACACCCTCTCTTCCCCCCCTCCTCCCTGCAAAACTCGCATGTAGGAGGTGCGACAACAGGATCGTCAAACCACCGTGTGGGTAAATAATAAACATATTTCAACTTTATTTATGATTATCCTCTATATGTCTCTAGGATACTCAGGTTAATTGGGGCCTAGGGACCTCCTTAATCACAAGACAGCATCTGTACGCCATAAACAACCCCGTAAAAGAGAGTATCTTAATTAACATATTCTTCCAATTATGAAAGTTGAATGATAATTCCTCAATCTCTTCTTTAAATCAAACATCGTTACAACTCCAAACTGACCTTCAAAGCCAGCCGTATGAACTAAATGATAGTGAAGCAAACCCGCCCAATCAGAGCAGAAAGACGCAACCAGAGCCCAGCTAAATGAGCAAGCATTATAACTCACAATTTCCTTTTATTAGACATAGAGGAGGCAAGGTCCATATCCTGAGTGGAAGGTCCGTCCAAAAAGTTCAGCAACTCTTTAGGGTCTGTAAAGTAGAGTCGACGGTCATTGACCGTGATCCTAAATTTAGTTGGACCTGCAAAAGAAAATTGAATATCTCTAGACCTGAGTTTGTCCCTCAGATTAAGAAAACCTTTTCTAGTATCCACAGTGGGTTTGGAGAAATCTTGTGTAAAGATTATTTTATGGCCATTCAAGATCAGTTGTCGACTTTTGCGGGCAAAATTGAAGATGGATTCAGTATGTTGATATCTCAGTGGCTTGCATATTATAGGTCGGGTAGATTGACGTGAAGATGAGGTAAATATAGGGACTCTATGTGCTCGATCCAACTCAAAGGGTTGCGAAAATTTTATACCAGTAAATTGCGGTATCCAATCCTCAAGAAAAGCAACACAGGAGTCTGCTGAATCCTCTGATCCCTCTGGCAGACCCAAAATTCGAATATTGCCTCTTCTATTTCTATCTTCGAACTCCGCCGATTGGTTCTTAATAATAGTTGTCAAATCCATAAGAAGTTTCACATCTTTGGTAGTTTTGTTAGAGACATCCTCAATATCTCTAATCCTCTGTTCTGCTGCATCTACCTTGATATTAATAGTATTCATATCCGCTCTGATAGCTGTAAGTTCTAGTTGCATAGCATCAGTATTCTGCTTAGTAGATTTGGCAAGATCGTGAACCTCTGCAAGCTTCTTCAAGATCATTTCCATTGTGCTGGCGACATCCGCTTTTGCTTTGATGGGGGAGTCAGATAGAGACGGTTCCCTTTGTTTTTCTTAAATTGGGCTCTTGATTCTTTTTCGGCCATTGTGACACTGGTAATTCAAAGGATGAGATCCTTCTTAAGTTTAATTGTATTGGTACAGATCTGATATGCAAAAACAGAAGATTCGCTCCTTAGCCAAAAATGCGCTCTGCAGCCGGCTATTTCAATTCTAACTGAATCAACTCCAGTATATGGCTTACTTTGTCCACATCTGATTATCCGAAAATTGCTCCAGCAATTAATCCGCCTATGTAATAGTTGCTAATAGACGCTTATATATATAACTTCCAATCAGATCACTGAACCTCCCTGTGTAAGGTATCTTCAGCACAGTAAATCAGCAATGTGATATCAAAGAGGTCTAAGCACGACAAAATTGAGTGATATATCACACCTGAAAAAAAGCTTAAACGTGATATGGTAGCTCCTTGCCTCTTATCGTGTCACCAAATAAAGTTGAGAGCGGTAGCACTATATATGCTGGCTTATTCTGATTACATGTTTAGAAAAAGAGAGAGGGACCCTATATCACCACAGGGGTAGGGTGCCTATAGACCAATAGTAAAAAAAACCAATCCCCTTGGGAACAGATATACCGCCACACCAACTTAATTCTTATATTCACCACAAAACTTAATATCAATCATCCAGAGTAAACCCAAAACAGAGGTGCAAAATTATATGAACTCTAAAATCAAGTCAGAAAAAACAAATTTAATTGCTCTGTTTAATTTATTAAAAATATATATGTACATATACTAACAAATCACAATGTTAAAAACCATATCATAAAAACAATTTCATATTCAATTATGACATACAAAACAACTGATCACAAATCCGAAAACGAATTTGAGAAATCAAATTAAAAAAACATATAACTACAGCGAGTGGGAAAACAGCAAGAAAAAATATTTTCTTATCAAGAAGACATCACAATAATCAGACAGTAAATTGAGTATAAATGCACACAATTAGGACAACAAATTCTTGTTCAATAATCGCTATAGAGTGTTGCACTTTGTCATTAATCCGTGATGAATTCAACTATAAAGCATCGACGCGTTTCGGTGGGTCCAACGAAATATCACCCCACCTTCTTCAGGAAAGCCAATATCTTCCCACCTTGCTTGAAATTTTCTAATCGAAGTACAAAAATATAAAACATATAAAACAACCATTAGGGGTTGATTAAAAAGTTCACAATTTACATCCTCTATGGTTTACTCCCAAATACTCAAACATGCTAACTTTTAAACATACTTCCAAATCTACTTCCGATTCTCACCTGGACCATCATAGACATCCATCATATTTCATTCACTCGATGACTCAACTATATAGGGCGCACACATCTCAGAATCAAATTACTGCCCCACTTGAGTAATTTTATAAATACCAACTCAATTATTCTCAAACATAAAGAACCAAACATACTTGCAGTTACCATCAACCTAGTAGTTACCATCAAACTAGTCACCCATCCCAACCATACTACATTTACTCACTCATACAATAAAAGGCAAACATACCTTGAACATAAAAATGTATGCTGCCTGACTTAGAATAGTTCAGGAATACGGATTGTGTTCCTCTTCGCACACAACTATAGAGAATACACAAAGGATAAAACAATATCAGGTAATCTTCCTACATTTTCTAGACACTAAGTCACAATATACCGCACTTCTTAAGGCATTTTACCTTCATATGAGGCTAAAAAACCTTCGCATCCATGTTTTGAGCAACCAGGCTCCTTGTAGATGGTTCACTTCCTTATATCAGTAGTTCTAGATAAATAGAGTCCCAATCTGCATGAGAACAATATGCAGAGAAATATTACTAATAGAACACCTTGCGAATAACTATCGGCTAAGGTTGTAGAAAGTTGGGGGCTCCCAAAGTAATTACCTGTATAATAATAATAAGGAAGTCCAGGCTAATGTCGTGTCTTAAACACATCAAAAGGAGGGAAGACTTCTTCTCTCTCCAAGTAGTATATTTGGTAACCCGTACCTGTACATACAAAAAATATAAATTTATAATAAAATCGCCGTAACTATAACGTAGTCTCCAAAAAACACCAAATTGGAGCCCATATTAAGCATATAAGTTTACGAACAAATTATAATACCCAGGCAATATATTACACCTGGTTCAGTACTTTAAAAATGATACAAAAACCTAAAACCACAAAACAAAAATATTGTAACAATGCCCTATTATTTCCTAAATCAATCTACGGGGACCACCCATCTCCCGTGTCCATCATACTCCGGAAAATCGGGTCAAATATGTGCACCCAATTGCATAACCCAAAATCAAAACCTCAACGGGCAAGCATCAAAGGTTACAGACCGCATACCCTTAGTTGGAAGCTTGAAATCTAAACTCTAACCTACAGCGGGGCATAGTACACGTTCCAGATAAACTGCCCTCTCCCGCTTACCTGACCAGCGGATTCCACAAAAAAACCCAAGCGGGGTTCCAACACGGGGTAATAAGCCTCCGTAAGCGTAACTCTTCACATCCCGAGTACGCTTCTATTTAAACCCCAAATTCCCGAGCGTGGAATTGAAAATCTGAAAAGCGTCAAGCAACAGCTGGGATCAAAATGTCACATGACTTTGAATCAACTCCAGCAACGCCATCTTGGAACAGTAATAATAAACGAAGGCGCTAATGGATCATAGATAAAGCCTCACCAGACCCCTACTTATATGGCCACATACCAAGAGGAAATTAGTGACAACTTCCTAATTTAGAGATTTATATCCCATTCTTATAATGAAAAAAGAAACACCTTATCTGTACGAAATATTGGCGATCCTAGAATCACCTAGTCCAAAGCAGAAAATAGAAACGCCATATTGGAGTTTCAAAAACGTAGTAGACTAATAGAAACTATTCCTATACATGCTCACCCTGCTTTTTACCTGCATTTGTACTACGGTCTTTTTCAAAAATTCTTTTGAACCCGCAAAAGCCCATCTAATTAAACACATTATTGTTAACTAAAAACTGATAGTTCCAGAGCTACCCTTGATCGTTCCGCATATATTATCAGCAAGAAAACCCGACTAAAATGGTCCCACCAGTCGTTACCATTCTTCTTTAGAATTCAGGCCTTTGCACATGGTATTTAAAAGAGAAATATACCACTGCTCTCGAGATTTTCTTTTTATTTCTAGATTGCCACCTCGCCTCCCGATGGTTACCTTTTCCAATATAAACCATCCAAAATCATTCTCTTTGTGTCCCATTTCTATAAAATGAGGGACCAGAGGGGCATTCTCTTTCCTTGTTTTGATAGCTGACCTGTGTTCCTGAATCCTCACTCGTAGTTCTCTACTTGTTTCGCCCACATAGCCTAGGCCACATGGGCAAAGTAGTAGATAAACTACACTCTTGCTTTTACAATTATTAAGGGTTTTTGACTTCAAATGTCGTCCATTGAGCTCCATTTCTTGTGACTGAATACACAACGCACATACGTTACATGTGCCACATTTTACATTACCAACTGCCATGCTATTCCCAAGTGTTCTTTGGGTCTCTTTACGGTTTTCACGGTAGGTGTGTACCAACTCGTTTCTGAGGTTTCTGTTGCGTTTGAACGCAAACAAAGGTCTCTCTAATTTACATTCTTCTTCATGATTCAGAATATGCCAGTTCTTATTGACAATATTCTTAATTTTATTACTCATATTTGAGTACTTACTCACAAACACTAACTTGTTCTGGTTTCTGTTCCTATTACCTTGTTCATTTTTCTCAAACATGGCTTCCCTATTATAAAACCTAGCTCTTTTAAAGGAATGGGAAATAAGTTTTTCGGGTACCCTCTATCTCTAAACTTCATTTTCAGGACTTCAGAATGTTTGTAAAAATCCACCAAATTAGAACAATTTCTCCGCAGACGGAGAAATTGGCTAAAGGGGATATTATCCTTTTGAGACTTCGGGTGGTAGCTAGAGTAATGTAGCAAAGTATTTTTGTCCATCGGCTTTGTAAAAAGCTCCACTTCTAGGACACCATTCACATCCTTAATTGTGATGTCCAAAAAATCAACCCTAGTTCTACTAATATGGGATGTGAATTTAAGATTACAATCCCCAAGTTAAGCCAAATCAAAAACTCATTTAAAAGATCTCGATCACCTTCCCATATAAAGAAAATATCGTCTATGTAGCGGTACCAGCCCGCTACATTTTCGAAGAAGGGAGCAAGATCATTAAAAATATGTTTCTTTTCAAACTCTCCCACATAAAGACAGGCCAAACTTGGGGCACAGGTAGCCCCCATGCTGGTCCCCTTCTTCTGTTTGAAAAGTTGATCCCCAAAAAGAAAGATGTTATTTTTCAGAATCTTTCTCACACACTCAACAATAAAGTTTTTATTAACCCCATCTAATTCTACCTCCATTAATAATTTACGCACCATCTCTATGGTGTCGTTTTGGGGAATGTTCGTGTAGAGAGACTCAATGTCAAGGGTAACCAGACACTGAGGGGCCGATTCCGATTTCGGCCGGAAGGGCACCGAACGATGGTCGGAGCCCTTCCGACCGAATCGGAACGTGCCGGCCGGATTCCTTTCCGACCGAGCCATTCCGATGGGCTCGGTCAGAAAGGAATCCGACTCGGATTTCCAGATGGCTTACGACGGGCTCGGAGAGCCCGTCCGCCGTCCGGAAATCCTTCAGTACTCCCCCGGCCGCCTCTTCACGACCGAGGGAGTACGATGGCAGATGTTCACTGCCTTTTCGTGCCGGTCTTTCCGGCACGAAAAGGCAGTCGGTAACTGTCTTTGGGGGCCCCCAGTAGGGCCCCCAGGGTGCGAGGCCGCCGAATGGCGGCCTGGGGCACCTATGGTGCCCCTCTGTTGATCCCGGCACCCGGTGGCAGGCACCTTGGGGTGCCGGCCACAGGGTGCAGGGATGAACTGCACCCCTGCTTTCCACAATGAAAGCATGCATTCCGCTCGGAATGCATGCTCCCAATGTGTAGTATACGAGTGCGACCGAACAGGGTTCGGTCGCATCGTATCTGCAGGGCCGTAACCGACGACAGCAGGTCGGTCGGTTATGGCTCCTGACCGATTTCGGACGGACCTGAGTCCGTCCGACATCGGAATCGGCCCTAGTCTCTCCACAGAACGATTTTCCCTCCAATAAAGCAATCATATTTTTTCTTGCTGTTTTCCCACTCGCTGTAGTTATATGTTTTTTTAATTTGGTTTCTCAAATTCGTTTTCGGATTTGTGATCAGTTGTTTTGTATGTCATAATTGAATATGAAATTGTTTTTATGAAATGGTTTTTAACATTGTGATTTGTTAGTATATGTACATATATATTTTTAATAAATTAAACAGAGCAATTAAATTTGTTTTTTCTGACTTGATTTTAGAGTTCATATAATTTTGCACCTCTGTTTTGGGTTTACTCTGGATGATTGATATTAAGTTTTGTGGTGATTATAAGAATTATTCTGATTACAGCCCAGTGTTTTTAAAGGACCTCCTGTCTGAGCGTCATTCCTGGAATCAAGCTTCCTCTCTTTGCCAGAACGGAAATCTCCTTCAGATGAGGAAGTACTGATCTTCGGCTCTTCAGTGAGAATCTGAACACCCTTAATTGTGCTTCCTTCTCAAATAGTTGACACCGGCATGAAGGAAGCCTTGCTAAGCAACCCCTTCTCTTTACTCCTCATTAGCCTGAAAATCTCGTTGCTCGAGCCGTCCCATATGGTAAATATTCAGGTCTCTCTTCGTTCGACAAAGCAGTTTCGCTATTGAAGTGGGCGCGCCAGACGCGTAGTGACGTCTCCCATCTCGCGCAACCTCTGATCACGCTTCCTTCCGTCCACCCGCAGCGCCATTTCAAGGTCAGGCACAGGATCGTAACATTGGATTTAATTACACTTCCATCGAGGAATCCCAAAGCGGCTGACTTTCCATCTCCCTAGCGCAGCCAATAACCCGGCATACAGTCCACCTTCAAGCGTGAAGATAGCAGCCTTACATAACGCCGAGCGTCGCTAGTGAGTATACCGATCCGCCATTTTGCTTTAGTAAACTTTCTTTTTCTAAAGCAGACAGTCAGTTTTCATTCGTTTCCAGCAATTAAGCATTCATTGGTACCTTGCAGATGGTGGAAAATCCTCTTCAGCATGATAGGCGACCCCAACCGTATAGCAAAGTCTTTGTTCCTAATTCGACTCCGTCCGCCATTTTAGATCGACAAATGCATTCCGGTTTTCAGTCCATAAAAAAGACGATAACTCCTCACAGTTTCTTCATTCCAAAGGCATCCCCAGGTGCCATCGCCATTCCGATTCTAGAAACTGCTTTTGTGTCCCATAACCAGCGTTGTTCCGAGAGGAAATCAAACGCCGAGACCCCTCACTCGGCAGAGCGACGGAATCACCCAGCCATCGGCTCTGCCGTCCAAGCCACGCCCCCTCAAACGTGAATTTATAAACATGAATTCGTCCCTCCATCCTGACAATAATGCCAATGGTGAATTAAAGAGGCAAATCAGTTGTTATGTGCACTCTTTGGGTGACCTTGGTTCCTATTATAAATGAACAACATTATAGTTTATTAAATCAAACACAGGAGTAGGTTTTGTACAACGCACACACTGAAGTAATTTATTTTGAGGTTCTCTTATTTGTGATAATGAAGAAAAAGGTGGGAAAGTGAAATAAAACAATTGCCTACCATCACACAATTTGATAAAGTGGGGAAGCCAGGATTAATGCCAGGTTTTCTGGTTTCACAGTGTGCAATTATGCTTCACTTCCCCTACACCCACCTTACCGCCAACTCCCCCCACCCAACCCCCACTCCGCTGGCATCAATGCGGCCCTCGGTTACATCATAGACCAAACGTATTGGCCCGTTGGAAAATGTTTGTGAGTACCCATGATCTAAGATCACGTCTGGGGACATGTCAAAAGAATTTTTGGGGAAGATATAGAGGGCCAGTCTTATGAAGCACCTTATGAACCAGACAAAGAGCCTTAAATTTGGCCTCTCGCAAACAGGCGGCCAATGAAGGCTGAAGATGCACTGAGAGACAGGGCTGAATTTTGGGAAAGGAGTATGTGGCCTACATTGCCACTGCTGCACGTTCTCGACAAAATTAACACTTGTTTGTGTGCAAAAAGTAGCCAACAAAATCAGATAAAAGCTTAGCTTCAGTTCAAAATCTGCCACGGCTATGTTGAAAGTTCATTTTTGCTGTTTGTAAGGACAAATATGGAAGCATAAATCTCTTGAAAGCATCAGTCAAATTGTACCGTAAAAAAAGACTAAGGGCCTTCTTTTTGTAACAGCATTAATGGCATGGAACATGTCCATGCCTCCCTACTTTCCCTAAAAAAACCTTTGGAGGTCAGGTTTAGAAGCTGTTCCCAAAGTTTGAGTCACTGCATGAGCCACTGTCCGAAACACACATCTGACAGGCCAGAAGCTGACGTAACAGATGTTGGGCTAGGCCCAATTTAGGACAGGCCACCTACTATCGTCTCTGCCCTTGCCCTGTTTGTTCAGGACCTCCATTCAAACCATGGCAGTCCCATACAGAACAGTTTTAAATGTCTCCCATGCACAGTTAGTACGACCCTAACACACTGGGCACAATTGTTATATGGCTCCTTGCATTGGACCCCTCCTCTGGAAGTCTACCTCCAAGACTCAAGTTTTTATTTATTTCGGGTTTTTGTTAAACACTGCTAACCACCCGATTGGTGGCCTCAGGGCGCTCATGGTGTGTAATAAAAGTTTGAACAGGAGATGCTAGATATTTTGATGCATCCCCATCATGCCTTCTGTTTGTGTATAGCATTCCCACAAAGGAGTTCACACGGGTGTAAAAGGCGTTCAAGTGCGAGGTGTAAAGGGAGGACGCGTCTCAGGTGTCTGACCAGAAGGACTAGGCCGAGGCTGAGATTTTCTGATGCTGGGACAACAGGATTATCAAAAAGCCAAAGTGAAAAAAAAAGCATTGTTAATGTTTTCATAGGCTTGAAGTAGTCCTTCTCAAGTCTCAGGTAGACGGATAGTGCATTCCAGAGGTAGGAGCCCTGATAAAGACGGATGTGGCCACCATAGCTTTTGTATCTAAATAGTTGCGGTGACAGTAGGCCTATATTAGCTGCCCTGAGACTCCGGGTTGGTTGATGCAGAACAAAGAGGCGAGCAATATAGTTCCAAATTCAGTCATGCAGTGCCTTGTGGACAAGAGGGTTTTAAATGATGCCACAGGACCACTGGAGAGATCTGAGGGCAGGGGGACTATGGTCAACATGATCATATGATAGCTGCGTCATGGCACCATGACATGCTGGATCTGATGCTCCAGGTTATTCTCTCCTGTGAGAGCTATGGTCATGCAGACAGGAGCTATTTTGGGGTCGAAATACCTGCTGCACTGAAGGCAACTGTAAATTTGACACTGGAACTGCAGTTTTTACAACCGATGTGGTGGCTCTGCCCTCCGGCAGTTCGGCAGCTGGCCACCAATGCATAAGTGAACCCCTAAATAATAGGGCATGATTTACCATCAAGTGGTTATGGACAATTCTCCTGTTCTTGGAAGAAAGGCTACATTTGGGGCAGAATGCACAGCGGTTTATCTCTTTGGTGAAGGAAGTTCTATATGTGGATTTTTTTGCAAATTTAGTGCTTTCTCTAGAATTCGGGGGATTTTCACTACCACCTAAATTTAAATGACGCCATTTGACATTACATTTTCACTATAGAACACACAACCTGATACATGTAGTGCTTAAAGAAATTGATTGTGCATCCCTCAAGCCACCAATCCATTTGCTATATGTGTGTGGTGTCTTTGTGCAAGGATGCCTTTGTGTACATATGTGCTTCTATGTTTGTTGGCCTGAGTGTATGTGTCTCTGCTTTCTTTGCTGCCTTTATGTATGTTGGTCTATGGGTGAACAAAGCGATACCAAAGGGGATGATGGACGGTCTATGGGTGTCAGTAGGTATGGTCAAGTAGATATGTGGGTCTTTATGATTGTTCTGTCTATGCATAGGTGCTGGAATTTGAGGTGGAGGGGTGCACCCTTAAAATAACCATGATGAAGTTTTGAACGTGAATGATCAATAAAGATGACTTTTTATCTCCTCACATTTGCTGTGCATTCAAAGACAGAGGTCAAATGTCAGTCTAGTCAAATTGCTGCTTATAATTTTAACATTGAGATCGATGTTTACTTTTCTTTTTTTCTGACAGCAAATTAAGAGCATTTGTTAAAGTGAACTATGTGACAATCTTGCTGGGGTATGGGAAGTGTGAAAGGGAATACTGTATGATGCCATGTTTTTCTAACACACAACAAAATTAAATTAACTGTACAACAAACTGTACAAATATTTCAAAATATATCAGCAGCAAGAAAAGCTCAAATGAACCACCTTTTTTATAATTCTAAAGTGTGAAGGGAAGATTTTACAAACAATACCAAGACACTTTATTTGGTGATATCCTAATGACAAATGTTCGTTTAAACCCAATTTCCACACAACATCGTTTGTGCGGGTTCAGTGACAGAATATCGATGTAAAAAATATAGATTTAAAAAATATCAAAGAAAAAATATAGAATGCAAAAATATCGACTCCCTATACTTAAACTGGTAAGTACAAAAATATCAACAACAAAAATATCGATGTTAAAAATATAGTTGTACAAAATATCGATTGTTATATATAAATAAAATAAAAGAATAAATATTAAATATATTAAATAATACAATTAATTTTAAAAAATAAAGTAGATTTAATATACATTTTAACAAATATAACAAATAAACTTAATTAAAAAATGTTAAACACACACATACATAATAATTAATATATACGTATATATATTTACTTTAAAACTATTTAATAAACTATTAATTTTAATCTATTTTATAATTTTTATAATTATATAAAAATGTGTATATATATATAGAGAGAGAGGAACACGCAAGTAGAAAGTGACCCATATAGCCTTGAACCCTCAAATCCAGACATATTGCAAGCTCAAGAAGCCAAAACGATCATCAATTTAGCAAATATAAACTTGACTTTAGCGGAACAACAACTTTTATCCTTAGGTTTGTCTTATTGCCCAGAATCAAATTTTAATTACACGCAGACAAGGGCGGACATCTATAAATTTATAAGGAAACTTAAATTAAGGAAATTTCACCAGCTAAAAGACAAGCAAATTGATGTGAGTGTCGCAACTCAGTCTAACAGTGATACTAGTACCCCTGGTTTATTAGTCTCGGACTTGGAATTAATGCAAGATCTGCAAGAGTTGGAAAGAGGAGTGGCAGAGATTACAAGCCTTGAGGGGATTCCTCAGGATATGTCAAGGACAATGTTATATCGACAAGAAGAACTGGAGACATGTGCCAGACCTGCCACCCCATTCAAGTTGAAATCTAGGTTTGTACCGATTATGGCCAGAGATTCCATTGACGTGTTCAATGAACAGATTGTGGCTCAAGTAAAAAAACTTAACATTACTATCAATCAAAAACAAAGAAAGATCTCTATTCAAGAAAGACAGTACCATCAGCTTATTGCTAAATTAAGAAAAGAAAAAAACATAGTAATTCGAAATTCCGATAAAGGCGGGAACATTGTTTTATGGCCGCTAAAAGAATATTTAGAGGAAGCACATAGTCAATTGAATGACAAAGATTGCTACAGGAAGAGCTCCCCATTGAAATTTAAAAATACCCAGGATCTTTTTTATTCGCAGTTACTGGCATGGAAAAGTGCAGGCCTCCTGAGTTGGGAAGAATTTAAATATCTTAAAAAAGAGCATCCGACCATCCCGACGTTATACTTTATTCCAAAAATCCATAAGAACGTCGAAAAACCACCAGGAAGGCCAATAATAGCAGCATGTGATTGCCCATTAGAGAATGCTTCGATATATATTGATTTTTTCCTGCAAGAGTTTGTACAGAAATTGAAATCTTATGTACAAGATACAGGGGACTTTTTGAATAAGATTAGAAATTTACAATGGAGGTCTGAATATTTACTTATTGCTCTGGATGTATCATCATTGTATACGTGCATTAAGAATAGAGATGGAATGCGAGCTGTTGAGTATTTTCTATCTAATAGGCCTATCAAGTACGCACAACATACAAAAATGCTCCTTACCATGTTGCTGTTTTGTCTAGAAAACAATTTGTTTTCATTCAACAGTCAAATGTATCAGCAAATACAAGGAGTAGCAATGGGGGCCAGCTTTTCTCCCAGCTATGCATGCTTGTTCATGGGTTGGTGGGAGGAGCTGGTCCTCATGCAAAAATTTGAGGAAATATATGTTGCAAATATAGTTACTTGGTTGCGGTTTATAGACGACCTATTTATTGTATGGAATGGAGATGAACAGAGTGCCATAAATTTCATTGAGCAAATCAACAAAAATGACATTAATTTACATTTTACCTCAACTCTTAGCAGGAACATGGTGACATTTTTAGATGTACAGATTGAGGTTATTGATAATTGTCTGACAATCACACTATTCAGAAAACCAACAGCAGGGAATACACTGCTTCATGCTACAAGTGCACATCCCCCACATTTAATTAAGAGTATTCCTTATGGGGAGATGTTGCGCATTAGACGCATTTGCAGCAATGACCTAGAAACCCATAAAAAGCAAGCTGAGGGTCGGGATCGATTTCTAGCAAGAGGTTACAGGTCAGAAATAGTGGATATAGCAATAAGAAAGTCTAGGGAACAGGCAAGAGATGACCTTCTATTGAGATATAAGAATGCAGAGTCAGATATAAAACGCAAAAAATGTGATGGGACTCAAGAACAAACACGACTTATTTTATCCTTTTCAAGGCAGGAAAAGCAAATAAGGTCGATAGTTAGGCGCAATTGGCCCATAGTAAGGGATGACCCAGTGATAGGTAAGTCATTACCATCTAATCCCATGATTACATTTCGAAAAACAAAAAGTATGGGAGATATGCTGGTGAAGAGCAGCCCGGAAGATCAGAGTAGGGGCACATGGTTAACTGCACGAAAAGGATTTTATAAGTGCTCCACATGTAAGGCTTGCAAGTATGGCGTCAATACTTCTACATACATAACAGCTTTTAATAAGAAAGTACAGGAAATCAATCAACATCTGAACTGCAAAACTGAGTATGCAGTTTACATTTTAGAGTGTAGTTGTAATTTGAAGTATATAGGAAGCACTAAGTTACCTGTACACAAGAGAATTCTTCAGCATATCAGGGCCATATCTAATAATGACGCCAACTATCCTGTTGCAAGACATTTTAAATCCTGCCACGATAGTGATCTAAAACATTTGAAATATTATGTCGTAGATTCAATACCTCCACAGAAAAGAGGAGGGGATCGTGAGTCGAAGTTGAGACGCTTAGAAACTAATTATATATTACAGTTTGATTGCAAATATCCTGGAGGTCTCAACACGAGCGAGGACCTATATACCTTTTTATGAGACAGAGCTGTGTTAGATAAAATATTAGATTCAGTTTTGTTAAGGTTAAGAGATATATGGGAAGGATATTAAAAGCAGTGCACTGTTACAGCGAGAATGACAAATCTTTAAAGTAAAAAATATATATATATATTAGTTTTGAGTGTGTTCCCATCAATCATCAAGAAGGTCTAAATAAGAATGTGTATGGCATCTATAGAACACAATAAGGAAAAAATGTGAAATGCTCCTCATGTCAATTTATTGCTTGAACCAGTTTGATTGATTTTAGGATATTTTATTGATATTTATTGCTATTTAACAGTTGTTTTTATGGATCATATTTAATTATTGTTATATATTGTATTTTATAATATATGAATTATTTATGAATCTATGATGGGATCAACTGTGGATTAGATAATAATGTATGATATGTCCTTCATCAATTTGCACTTGTTAATCATTAGCACCTTATTTTCTTTAACCTAGATGAATCTTGCAAATTATAAGGTCAGATATTTGAGGGTTAAAGAAAGATTGAGTATATGTTATCAATAATAGATAACTGTTTAAAAAAATAATAATAATTCCTACAGGAATTTGCAGCTATATTTATTATTTATTATTGTGTTCAAAATAGTGAGCAACGGATACAATAAAATCATTTTAGCATATGTATTTTAATATTCACTTTAGGCACTTTGGTAAGCACATCGTCACTTTAGGAAAAATATAAATGCGTTTTTTGCACAATACTATTTTAGATGAGATGGCATGATATGTGGTATCAACATAGGGGTAGCATAGTCACCCATGTATTGATCAATGAGTGCATATTTGAAAACCAGCTATCCAGTTGCATCATTTTAAGTTGTGACAACTAAAATTGTAAGTGACGGAATACACAGTTAATATGGTGGTTCACGATAGGAATATTTTGGGATAGTTACAATGTTATTTTATTATACATAGACATGACAAACAATGAAGTTTTTAGTTTAGAATCATGGTCTATTATGATATGATTTTAAAGTACCGTTATTATATGAATTGGGATTTAAACATGGATATTTTTATAAATACGGTTTTAAACAATTATAAGTATGGTCTTAGGAATGTACAAGTGTTAATTAGCATTTATGCTTTTAATTTTTGTATATGAAATGTCTTCTATGTCTATGTTATAATTCATTGCACTAGCACTTTAAAAGCGGTAGCACTGTCTGAGGACGTGTCATGTGATCAAGGCCGTTTTTCGGCCGAAACGCGTCATGGCGGACAAGTTGGTGGCAATAAAGTAAAGAAATTGCACATACTGCTGGGTCCACGCTCGTTTTTCCTGATGAAGTGCAATCGAGTTTTCCTCATATATATATATATATATATATATATATATTTATACCAATAACATAAAATCTATTTAAATAAAAACATTCTATTATAAATTAAAACATTAAACTATTTAAAAAACTTTAAACTTAAATTTACCACTCCAGTCAGTGCAACAGTAGGGAAAGTGTTAAACAGAGGACGGGTAAAAATTACTATTCCAACTCCAGTGAGTGCAACAGTAGGGAAAGTGATGGATAGCAGATGGATAACATTTACTATTCCCACTCCAGTCAGTGCAACAGTAGGGAAAGTGTTAGATAGAAGAGGGGTAAAAATTACTATTTCCACTCCAGTGACTGCAACAATATGGAAAGTGTTGGATAGCGGAGGGGTAAAAATTACTATTCCCACTCCAGTCAGTGCAACAGTAGGGAAATTGTTAGTTTGCGGAGGGATAAAATGTACTATTCCCACTCCAATAATTGTAACAGTAGGGAAAGTACTGGATAGCGGAGGGATAAAAATTACTATTTTCACTCCAATGAGTGCAACAGTAGGGAAAGTCTTGGATAGCGGATGGGTAAAAATTACTATTCCCACTCCAGTTGGTGCAACAGTAGGGAAATTGTTAGTTTGCGGAGGGATAAAATGTACTATTCCCACTCCAATAATTGTAACAGTAGGGAAAGTACTGGATAGCGGAGGGATAAAAATTACTATTTTCACTCCAATGAGTGCAACAGTAGGGAAAGTGTTGGATAGCGGATGGGTAAAAATTACTATTCCCACTCCAGTTGGTGCAACAGTAGGGAAAGTGTTGGATAGTGGCAGGATAAAAGTTACTGTTACCACTAATCAGTGCAACAGTAGGGAAACTGTTGGATTGCGGAGGAGAACAATAAATATTCTCACTCCAGTCAGTTCAAAATTAAAAACAAACAAAATATTAACAAAAATATTAAAAAAACAAAATAAATAAAAAATATATAAATCTGTTAAAAATTAAAATAAATATATTTAATATTAAAAATTAAAAATAAACATATTATAATGTTAAATACCTATGACAAATACCTACAAATATTATATTAAATAAAAAATACATTTTAAACAAATAAATATTTTAATTAGAAATTATTTAGCAACAAAAACAATAATTATTACATAAATTTACTTTTTTATATTTCCTACCCTATAACACCACACAATTCACATCCCACATCTAAATTGTTTTAAAAATGTACTTCCATAATTAACATAATTGATTACCAATTAAAGAAATATTATTAATTCAAAAACAAATTCAAACTCATAAAATTAATAAACTTCCCAAACTTTACCCCTATAATCCTCACAACCCACAGCTAAAATTAAACTGTAAAAAAATTTATTACACAATTAAAACTTATTTTCAATAAAAAAACTAATAGTATTTAACAACTAATTATAAAGTAAGTAAAATTAATTTACTCCCCACCCTTTACCCCTATAAAAGTAAAACCCACACACAAAAATATAAACAATTACCCTGATTAAATATCGATTAAATAATTAATATTAATGATCAACTAATTATTAATTAAACATAAATTACTTCCCACCCTTTACCCCTATAAACTCCACAACCCGCACCTAAAATTAATTACACAATTTCCATAATTAATTTACAATAAATTAATTAATATAAATGAACTAATTATTAATTAAACATAAATTACTTCCCACCCTTTACCCCTCTAAACCACACAACCCGCACCTAAAATTAATTACACAATTTTCAGGATTAATTTTCAATCAATTAATATAAATTAACAACTAATAATTAATCAAAAATATATTACTTTCCATCCCTTACCCCTATAAACCCCACAACCCACACCTAAAAAAATTACACAATTACCATAATTAATTATCAATTAATTAATATTAACTAACAACCAATTAATAATTAATTACAAATAAATTACTTCCCACAATTAACACTATAAAATCTCAATTAAATAAATATTAATAAATAAAAAATAATCATTCATTTATTATAATTAAATTACTTCCACCCTATTCCCCTATAAAATCACAACCCGCTACGGAACTAAAAAACACAAAATGTAATTACAATAAAATTGATAACTACTAAAAATGTAATACATATATTAAAAACATAAACAATACTTATACCAAAAAATATATCACATACATTTAAAATATAAACTAAAATACATACCACTAATTAAAAAAATCGATATTTTAAACAACTATATTTTTGCAAACTATATTAATGACTTCTATATTTTTAAAAACGATATTTCTTACCTTAAATTCAATATTCTTGACCACGATATTCTTGCTGTCGATATTTCTGTGTCACGATATTTCCAACTCGATATTTATGTAAGTTGACATTTCCAACTTGATATTCTGTCTGAATACCGTTTGTGCGCTGTAGTTTTGACACTAAAACTGTAGCGGTCATTTCCATGAAAATGTGCTTCCTGTAAATGACAGAGCGCTGCCACACCATGTTTTAGTGATATATTTGCGACAGTGTGCTCAAAAGGTGCACCACCAGTTACATACTACATCCTTAACACTATCTTGCAGAATGGATGTGGCTCGTTTGTGACACTTGTTCTTTGTGTGATGCTTGGGGTTTTGCAGAATCCCTATAAGTTCAGTGATGTTTCATTGATGGCACACCTCCACTCTGAAAATTATACCAGCACCACTGTGTGTATGTGTGTGCCTCTAAGAGCATGTGACCTCTGAACGAGTACCTCACTGTGGGGCTCATTACGATGGCGGAAGGACTGCCACCGCCGGGCCGGCGGTGGCGATCCTTCCGCCATCACACAGGAAATTCCCACCGCCGAATTAGGATGGCGGTGGAATCCCAATGTGTCCGTGGCAGACGGAAAGTCCGTCCGCCACGGTTCCGCAAGGCGGTCATTTTCTGCCCGCCTTGCGGAACCAGGACACAGGGCAGCATTGCGGCTGTGCCTTGCAGGCACCGCCGTAGGGATTACGAAATCCCTTTCCGCCTGTCTTTTCGCGGCGGTCATTCCACCGCAAAAAAACAGGCGGAGGCTGGATTCGGGGGCACGTTGCGGGCCCCCTCTGTGGGGGAGATGCACTGGGGGGGTACCCATGGTACCCCCCTGCATTTCCATGCACCAAGTGGCAGGCACCACGTGGTGCCTGCCACGTAGTGCAGGGAAATGCAGTGCAAACACTTTTAACATTGCGTACGGTGCTGCAGCCAGCAGCACCGCCCGCAATGTTAAAAGCCCTAGATGCGCCCGCCAGTATGGCGGACACATCCGAATCGCAGTGGTGGGACCGCCGCATGTCTGGCGGGCGGTCCCACACACCGCTACGATGGGGGGCGGACCTAGTCCGCCCGCCATCGTAATCAGCCCGTGTGTCGTCTGTGTGCATGCAAACTGTTATCTCCATGTAAATGTATTTCAGCATGTCTCTTGGCCTGCTTGCTTGGTTGCCTGTACAGTTTTTGTTTTGTGCACATGGGTGGCTGCTACAGGTGTGCTGGTGTTTTTGCATGGATGCCTACAGTTGACTTTCTCTTTCTGCTTGTGTGAACAAACATTTGCTATCTGTGTACGTATGTCCTGTGAATTGTGTGTGTCTCTGCATGCACTGTACAAAAATGAAACCTGTTTTTTTGTAAATTTTTCTATGCTTTTTGCCTCTTCCACTAAACGCAGGCATTGCTTTGCTCCATGTTGTTTTGAAATTTACCCAACATGAGCAGGGTTTGGTGGCTCACTGGACTAATTTGTCCGCGGCAGGGGCCTGTGTTCAACCTCATGGCGTAGGTTCAAATCCCGCTGGGTCCTCTCAGCCTTTCATCCATCTGAGGTTGATAAAATGAGAACCATTGAGTTGGGTAACAATAAACATCTGTTATTCAGCGCCAAGATGCCTACTGATGAATGTGCGCCTTTCAAATACACCTTATGAGGGAGTTTGCTGTATATGTTTATTTGTAGGGTATGCAAAAATATGTAAACCAAATGTTTTGCACGTGGGGCAGTGTGTGAGTTTCACTTACTCTCAATTTCTCCCTGGCCACACTGCTGATAGATCCTATCCGCTCTTGGTTTCTGATTGGATCTTTGCCTGTCAGCAGAGACAGAGCCTTTCATCCGCAGTACGCCTCCACCCCACCGCCCTGGTTCTGGGAATTTTCCATAGCTATTTGCTCTCTTCTGACAGAAAAGGACACACAAAGTTGGACTTGGCTGCACTTTTTCATTGTTGATTATTTCCAGGCCAAGTAACTGGAAATTTAATCTCCAAGTGAAAGGGAAATTGAGAAAATAGCTTTCCCTGAGGCCTCAACCTACAGTGATGAAAAGCCTGACCCTTCCTCCCGTGTCTCTGCTGAAGTACCTGCGCCCCCGCCCCATCCCTCCCCACCGGAACAAAGGAGTCTGCCTGAGTCCATCAACGGTGCTATTTAATAGAGCCAGCTGGACACAGAGGCACGAGACAGCTTGTGAGCAGCGCACACGCAGACAGGCCTCACAGCGCTGTACGCAGCGGGTGCTCATTACCCAGAGCCTTCTGTTTTCAGGCGTTCGATGAACATCCAGACATCATTCTACCTTGGTACTAATCTTCATTGGTGTGGAAAAGGTATTCGATTCTCTTAAGCATCGGAGAGGGCACGAGGCTGCTGAACAGCCTTCTATATATAGATTCACCCCCTCCGCTCACATGGTACCATTGGTCTGTGCCACTACTTAATTTTTAAAAGAATAAGTGCTAGGGCTCACGCCAGGAGGCCGCGGCAGCTTGCACCACACATTGCCCTGCTATGCTGCCGCTGATAGTAACAACACGAGGGCACGAGTCGGGGGTACAAGCAGGTGGACGGCGTCCCCCCACTTTTTTCACAGGGTGGACGCCGTCCACCCTGTCAAGAAGTGTGGCCCCACTGTAAAATATGCTGCATTCGTCCCGGTGTAATTTACAAACACCGGGACACATCCTGCAGCGCCTGCACGTTGTTATCTGCTTTCTATCGGCAACAACGTGCAGGCGGGGACGGGGCTCTCTTAGGGGGTCATTACGATGGCGGGCGGACAAAGTCCGCCCGCCACCGTAACGGAATGCGGGACCGTCGCAAGGGGTGCGGCGGTCCCGCACCTGAAATTAGGATGCCACCGTGGCGGTGGCAACCCCTATTCCCAGCATTGAGGCGGGCGGTGCTTACAGCACCGCCCGCCACAATGCTGGGAATAGATGTCGTGCATTGGCATGCACAAGGTGACAGGCACCGCGCGATGCCTACCACTTTGTCCATGCCAATGCAGGCGGGTACCATAGGTACCCCCCATGTGCACCCCCACCCCCCCCAACTTTGTGGGGGCCCGCTACGGGCCCCCAAAGGCAAAGACCACATGCTTTTCCATGGCGGCAACGCCGCCATGGAAAGGCTGATCTCCGCAGTCATCGTAATATGGATGGCGGTGTCTTGCAGACACTGCCACCATATTAACCATGTTTTCCGCCGGTCGACGAGTCGACCGGCGGAAAAGCGGCGGACGGTCTTTCCGTCCGCCGCGGACCCCCCAGCCATGATAATATGGTGGGGAGGCTTTGAAGTGTGGATGGCGGGCGGATCGCCCCCGCCGGGCCAGCGGTGACTACCGTCGGCCCGGCGGGGGCAATCCGCCCGCCATCGTAATGACCGCCTTAGTTCTGACTCCTGCTGGGCCCATAACAAAGGCCGAATCGGAGGGGTCATCAGGCCTCCTTTTGTTGGAGTCTCCTGGCTGGGAGCAGTAAGGAGCCTCACACCTGATGCAAATGCAGCGGAGGGGAAACAAAGGCTCACACCTTGTTAGCACTTCACACATACTGAAGAGAGGCAGCTTTTCACTTTGTTCCGGTTCTGTTTAGGAGATATGCATGCCTGTAAGAACGTCAGATGTGTTGATGTTTCCCAGCATTTGTACAAAATAAATAGCATTTATATAAGCGCATACCACCCCTGAGGAGGCGGTGTAATAATTTAAATATCACTATTTCTTTTAAAGCACTATGGCTAGAGAAAACTTAACGCTGATAAAAGGTAACATTGTTTTATGTGTAGCGTACAAAAGTGTGAATCTTCTGCTTAAGTCAGGAGGGTTTGCAAGTATACTCGAATTGTGCTCAAATGTACTCATGATAGACCTGCTAAACATATATGTGAGGGCTTAAGATCTGATGTCACTTCTTGTGATGCCAGTTCCTGTGATGTCACACGCTGCGATGTCACGCACCGCTATGTCACGCGACGCTATGTCACGCGCCGCTATGTCACGCGCTGTGATGCCACTTGCATACTGTTTAACTAGGTTAGTCCCCCCACTTCTTTTTTTAGCACTTGTGCCCTAACAACACAACTACTGACCGTCACACTCCTACAAGTGTGAAAGTTCGGACTATTTCAGGCCTCAAAAGCTATAAGAATGGATTGGGTGGCAGATAATAGTAAATTTGAATGAATATAGCATTAATAATTAATTGTAGTTGTGGTCATCTCTAAATCACCTAGACAGCTCCACCTTGTGGCAGGCTGTCCCAAACGCCGGTGCCGAGCACCGGAAACCCCGGGCTCAAATTAAGCAGTGGTCTGTGGGGAGGGATATCAGAGATAAGAGCACAGACACAGCAGGAACATGGCACACTAGTGTAAGTAAGACACGGGCAGGCAATGTGTTTCCGTTGGCCTAGACCCTACCACAAATGAGCGACAATAGAAAGTCAACTGGGACAAGCTGTCTATGCTTCCGCTTGAAGCCGCACAGACCCAATGAGGAGACCGCCTCCCGATACAGTTCGGATAGAAGAAGACATTACATTTAGGTTCTGTGTGGTCGAAATGTATCAGAGGGATTGCACTGGTATTTCCTTCTAGGTAAAAGCTGCTTGATCAGGTAAAAGAGGTGTTCTGCCTTTTAGGAAATATCTTCAGTTGTAGGTGATGGGGAATAGCTTTCTCGGAAACCCCTGACTTCTTTTTACCAGTTTACCAACCCGCCTGTGATACTACCAAGGAGCATATTTAAAGAGATGGACTCAATCTTGCTTGAACAGATCTGGGACTCTGAGCGCAGTAGAGCAATGGAACTCCAATATCCAGCGAGGACGGGGTGTTTGGGCATTTGTGACGATTATGAGCTCTCCAGTCTGGCATCTGAACTTCAATGCCTGACTAGCTGGCTATCGGGGGTTAGGCAGGAGGAACTCGCTCCTTGGAGTTTGAGTTGGGTTGCAAGACTATGGCACTTTTGGAGCCTGAGGGTGCACAAAATATGCTTCTAAATGAATATTCACTTCAAGATATTGCTGGGCTGATGCTCGATCAAACGGCATTCGGTGACAGCATACGCACTTGGCTGGAGTTTTGGTCCTAGCCTAAATGACATGAGGTTGGTCGATATCTGGGCGTGACAAATTGGACTACAGCTGGGATGTTGAACATGGCTGAACTCTTCTGCACCGGGACGCTGTGAACTTTCATTGATCTCCAGTGGTCGCCCCACTGCCTGGCTCAGAGCCAGCAAATGTAAAATAAAGCGATGCTCTTGCATCATTTTATTTTACTTTTGCCTGCTCTGAGCCAGCGGTGTTGGGAGGGGCGGGGCCTAGGCATGGGAGGGGGAGGAGGAGGAGGAGTGCTACATGCACTCCACTCCCTAAGTGCACATATGTGTTTGGCCGGCCCTCTCAGGTTGACTAAAACACACATGCGCACTAAGGTTTTCTCCAGCCCAGCTGCATTGAGAGGCCCGGCTGGAGAAACCCCACAGACTCCCTGGTCTGAGCAGGGCGTCTTTCACTGGCGTACCAAGGGAGGGGGGGGGGCGGACGGGGCGGTGCGCCCCGGGCGGCACGAGTTTTGGGGACGGCGGCGGCCGCAAAAATCGCCAGTACCCCACCCCCCTCTCACCACCTCAGCGCGACGGCAAAAGGCAGGTGTTGTGTCCTGCGAGACACGTTCTAGTGTCTCGACAGGCACAGAGTTAGTAGCCACTCCCCTATGGGAGTGGGCACACTTGCACCCCACATGCATCCCTCACAGGCGTCACGAGTGACGTGAGCCTGCCAATAAAAGGGCCCGGGTGCACGTGCTCGTGGCCAGTTGATTGACCAGAGCCACTGTGTCTGTGTCCATCATTTATCATCATGTGGGCCTAGGGCCCACAACACAACATTTGGCGACGAGGCGGGTCTGACCCCGCGTGCCCCCTGGCTGCAGCCTGGCTGTTCTATTGGGGAGGGGAGCAGCCCCCGTTCCGGGCGCCCCTGATGCCCGCGTGCAACTATATAGAGACGACGGGCACCCAGCGAGCGTACTGGCAAAAGGGGGTGAAGAGTCGCAGTCAGAGCGGGGCCGGAGGCGCTTCACCGCTGTAGACAGACTGCAAGAAGCCCACGTGTCCCCAAGTGCGACCAGAGCGAGGCAGCACCACGCTAAGGACACCGGCACCGAGATCTCAGGCCGAGCGTTGCCTGTCAACCCCCTGCGAAGAAGGAAAGGAGCAAGAGGAGGTACAGCCCTGCAACGGCCCCTCTGGTGTCCACGAGGCCAGCAGGGAGACGAGGTACGCTCCAACCCACCGGGGACAGCGCCTGGCGGCAGTGAGGCCGGCCGCCATCTGTCCCGGGGACGAGGCGCTCTCCCAGCAGCGAGGAGGGTGTAATGAGCAGCGCCCCCCCCCCAGGGAACGGCGTACGAGGCATAAGCGCCAGCAGCACACCGCTCCTGCCCTCCGCCTCCGCTGAGACCCAGAGAGCTGTGATAAGGAAGCCGCGCAAGTGCCTGCAGCTCCGGCCATACCTGTCAAGCTGCTCCGGTCGGGAAGAGTGGCGATATCGCGTCCGAGCGTGATGTGCCGCGCAACACGCAGTTTTTCAATGCCCCACCAGCGGAGGGTGTAGAAGACGCCGCACCTCCATGGTGGGCCACATCAGAGACCCCCGTGTGGCCGGCAGGCCAAAGAGCGACCGCTGCTGCAGTGACGGAAAAATAAATCACCCACAGCGCCACCTAATGGCTGCCTGAGTGCACCACAGCTCAGTGTGCACAGCGCAAGAGGCAGCCCGAGAAAGGAGCTGCCTTACTGCACCAACAAAGTATGTCCCTGCACCTGCCTCAGCATCTTCCCCCAACAGACCGGTCTGAGCCCTGAGGAACCAGTGAGGCCCGTGTAGCGCCGTGTAGTGCCACCCAGCTGCCTGCCTCACCACACCGGCACCCTCTGCATGCTGCGATGTGGCTAGCGCGGTGGAGGGAGAGAGAGGCCTGGAGACGTGGTGCCCTGGGAGAGTGCACTACAGGCCGCATTCCGTCCACACGTGCCAACCTCATGCAGAGTCGAGGCAACTGCAGCCTGCAATGAGTAAGGACAGCGCCACCTAGTGGCAAGCGCAGACACCTGCATCATAGAACAGCCTGCAGTGACACCTACAAGCCAAGGGTGGCAGGGTACCAGATAATGATGGCAGTCAGCAGCCAAAGAGCACCAACAAGACAGACACTCATGCTGTGCAGAGCATACCATAGCCTGATATAAACCCCAGAGCTGCCCCTGGCAGTACAAGCCAGCCTGAGTCCAGCTACACACAAGGTAGTGGAATCACCAGCCAGCAAACCCACAAAAGACACACAGGGCATCGCAGGCCGCACAGCCCCCAGCAGCCATCTGCCGACACTGCAATCAAGAGGGCACGGCCGCAGGCCTGTAGGAGTGATCACACCTACCGCAAGCGAAAGCACAGGCATGTAAGGTGTCAGTGAAAGGCGCCAGCTTACCAAGATTCGCCCATACGCAAACAATGTGCAGAGACAATGCAGAAGTCCCCGGAGAACATGCGCACATCGAGCAAGGACACTGCGACACAGGCCCCCACAGGCAAGAGTGGACGGCCAGCCAAAACAGGGGGACCAAAGGTCCAAAGCAGCAACGCCAACGACCGCTACCACCAGCAAGGATAGATGATCCACCTGACACCAACGTTTCAAGGGGGCCATCCCTGCCAAAGGGAAAAGAAATACTGGGGCAGAGAGCGCGCCACCAGCGTGACCCAACGCCACAGCAAGTGAGAAGGGTGCGCCACACGCCCCTGGAGGTGAACGACCATCACCGCAAGGAGAAAGAGCAGGCACGGCCGGTGCCAGAAGAGGGTGCCCTAGCAAAGAAGAGCGCGCAGTCCGAGGCACGCGCCGCATGCACCCAGAAGCGCGCCAGCACAGGTGCACGCCCAGGAGGAAGAGAGACCTCTCCAAAAGCAAAGAAGCACTGCTGGAATCAGCAGGGAGATCCCATACATCTCCACAGAAGCAACAGCAATGGAGCCCGGAAGAGGCCAAAACGCAGCACAGTGTCTTCCCTCACACTGCCTCACGCAGGAGTCGTCAGTGACCCAAGGCTGACGAGAGGAGAGTCGCACACCACAAGTGGCCAGCCGCCACCACAGCTCTCTACTGCCCGTGG
The DNA here is from genome assembly GCA_963921515.1 of Calotriton arnoldi. Lineage (NCBI taxonomy): Eukaryota > Metazoa > Chordata > Amphibia > Caudata > Salamandridae > Calotriton > Calotriton arnoldi. The sequence continues at coordinate 776,420 of CAWUFW010004459.1, forward strand.
AAGACATTCCCTGGAGAGGGAACACCCGGAGTAGGAGCTTCGCTCACCACTGCCCATGGAAGCCATTCCCTGGAGAGGGAACGCCCGGAGTAGGAGCGTCAAGAAGCTGCCTGAAGAAGGAGCACCCAAGATGAGTGGCTGCTCACCATGCAGCCGAGAAGAGCGACGGAGGGTTCGCCTGAGTGGTCCGGAGACCATTGAAGTTCAACGGCCCCGTTGGCCATGTTAGAACATGGTGCATGTCATTGCACCCGAGGAAGAAGAGTGGAAATCGTGTCACCCAGAAGAGCTGGACAAACGCAGGTGTGTCAAAGACAACGAGAGGAGAAGCACAAGGACTCGTAGCACCACAAGCCAAGAACACCTCCAAAGACACCAGACAGCCACCAAGGCGGACCGACGGCCCTGGCGACAGCACTAAGGGAGAACCACACGTAAGCCGCAACACGCGCAAACTGCGTTGCTCCCGTCGCTTCACAGTGAGACCGTCCAGCCCGAGCATCGGCAGTTGGAGTCGAACGGCATCCCTGCCCCTGACCGCAAATGCCAGAGGTGCAAGAGAAGATTCAGAAGAGGCCGTCACGTGGCTACGAAGTCTATCCAGAAACTTCCTCTCCTAGTGAATCATTGCCACCTGTCGTCCAGGCCCAATGGCAGCTATGTCATCAGTGCCATGTGCATGACACCGCACTCAGCAAGACACGTGGAAGTGTGACCGGAGGGTCCACACCAAGAATCGGACAACCAATTGAGGTCAGAAGGAGAAGTTGTGATTGGCAGGGCTGGACGATGAAGAAACCCAAGCTACAACAGGAGTGAGTCCTGACACAGCGACAACAAGGGAAGAGGGGAACAACCCGAAAAGGAACTGGCAACCGCACAGCGGGAGGCCGAGGGTAAGCCGCACAGCCTGCGCGAACCGAGTCTCATGCCTCACGTTTCACAACGTGTTCATCACCCCTCCGTCATCAAAGTCCCGACAGCCCAAGAAGCCCAAGCACACGAATGCAAGTGCTTCCCAGAGAACGTGGAGGCACCTGACCGCCCCTGCCTCAGGTGATCGACTTCAGACTGAAAGCCTGCAATCATCAAAGCAAGTCATCACCAGCCATCGTCCAGATTCACCACACGACTGGCCATGTCATCACGCCAGTCTTCAATCAAGTGCGTCACAGGAAACCATCTCGAATACACATGGAGTGGAGTCCTACACCAGCGCCAACTTAGCCAGCAAGAAGACTCAGAGGTTGTCTGCTAACCTGGTCTGCACCTGAACTGCGGCAGCGAGAGCATGTCCTGACCAAGACCCACACACCCTTGAGGTTTGTGCGAAAGACTGGCTACTGGCTCCTTGGTGGTTTGCAGCTGCCCCCAGCCGGCACACACGCATCCCCAATCGCAGCCTACCTGCAGTCCCGTGGCAAGCCCAACGAAGGGCCTCCCCAGGCGGGAGAGCTGGAAGAGACATTGCCCCACCGACAGGTCACCGGACACTGCAAGACAGCCCCAGGGAGACTTCAGGCGATACGGAAATAGTCCAGTGAGCTGTTACCATGGACTCCCACCATGATCTGGACGCACCCCATAAATGAACTATTGTTACACACCACATACCATCATCAAGGTCAGCGGACGGAAGCTACGTGAGACTAAAGGACACTTACACCGGCACATTCCTGGTGTGCAGATGACATCTTCAAGCAAGAGTTCGTGTCCTGAACCAATCAGGTTAAATGATGAATACCTGCTGAGTGTCCTGCCACCGTCGAAGTCCCCAGCCCGTGTCTGCCGTCTTCCTGATGCCGGACCTGAGTAACTGATAGACCCTGTGGTGTATATCTTGTTGTTGTTTTGTCCCCACAGGTTGAACTCTGGTTGGTTTTTGTTTTCATTAAAATTTGGGAGGAATGTTGTGTCCTGCAAGACACGTTCTAGTGTCTCGACAGGCACAGAGTTAGTAGCCACTCCCCTATGGGAGTGGGCACACTTGCACCCCACATGCATCCCTCACAGGCGTCACGAGTGACGTGAGCCTGCCAATAAAAGGGCCCGGGTGCACGTGCTCGTGGCCAGTCGATTGACCAGAGCCACTGTGTCTGTGTCCATCATTTATCATCATGTGGGCCTAGGGCCCACAACACAACAGGCAGGGACCGCCACGGGCGGCAGACTGCCTTGCTACGCCACTGGCGTCTTTCCTGCCTGCTCAGACCAATCTGGACAGGGAGTCTGTCCCAAGGGCTGCTGGGACAAGCAGACAGGAAGAGAAGAGGCAGGCAAGGAGGCGTGATGCTGGAGGCGACTGGCGGCAAAAGGTAAGTTTTCTTTTTTTTAAAATTTAAATAATGTATTTCTCACCCCTCCTGTGTGAACCCATCCGCCGCACCACCCTTTGTTCATGGCGGCCGCCGCTGCCGATCTCATGTAGACGTAGATACAGGCTGGGCAGTTGTCGCGTCTCGCTTAAGACAGCACATGTGCTGTCTCTTAAGAGATATATTGTTTTCCAATAGAGGGCCTAGAGGGCCCCCATTCCTTACTATTAGCTGGCCTCATTATTACTCTCATTTGATTGCTTCTAATGGGTCAGCTGTGTAGGCTTCGTTTCTCTTTGTGTGTTTGCCCATACTGCTGCTGTACATGACTAGAAATACATTGACAAAGTCAATACCTCACATAGGCAAGACCTACTGGCTTTGACAATGCTTGTTAGATTATGACTCGATCACAAGGGCCTCACCTGTGGAATTCATGTCATGGAAGCACCCAGACATGAAGAGCTGAGTATGACGGGGAGGGTAAATGCAGTGGTGGCTAGGGAGATCAGTCGTCTGCTGTCATCTGTGTGAAATGCAGGTCACAAGTTAGAATTCAGGCATGGTGGACTCTGTGCTTCATCGTACTGAGGTCGATAAACTGAGCACCAATAAATTAGAAAATGGTGGTACCTGGACCATTTGTAGATCTGTGAAATGTAATGAGCAAACGACACATAAAGTTGTTATTCTATATGATTTTCTGACACTACTGTGCATAGACGGTGCACAAAACACATCACATTTTGTCCTCTGACCTCATAATGCTTTTCAGCACTTTGTGACCACACGCCTCAAAGAGCTGATGTTTTGCAACATACGGTAATTTTATTTCTATCCATACAATTCGCAGCGCTTGAAAAGTGGCACTTTCTACCCACAGACAATAGGGGTACACATTACAATGCTTTGTACTGCACCTAATAAATAGGTTGTAGGCACTGTACGCCCCCTGTCTGCAGACACGGCAGTATTGTAAAGGCCGAATGTACACTGTGCAGTGCAGTGCTTTAATATCCACTCCAGAACGCGTAACACATTCTGTCCTCACATTTCTCAGATATTTACAGTCCGATTACAGCTCCACGTATGAGGCCTCGACAGCATTTCACAAACAAAGGGCACCTCACGAACAGAGCACTTTCCGACCACGGGTCTGCCAGCGAGGCTGCACTTCGTACCGCCCCTTCTGTCATTATCCGTCACATCGCTTAGAGCAGGGGTCTTCAAACTGTGGGGCGCGACCCCCAGGGGGGCCGTGGAGCGATGCAAAGGGGGTCGCGCCTTCCCAGTCACACTTCTGCCGAGGCCCAAGGGCTTCAGCCCCCCCCTCTTCCCCCGTCCTGCGTCTCAGCCCGGGCTGCTGCAGTGCAACTCGAGCTGCTGGGGACTCAGCTGGGCAGTGTCTGGAGTCTTCTCTCCGGCACGCCCCAGTTTTTCACAGGTCTTTAAAGACCATTTGCATATTTACATGCCTTTGTAAACTGGTTACAGAGGCTTAGTTTTTTTCCTGGTTCCAGTACCCCCTGGGCCCCCACTCTGCCTATTCCTTACATTTGTATTTTACATTTACTGCTGCAGTGTGAGAATGCATTTCATGAAAAGGAATATAAAGTAGGGTTGCCAAAAGAAAAATGCCTGCCGTGTTTTGTTTAAAGAGCCTGCAAAGACCTCCTCTTGACACTAAATAGACTTATAAATAAAAAGTATGTATGCATTCGTTATGTGACTTTTCTGTCTTTGTTCTCTTTAATTATCAGTCATGGATCATTGAGGCAGCCCTAGAACACAATTAAAAGTGCTTTCTATTTATATTTGCTGTTCGAAGTATGCACAGATAAGTGCTTAAAATACAGCTTTAGGTGACTGCTTATTTTTGTACCGACTGGGCCATCAAAATAATCTGCTGGCAACCCTAACCATAGGACTGGAAGTTTGTTGCAGGATCAGCACATTATTTATTTCCTCCACCCTCGATGCCTGATTAATGCCATAATAGCAATAGTTTAACTTAGATCTTAAACCCTACGCCGCCGTCCATAACATGCTGAGTTACTTCAAGTGTCTGGGAATGCACTCTGCATTCAGACAACTCACTCGTCATTCTCGCCCTTCACTTTCAAGCTCACCCTGCATTCACAGCGATCACAATGCACTCACACCATTCACCCGCTCACCCTGCACTCACAGTGATCACTCTGCACTCACAATGCACTTGCGCTGTTCATCCTATACCTCACCCTGCAGTCACATGAGTACACTACTCATCCTGCACTCATGTGACACTTCACTCACCTGTCCCCCTCACTGCTCAATATGCAACTCACTCAAACAAGCCCATCAGTAATCATACACTCATTCGTCCCATTCTGAACTTGCATCCGCACCTAAATTCATAAGCCACCTCACTCACCCTGCAGTCACTCCTCTTACCCTACTCTCACACTGTTGCATCGCTCACCGTGCACTCACATGGGCACTCTTGTCACCCACACAGTGCAGAGGGTTAACGTTCCTGCTACAAAGAATATGTACCATGCAGATCACAGAAATGAGTGTGAGTAAACTATGAGTAGCGCTATAAAAAAATGAAATGTTTGTCAGAAAGGTGCTATAGAGAGATTAGGTGAATTGTTGGTGAGTGGCAGTGAAGGAATTCATGGAGAAGGAGGAAACGGGGGTGGGGCACCAAAAAGACTGTTGCACCGTGTGCGACCAGTGTTAGGACCATCCCTGGCTGGGAGTGTTAAAGGTGAAGTGAGAGGTTGAATGGGGAGAGTTCAGAAGTTGTAAAAAGGGGTGAAATAAAATGGCCTGCAAAGTGAGAGAGGGATCCGGGGTTAGGAGAGGACAGAGGGATGGAAGGGAGGGGTGAGAGGAAAGCTGCATGGGTAAACTGCTTAACTCTGCACAAAACCGCCAGGGTTTTAAGGGACCCCTGCTTCTCCCGGCCAGGGCTAAGTGAGCTTCTAATGTGGCAGCACGTATTCCTGCAGAGTGGAAGGCCCTTCACAAAGGTTGACTAGAAATCTTTCTGATGTTAATTGCTGTATTTTGGTTATACACTGGAACTGATGGGGTGAAACCTTTCCTCAGTGTTACTGTGTACGCGGCATCACATAACATCATTTACCTTTTCTTCCCACACAATTTAGTCAAGCCTGTCACGTAATTTGGTCCTCACCTGCCTCATAATTCCAGTAGCCCTGCCTACAGGTTTAGAAATTTTTGTCAGGAGGGGGTCCTTACGCCTCAAAATGTTGACAGGGGGGTCTCGGCATCCAAAAGTTTGAAGACCTCTGGCTTAGAGGCAGGTAATGCATTAGAGAGCAGCTCCTATACTCACATCTCGCGAGTCTTACAGTTTGGACACGAAACCAACCTCTCTTCCAGATCCTGTACCACATTAATGACCGGTCACGCATTACTCAGCACCTTTTAACGACAGACAACACTTTACAAAGGTCTTATACATTACGCAGCAGTTCGCTCTTCGGTGTCATAAACAGACTGTTTGCACATCACACAGCACTTCCTAGTTTGAGACTGCTCTTTCAGGTGTGTGGAAGCTGGGAGTCACGCGAGCACGTGGCTGTGGTCGCACCACAGCACGTGCCTCTTTCAGGCAGTTTGAGTGTGCTGCTGGTTAAGCCTCAAAGCACCAACCAGATGGGTATGTGCTTGTATTGTCAGATTATTACATCTATATTGAGAATTAGATGGGGGTAGAGTGGGGAGTTTTCGAAATGGTTCAAATAATTCTAAAAGGATTCAGGGATGTGTCTAATATTTTTTTAAAGCATTGGCAAAACCAAATGATCTCGCATTTGAAGGCAATTGGCTTTGTCAATGAATGTTAGTAATGCTGCACATCATCTCCGAGTTGATGCAATTTATGGAAGAAACCACGTAGCAGTGATTGTGACAAATATCAGTGTGGAGCACAGGAAGGCACTTTTTGTGCATTGCGTGGGTTCTCAAGGACACGATGTCCTTAAAAGTTTAACAGAAGATCCCAGTGAGAATGGGGCTAATAAGAGGGAGGCGTGATTTTAGAGGTATGGTGACCACTGATTCCTTAAAGGGGGTGACAGAGAAAAGTCATTTTGTCAAATGCATTCGTGGGAAGGGGAGATTGCAGAAAATGATTAAAAAAAACAAAGACACTGCATAAGTTGATGAATCTGTGTGAACTGGGCTAACCTTAGGTCAGAGGTCACCAGGCCAAATCGTGTGGGTATTGTAGGACTCAGAGGTGAGTGGAAACCTTAGTTTGAGGGGGACCCCACCACGCTAGGCGCACTGTTAGAGACTGCCAAGCGAACAGATCACACACTGATCTGTAAAGGAGTTGGAGGGAGGACCTGGTGTAAAGTGGATGTGTGCAAGCCGGACAAGTAGGTGGTGGTGAAGAAAAAGGGAATGTTTGTAAACTGATGTTGGGAATGTTTGTTAGAGGAAGATGTGCCAAGATAACATGACACGAGGGTGCGCTACAGGTGGGAGTTCTTACACATTTAGCAGGTTTTGAAGGATGCTCAGCAGTTACGATGCCCTGAAGGTAGTTTGCGACAGCGGGCATATGGCCTGGTGTTCTAAAAGTTAGGTGAATGCTGATTTGCTGCTGAGTTGTCGTCAAATGCACGTGGTCATTGGTACAAGTGTGCCCACAAGCAGACTGAACCTTTCCAAAGACTGACGTTGCTGTGAGTGCAGATCCATCCTCCAGAGACAGGCGCCTTCACAGAAACCTCTAACATTTTGCTTTTAAATCTGCTAGTCTGTCATCCAAACCATATGTGTGGCTGTGGTAGGGTGCGTTTTTAAAGGTATGTGAGGTGGGGCAAAGAGTACTTTTATTACTATATTTATTTTTGTACACCTTGAAAATACAACATGGATTAGAAAAACCTTAGGTCACTGTTAGAAATGGGGGTCTCTAGTTGGCAGAGGTAGGTACCTTTGTCCAAATAGTGACCCTTGCTTCTAGTCAGGGTAAGGGGGATACACTCCTAAAATAACCCCTGCTCACCCCCTTGGTAGCTTGGCACGAGCAGGCAGGCTTATCTCAGAGGCAGTGTGTAAAGCATTTGTAAACATATACAGTAATACAGTGAAAATCAATCAATCAATCAATCAATCAATCAATCATGTCATTTATAAAGCGCACTACATACCCGCGAGGGTCTCAAGGCGCTGGGGGAAGAGGGGGGTGGTGCTGCTACTGATCGAAGAGCCAGGTCTTGAGGAGTCTTCTGAAGGCCAGTAGGTCTTGGGTCTGTCGGAGGTTGGTGGGGAGGGTGTTCCAGGTCTTGGCGGCGAGGTGGGAGAAGGATCTGCCGCCGGCGGTCGTTTTCCGGATGCGGGGGACTGTGGCGAGGGCGAGGCTGGTCGAGCGGAGCTGGCGGGTGGGGGTGTAGAAGCTGAGTCGTCTGTTGAGGTAGGCTGGTCCGGAGTTGTGGAGTGCTTTGTGTGCGTGGGTGAGGAGCTTGAAGGTTATCCTCTTGTTGACAGGGAGCCAGTGCAGGTCTCTCAGGTGGGGTGTGATGTGGCTGCGTCGGGGGATGTCGAGGATAAGACGTGCAGAGGCGTTCTGGATGCGTTGCAGCCGTCTCAGGAGCTTAACCGTCGTTCCTGCGTAGAGGGCTTTTCCGTAGTCCAGCCTGCTGGTGACGAGGGCCTGGGTGACTGTTTTTCTTGTTTCGGTGGGGATCCACTTGAAGATCCTGCGGAGCATTCGGAGGATGTTGAAGCAGGATGAGGAAACGGCGTTGACCTGCTTAGTCATGGAGAGGGTGGGGTCGAGGATGACCCCTAGGTTGCGTACGTGGTCGGTGGGTGGCGGGGCTGTTCCCAGTGATGTTGGCCACCAGGAGTCATCCCAGGCTGAAGGGTTGGAACCAAGGATGAGGACCTCCGTCTTGTCCGAGTTCAGCTTCAGGCGGCTGGTCCTCATCCATTCGGCAACGGCCTTCATTCCTTCGTGGAGGTGGGCTTTGGCGGTGTGAGGGTCTTTGGTGAGGGAGAGGATCAGCTGGGTGTCGTCGGCGTAGGAGATGATGTTGAGGTTGTGCTGTCGGGCGACGTGGGCGAGGGTGCCATGTAGATGTTGAACAGCGTTGGGCTGAGGGAGGAGCCTTGGGGTACGCTGCAGATGATCTTGGTGGCCTTGGATCGGAAGGGGGCGAGGCGGACGCTTTGTGTTCTGCCGGAAAGGAAGGATGTGGTCCAGTCCAGGGCCTTCTCTTGGATCCCGGCGTCGTGAAGGCGTGTTCGTAGTGTGTGGTGGCAGACCGTGTCGAAGGCGGCTGATAGGACCAGGAGGATGAGGGCTGCTGTTTCTCCGTTGTCTAGCAGGGTCCTGATGTCATCGGTGGCGGCGATGAGGGCGGTTTCGGTGCTGTGGTTGCTGCGGAAGCCGGACTGGGAAGGGTCCAGGATGTTGTTCTCCTCGAGGTAGCGGGTCAGTTGTTTGTTGACGATTTTCTCGGTGACCTTCGCGGGGAACGGGAGCAGAGAGATGGGTCGGAAGTTCTTGAGGTCCTTGGGGTCTGCCTTGGGTTTCTGGAGTAAGGCGGTGATCTCGGCGTGCTTCCAGCTTTCCGGGAAGGTTGCTGTCTCGAAGGAGATGTTGATTATTTTCCGGAGATGGGGCGCGATGGCTGTACTGGCTTTGTTGAAGATGTGGTGAGGGCACGGGTCTAGCGGTGAACCGGAGTGGATGGTGTTCATGATCTCGCTGGTGTCCTCGTTGTTGATGTTGGTCCAGGAGAGCAGGCGGTTGGTGGTTGTGGGGGCAGTGGTCTCGGTGGTTGCAAATGGACACCACACCAGTTTAGAAAAATAAGTAATTGTTATCTAAACCCAAAACAAGATCAAACGACAAAAATCCACAATACAGTATTAAAAATAAGGCTTTCAAATGGTAGAAATAGTTCAGTTCAATGCAAGTTGTAAATGCGACACTTTTCTCAAAAGTACCTTAGATGCGTCACGCAAAGCAAACAAAATGGCCGCAGGGAAGGTGATGCGTCTGTTCCTTACACTCAGGGGAGGTGATGTGTCTGTTCCTTACTGCAGCGCAGGGGAGGTGATGCGTCGATTCCTTACTGTGTGGGGAGTTGATGCATCTGTTTCTTACTGCGGCCCCCAACGATGCGACAGTCCTGGCGCCTTGAGGCGATACGTCGATCCGGTACGATGAGTGGTTTCGTGCAGCCGCACAGCCGGCTTGCGTCGGAATCGGTGCGGCGATCTCGTACTTCGGAGATCGTTACACCCGATGCGTCGTGCGGCGATTTCTCGAGCCGCGGCAGGCGCTGCAACGGTTTCTTCGGCGATGCGTCGGAAAACATGAGCGGATGCGACACGCTTCTTCGGTGTTGCGTTGATTTTCCAGCTCCCAGCGACAAACAGTCTCTAGAGATCCTAAACCGCAGCAGGCACCTCTTTGCAGGTTGGAATTCCCAGCAAGGAAATTCAGGGGAGTTGGTGGTGAAGTCTTTGTGTCCCTGAGACTTCAGAACAGGAGGCAAGCTCAGTTTCAAGTTCTTTGAGATCTTTTCTTCAAGCAGGTGACAAAGCAAACAGCAAAGTCCTTTTTCTCCTTTCCTTGGCAGCAAGCAGCCACAGCAGGCCAACCCTAGACAGCAAACAGCACAGGAGCAGTATTCCTCCTCAGCTTATCCGGCTCTTCTCCTTGGCAAAGGTTCCTCTTGATTTCCCAGAAGTGATCGAAAAGTCTGGGGTATGGACTCCTATTTTTATACACCAAAATCCTTTGTTCTCTGAAGGCAGAGAGTGTCTGTACCCAGCCAAAACCAGTTCTGTGGGGCACTTTGCAAGTGCACAACAACCTCCTTTGTCAGTGTGAGCCCTGGCTCCAGACACACCACAGGGGGGGGGGGGAGGGGGAGTCGTCATTGTGGAAGGCAGGCACAGCCCTATTCAGGTGAAGGTGCTACTCCTCCCACACTCCAAATGCAGACCTAGCCTATTCAGCCCAGCCCTGACTCATCAGACTTCTGGATCCGCTGCCCTTCTCCAGCCCCTGTCATCCAAAAGCCAGACATGCAATACACAAACCTAGCAAAGGCACACTGGATGGTTAGTCAAAAAAATACCTACTTTCTAAAAGTGGTATTTTCAAACACAGAATGTAAAAATCACCCTCACTAAAAGATGCACTTTAACATTCTGAGGTCAGGCATACTAAACTTTATTTTCCGATCTTGTTCCCAGGGTCAGTTATGTTTATAAGATGTTATAAACAAACTCCCCATTCTGGCCTATGGGAACAGACAGCCTTGCAATAGTGAACAACGAAATTGGCAGTATTTCACTATCAGGACATGCCACACACATCAGGGCATGTCCTACCTTTCACATACAATGCACCCTGCCCACAGGGGTACCTTGGGCCTACCTTAGGGGTGACTAATATGTAGAAAAGGGAAGGTTTAGGGACTGGCAAGTGTGTGTACTTGCCAAGTCGACATGGCAGTCCCAGACTGCACACAGGCTCTGCAATGGCAGGCCTGAGTCACATTTTACAAGCTGCTTCTGTGGGTGGCACAATCAGTGCTGCAAGCCCACCAGCAGCATTTGATTTACAGGCCCTGGGCACACATAGTGCACTGTACTAGGGTCTGACAAGTAAATCAAATAAGCCAATCATGGAATTACTAATCCATAACAATACTTTACAAAGGGAGCACTTGCACTTTGGCACTGAACAGCAGTGGCAAAGTTCCCAAAGCATCTAGATCAGCAAAAATGGAGTCCAACACACAGCAAAAACATAGGAGGCCAAAGCAAAAATGGAAGGGAGACCCACGCCAATGGTGCCAGGTCTAACAGTCACTAACTTCTTTTAAAAAACAATTACACACTCCAAATTCACAACACATTGGTGACCTAGTATGAGAAAACTCAATGAAATCACTACATTGTTATTAGCAATCCTCTTTCAATAACTATGCAGAACGTTTTATTGCGTTGTGTACTGTAGGAACTAGGTCTGGGCGGTGAACTTCGCTCCGTTCGCGGAGTTTGCAGAGTTTTCTGCACTCCACGGAGCTCGCGGAGTGCAGAAAACTCCGCTTCGCGATGTGCAGCAGAGTTTTTTCCCCGCTCGCAATCGCTAACGGTAAGTTCGCGATCGCGAACGGTAAATTCACGAGCGCGAGCTGCCGCTCGGGTAGAATTTCTACCAGAGCGGCAGGAATACCAGCACAAACTGCAGTTCGCACTGCACTCTGCCACTCACGGAACTTCGCAGAGTTTTTTTGTAACTTCGTGGCGTTCCGCATAGCAAAACTCCACAAACTACGCCCAGGCCTAGACTAGGAACCATTGTCTTACAATGCTTGGAACATATGTTTCTACATTTATCTCACACATCAGTCAAAGTCAACATGGAACAGACACTAAATAAACTCTCAAAAAATTGTCAAAAACTGAGTTGTCTGCCAACGCATGTGCCCAATGGTTCTAACCTTGGACAGATCACACAACAGAGCAGCAAAGTGTGTTCTAAGTATCCTAGGCCTGCCATTTCTAAAACACCTCTGACATGTGGAGCCCAGAAAATCAACAAGGCTCATCGGATGACACCCCTGCCTCATAAGCAGTCGCACAGCCCTATGAAACCCGCGCCACAGCAGTGCACAGTGTACGGGTACAATGTCTTTTGTATCTAATTTGAACTTCAAAACTACAAAAGAGAAAACACTTGGCAGTAAAGCACCTCATTTTGCACCCCAAAACTTTGGAATAACACCCCCTCCAAATCAGTGTTGTTCCTTTCCCACTTTAACACTGAAGAGACCTCAAGATTCACTTGTTCACTGTAGTAGGGTCCCGTCTTACCATCTAACAAGAAACCCACGTCTCATTCTGCACTACCCACCAAACATGACACTCCCAGATAGGCCCCACCAGTTAGGCCCTGATAGATGTCCTAAGTTGTCCACTTTCCTTCCTCCCCTTAGCACGTACATGTAGGCCCAAGCCCACCTTCTTAGATACCCACACATAGGCCCAAGCCCACCTTCTTAGATAACCACATATAGGCCCAAGCATACCTTCCTAGATACATACATATAGGCCCACAAAGCCCAGTGTCTCTTGCTATCATTTTTTAATAAAACAAATCTCGCAGGCTTCACTAATCTGACAGCAGGGACCTGTGCCATCCACCGCGACACTAGCCCCCTTGTAAATTTCCACAGTTACGAGAATAAGATTAGCCCACACGTACGTGACATTCTGGGGTTGGTAGGATTAGTATGAAGGACTAGCAGTTCCCTGAAGCCGAAATGTATTACATCATGGCTTGATAAACTCTCAGATTTTAATGACTGAAGGACATGAGAGAGCATTAGCAAGGATGAACAGCTTTCATCACATTAATAGTTTTCTTTGAGTTTGGTTGGCATATAATTATATATTGCCTCTAATTATTACAATAGTACAACATACTGATCAAAAATACACCCTATAATCAATTAGAAATATTCCAAATGTACTCATTTCATATATCACTTCCTTCTCACTAGCATTTAATAATCACTTAGAAACATATTTACTATCCAGTTCAACATGATGGAGCTTTGCAGTAAACTGTTTTCCTTTTTCTTTTCAAAAAGAAAATCCTGAAGCGAGATAAAAAAAAAAAAAGAAAATGCTCCTTTCACCATGGGAATACTGTCCAATGGTTAGGGGAGCATTTAGCAGTTTTCACTGGCCCCTTACTGCCAGGGTTTTACTGACAGCAACGGGCAGTAAAAACTGACCTCTAATTCCACCTATCTAAATCAGGTGGGCAGAACTACAGGCCTGCCTCTGATGGCCCTTCCTCCACAAGGTGGTCTGAGGGGTTTAATCACGGTGGAGACATAGTAGTCTCTGCCATGATTAAAAGTGTTGTCTGCCCGCGCTTAAATCGCATGGGCGGACCACTATGTTGGCGGGGAGGGAACATCGCCGTCATTGCAATAGAGTTCACTCTCTGCCAACATATAAATTAGGCCCTTAGCTTGATAACCCAGTTTCGCAAAGTACCTCACTCGTTAAATGTGCCCTGGAACACTAGAGGCATTAAAATATTACATCTGTCTCTATAAGATATTGTGAACATAGTCACATTAAAACAAAATCTAACCTGATGATCTGGTGAGGTTCATTTATGCAGAAGGGAATGTCTGTGTAGAGGTATTGTCGTCGATGGAATCAATTTAATATCTTCTGTAGGGTAGCCATATGGGTGCCCCGTGCATTAGCACTGGGACAGACATCACTTGGTAAGCTTTTCATATAGTCAAGGAGATATATCGTCCATACTGGACATCAGTTTTTTTAAGGTACTACCCAGTGCTACCACATTCTTTGTATTTAATCATATTCATACTTCCATCTTAGTTGATCATTGGCACAAATACTTGCAATATTTTAGTTGTGTCAGTTTGCGTGCCACTGGGCGCCATTAACAAGGATTGAACACTTTACCAAACATTAATATTGCTTTGATTTTGTTTATGATAAGCAAATTGCACTCTGTCTGTGCTGAGAAAATATGTGAAGCATAATGAAGGCCATTCAATCGTCTGTGAATTTGAATTATATGATTGGTGTGAGCTAGATTTCGAACAGGGATACTACCTAATTTTGGTGGAAAAATCATACTTGTCTGAAGTACCCATTTTGACCTATGATGTATAATGCTACACGTCACTATCACACCCTACTTTACCACCCATCTTTTCCTTTCCAATTATGATTGTACCCTGATTCTCTGAATAAAGCTCACTAATAAATGCAATCAATGATTTTCAGGCACGCTTCTGGATTATATTTTTTCGACACGTGGGTCAACTCACATTGTAGTGTGTCTAGCAGTAGTGGCGCGCGCTGCATCGCATTTGGCGATGCAGCGCGCGCAACGCAATTCGTTTTATTTATTTGTTTGTTTACTTACCTCTGTGCTGCCGTATTCCGTAGTTTACTACCCCCCACCCTGCCCCTCCCCGCCCCGCGTCACCGCCCGGCAGCACTCCCACCACGGGCCGCAACTGGTGTCTAGGAGTAGTCAATAAAGGCCCAGTATTGTGTATCCCATGTGCTACTGCTCCACCAATTTCACCCAACAAGGTTCGAGAGCTTGCAATGCTTTATTAGTTATTTTGATGGAAATGATGTTGATATACTGATTCCAAGCAGCAGTGAAAGCTGATACTTGGCACTGCTTTCTTCAGTAATTTGTTGAGCCCAGTAATCTAACTCCAGATTCTTGACGTTTTTCTCACATATACCAATTTTCCTTTTCCCTTCCTACTTTAATAATCTCGAAAAAAAAAATTCTAACATGAAGATGCAGAGGTCTTCTTCTTCCTCTTGATTATATTTTGAAAAATTATTTTAGCTCGTTGATTTAGAAATAGGTTTTGAATTATTATTCAGGCTATTTTTCAATAGATAACACCACATCTCATTGACTTCTTCCTCAAACCATATTTGCTCGTATTGGGTGTATCTATCAGACCTTCCTGCTGATTCAGACACGAGCACTATTTTTGAGCATTTGCACACTGCTTTCCAGTCCCTTCTATTGCAAATTTTAATTTCAATTCAAACTGTGATGTGTATTGAAAAAAATAGAAATAACGTATACCGTTCCATCTTGGATCCTAGATCAAGTAGTCAGTCGCGGCCCGTGCAGGTAAGAGGGGCGGTGGGGCCGGGTGGGGGGGATTTCGACGGGGGGAGGACGAGGGAAAATTAAATAAATAATTAATTTTCTCTTGTCGTCTGTCAAAATCACCCCCCCCCCCCCACCCGGCCCCTCCGCTCTTACCTGCACGGGCCGCGGCTGCAAGTAGTAAATGTCTGGATCATAAAGGTCACTGGAAGAGTTTGCTTAGAGGAGCAAAAAGCCCTCACGCACCCAATGGTGGCCTGCTTCACCATCTGGCCATGCCCCTCGTTGGGCCGGTGCTGCAATGCCCATCGGACCCCACGAAGGGGCTCTTTGCCGGAGATCTTTTTATCACCAAACTAGTTTTCAAAGGTTTAGTTCAGATGCCCCCAAAGTTGAAAGACAACAACACGACAGTTTAGGAAGATTGGAGAAGGGTGATTGAAATTAACTATAGAGCCCTAATAGTGTTTTATATTCCTTCATATGGTCTAGGTTAAGGTTCAAAACAGTTCAGAGAATCTAAGGGAAATAATGTTCCTTAATTCTCAATGAGTAATGCTTAGTCATTGGTCAATGGATTTCTTTGTCCTCAAATAGGTCTGCATGTTTCGTGCCTAATAGTCTAAACAAGGATTTGCAGCAATTTTTAAGGACCAACTTATAATAACCTAATTTTCTCTTGTGGTCGAGTTCCTATCCTAAACAGGGAAAAAGTGACCCCCCACCTCTAGTGAATGGATAGAATTTGTCCATATGACTTACATCCCAAGAGCTCATGCTGTAGTCGACACAATTATGTTAGTGACCCAAAATTCCTAATTAGATGGCTACTTAGGGTACGTGGATGTTGTACTAGATATATGTCCAGGCCATTGTACCTACCCAACTTCCGCAACCCCGAAGATGCTCAACAAAGTTCGTGCATTGGATTGCATTCCATTTTCCTCATATTGTCTAATCTTTGACCACTTTCTCATGCCATCTTTTCCTCAAATTGTCTTCTCTTTGACCACTCACATTATCTACAGAATTTTTAAAAAAACTTTTCTTTATTAGTTTTATTTCATAGCAATGAGACAACAGTGATCATATGGCATTTCAATTAAATTACCACCAGTAGGAAATCCTGAGGCGGTACATCAGATTGACACCCAACACCAGTTTCGCAATGTACAAAGTCTCTCCGTGGAGACGTGTCACATACCCCTTCCCTTTACGTACACCTGAAAAGTACAGCATTCCATCCCCCCCCCAGGGGGCTCTGACTGTCACGATTGTAATTCACCCTCCACAGCATGTCCTGTACCCTAACCAGGGGTGTCAAATCGGACTGTGGCTCGCTCATTGTCTAAGGGACTCTCTCCCCTAGTGGGACTGGATGCTCCCTCCTCCCTGCCCATGAACCTGTCCATAAGGCTCACCCACAATTTCAGGTCCTCCTGTACCTTCCTATCATGTCTAGTCAGTTTAATGGACTTCTCTTCTTCAATTGTTCATTCAATCAAGTCCTTTTCCTACTAGTAAAATTGGGGGCTCCTATTACTCATCCAACACATCACAATTCTTTTACGTGCTAGGTTCAGGAATTTGTGGCGCATCTTTTAACATTTTTGCTTGGGAATCACTCCTACTATGCCCTGTAGTGGGCCCGGTTCTAGAAGGATCCCAGTTACAGGTTCCAAAGTGGAAAGGATGGAATCCCAGTACCGTCTCACAGGGAGGCAGTCCCAGGCCAATTAAGACATTGGGCTCTCTCTTTCTGGCACCTGGGGGTAGAATTTCCTTAGGACCACCGGCGTAAGGTATGTGCAGTGTAAGAAATTAAATTGTATCAATTTAAATCAAGCATTGCCTGAGACTGCCCTCACCTGTGTGCACGCCTTGTCCCAGGTCTCTTCCATAAATTGGTCCCCAATATCAACTGCCCAATCAGATTTTCCCTTTGACTCTTTACATGACATTTCACTTTTGAGCGCTCTATACATGTGTGTTATGGTGTGTCTTGAAATGCTGAATTGTAGGATGGCCTCTAGTGTCCGCGTGGAGAGAGGAGCAAGTGGAAAAGTTGTCTAGATCTCCCAGGCCATCCTTGCTAGTTTTATGTTTTGGAAAAATTGACTGGGGCCCACCTGAACGTATCCTGGGCCTCTTGGAATGAGATGAAGGTGCCTCCTGGATATATATCCCCAGGATCTCACAGCTCCCCTTCCTCCACGGTAATTGCCATTATCTCCATTATAGGCTTAAACAGCTGCATTATAACTAGAGGCAAGTCTCTGGAAAATGGCGATCTCCGTAGCACTCGTTTTTTGATCTGCTCCGAGATAACTCTGGTATGCTTAACAATGTCGGGGTATTCCACCGGGATGCAGGTGCCCTCATTAGGAGTTCAACTAAGGAGTCATCCCCATATGTGTCCCTTAATAGTCTCCGTTCCTAAGTGTCCTCGTCTGTCGCCCATCTGGTTGCATGCTGAATGTGGGATGCGCAATAGTAGGTTTCTAAGTCTGGTAGACTCAGGCCACCTTACTCCATATCCTGTTTGAGTAAGGCCCGGGTGAACCTGCTTTGTTTTCCTGCATAGACTAGTCTAATCAGGAGACTATCTAATATTTTGAACGTGGATAAGGGCAGGGGGCATATAGAATTCTGAAGGGTATAGAGGCATCACAGCAGAACCACCATTTTTGCCACCGCCACCTGTCCCATGACTGAGAGTGGCAGCAATGACCAAAAGGCAATTGATGCCTGGAGTCCCCGGATCACCTTCCCCACATTGTACTCATATTGTTTTTCTGTTGTGCAGGCTATTACTATCTCCAAATATTTACATTTTTCAGTTTGCCTTCTTAGCCCTAAGTCCAGGAGCTCTGCAAGAGGCCGGGAATCAGACTGCCCAGGGGTAAAGACTAGAGGAGGTTTTTCAGAATATTTGTGCAGAGGCCCGACACTTCTCCGAACCGTACCAAGCAGCTCAGTAACATAGAAACCGCAGGAGCCGCAAGTAAAATAATGTGTCATCGGCATACAGGGACACCAGATGTGTGACCTCTCCCACCCTGAGTCCCTATTCTGCCAGTTCTAAGTGAATTTGAAGTGCCAGAGGCTCCATTTTTACTCTGCATACTCCATTCATTCGAGACTATCCTGCCCGTTCTTACTCTGGCTGTGGGTTTCTCATAGAGTAATTTAACCCCTTTACTGAGCCTGGGGCCCATTCCCATGCGTTGCGGCACCTCCCACAGATAGTCCCAATTTAGTGTGGCGAAGGCCTTTTCTAAGTCTACCGCTTCAAGGAACATTTCCTCGCCTCTGTCCTGTACCAAGTGCAACACGTGTTAAGCGTCGTATGTTCATGGCTGTATTTTGTTGTGGCACAAAACCACATTGGCATTCCTGCACCAGTCCTCCTACCACCTGCTCAGCCAAGTCAATATTTGGTATAGTTCAGCTGGGAAACTGCCCCATAGCATCCTGTTTATTGGCAGTTCTCAAGGTGGTTCAATGAGCTCCTTGATTGTGAGCTCCCTCTCAAGTTCCTCCTCCTGGGAGATTCCCAGAGCAGGACGGGGGAGTATATCCAGGTATTGAGTAATGATATCAGGTGCCACCAGTGGCCCCATAATTTATACTTGTTGTAGATGCTGGGCAAGTGCCCTGTTAACAGCAAGTTACATGGCAGCTATTGTATTTTCTGGGGTGCGTAATGCCTATATCAGAGTGTGCTGTTTCTCTTTGTTTATTATCCAGGCCTAGAGCCTACTCGGTTTGTCTCACTCCCTGTGAAGTCTCTGACAGTACTCCCTAATAGTGTATTTGTCTAGCCTATCCCACGTTTCACCAAGGGTCCTCTCCACTTCCAATACGTAGTGCTTATACGTGGTTAGAGTAGGGGAGGCTTGTTGCAGGTCTGCCAACCTTCCTCTTTCTCCTGAACTTGCTTTAGCAATTGCCTTCTGACTCCACAAACCAAGCCAATAAACTTCCTTTGGACCACTGACTTCATAACATCCCTTTCATTACGACGGGAAGCAGTGGTTCCCCAATTACCATCTAACTGGTCTGTCAATTCTGTGCCTAGTGCCTCCACTGCAGTCAGGTCAAAGAGTATGTCTCTCAGGAGCCACCACACATCTGGTCCCCGGAGAGCGTCTCCTAGGGCATATTCCACCAGCAAGGGAACGTGGTCTGACAGTAATCTGCTCAGGTATCGAGTAGATTGTACTGCTGGGGCCACATTGGCAGTGACCAGTACCCAGTGCAGCCTCCCATGAGTCTTGTGGGTGAAGGAGTGACAGGAGTATTCTTTGGTGAGAGGATACTGCTCTCTCCATGTATCGGCTCATGCAGTATTGAGCATGGCTTTGTGTAGTGTTCTTGTCATACCTGGTTTCGTGTCGAGTCTTGGGGGAACCTGTCCATTGTGCCGTCCGGTATGCAGTTCAAGTTGCCTGCCCATATGAGTGGAGTGTCCACATAATCAATTAAGAGGCTCTGGAGTTTAGGAAAGAATAATTGGCCATTAGTGTTGGGAGCATGAGAAAGAGATGTCCCTACTGTCCAATGTGCTACTTAGCAAGGGGTATTTCCCCTATATCTGCTTTGAAATAGGTTAATTTAAAGGGAACTCCAGATGATATCCATATGGATACCCCTCTGGCATACGCTAAATAAGTGGAGAACTAAAGATGCCCCTGTCATTTTTTAACTTGTTTAGGTGCCTCCGAGTCTATTGGGTGAATTTCTTGTAGGCAAGCAATGTATATTTTATGTTAGCGGAGGAAGGAGAGTAATCTATATGTTTTTGTGGAGGTTCCTAGGCCCCTGATGTTCCAAAATATTATACGTCATGGTGGGTCATGTAGTGTGTTGGTTCACTTCTCCGCCGCCGTCAGGTCAGGCTCCCAATTGATCTTGGGAAAAGCCAGTGGAATACAGGAAGGTCTATTCCATCCATAACCTACTGCTATCAATGTCATGCCATGCCAATGTAAGATCTTCCAGTGAAACACTGTCCAACAATTCACACCACCCACCTCCCAGGGTAAACACCTCAGAACATCAAACTCAAACGGAGTGCCTGCCCAATTCCTATGATCAGCAACGCCGATCTCGGGGTTTCAGAACCAAAAGTCCCTCTACCCCACATGTAAACTGCAACTAGTATTGTTTTACTAACTGTATCCTTGAAACATATGTAGGCATGTTGATATAACTCCTCTCAATCCCTTGGAATCCAGAAGTCAAAAGAGGAGAGACACTTGCTCCAGCTGCCCTGTCTAAAGGGAACCAAAACAAATGCTTTTGGTTTTTTTGTGTCCATGAATGGGGGGGCTGACCCAGGGTTCCAGAGAGTGTTCCTGATGGTGTTATGTTGCATCAACTTTATATCAATACTTCCCACACAGCAACCTTAAAATGTAGATTTTCAACAGGGCATGCCTAGGAGCCAGATGGCTAACCTGTATCCTGTGACCAGTCGACACCCAGAACAGATGCCCCAGCCAAGGAACCTCCTAAGAAGCACTCCTGCATTCTCAGGGCCCCATCCTCACCCACCACCGGCCTTCCCGATCCCCGTCTGCTTCGTTGCCATTGTCTACGGCATGATCCGGATCTACAGGGGCAAGAACCAGGTCCCCCCACTCAAGGGGCTGTTGCTGGTTAGGTCAGAGTTCTATTTCCCCTTTCCAACCAGACCTAGACGTGGGTTAGTGATGTGAAAAAGTGCACTTTTCCTGCATATGGTCACACAAATGGAACAGAAGCATATATGGCAGGCTCATTTCTCTAAGCTCTTGATTGACAGGTTCAAATGAAAGCCTCTGACGTTGCACCCGCTGGGTATAATTGAGTAAAATTTGGATAAGGGCTCCCTTTTGTCTAATTTCAGAGAATTCCCTAGCTCTTCTTAGGATGATGTCCCTGTCTCTGTAGTTGAGTGTTTTCACAATGATGGCCCTCAGCGGCAAGCCCGGGGGCAGGGGCGGCACGAATGCTGTATGCGCTCTCTCAATGATGAAACAGGAGGAGAGATCTTTGAGAGTGAGGACATCTCTGATCTATTTTGCAAAGAAGAGTTCCAGGTAGCCCGCCACTCTTTCAGGTAGGCCAAAAAAGCATAAATTACACCTCCGTGCACGGCCCTCAGCATCCTCCACTCACGCATCAAGTTGGTGTGACAGTGCCAATAATGTGCAAATCATAGTTTGGAACTTCTGCTGCATCTCTTAGACTGACCCTTCCTTTTTAGTGACTCACTAAGGTTGGTGTGAAGGAGATTTACCTCCAGGGAGATGGCATCCATTTTCACCTCTAGTGTTTGACCGGATTTTTCAATGGCTACTAATATTTGCGCACCTGTGGGAGGCTCTGATGCTTGCAGGAGCGTGGTTTTTGTCGGGATGGCAGCAAATTGGTCCATTTTTGTCTGTTGTGCCACCCTGTCTCTTATCTTTTTCCATGGCTCCCCTCCGCATGGCAGGTCGCTGTTGGCAGTGGGAGATAGCAGTCCAGTTGCTGTCAGTTGGAGTCATTGAGCAAGCAGGGGGCCCGATGTAAGACAAGCTGGGCACCTCACAGACCCCGCCAGGGGAAGAACCTCAGTCCGGTGTGAGGAGAGGGTCTCAGCTTCCCAGGGATCTTCAGTGGTCCACTGTAGACCTCTGCTGGCTCCTGCAGGTTGGCCGCACAGACTCACCCACTCCATCATTCTGGGCACACTAACATCAACACAGGAGGGGGGCGTGTATCTCTTCTCTTCTGTACCCCCAGCCCCCTCCGCATGAGCCCGTAGCCTCTCAGGAGCGCTTCTCCTGGTACACCAGATCCAGCCACCGAAGCGCAGGCCAGGATCTCCCCAGCGCAGCAGGACCCCACTGGACTTCAGTTGGCAGCCCGGCCACAGGGCGGGTCAACTTCCCCAGGGGTCCCCGATGGGCTGAAACCTCGCGGGCCTCACTCCCTCCAGCCTTACGAGATGCCATCTGCAGAAATCTCCCAATTAGCAGTCTCCTCCCCTGGCACTCTACCGTGGCATCCCCAGCTTAGTAGGAACACTTGCGGGCCGCTCAGCCACCAGCAGCCCTGCTGCGCTCACAGCCACGTCACTGTCCGCGCAACAAGCACAATCTCCGGTCTCCTCCTACGGCTCCGCTCACTGTCTGGGGCACAGGCCTGTCTCTCTGCCCCGGGTCCTCAGCGGTTCAGGCTCTGGGTTCCTTTGTAATCGTCCCTGGGTCCTTGGCTCAGCAGCACTGTGCAGCCCTATTCGGGGCATGCAGCATTCTTGTAGGAAAATGATGGCTCCGGACAGCGCCAAGGCCCAAATCTGTACACCGTGGGAGCGTCCGTGGCAGCTCCCCATAGGAGTCGACAGGATTAGTGGGGTGGCCGCCGTTTCAGACAGGATGTTGGTGGATTCATGAAAAAACTACGGAGCTCGGCGACTATGTCTCATCTGCCATGTTACTACGCCACGCCCCCACCTGGGGAAATACATTATGCACAGACTTAACAGTGAAAATATGTTGGTCCAAATCGATTTCTACTTATAATTCTATACAAAAATTATGAGAAAGATTAAAAAGCTCAAGGGAAACAATTGTGAATGTCAGAGTATATCAGATGCCCCTTACAGGTTGAGCAAGTCTCCCACACCCATTTCAATTAAGTGTTAGGTATAGATGGATCTTCGCAATACTACTACTCCTACCTATTCTGCATACTCTCATCTGGGCTGCGTAATTTGCTTTTCTACATAAACACTGTCACTTACATTATTGCCAGTTTAGGCATTGAGGTGATCAGAGCAAATTATCAGATCTTTTGGCTGGTTTTCCTCAATGTGGCACTCATTGAACTGAGTGCCTACATCGTCATTCAGTTTTAAAACAGCAGTTTATCAGCGCTATATTTGCACCCTCATGCCTGGGAGGGTCGGACCTAACTGAATGAAGCCCTGGTGGGTCTGTGCTATGTCGATGCTAGGAACACCTGGAAAATTGGTTAAAATGTTTATATCAGTCAGCAATCTCCCCATCTCACTTGCTTACTGGCACTACTAGAGTATACCAAATATTCGTGTGAGCCAAATACTTTAGTACTCCAAATTTCATATTCATAATATCTCAGAATTTCAGTAGAAATGTCAACATAACATTTTCTAATTAGCGTTCTAGGCAGGCTGCATTCCAACTGATTAAGCGCCAAACATAAATTGCTTCCAAAGTATTATAACTGAATAGTTATAATTTCCCATGTTTCCAGATTCACATTATTAATTAATTTATTTTTATAGTGCAGCATACAAATTGTAGGGCTTCTTGGCACTAGACATTGAACTCAAATTAGGCCTGGGCGGAGTTCGCAGAGTTCTGCTACGTGGAACTCCGCAAAGTGCCCCAAAAACTCTGCCACGCTATGCGGAATTCCACAAGCGGCAGAGTGCCGTACGTCACATTGCTCGCGCTGATTTTTGAGCACCAGGAGATTGTCCTGGGCTGTAAACTCAGCGCGAACGGCACTACGCGTCGCACCAGATGGCCCTCCTTCTTTCTGCCGCTCAAGTAGATATTCTACTCGAGCGGCAGCTTCCTCAACATGAGAGGTCTCGACCCACCGCCTGCGTTGAGAAATTTCACGTGGGCTACGTCTAGTGCGTGGATTTGCCTGCTCACCAACTTAACGTTGGCGAGCCTCGCGAGAGAAAAACTCTGCTACACGACACTTCACAGAGTTTTTCGGATCTCCACGGTGCGAGGAGTGAGCAAAACTCCACGAACTCCACCGGCAGAGCAGAATTCTTCACCCTCCCCTAAACTCAATGAGCCGCGTCAACAAGAAGATTTGACCAAATAAGCATGCTTTCAGTTTTTTCTAAAACTAGTAGATGAGAAAGGGAACATAGAGACAGTGTTTCCAAAGTTTGAGGTCAGCACCGACCATGTTTGAACCCCTTTCGATGATCTTTAAAAATAGGCACCTGAAGGAACAACTGATTAGCTGAATAATGTTGTTTATGGCCTTAAGTAAGTAGTAATAACGTTGGTAGCAGAGACGAGGCAATGGAATGTGTTGTGCAGGTTTTAAATTGAGAGAGATGCAGTAACAAGTTCTTGTCTTCTGTGCCATCGGTCATACATTGGTTGGCAATCCATAACTGTCAGGACATAACAATGTTTTGAGAAAACCAATGCTTAAAATAATTGATGTGGATTTTCCTGGTATTGTTTGTCAAGGGAGCGTGTAGGGTTAGTTAGTAAGGGTTACAACCCCAAAATCCTCAAGGGGAGATTCACTTAATGTTTTTTCACAAAGGAAATGTTGATAATTGCAGGTAGTTTTATAGTATAGAATTTAGACTATTCCACATTGTATCACCACTTGGCATAAAAGCAAAGCATTTATATCACGTGTCATGGTTTTTAAATGCATCCACGGGCTAAAATGTTTGATTGAAAATACTGATATTTTAGTTTTTGGGGTCGAATCACACCATAAATAAATACATTTAAAATAAATGAACCATGAAGACGTGATGTGTGCTGCATGCTGCGAAGGACTTATGAAAGCTATTGTTCTCATCACCATGTTCTCCCTCAAATGGGCAGTTAAGCCCCAAGGCATGAGGTATTGCTAAATGTGAGC
Organism: Calotriton arnoldi; assembly: GCA_963921515.1. Taxonomy (NCBI): domain Eukaryota; kingdom Metazoa; phylum Chordata; class Amphibia; order Caudata; family Salamandridae; genus Calotriton; species Calotriton arnoldi. Next base: position 801,080 of record CAWUFW010004459.1, read on the forward strand.
ATTTCTTCCCGGGGACATAAACCACACAACCTAACCTTCTATGGTTTTCTAGTGAGACTTGATACCTCAAAGATTATCCATGTAAATCCAACAGCACTGGTAAATCTAAGTTAGAGCATCTGGAATTATGCAGCGGGAGGACCCATTTAAGCATCAGGGTTGATTAAATTATGCAGCAAGAAAGTACAAATTATGAGGCGTAATACGGAGTATTTTATGGTAGAATTAATTGATTGTTTTGACATTTTTACACATATTAATACTGTCAGAGCAAATGATTCACCACATTAATACCAGTTTAACACCCAATAGGGCAATAAGCAACAAAAAGGTGACCTGTCGATCTTTGGGCAGGGCCTACCACTGCACGGCAACCCGTGTCATCACATTTTTAATAACTTTTGTCCTGTTTGAGCTAGAAACAATATTTTTTAATAAAATCACCAAATTTTGCAGCAGGTGATGGATTATGTGGTAAATGCGGCAGATCCATAAGTATGCATAACATGCTGCAGAATCGCATAATTCCAGAGGCTCTGGCCCAAGTGTGGACTTGTGACTGCCTCACAGGAAGAACAAACAAACGTTTGAAAATGCTTATGTGGCAACATTCGCAGAAATGGCTGAACATTGGTTAGTGAGTACGCGCACCGTAATAGTAGGACTTATCATCAATAAATAAAAGAATACAGTGGGGACATATCTGCTCTACTGGTTTACCTTAAAGGAAATTGATTAATTTAACAAACGTTCTCGACTTTTACTTAGTAAAAAACGATGTGTGTGCATATATGTACAAAATATATTGTTTTACGGATAAATACCAATGACATGTAAAATAATTAAATTAAAACAGACCGGGCACTTATGTAAGTTTAACTATTTTATTATGTTTTGAATCTCCATCGCAAACATTAAAGAAAGTGACATCCGATGATGCATATTACCTACATTTGGTCTAATTCTTGTGTTTACCGCCGTTCGTATTTTTATTTACTTTTATTTTATATTTTCATTATTCCCCTTGGCACAAGCCTCAATTGCATGACAATTGCACCACTTTTAGATAACACATTTGAATGCTAGATAAAACCTATTTTCTCCTAAGTGCAAACCTTGTTGAATTTAAAGTATGGCACTTTCATAACATCTCTCAAGCAATCATTATTTCAGAAAATTTGAGATAATTCAAAAAAACAGACAGTAACTAAAAAGCAAACACATTTTCCAAAGCCACTAACATTATTCTAAGTGCGCCAGGCATGTAAGTGTTAGCATATCGGCCATTTGAGTGCGTGCCTGGCGCTGCAAGAGTAAAAGAGCTGCTCTCAGGTTCCTCAATAAAAACCTGTGATCTTCCAATTACTTCCAATTTGTAAGCCCCAAAGCTGTCTGTGCGACAGAATTTTAAAAGGAGTATTTATTTCGCAAAAGAAGTGCACTTTTAGTAAACCAAAATAGAAGAAGGATTTTGAGTGCGTTTGAACACAACTGCACACCATGCTCAACTTGCTGCAGTTGTGGCCCACTGCAAGCGTGTCAGAGATGTGGGTAGCATTGGTGCTGCCCCGGACCCGGCTTTGGGCCTCCACCTTCGGTGAGGCACAGGATTGGACAGATTAACATTTTATTTAGTTCTAGTCTGGAGGGGTTATTACCCGATGCACTTTACATATTGGATAAAGAATGTTTGGAGAGAAATGCACATAGTAGGAGAGGTGTTTACAACAGGTAGTAAGACATTTTCATAAAATAGGGCTATAAGTGGCGATATGTACATAAAAGGAAAGATATATGAACTCTCAGAGGCTGTAGTTCTGCATTAGAACAATGTTGTCTGCACCTAAAGAAACCTACATTAGACCCTGATGACTTCGTCAACTACCGACTTATTACTCACTTAACCTTCGTCAGCAAGATCATTGAAAAAGCAGTCTACGCTCAACTCAAAAGATCACATCAATGCTAACCATCTCCAGCATGACTACCAATCTGGCTTCAGAGTGAGCTGCAGCACAGAGATCGCAGCCTTACGCATGATAGACAACGCCCTCCTGACCACAGCTAAAGATTACCCCTGCCTTCTGATATTGCTGACCTTCCCGGCTGCTTCAGCACAGTCAACCATCCAACCCTCATCCACACCCGGGAGTCTTGAATGGCATTTAATGACAATGTCTTTCTGCTCTGCTCTTCTCCAGCCATCCAATGCCTTAAACAATGCTTGTAACTCTTCCAAACCTGACTGTCAGCATCTCCCTGAAGCTCAACCCAACCAAGACAGAATTCCGATTATTTGCAAGAACAACAAGCAGAAACTAGTAGAAACCTGGCTCATTGACATGAACATTGATGGGTCCAAACCCTCTCCTTTCACTGAATGCCAAGCGACTAGAAGTCACCTTGTGCACCAACCTCACCCTCAAGTAACACATTGCCAACAAACAAAGATGGTCTGGCATCTGCTCTCTTTAAAAAAGAAAGTGAAAGTGTTTCTTCCAGAAAGAGACTTCAGAACTGGTGTTCAAGCCCTTTTGCATCTGGATGGTGGTAATGCCCAGCTACATGGCCTCCCAGACTGGCCCCCTTAAGGGCATCCTAAAGGCCACAGCATGTCTCATTCAGGGATGGAAGAAATATGATCACATCCGCCTTTGCTGATGGAACGCCAAGATGTGTAAGAAACAAAAGACAACAGGCCTTTTCTATCTATGCACCCTAGATCTTGAACAATATTGTCGCATCCATAAGGACTGCCCCAACACTGCTCCAGTTTAGGAAAGAGTTGAAGACACACCTCTTTAAAGAACACTGCGTCACAATACAGTGCCAATCCAATACAGCGCAACATATCAGTGTGTGCGTGGGATGGAGAGTCAGGGAATTAGGCAACCACGTACCCGAGACCCTCCCGTCCGCATCTCAATGGACCATAGATTAATGCTTATGTTATTGACTAGCATGCCTAGCACACACCTTGCATAGGCAGGCTTACTGCCCTTGGGTCAATAACGTGTAAGTGACAGGTGGTCTTGTCTATCAGACGTTGCATAGTGAGGCTTTACACTCATGGGCCACAGCGAAAATCCGAAAATCGGTGAGGCTTGCACATGTGCATAGAGCCGACTGCAATCATAAAGTGCTCTCTACTTCATATATCTAGCACATCAAAAACTTTATGAAAGTGTGTAAATTAGCACACGTTATAGAAGTTGCTCAAATGTACTTTGGAAAAATATGATTTGTGTATATTTATAAGAAAGACATTGCTAGGTCCAGAAAATGTTATATGGTCAAAGTGCTTCAGTTATCATCGATCTGGGAATGAAGCTGAAGCGACCACTTTTACAACGTGTTTACATATCAAGCAGATGTGCTACAAATCGAGGTATAGTAGCATGCATTAACCAAACTTTTTTCTAAAGCTTGTCCGGTGTTTTTTGCCTTTCATATTTCCCAGGCAATATGGGTTACAGTTTAAAGAGCAATGCAGCTCACAGTTCTCAAACGTGCCCATTCAACCGCTTTTACCACTTTACATTTTGTGCTATGCAACAATTTATTAATTTCCAAATAACGTAAATGTTCTCACGCTATCATTATACTGTAGGATGAAACAAAAGTTTTTAAAGAAGACTTTGCAAAGACACCGTGGCCTCAATATTGGGCAGTGTGACGCGCATTCAGTCTTTACAGGTGGACCATGCAGTGAATGAACTGCACCTCTATACATAAATACACATCCTCACATCTGCAAGTTTGAGATGCAAACAGTGCCCTCGGGTAGGAGACCGGCTAGAACACAGGCATGTCTGGGATGTAAGCTTCACTCAGGGCCCTGGTGAAGAAGACAGGGAAGAACCCAGACATGTCTGCAGTGTCATCCGCACCTTGGATCCAGATGTGCAAGACTGGATAGAGCACAGCCTGACATATGTGGTGTAAGCTGCACCTTGGATCCAGATGTGGAAGACTGGATAGAACACAGCCTCGCATCTGTGGTGTAAGCTGCACCTTGGATCCAGATGTGGAAGACTGGATAGAACACACCCTCGCATCTGTGGTGTAAGCTGCACCTTGGATCCAGATGTGGAAGACTGGATAGAACACAGCCTCGCATCTGTGGTGTAAGCTGCACCTTGGATCCAGATGTGGAAGACTGGATAGAACACACCCTCGCATCTGTGGTGTAAGTTGCACCTTGGATCCAGATGTGGAAGACTGGATAGAACACAGCCCCACATCTGTGGTGTAAGCTTCACCATGGGCCCTCGTGAAGAAGACAGGGAAAAACTCAGTCATGTCTGTGGCGTAAGCAGCACCCTGGATCCAGATGTGGAAGACTGGATATAACACAGCCTTGCATCTGTGGTGTAAGCTGCACCTTGGATCCAGATGTGGAAGACTGGATATAACACAGCCTCGCATCTGTGGTGTAAACAGCACCTTGGATCCAGATGTGGAAGACTGGATATAGCCCAGCCTCACATCTGTGATGTAAGCTGCACCTTGGATCCAGATGTGGAAGACTGGATAGAACACAGCCTCGCATCTGTGGTGTAAGCTGCACCTTTGATCCAGATGTGGAAGACTGGATAGAACACAGCCTCGCATCTGTGGTGTAAGCTGCACCTTGGATCCAGATGTGGAAGACCGGATAGAACACAGCCTCGCATCTGTGGTGTAAGCTGCACCTTGGATCCAGATGTGGAAGACCGGATAGAACACAGCCTCGCATCTGTGGTGTAAGCTGCACCTTGGATCCAGATGTGGAAGACCGGATAGAACACAGCCTCGCATCTGTGGTGTAAGCTGCACCTTGGATCCAGATGTGGAAGACCGGATAGAACACAGTCTCACATCTGTGATGTAAGCTGCACCTTGGATCCAGATGTGGAAGACTGGATAGAACACATTCTCTCTTGAGGTTACCAGTGCCTCCCTCTGAGGGGCTGGTGATTAAGGCTTGTTTGTTTGTGCCTTTGGCTCTCAATATGTATATTTGGCTACTATATGTTTTCGTAATCGTCTAATCTGAACCCAATTACTAATGCTTGCTTGTCCTCGCGTCAGCTTGAAGCGCTCTGGTGTCTCTCCGGACTGCTTCGGCGCTTTATAAAAATGCAAATATCTGATAATAATATTAATAATAAAATAACAGAGAAATGAAACGACCTGTTGTTTTATTTCTGGGGTAAATATCAGTCCCCTACCCTAGCTCTGGATTACTTGAGGTTGTTATTTTTTTTAATTTTATTCAACAGTTGCACAGAGCGCGGCCGGCATTGCTCGAAGGCGCCAGTTTACGTCACAACTACAAACGGTCACAGAATACACAAACACTTGCACTTTGTGTAAGCTGCATTTGGAATGTGGCCTGTGGGTGAGTGCACTACCTCGACTGTGCCACAGGTGAGGAGCATGAAACGCACCGGGTAGCGGGCACACCCCGTGCCTGGGGGCAGAGCGTGGGACCCCCGGGGGCCTGCCTTGGAACGGGAGAGCGGCTCCTCCAGGAATGTGAGAATGACCTTCGCCGGCACTCAGGGCAGCTGAGTGCACAGTTTATACATTCTCCGTGGGAGGGCCGTGACCCCGGATAGCTCCAAGGGACCGCCCACTGATGCTGGCATCCCGCGCTCCTGGCACACCGCAGGGTCCACACAACGCCGATATTGGCCCGTTTTTATCACAGACTTGTCTTAAGAAAGGCCACTATCGCCGTGGGATGCGTAGAGCGACGAACGTTCATCGCGCGCCCACTCTTATAACAGCATCATCTGCTTTATGAAGGCCCGTGATACACTGCACCATCCGAAAACACGCGCATCTAAACGTGTATCTCGTGTGCACTGACTTGGCAATGATGCAACAGGCCCTAGAGCAAGCAAGGAAAATGGGCTCTCCTGTCCCCGTGGTTATGTACACAAAAGTAGCCATAACTGGGATGCAGCCCTGGTGCCACTGCACCTCCCGCACTATTGATAGTCACGCCCCTGCTGGTGTACATCCTGCCTGTGTCCATCCTGCCTGTGTCTCCCCCGATGCCTCGGCAAATGACGACACAACACAGCCACTGTATCGAAGAACCCGGCTACATTTCAGGATCTCTGCATCCGTGTGTACCGCACGGCCTTGAGATCGAGAAGAGGCGATAACTACTACCTGTTGGTCCCCTCTCTCTTTTCACGTGTGCGAATCTGTCTGTCTGTCTGTCACTCCCTCTCTCTTGGATCAGAGAAGGTAAAGAGACCACGGACCCGACCTCAAACCTTATTAGACTTTTCAGCGCAGAATAGCTCCCAGAATACCATTTCATGAAGCGCCATGAACTCTTAAATTCTAGAACACGAAGCAAAGTACTCCTTACCCAGCTGTATATTTTGTACGGACCGAGCCCCGTCCCGCCCCACCCACCCCACACGTCCAGTGATATGGCAGCAAGAGCGCTGATTACTGCTCAATTCTCAAACTGCATGCGTAGTGCTGTACCCCAGGCCACCCTCCACGGCTGAACACCTCTGCCAGGGAGCAACAAAAACACTGCACTGGACGTAGGGACGCTGCCTGATGCCCTCGCCCCCACCGGAAACATGCCGAGGACTCCACGAAAAGAAGCCGAGACCCCCTTCAGGCGCTTGTTTCTTACCGTAAAACGGCGGTTCCAGGGCCCTGTCTGGCCTCCGACTTTACTGCAAGCTGGTGAACTATTTTTGGGTCCTGTCGGGGGAGCCATGTATGGGTCGAAGCTGCCCCCCTCCCTCCCTCCAGCCGCCTCCTCCACTAACCACGCCCCCAGCCCTGATGGGCACCTGCTGCTGCGGCGCCCAGCCAGGGAGGGAGGGGTTGAGCACCGCTTTAGAAACTTTTCAGACTTTGGCACTCGGCTTTGGTAACCCCCAAATAACGTACCCGCTGAAATCTCAGAAGTAAATAAATACTGCACGTGCGCCTTTAACGAGCGTCAGCTTCACATAACACAAAGGAGATGTTGTAGAAGGAAGACCAAGTTCTCGTGTCTTTTTTATTTTCTCAGAATGAATCCACAGAGTGAGGAACGCATTGTGAATGACATGCGAGCCTCTAGGACAAACCTAAAATTATGTCCAGTGTTACCTTTTCGTGCGAAGTCTAGTGATAAAGCATTTAACATTCCACCACTCTGAGTGAGCATAGCCCCGGATCTCAAGTTTTTCTGCTTTTGCCAAACATTATGTTCAGTTGTGACTTTGAAAAACATCTTTTAAGGAGTACATAGCGATAGTGCTCTTGTCTTTCAGAAGCACATATTAAGTGGCTGAGGCTGTCTCAATCCTGCCTGTTTGCTCGCAGAGTTCTCTACTCCTCTGGTTTTATAGGCGTACCCCACACTCTATGACCTCGTGCCAGGTAATTCCCAAACCTTGTAGTTGGAAAGACCGCCACGCAGTCCAAAGATGAAACCACTTGTCTTCCACACTGCCAAGGATGCTGTTTACCTGGCCTCTTTGATATTCCTGGGCAAATTGGTCAAGCAGTTAATACCCAGCTCGCAGTAGGGGGTGTGAAGGTTAAATCTGATACCGTATAACTGCGACCACTAGAATTATGCTTCACTGAGCAACCACATTATGTGGCAAGGTTGAATAAAGCATGTGACAATGAAATACAAATTATACAGCAACAAAAAGAAATTCCTTGGAATATTATGAACCGAAAAGCAAAATAAGGTGCCAAATCCGTCTTAATGACTATCGGGGATATTCTCAAGAACACTGTAGATTCTAATTGAATTGTCTTCCCCCTCCTTACCGACCTATCTTCAGCCTTAAACATGGTGGCTCAAGTATTCCTTCAAAGACTAAGGGCCTAATTACGCAGACTCACAGGGGCGCGGCGGTGGGGGTCCAGACACCATCGCACCAGCGGTCCGACCGCCCCATTACGAGTATGGCGGTCGGAACTCCATTGCACCGCAGCAGCCACCAGGGAACCGCCAGCGGTGTCATGGAGGTCTTTCCTCCATGAAAAGGCTGGCGGTCCTGAAACAATGGGGGACCCTCTAGGGTCCCCTGTTGCACATGTGAATGGGGATGAATGCAGGGGGGGAACAAGATGTGCCCCCCGGTGTGCATGCACCCCAGTTCCTTCACAGCATGGAGTTAAAAGGCCATGCCATGCAGGAGCTTTTTGGGCGTCCTCATTGCGGTGCCCATTTTCAGACGCACCACCGTGGTGTCATGTTCCCAAGCTAGGCCCATGTAGCGAAGCTGCTCATTTCTTACATTGTCCTATTTCTCACAGTAACATTTCTGCAGAGAACCTTTGTGCATATTTGCATGGATGACAATGTTGGATTAGTTTCTCTGAAACTACTTTGTTCACACATCCAGCTTCGCACAACATTATGATGCCTCGAACACCATCTATAAGGCCTCTTTACACACTATGTACAAATATCGTTCTATCTTCATCCACGGGGCAACAGAGCTACCTACATATCCATAACCTCGCTAATCTACAAAGTATATTGCAAGGCTGCTTTCTATTATAAATAGGGCTCCCGGCTTTATGGTATTTATTTTTTTGCCATTTCCGTCTGTATTTATCCATATTTATTTTTTGCTAATTTTATCTGTATTTATCCATATATATTTTGGGTTTTGAGGAAAAATTAAGCTGAAATTAGTATATTTCCACATTTATTTAACCAATAAATATGCACTCATGCTTGAATGTCTGCCCTGTTTCAGTGCTGTGAACACCCACAGAAGATATATCAGTGCACTTATATGAAAATATGCAAATTTCAGTATCAACCTTGTGCATATCTACTGCTATTAAAGCCTCTTTAATAAAATTCCTTTCTTTTTTAACCCCCTTATCTATCAATCCACACATCTATTGGCCTGGCAGTCATGGCAGACAGTATTTAGAATTACTCAAAAAGCAACTCAATTTCCGTTTTTATCCACATTTAAAAATAAATACAGACAAGAAAATTAATGGTTTCTGTCTGTATTTATCTGTAAAAATCAGTAAAAACGGAAAACAGGGAGCCTTAATTATAAATAATGAGCATCTTGATAGATTAGCAGAGGAGGCACTTCAGCTGACACAGAGGGTCCCTGCATGCTGAGACTTCACCACGCACCGGTCTGACATCTTGTGAGGGGTGTCCAGTTCGTAACCAAGACGGGGTCCTTCATTCTCTCCCACCAGTTAATGGGGTTGGATCGTCCCTTGGGGAGTTTCTTGGCTCTACACCTACACACACTCTAGGCACACTTAGTGTAGGGTTTTGCATAGCAGGAGTACGCCTAATTACTGTCTTGCTTATATCCAAACTACAAAGGTAATAGTCCCTCTAGACCTAAATTTCTTTCATTAGTGGCTTCTCAAAGCTCAAAAATAGGGCATAAAGAACATCATTCTCCACACAAGACAATTGGTCATTTTTATCAATTTTATTTCATTTTTCTTTTTACTTATTTATCTGATATATCTCATTATAAAAAAATACATGACTCTTTACAATTAATATCACCATTTCTTACAAACATATGACTGTTTTCATGATTCAAATAATACAATACAAAAAACGCAATTAATTTCAACATTTATGAGTTCATAACTGACTAAAAATATATATAGTTCAACTCACCCCACACACAATCACACCTCTCTCTACTCTACAACCACACCACTTGCACACAATACACTCATACTCTACATCCCAGAACAACACTGCATGCACAGATGGAGAAATCCGGGTGAAAAAATCAACCCTCGATTGCTGTGCTGATAGCTGGGATGTCTCACTCTAACTGGTCGACGTACGTTTCAATGGAATGATATAATTCATAAACCATCTTCTTCAGGACCTGTTATTTTATGATTTATAACGGGTGGAAGGAGGGGGAACAAATCTGTAACAATAACGTGGAGAATATTTAGATATTAATTATTTTCACTTACACAAAAGCCCGAGGAGATATCTTACATTTCTCCTGATATCTACATATAAAACAAACAAATGTGCCACTACTGAGTATTTTCAAAAGGAAATCACCCATTATATAAAGTTTGTAGTATTCCTTCTCAACCCGACATGTGAAAAAGATTTAGACATCTTAGAAGAAAGAAAGACAAAATCATGGGCATCATTATATATTAGTGATTCTATACAAGATGGGCATTGATCATGATTATTGTTAGAGATGTGAGAAAAGCAATGTACATAAAAAGAATGTTTATGGGAGACAGAAAGAAGCAGAAAGGAAGAATTGTATTAAGTAATACATTCATTGAATAATCTCTCTTTCTTTAATTAGAAGCATACTCCTAGCTGTCTGCAATACCACATGTTGCTAATTACCTATAAAGAATTAAGGTTTCTAAAAACACACTGGTGCCATGAGCAGGCAATCAATTATAACTGTGCCTCTGCAGGCCCTGATGTCACAAAATAGAATCTTTCAATTATCTACAGATTTGTATAGAGCAAGAAGACATATCTATCAAATATCTCATGGTGATAGAATAAGTGAATTTCAAACCCTTATATTATCATCTAATAGTTTAAATCATTACCTTTTATTCACGGTCTCCCGATATGTATCTGGGGTCCTAATAGAGATTGACACCGCCGTTTAGTTTGTAGTCATTCGATATCTCAGCCGAGTGCAACAGGCATGCTCTCCTGAACAGCCTCTATGCTTAAGGAGAAGAACGCAATAATTAGAATACCCTCTCCGCATGTTTTCCTTTTTTATAGGTTGACTCTAGAGACAATGTCCATCTATGCGATATGCAGCACAGAATTATAGAGTGGCATACCTCCAAATATTCTGGTCCTTGTACAGAGTTATTTCTCTAGCTGTTCTCCAAAAATTGCCTCCACCGTTTAACTTATCGTTCTCTGTTGTCTCGCCAAGATAATATGGATATTCACTCATTTATAGCCTCTATATTAAAAAAGAGCGCGATGATTAGGGTAGCATAGTCCACATATCTTGGCTATTTATTGACACTGAGATAATACGCCCTATCTGACGAACAGCAAGGGAGCCAAAATGTGAGGCTGCATACCTCTGATTTGTCCTTCTCCAGAAAGAATTGCCTCATTGTTTATACAGCAACATGATGTTTTTTATGGCTCCCAGAAACTAGCCTCTCTATGTGTATCTTATCCCTTTAAAAAAGACACAAAGCGTGCTGAAAAATGAAAGAATAAAAATTAGAACAGAGAGTTGTTCCAACTACCCCTGAGGCACTATTGTGAGTACAATGATCTCCTTTATGTATATCGGTTTCTATTTATCAGTGTCGACCTTGTTGTCTCTATATGGCCCATATTCCACTGTTTTGATCTCATAATTGTCTTACCCAATTATAATACTGCTCGGTAATAGGAACAGTGCACGGGGTACTAGAGTTTACGCACAGACTATTCCTAGTGTAGTACTGACATATTTAAAGTAAACCACAGTCACCATCTCGCAGCCCGTTAGCGAGCAACCCGCATTTAAGAACATTAAAAGTTGCGAGTTTGTCTACGAAATTTACCTCCTGTTTGGCGGTCCCTTACGGCGGTTCCTATTTCTTCGGGCGTGCATCGGCGGGATATTGACAACCCGCTTCTGATTTATACTCCCTGTGAGGCCATTGATCGGCTCATAAGTGAGCCTAGCCGCCAATTACAATGACATCATGTCCGGTTAAGCCGGAACTAATCATAAAAAGCAGTTGTTAGATTTACTAATACACTGCTCGGTAATAAAAACAATGCACGGGATACTCAGGTTTCACACAGGCTATTACTAATGTGGTGCTGACATATTTAAAATAAACCACAGTCCCATATCGCGGCCCGTTAGCGAGCAACCCTCATTTAAGAACATTAAAATTTGCGAGTTTATCTACGGAATTTACCTCTTGTTTAGCGATCCTCACGGTGGTTCTTACTTCTTCGAGCCCGAAGAAGTAAGAACCACCGTAAGGGATCGCTAAACAAGAGGTAAATTCCGTAGATAAACTCGCAAATTTTAATGTTCTTAAATGAGGGTTGCTCGCTAACGGGCCGCGATATGGGACTGTGGTTTATTTTAAATATGTCAGCACCACATTAGTAATAGCCTGTGTGAAACCTGAGTATCCCGTGCATTGTTTTTATTACCGAGCAGTGTATTAGTAAATCTAACAACTGCTTTTTATGATTAGTTCCGGCTTAACCGGACATGATGTCATTGTAATTGGCGGCTAGGCTCACTTATGAGCCGATCAATGGCCTCACAGGGAGTATAAATCAGAAGCGGGTTGTCAATATCCCGCCGATGCACGCCCGAAGAAATAGGAACCGCCGTAAGGGACCGCCAAACAGGAGGTAAATTCCGTAGACAAACTCGCAACTTTTAATGTTCTTAAATGCGGGTTGCTCGCTAACGGGCTGCGAGATGGTGACTGTGGTTTACTTTAAATATGTCAGTACTACACTAGGAATAGTCTGTGCGTAAACTCTAGTACCCCGTGCACTGTTCCTATTACCGAGCAGTTATTATAATTGGGTAAGACAATTATGAGATCAAAACAGTGGAATATGGGCCATATAGAGACAACAAGGTCGACACTGATAAATAGAAACCGATATACATAAAGGAGATCATTGTACTCACAATAGTGCCTCAGGGGTAGTTGGAACAACTCTCTGTTCTAATTTTTATTCTTTCATTTTTCAGCACGCTTTGTGTCTTTTTAAAGGGATAAGATACACATAGAGAGGCTAGTTTCTGGGAGCCATAAAAACATCATGTTGCTGTATAAACAATGAGGCAATTCTTTCTGGAGAAGGACAAATCAGAGGTATGCAGCCTCACATTTTGGCTCCCTTGCTGTTCGTCAGATAGGGCGTATTATCTCAGTGTCAATAAATAGCCAAGATATGTGGACTATGCTACCCTAATCATCGCGCTCTCTTTTAATATAGAGGCTATAAATGAGTGAATATCCATATTATCTTGGCGAGACAACAGAGAACGATAAGTTAAACGGTGGAGGCAATTTTTGGAGAACAGCTAGAGAAATAACTCTGTACAAGGACCAGAATATTTGGAGGTATGCCACTCTATAATTCTGTGCTGCATATCGCATAGATGGACATTGTCTCTAGAGTCAACCTATAAAAAAGGAAAACATGCGGAGAGGGTATTCTAATTATTGCGTTCTTCTCCTTAAGCATAGAGGCTGTTCAGGAGAGCATGCCTGTTGCACTCGGCTGAGATATCGAATGACTACAAACTAAACGGCGGTGTCAATCTCTATTAGGACCCCAGATACATATCGGGAGACCGTGAATAAAAGGTAATGATTTAAACTATTAGATGATAATATAAGGGTTTGAAATTCACTTATTCTATCACCATGAGATATTTGATAGATATGTCTTCTTGCTCTATACAAATCTGTAGATAATTGAAAGATTCTATTTTGTGACATCAGGACCTGCAGAGGCACAGTTATAATTGATTGCCTGCTCATGGCACCAGTGTGTTTTTAGAAACCTTAATTCTTTATAGGTAATTAGCAACATGTGGTATTGCAGACAGCTAGAGTATGCTTCTAATTAAAGAAAGGAGATTATTCAATGAATGTATTACTTAATACAATTCTTCCTTTCTGCTTCTTTCTGTCTCCCATAAACATTCTTTTTATGTACATTGCTTTTCTCACATCTCTAACAATAATCATGATCAATGCCCATCTTGTATAGAATCACTAATATATAATGATGCCCATGATTTTGTCTTTCTTCTTCTAAGATGTCTAAATCTTTTTCACATGTCGGGTTGAGAAGAATACTACAAACTTTATATAATGGGTGATTTCCTTTTTGAAAATACTCAGTAGTGGCACATTTGTTTGTTTTATATGTAGATATCAGGAGAAATGTAAGATATCTCTCGGGCTTTTGTGTAAGTGAAAATAATTAATATCTAAATATTCTCCACGTTATTGTTACAGATTTGTTCCCCTCCTTCCACCCGTTATAAATCATAAAATAACAGGTCCTGAAGAAGATGGTTTATGAATTATATCATTCCATTGAAACGTACGTCGACCAGTTAGAGTGAGACATCCCAGCTATCAGCACAGCAATCGAGGGTTGATTTTTTCACCCGGATTTCTCCATCTGTGCATGCAGTGTTGTTCTGGGATGTAGATATGAGTGTATTGTGTGCAAGTGGTGTGGTTGTAGAGTAGAGAGAGGTGTGATTGTGTGTGAGGTGAGTTGAACTATATATATTTTTTAGTCAGTTATGAACTCATAAATGTTGAAATTAATTGCGTTTTTGTATTGTATTATTTGAATCATGAAAACAGTCATATGTTTGTAAGAAATGGTGATATTAATTGTAAAGAGTCATGTATTTTTTTATAATGAGATATATCAGATAAATAAGTAAAAGAAAAAATGAAATAAAATTGATAAAAATGACCAATTGTCTTGTGTGGAGAATGATGTTCTTTATGCCCTATTTTTGAGCTTTGAGAAGCCACTAATGAAAGAAATTTAGGTCTAGAGGGACTATTACCTTTGTAGTTTTGATTGTATTTCCCCCTGTTCCCTGGCCTACTAAATATTTCTCTCTAGGGGGGTGCCTTGCTAACTCCTGTCTTGCTTATATGCCTGCATATATGCACTGTTTTAGCACCATTGTAGAGCTGTACCTTCTATTTACTCTTCTGGTGCTTATCTGCTTCTGTCTACTGATTATCGCAGCAAATGTATTCAATAGAAGAATAACTTTGGTTCAATAAATATATATATTGAAAACATCCCACTGTGTATTCTGTATATTTCTCTGAGCATAAGTAAGCAAGAGTGACTGAGCGAAAGGTTCTGATCTGGTTCCACAATTCCTGAGGGGTCAGGGTTGTCATGTTCAGTGGTTGCCAGAAACCATTCGCTCCCTGGTAGGGTTAGAGGGGCTTACGGTGGCGCTGTGAGCTAGCTGGTCTCTAGGCCAACATATCCTGCGGGGGTGCTCGGAATCAGTCTAGGCACCTCACCCAAAGTTTATGTTGTCCAAACAAATGCGCAGGTCCTACGGATTAGTGGGAACTATATGACAGCGGGACTGCCAAAAAAAGCCTGCCAAACACGGGGAATCTTGTAATCTGGCAGGCAGGGGGCAACAGGTTTGGTGGTGAGGGAGCGGGCCGCTGGCATGGTGGTCTACTCCCGCAAGCCCAAACTCGTAATCAGGCCCTTAGTGATTTCAGAATACAGGGCACTGTGTTTGATTGGATCATCTCCTGCATATCTGATAGAACTAGATTATCAGTCTTCCTCCCCGGTGTTCAGCACCTCCAACCTCTTGTTACGGTGTCCCTCAAAGGTCATTTGGCACCCCTACTCTTCAGTGGCGACCTCAACCCTCTCCCGGAGACTACCAACTCATTTGAAGTGACCTGCTACAAGCACACCGATGATGCTCAGATGAATCTACAGGTGGGAAATATCCTTCTGACCCGGGCAGCTGTGCCCTGGCAAGTGCTTCCACGCAGGTGGCCACTGGATGCGGCAGAACCTTCTGAAGTTTAGCACCCCTGAGATCGAAATTCTCATCTGTAGACCCCGGTCTACTTACAGACCGAATACTATTTGGTTCAAGGACCCAGACCGCCACCAACACTCCAATGTGAATCCACACTTCACCAAACTCGCATCTCAATGTGAGCTGACGCTTGCTGCACTATCCACAAAGTGCTTTCTGCCTTTTTAGTGGTATGGAGTGCTTTACAAATGCTATAATGCAATACAAACTGAAACAAACACACTACCAACAACCAGTAGATGTCTTCTAAAACATTATTCACCAACAAGTTGTCATTGTTCTTTCAGAGAAGCAAAAAGTAAGGTCATTTCATTAACGCTTTCCTTTCTACCTCTCTCTCTAGATTGTGCAAAGCATATACAATGTTGCACTTGCCAAAAAAATAAACCTACATATACATACAATTTGTAATAATAACGGTGTGCCTCTTTTACTCGTGCCTCTCAGTGATGTTCGAAAACGTTTTCCCGTGTACTGTGTATTGTGTCTGCATGAACCTCTTTCCATCAATAAACTGCCTTGCAGAGCAGTATAGCGGAACATACATTAATTTTATGTCAGGACCGGAGGCTCCGATTATGCTTCTCATTTCTTTGCATTTATTAAACAGCAGCCAATAAAAAAACACTTTTTTATTCATAAAACTACAAATCCCATGAGCACCAGGTGCCCCTTAACCATAGAGAGCACCCTATATAAGGTCTCACAGAGGTATACACTTCCTCTTTCTTTGCTGCTCCGCAGCCAGTTAAGTGCCTCTTCCCTTACTATTCTCTTTACGTGGTAGTGTATGAGTTTGGGGTCATAGCGTTGGGATTGCGTGTTTACGCTTATATTTACACATATTTACGGTGATTGGGCTGTGTCTGTTACCTTATGCAGGTTTGCAGTCATTAATCGCTTTGTGGTAGATTGCGTGCTCAGCGCGGCGATTCTTAGCGCATGCTGTCTTAGCGATCGTTCCTTGTTCTTTGTTGGGAGCGCGTTGGCCTCCCCTGCTGGGCGCTTCGTGCCCGAAGCAGAGTCAGGTGGAGTGGGAGTGCGGGGCGAGGACCGCGCGATCGCGCGAGTCCTCTTTTGCTGACGACGGACGGCCTCTACCGCGCATGCGCGGCGGCCATTTTAAGGCACTCGAGCGTCTGAAATTGACGAGGTTGCCGGAGCGGGAGATTCTCCCGGTTTAAAAAGTGCATTTTGTTCCGTCTTTTGCCCCGGTGACGTCCGACGCTGCGGAGACGTGGAGGGCTGCATAATAAGCATAGGCACTGCCTAGAGAGGTCTGGCAAGCCCTCCCTCCACCACACAATACAGTTTTTCTTGCCTGGCTTGCCTGGGGCTCCTCTCCCCTGATTCCTACATACCTGTGGGCACACTCTCAATTCAAGGTCAGACTTTGGACCTTTTTCTGGCGGCTCATACATCATGGCCGAGTTCTTCTTTGAAGATGAGTATGTGGAGAATGAGCCGTCCGGCTCTCTGGAGCATGACCTCGTTGAGGCACTAGATGCCGGGGTGCAGCAATCAGTAAACTCTGCCCTAGTAAGGGCGATTGCGCCCCTTAAGCGCCACCTAAATAAATACGCCATCCAGCAGGGGTGGATTCCTGCCGCAAGCGCTAAACCACCAGTGTTGGACTTGGCCCTGCTTGCAGGGTCATCCCGAACTTTTTCGCCTTTTCCTCCTAGCCTTTTTGCTGTATGTGTGTGATGGAATGCTGCGCAATGATGTGCAGAGGTTTATTTACGCTGTTTAAAAATGTCACCTTTAAAATGTCGCCCTGTTTGGTGTGCTTTGTGCCTGCCTGTCTGAGGTGGGTTGGCGGTCTAGTTGTCTGTCTCCCAGCACCCACAGCTTTTGGAGGGAAGCCTGGCAGG
Source organism: Calotriton arnoldi (assembly GCA_963921515.1). Taxonomy (NCBI): domain Eukaryota; kingdom Metazoa; phylum Chordata; class Amphibia; order Caudata; family Salamandridae; genus Calotriton; species Calotriton arnoldi. The sequence goes on from CAWUFW010004459.1 coordinate 818,550, forward strand.
CAGGGTGCTCTACACCTCCCCCAAAACCAGTTGGGACCGGATTACCAGAGAGCCTTCTAGAAGCTTCTGGCCCTTTCTGGTAGGTGGGGTGAGGGGTGTATATATAGGGGGGCTGTGCCTCCATGTGGGAGACTGACCGTGGACTGGATTGAGAGGGGACACTCTGCCAGGAGGTACCGCCGCAAGGGCCTGCGTGCTGGCCCCTGTGCCCATCTGTACCCCTCTACTGTCCACAGGGCTAGTGAGAGACTCTGCTGGAGTGGAGACTGCTGCGCTAGCAGGATGGCCATCGTAATGGAGGATGACTGTTCCTAGGAACTGCTGCTTCAGGTCTGGTGAGCTGCCCTACTGCCTGCTGATCTCGCCCTGCATTAACTGTCTCCTGGCCCCTAGCGCCCCGTGAGCGCTACACTTTGAATGCCTGTATTCCAAGGAGGTGAGGAGTGTGGGTGCTACTCCCTCGGGTGGGACCCTGGGACTGTGAGCCGTCTAGCGCCTCGTGAGCGCTGCCTCCAGCCCCTGCCCAGGAGAAGAAGGTGCGTGGGTCCTGCAGCGCTGTGCTGCCAGAGTGCTATATTCGCATCGACTGTGCTCTGCTTGCTGTCTAGCGCCTAGTGAAGTGCTACAACTGTTTTCCAGCCCCCAGGACTCTTAGTCCTGCATTCCTGGACTTAGCGCTGCAACTTTACTCCTGCATGAGGAGAGCACTTTATCTGTACTGCCCAGGAGGAGGAAGGAGCTGGTGCCTGGAGCGCTGTGCTGCGAGGGAATCCCGGTGTGTGGGATTCCCCCCCCTACATTTTTCCAAAGGAGCGGGTGCCCACCCTACATTTATGCTGTTTTCGCAAGCGGGTGCCCACCCCGCTGTTGTATCGCATTTTGCAGCCTTCGCGGGTGCCTACCCCGCGTGTTTGCGGCGCTTCGCATTATTATTGAAACAGCGGGAACCCACCCCGTGTTTCTGCCGCATGTGTATTTTATTCCCACAGCGGGTGCCTACCCCGCGTCTTGCCTGCCTTCGAAATTGAGGCGGGTGCCCACCCCGCACTGGCGCCAACCAAAGTAATCCCCGCCACAAAGCACCGCCGCGGCGCGAGCGCCGAAGGAAGGAAGCCAGGCAGTCTGCCCGGTTGGGGGCGGAGCCTCACGGAAGCCATCTCCGCCTCCCCCTGCCTGGGGGAAGCCATCTGGAACCTCGCGGGCTCTGCATCGAAGTCGCGGGTCCCAGGAGGGGGCCCGGGTGAAGCCAGTAGAGGTGCGGTGCGGTGAGCGGGGCTCCCGTGCATGGTGAGAGCCCCGCGGCAGCAGCTGAGGCAAGCAGGAGTCCTGCGGCGGAGGGGGCCCGAGGCACGTTGTCAGTGCATGCCCCTCCGCGCTGCTGATGAGGAGAAGGCTCCGCTGAGGGTGGAGGAGAGGTCCCAGCAGTGGGACCTGTCGGGGCACATTGCCGGTGCCCGGAGACTGCAGAGACACCCCGAGAGGCCCCGGACTGCCGGTGAGTGGGGGCTGAATCTTGGACACTGCGGGGGCCGATTTGGGGGGACCCCCGAAACCTACGAAGCGGAGCCCCGGGAAGGAAGGGCTCCCAAAGCACCGCAAGTGTCTTCCTTCTTTTTGGGGCCATTCCTTTGGAACTGACTCTGCAACGAAGGCGCATTTCCTCGAGTTTTGAGTCCCGGGAGGGGCTCCAACAGGCCAGTACTTTGTGGGCCCCATCATTTCTGATTCCAGAGTCCCACAGGGGGGCTCCTTAGGCGCAGTGGCGCCAAAGACTAATCTGCCATGATTAGGGGCAACTCTGAGGTTCAGAGTCCCAGAGAGGGTGCTCTCCTGGCGCAGTGGCGCCAAGGACCCATCTGCAGCATAGGGGGCACTGATTTTAGGTATTTCCGTGGTGCCCTACTGATTGGTGGCATACTGCGTTTTCTACCTACGAAGGTATTCCTATGCCTAATTTAATGATGCCTAACGCTTACATAGATGGCTTTGTGTGCATGAGGTACCTGATACCCACTGTTAATGGGGGTTATGCCTATTTTTATGCATAATGTGTTGCTCATCCTTTGATTTACCCTAATAAGGTATGCCCTATGCTTCCTTGTTTAGGTATAATATGACTACACTGCTGGTGTCCTGCATAATGTGTTTCCATGCCTGACCTACTGGGGCTATGCCTACTGTCATGTGATTATGCCATAGGCCATGCAAAGATGTTTTCATTCGGGGCCCACTGTTGAGGTTTAGGCCTAATGTTATGCAGAATATGTTTTGTTTATTGCTGATGGGTTTACACTTCATGCCCAGGTGTATTTACATAAAGTGTACCGCCAATGTTATGAGAAGGGCATTTATACCCGTATAATGTAGTTTAGGCTGATAATGCTGTTATGCTAATGATGTTGCAATTATGCGGATAATGTTTCTCCCCTAAGGCTTACACCGATGGGTGGGGGCCTAGGGCGTCTGATGCCTAATACTAATGCCATGCTGGGTTCAGTTTATGCCTAATGCTCATGTGATTTATACTAGTGTGATTTATGGCCAACGTGCTATGCCCCGTGGGTACCACATCCCGTAGCCATGCTTGGAAGGCCTGCTGTGATGTTCTAGGTTCAGGCCTGGTACCGGTTTTAGGTCTTAGGCTAATGGGCTGATGCTAAGCTCATGATCTTGCCAGAGGTTACTGGCTGATACTCTTTTATCCTTGCTGGACTTTCATTTATCCTTTGCAACCTGTGCTTGTGATGATTCTGGCAGCGGCCCGATTGGCCCTGCCTTGTAAATAGTCCCCCTGTAAATGGTTACTGGGTGCCAGTTGGCACAATGTGTACACCTGTGATTGCATTCTAATGTGTTTTTTTCTAATACATATGCTGTTTTTACACAACCTGGTGTGGAGTCTCTTTTTGTAGTGTGCCTGGTGTGTCGCTTTTGAGTGTGCTGCGCAGATGCTTTACACAATGCCTCCGAGTTTGGCCTACCCGCTCCGCACCACGCTACCCCGTTTCTAACATTGGTGTTCAGCGGTGGGATAGGACTTGTGTTTGCGCAGTTACACGGCGACAACTGGTGGCACTACAAATTCTACACGTAGAGTAATCACAGGTTTTGGGGATTATTGTTCCTGATTTTGTTGCGCCCTGAAAATGTCATTTTGAATTGCGCACTCCTGCTGCAGCTCTTGCACCTAGGTCCCTTGTCTTGCACTGCGTCTGGGTGTCTTGCCAAAATGGAATCTGCCTTTGATTTTGACCATCTGTTCAAGTACAGTGTGTTGGAGTTGAGGGGGTTCTGTGAGGAGAGAGATATAATAGTAAGTGGGTAGAACACCAAGCCAGTCCTTCAGGGATTCCTGATTCAATGGCAAGAGGATGAATGGGACCGGGAGCACTATGAGGAGGAGAGGGCCCTGGCCGCAGGCCGAGAGGGTGGCCCTAAGGATCCTGGACAGGAGGTAGAAAATGACAGGGCGGAGACGCCAGTAGCTAATTAGGACACAATAGACAGGGAGTCCCGTGCTGGGTCCAGTGTCAGGGGCACTGCCCCATCCCTTTCCCTGTCCCCAGAAGAGTGGGTAGATAGGAGGGAAGAAAGGGAGCATCAGCTGGCTTTGGAGAAGCTCCGGTTAGAGCACGCCAAGGAGATAGCACAGCTGAGGGTGCAAGAGAAAAAGCTGGAGACCGGAAAGGTCCTTGCACAGGAAAGGATGGCTGAGGCTAAAAGGGCCTTCGTCAGGGAGAGACTAGCTCAGGAGGGTAGGTTGTCCCCTGAGAGTGGTTTCTGTAGTCTGGATTCACCAGTGAGGGTGGGATCCAGTGGTGGCAGCGAGAGTGAATCCAGTGTAGGGAGTCCCACTCCCAGAGCCCGGAAGATGGTGCCTGATTCCCAGGAAGAGGGGGACAGGTTGGAGTTCAAGGGCAGTGGAAAACTGTCTCACCAGTCCTGGGAGGAGTTTGTGAAGGTGTGTTGGACTGCACTGGAGGATTGGATGGTGGGTAGCGCAGTGAATGATTGGGAAGGGCTGTTCCATGTAATTATCAGGGAGCACATGCTCAGAAATTGTTTCCCAAGGTTGCGCCACCACCTGTCTGACCGTGGGCTCTCCGATCCCAGGGAGCTTGCACGGGAGGCAGACCTTTGGGTGGGTGCCAGAGAGTCTGAGAGGGCATTGGGGAGTGATCCTGAAGGGAATGGTGCAGGGATCTTCCAACCCAGCGAGGTGGGAGAGGTGCAAAATAGCCCAGCTAGGTCCCAGTGTAGTGGGAGGGTTGTAGGGCCTCACGTTCTATCTACAAGAAGGAGTGAGACGGGGAGGTGTCCCGAGGTGCCCCAACCGCAGTCTCAGGGCCTGGAGTGTTCCATAAGGGAGCCCCAGTTTGGGAGCCTAGGCTGTCCTGATGGGCCGTCCATGGAAGGAGAGCCCCTAGTGTCAGGAGAACCCGGGGCGTCTGTAATCAGAGCTCCAGGGGTTCTGGGGTCTGCTCAGCCACAGGGTTTAGATCCTGGGCTGGGATGCCAGGTTCAGGGACTGCCTGACCTGGAGGGTGGGACACCTGTAGTCAGTGTCCCTACCAAGTTGACTTCCAGGGGTACTTCTCCAGGTGGGAGGGTGCGGAACTCTGGGAGGGGGTGCAGAGGGAGGAAGGACTCGCCTCTGGCACTGGCTCAACCACAGGGCTTAGATCCTGGGCTGGGATGCCAGGTTCAGGGACTGCCTGACCTGGCGGGAGGGACGTCTGTAAGCAGTGTCCCCCCGGAGTTGTCTTCCAGGGGTACTACTCCAGTTGGGAGGGTGCAGAACTCTGGGAGGGGGTGCAGAGGGAGGGAGGACTCGCCTCTAGCACTGGTGCAACCTCAGGGTTTAGACCCTGGGTTGGTGGATCAGATGCAGGGTCACGGCCCTGGACGAGTGAGAGAGTGGTGTTCTGAGGGTGCCCCGCATAGGAGGAGAGGGCGGAACCCCAGAAGGAGAGGTAGGGGGAGGAGAGCCTCGCCCCTGACTGCTGGTCAGCCTGAGGGTGCGGACCCTAGGTGGGAGGACCAGTGGCAGTTTGGCACTGCACGGAGGAGAAGTAGAGTGGCCAACGGGTACTATGGGACTGGGGCTACTGCCCCCCACTCTGTGAGACAACAAGGGCCAGAGACATCTGGATGGCCTAGGGGCCGGTCCTGGCCACAACCGACTAGAGAGTGCCAGTGGGGTGGGTTAGCTGGTCCAGGGAGTGTTGACAGAGGGAACCACCGGGTTCCAGAATGGCGGAGAACCTGCGGGTGCCCCTGCAGTTGCGGGCCCCCGTCCATGTTTTCTCGCCCCAAGCAGGGAAGCCCATCAAGGCATTGATTGGTCTACCCTGGCTCTTGGCTGGGAGGGGGTCGTGTTGTACTTGGCCCTGCTTGCAGGGTCATCCCGAACTTTTTCGCCTTTTCCTCCTAGCCTTTTTGCTGTATGTGTGTGATGGAATGCTGCGCAATGATGTGCAGAGGTTTATTTACGCTGTTTAAAAATGTCACCTTTAAAATGTCACCCTGTTTGGTGTGCTTTGTGCCTGCCTGTCTGAGGTGGGTTGGCGGTCTAGTTGTCTGTCTCCCAGCACCCCCAGCTTTTGGAGGGAAGCCTGGCAGGCAGGGTGCTCTACACCTCCCCCAAAACCAGTTGGGACCGGAGTAACAGAGAGCCTTCTAGAAGCTTCTGGCCCTTTCTGGTAGGTGGGGTGACGGGTGTATATATAGGGGGGCTGTGCCTCCATGTGGGAGACTGACCGTGGACTGGATTGAGAGGGGACACTCTGCCAGGAGGTACCGCCGCAAGGGCCTGCGTGCTGGCCCCTGTGCCCATCTGTACCCCTCTACTGTCCACAGGGCTAGTGAGAGACTCTGCTGGAGTGGAGACTGCTGCGCTAGCAGGATGGCCATCGTAATGGAGGATGACTGTTCCTAGGAACTGCTGCTTCAGGTCTGGTGTGCTGCCCTACTGTCTGCTGATCTCACCCTGCATTAACTGTCTCCTGGCCCCTAGCGCCCCGTGAGCGCTACACTTTGAATGCCTGTATTCCAAGCAGGTGAGGAGTGTGGGCGCTACTCCCTCGGGTGGGACCCTCGGACTGTGAGCCGTCTAGCGCCTCGTGAGCGCTGCCTCCAGCCCCTGCCCAGGAGAAGAAGGTGCGTGGGTCCTGCAGCGCTGTGCTGCCAGAGTGCTATATTCGCATCAACTGTGCTCTGCTTGCTGTTGACCGCCTCGTGAAGTGCTACAACTGTTTTCCAGCCCCCAGGACTCTTAGTCCTGCATTCCTGGACTTAGCGCTGCAACTTTACTCCTGCATGAGGAGAGCACTTTATCTGTACTGCCCAGGAGGAGGAAGGAGCTGGTGCCTGGAGCGCTGTGCTGCGAGGGAATCCCGGCGTGTGGGATTCCCCCCCTACATTTTTCCAAAGGAGCGGGTGCCCATCCCACATTTATGCTGTTTTCGCAAGCGGGTGCCCACCCCGCTGTTGTATCGCATTTTGCAGCCTTCGCGGGTGCCTACCCTGCGTGTTTGCGGCACTTCGCATTATTATTGAAACAGCGGGAGCCCACCCCGTGTTTCTGCCGCATGTGTATTTTATTCCCACAGCGGGTGCCTACCCCGCGTCTTGCCTGCCTTCGAAATTGAGGCGGGTGCCCACCCCGCACTGGCGCCAACCAAAGAAATCCCCGCCGCAAAGCACCGCCGCGGCCCGAGCGCCGAGGGAAGGAAGCCAGGCAGTCTGCCCGGTTGGGGGCGGAGCCTCGCGGAAGCCATCTCCGCCTCCCCCTGCCTGGGGGTAGCCGTCTGGAGCCTCGCGGGCTCCGCATCGAAGACCCAGGTCCCAGGAGGGGGCCCGGGTGAAGCCAGGAGAGGTGCTGTTGGAAATGGCCCTTTTTGCAGGGTCACCCCTAAACTTTTTGCCTGCCTCCTGTATTTTTGCTGACCTGTTTCTGTTGGTTTTATGACTCTGGGCACTTTACCACTGCTGTTCAGTGCTAAAGTGCATATGCTCTCCCTTTGTAAATATGTCTATATGAATTGGTATGTCCCTGATTGGCTTATTTGGTTTACCTGTTAGTCCCTAGTAGTGTGGCCTGTGTGTGCCCATTGCTGGTAAACCAAATGCTGCTGGTGGGCCTGCAGCACTGATGTGTGCCACCCACAGAAGCAGCTTGTAAAGTGTGTCTCAGACCTGCCACTGCAGTGTCTGTGTGCAGTCCAGAACTGCCATCTTGGCTGTGAAGTGCACCCACTTCCCAGCCCCTGAACCTTCCCTTGGCATCATGTAAGTCACCCCTATGGTAGGGCGCATTGTATGTGTAAGGTAGGACATGCCTTGGTGTGTGTAGCATGTCCTGGTAGTGAATTACACCCAATTTCGTTTTTCACTACTGTAAGGCTACCTGTTCCTCATAGGCTAGAATGGGCAGTTTGACTATTACATCATATAGTCCTAACTGACCCCAGGAACATGGTAGAAAAACGAATTTAGTATGCCTGAGCTCAGAATATTAAAATACATCTTTTAGTGAAGTTTATTTTTATATTATGTGTTTGAAAATACCACTTTTAGAAAGTAGGTATTTTCTTGCCTAAGCCTTCCAGTGTGCCCTGCTGTTATGTGTATTGGCTGTCTGGTTTTGGAGGGGCAGGGCAGGCTGAGTCAGACCTGGGTTGAATAGAGAGATCTGCATTTAGAGTATGGGGAGCGGTGGCTCCTTGACCTGAATAGGGCTGCGCCTGGAAAGGTGAATGCTGGCTCCACCTCCTACTGTGTGTCTGCTAGCAGACCCCCTCTTTCTGAAAGGAAGGATGCAGCCTGGTAAACAAAGTGCTCCAGGTCTGAGCAGAACTGGTTCTGGCTAGGTTCAGTGACTTGTAGCTTCTGAGAACAAAGACTTTTGGGGTATAAATATCTGTGTTCAAACCCCTACAAATTGTATTGCCCCTGGATCTGAAGAGGAAACTCTGTCCGTGCCACTGGAGGAATCTGCAGGAAGTGACTGTCCTTGTGCTTGTGTGTTTTTCTTGCACTGGCCTGCAGCAGTGACCACTGGACCTTGAAGAAGAGAGAAAAGGACTTTTGAGAGAACTTTTATTTTTGTTACAGCAATTACCCAAGGGCTAGGAAAAGAGCTAGCCTCCTGCTGGAGTCTCAGGCACATCAGACTCCACCACCAACCTCCTGCTTCCTCCCTGCGAGGATTGCTATCTGCTGATGAGGCTCCTGTGAGTTCCAGGGCCTCTAGTTTGCTTCAGAGAAAAGAGTGCTGGAAATCGTCGCTAACGCACGTTTGCGAGCCGCTGCAGTCGAGAGCGCTGGAAAAATCATTGCGCTGCTGCCGCTGAGTGCTCGCAACACGAAACCATCGCTAACGCCCCTTTGCGAGCCGCTGCAGCTGAGACGCGCTGGAAAAATCATCGCACGGCTGTCGCCGAGCGCTCGCAACCCCTACAGAAATCATCGCTTCAAGACATCGCATTGCGGACGCCGTGCGTCCGCCATTTTTGATCGCACCGGATTTTGTCGCTCCCTCGCGGAGCGCCTTTTATTCGCATCGCAACACCATCGCACAGCGCAACAGGATCGTCGCATCGACTTCTCCCTCACGGCAAGAAAGTCATCGCATCGGCGGCCTAGCGTGCAGAAGTTTGTCGCATCGTCTCCGCACACGCAACAGGATCGTCGCATCGCCTTCGCCCTCGCAGCAAGGTCTCAGCGCATCGGCGGCCTAGCGTGCAGAAGTTGGTCGCATCGTCTCCGCACGCATCAGCAGATCGGCGCATCATCCTCCCTTGCAGCAAGGATTTCAGCGCATCGCCGGCCTCGCGTGAGGAAAATCATTGCTACCACTTCTTTGCGACATTTTGTTGATTTTGCTACCGAATCCAGGTACTTTGTGAGAGAAAGGGTCGCAGAGACCACTGCTTTGAATTTGAACCTTATTTTTGCAACCTTTGAACTATTTTTGACAGTCCTGCAACAGTAATCCTATTTTTGACAGTATTGTGGCTTTTACAGTTATTGGTCTTGTGATAAGTCTGCATATATATATATAAAGATACTTATTTTTTATAACTACTTGTGTGGTGTCCCTTTGTAGTGTTCCTCACTGTGTTACTGTGTATGGTCATAAATGCTTCACACACTGCCTCTGAGATAAGCCTACCTGCTCGTGCTACGTTACCACAGGGTTGAGCGGGGGTATCAAGGAGAGTAGCCCTCTCACTCTGACTTAGGAAGAAGGGTCCCTACTTGGACAGTGGCCAGCCATTGCCAACTAGAGACCCCCATTTCTAACAGGTGCGGTGTGGTGAGCGGGGCTCCCGTGCATGGTAAGAGCCCCGCGGCAGCAGCTGAGGCAAGGAGGAGTCCTGCGGCGGAGGGGGCCCGAGGCCCGTTGTTGGTGCCTGCCCCTCCGCGCTGCTGATGAGGAGAAGGCTCCGCTGAGGGTGGAGGAGAGGTCCCAGCAGTGGGACCTGTTGGGGCACATTGCCGGTGCCCGGAGACTGCAGAGACACCCCGAGAGGCCCCGGACTGCCGGTGAGGGGGGGCTGAATCTTGGACACTGCGGGGGCCGATTTGGGGGGACCCCCGAAACCTACAAAGCGGAGCCCCGGGAAGGAGGGGCTCCCAAAGCACCGCAAGTGTCTTCCTTCTTTTTGGGGCCATTCCTTTGGAACTGACTCTGCAACGAAGGCGCATTTCCTCGAGTTTTGAGTCCCGGGAGGGGCTCCAACAGGCCAGTACTTTGTGGGCCCCATCATTTCTGATTCCAGAGTCCCACAGGGGGGCTCCTTAGGCGCAGTGGCGCCAAAGAATAATCTGCCACGATTGGGGGCAACTCTGAGGTTCAGAGTCCCAGAGAGGGTGCTCTCCCGGCGCAGTGGCGCCAAGGACCCATCTGCAGCGTAGGGGGCACTGATTTTAGGTATTTCCGTGGTGCCCTACTGATTGGTGGCATACTGCGTTTTCTACCTACGAAGGTATTCCTATGCCTAATGTAATGATGCCTAACGCTTACATAGATGGCTTTGTGTGCATGAGGTACCTGATACCCACTGTTAATGGGGGTTATGCCTATTTTTATGCATAATGTGTTGCTCATCCTTTGATTTACGCTAATAAGGTATGCCCTATGCTTCCTTGTTTAGGTGTAATATGACTACACTGCTGGTGTCCTGCATAATGTGTTTCCATGCATGACCTACTGGGGCTATGCCTACTGTCATGTGATTATGCCATAGGCCATGCAAAGATGTTTTCATTCGGGGCCCACTGTTGAGGTTTAGGCCTAATGTTATGCAGAATATGTTTTGTTTATTGCTGATGGGTTTACACTTCATGCCCAGGTGTATTTACATAACGTGAACCGCCAATGTTATGAGAAGGGCATTTATACCCGCGTAATGTAGTTTAGGCTGATAATGCTGTTATGCTAATGATGTTGCAATTATGCGGATAATGTTTCTCCCCTAAGGCTTACACTGATGGGTGGGGGCCTAGGGCGTCTGATGCCTAATACTAATGCCATGCTGGGTTCAGTTTATGCCTAATGCTCATGTGATTTATACTAGTGTGATTTATGGCCAACGTGCTATGCCCCGTGGGTACCGCATCCCGTAGCCATGCTTGGAAGGCCTGCTGTGATGTTCTAGGTTCAGGCCTGGTACCGGTTTTAGGTCTTAGGCTAATGGGCTGATGCTAAGCTCATGATCTTGCCAGAGGTTACTGGCTGATACACTTTTATCCTTGCTGGACTTTCATTTATCCTTTGCAACCTGTGCTTGTGATGATTCTGGCAGCGGCCCGATTGGCCCTGCCTTGTAAATAGTCCCCCTGTAAATGGTTACTGGGTGCCAGTTGGCACAATGTGTACACCTGTGATTGCATTCTAATGTGTTTTTTTCTAATACATATGCTGTTTTTACACAACCTGGTGTGGAGACTCTTTTTGTAGTGTGCCTGGTGTGTCGCTTGTGAGTGTGCTGCGCAGATGCTTTACACAATGCCTCCGAGTTTGGCCTACCCGCTCCGTACCACGCTACCCCGTTTCTAACAACCAGCCAGTAACAAAAAGGGTTCTAACCCTCACGCAGAGGATTTCGCTCGTCTCTCCAGGGCTCTGGCGAACGACCATGCTTCTATTGCGTCCAAGGAGTCTACGGACTCCGTTCAGAGTGAGAAAGGGGACTCCTCATCGGACAAGGAGTTGGACGAGGATGAAGCACCCCGTCCAGCGAAAAAGTCTAGGAAGGAGCGCCACCTTGAGGTTCCCAGTCAGCCTAAGCTCCTTACGTTTGAACCTTCAGACATTGTCCACCCTAATTCCACCGCGTGGCTCCCGTCCCAAGAGGTGGCGGACTACGTGCAGTCACACCTCCGGCGTCCTTTTGACAAGGACGTGAGGGCCCGATTGCGGTCGGAGTGCCCGAGACCTGAGTTAGCGGCGCGTGTTGCAGAGACTCCCGAGGTGGATCCTACAATGCTGACATATTTAAAAAAAATATGCCAAGGACCCCAAGAAGGGCATAGACCGAGCCTGGCGTATGTGCCAGGATAAATTACTGGACCTTTCCGGACCTCTTACCAAGATCCTTGAGATGGGGTATCATGCCAAGGAATCCGGATCCTCGGTAGATCCAGATGATCTGATTGAATGGGCGCAGCGGGCAGTGTGCCAGTTGGGCAATGCCAACTGCGCCATGTCTAGCGAAAGGAGGCGATCTATTCTCCTCAAATTGGATCCTAAGTTGGCGGAGTTGTCCTCCTCGGAGGCGGGTCCCGTGGCCCAAGGGCTCCTCTTCGGCCAGCCATTTTTAAAAGAGTTAACCAAGTTTGTGGCCACTTTTAGTGGCCTGGACAAGGCGCAAGAATCGCTCCGGCGCGCCTTCCGCCCCGTTTTCACCAGGGCCGGACGAAATCGAGGGCGGTCATTCGGCTGTGGGTACAATCAAGGCGCCCCATGTGGACAACAACAGCAAAGAGGAGGCTACCAGGATCATAACTCCGGCAGCGCCAACTTCTATCCCTCTCGAAGAGGTCGGAATCGGTTCAGGAAAGGCCGATCTGGTGGCAACCAGGGAAACCATCAGGACTCCGGAAATACAGGTGAGACTCATTCTGGTTTCAGAAGTAGTTCTGGGGGGCCGCATTCAATTTTTCCACCAGGCCTGGCAAACGATCTCGCAAGATGCTTGGGTCCTGGAGACGGTTCAAGGGTACAAGTTGGAATTGTACAACACCCCCTCCCAAGGTTCCCTTCCTCCTCCCATTCATTTTTCCCATCAAGAGCAGGATTTCATTACAAACGAAATCCTCGACCTGCTCAAGAAAGGGGCTATTGTGGCCTCTCAACCCCATCCTCGAGGTTTCATCAGTACGGTTTTCTTAGTTCAGAAAAAAGGGGGCGGATCCCGATTGGTCCTGAATCTGAAAGAGTTCAACGGGTGGATCATTTACCGACACTTCAAAATGGAAGGCATCCATTTATTGCGGGACCTTCTACAGGAAGGGGATTGGATGGTGCGTCTCGATCTGAAAGATGCGTATCTTTCAGTGCCCGTCTACGCTCCACATCGGTGGTTTCTTCAGTTTCTCTGGCAGGGCGTCTGCTACGAATACAAGGTCCTTCCCTTCGGACTTTCGTCAGCACCTTGGTGCTTCACGAAACTCCTACGCCCAGTCATGGAGTCGTTGCGAGCTCGGGGAGTTCGCTTAATCGTCTATCTCGACGACATCATTATCATGGCCCGTTGCCCTCGCTTGGTTATCAAGCACCTAGAGTGGACAATCGATTTGCTTCAGAGCCTGGGTTTCGTGGTGAACCCTCATAAGTCCATTCTGTCCCCCACGCAATCTATAGAATTCCTGGGTTTTCAGGTCGACTCTCTGAATTGCCAACTTCTCCTTCACGCACAAAAGATCAGGGCAATCAAGAAGGAATTGAGATTGATCATGAGCAAGCGGATTGTATCCTTGAGGGCGGTGGCCCGAGTAGTGGGCCTGTTGGCCTCCTCGATCCAGGCTATATTCCCGGGACCTCTGCATTACCGAGCACTCCAGCGCTTGAAGATCCAGCATCTCCACAAAGGCCTCGGATATGCAGAACGGATTCCTCTTTCCGAGGAAGCGAGGTGGGAGATGTCATGGTGGTTAGATCATATGGAGTCTTGGAATGGCAGAGCCATAGTCGGATCGAGTCCCGAGATAGTGATCGAATCGGTCGCCAGCCGCTGGGGTTGGGGAGCCCGCTGCGGTCCGATTTCGACCGTGGGTCAGTGGTCCCCGGAGGAGCTTTCCTTACACATCAACTGCCTGGAACTGCTGGCAGGCTCCTTTGCAATTCGCAGTCTCTCCCCCCAGAAAACAAACTGCTGTATCCTCTTACGGATGGACAACGTATCGGCAGTCCGATACGTGAACAAGCTGGACGGGACGAAGTCGCGGATTCTTGCAGAAATCGCCAAGGATTTTTGGCACTATTGCCTGCAGCACAAAATATCAGTAGTGGCAGAGTATCTCCCAGGGCGCAGCAACGAGGTGGCGGATTGGCACTCTCGTTACCTCCGCGATTACAGCGATTGGAGGCTTCATCCTCGAATCTTTCGCTTCCTGAATCAAACATGGGGCCCCTGCCAATTAGACTTGTTCGCATCTCGCCTGAACAGACAACTTCCAAAATTTTTCAGTTGGCGTCCGGTCCCGGAGGCGATCGCCTCGGATGCGTTTCTGCAGGTCTGGCCCCCCGGACTTTGTTATGCCTTCCCTCCATTTGTAATGATACCCAGGGTCTTGGCGCAGGCCAGACGTCAACAGACGGAGCTTCTTCTAGTCACTCCGTTGTGGAGAGCGCAAGCTTGGTTCCCGGTTCTACTGGAGATGTCTTGTGCTGTTCCGATATTACTCCCACAGACATGGAACCTGTTGCTGGACCCTCACAAGCACCCCATCCATTGGTTTGGGCAGGGCAACTCTCTCTGGTGGCATGGCGAATTTCAGGGATAGATGGGCCTGGCCTTTCGAATGACGCTGCCGCCTACATTAACCAGGCTAGGTCCGATAATACCCACAAGCGGTATTCATCAGCATGGGGCAAATGGTGTAGCTGGTGTGCTCAATGGGGTATCGATCCCTCTACAGCAGATGTCTCCATGATCATGAATTATCTGGCTTCCCTGGCCTCATCGGGTCTCGCGTACAGAACAATTAATACCTTTCGGTCTGCAATATCGGCGGGACATGTCCATCTGCAGGGCAAACCGGTGGGAGAACACCCCTTGGTTTGCAAACTGCTACGGGGGATTCGGATGGTCAAACCCCCATGTCCGAAGTACTCGTTCCTATGGGACGTCGCAGTGGTTCTACGATTTTTAGAATCCTGGCCTTCTAACAAATATCTCTCGCGCAAGCAGATTTCGGCCAAATTGGCCATGTTGTTATGTTTGGTCTCTTGCAAGAGCGTGTCGGACATTCGAGCTTTCGATTTGGCTGGTCGCCATTTCTCCCCGGAGGGTGTCACTTTTAATATCTCCAGGCGTACCAAGTGTAATACCACCTCTGATTCCTATCCTAGTTTTCCGGATAATCCGAAATTATGTGTGGTTCAATGCCTTAAAGCGTACGAGGTAAGTACAGCTGAGTTTCGTTCCAATATGCAAGGTCAGCTGTTTATTGCTTTACAAAAACCGTTTCATCCGGTGACTCCAGCCACTTTAGCTCGCTGGGTCCATTGGATCATGAGCGAGGCAGGTATTGATGTTTCTAAATTTGGGGCTCACTCTGTTCGAGGGGCGATGGCCTCTAAGTCACATGCTCTGGGAGTAACGCTTGCCGATATAATGGCGTCAGCTGACTGGTCCACAGAATCCACCTTTAAGTCTTTTTATTATAAACCGATTGTGGATGTGGCATCGGTAGTGGTGGCTAAGCTTTGAACAAGCATAATCGGAGCCTCCGGTCCTGACATAGAATAAAAAATTTGCGAACAGTCGTGACAAGAATTTTCAATTCTATTAAGGACACGGAGGCGAGGATTATCCCATCCCATTATTGATGATGTTGAATCATATGTCATAATTTGCAATATTGCTGTCAATGTTATTTGATTGTACTGTCAACTTGTTTTTCCCACCCTGGTTATATGCTTTTATATATACGATAATTTCTAGAATGACCGTTATTACGGGATGTTTCTCTTTGTTTCAGATGCTAATGGCAAGTAAGCATTTCTGCCTTTGCCTTCCTGGGTTCGTTGGAGTGTTCTATCTCCTTTGAAGTGCGGCGGCCGTCGCCGATCTCCAGCCGCGGAGTTCTCCTCCTCGAAAACTGGAATGTCCCTGTTGGACTTCAAATGTTGGTTACCAAGATGGATTGTCTAGGTTTAAGACGGTGTTCGAGATTGGATGGTTATCTCAAGACGTTGGACTTAATGGTTTTTTCAATTGGATCACGCAAAGAAAGAGGAAGTGTATACCTCTGTGAGACCCTATATAGGGTGCTCTCTATGGTTATGGGGCACCTGGTTCTCATGGGATTTGTAGTTTTATGAATAAAAAAGTGTTTTTTTATTGGCTTTTGTTTAATAAATGCAAAGAAATGAGAAGCATAATCCTCGCCTCCGTGTCCTTAATAGAATTGAAAATTCTTGTCACGACTGTTCGCAAATTTTTAATTATGTAAGAGTCTCGCTAGGTGACACTTTAGGATTGAAGACACGTCCTATTTGAGGAGCTAAAGTTTTGAGACCTCGTGTAATAGTTGCAGCTTTAAAAACACCATCTGTGATGTACACAATTGACACGTTAATGTAAAATAATCAATCATTTTTGTCACCCCAATTGAGTTGCATTTTTTAGTGTTTTATTTCCTGCTGCAGATAAGCCCTTTCTTCAGTCCCGGAAGTGGACATTTGAACACAATCTAGGTACAATTTAGCACTTTTAAAACCATCTGCATACAACAATCGCCAGCACAAAGGTAGGCAGTTAACATTTACAAACAGTCATGTGAACATTTTTTATTAAAGTCTACAGTTTTTGCAACAGGTGTTGCTTTATGTGGTGACAACTGGGAGCAGCAAATTCATATTTACACAAAGAAAGGCACGGCCACTGAATCACTTTTTCCATTGGCCCGTAAAATACTTAGTAGTACACATTTGTGTTTTCATATGTCGTACGGTTTTGAGCACTTTAAGCGGCTCTATGACTGGTCAATCGGGATTACATGTTAAAACTAAAGAACACCTTCATAACCACAGTATTATAAGAATGAGACAAAGTGGTAGTAGCCCTGGAAGTCCTAAAGATCTAAGTCAAACTATGTAAGAGGCATCAAGAATAACAGCCTTAGTGGTGGAGCCCTGCTCCTTGAGTCACTGAACGGGTCAGAGTGAGTTCAGAGTTTTGAGGATTCTCGTATCTTACAAGTGTCCAGTCCCAGGGTCAACTCTGGAGCTGTCCCGAGTGCTTAAGTCCTGAGTGGCAGTCTTAACACGCTGCCTGCGTAATATGGTAGTCTACAGTCTTAGGCATAGTAGCATTTGACAGCACATTCTGGATCTACGCTTTATGGCCCTCCCATAATTTAAGGTTTGTTTTTTGGCAATTTAGACAAGTCGTAGTCACTTAAAATGAAAACAAAGTTGAATAAAAGTTAATTTATCACACTCACTTCTCATGGTGGTATAAAAATACGTTTTCCTGCTATGTTTCAGTTAGTGGCCACCGTGGGCTACAGGTATGAATACATTCTGACCTTGCACTTGCAGTTGAAAAGGTTTGTGGTACTGGTATACCAGGCTAGACTCTTGGTGTCACCCCTATACTGAAAATGGCCATATCCCTGGACCTTTGGTCTCAGCCTAAAAGCTTCAGCTGTCGTAGGTTCCAGGTGGGGCCCTGCTATCCTCCTTTTAGAGTCAGTGTTTCCTGATTATGCCTAGATGATAATTAGACATGGGCAAGGGTCACATAGCTCCAATGACCCTTGTTCCCTCAGTAGTTCTACTTGAGGTGTGGTGGTAGGTGTAGGGGTCTCTCTCACTTCTAAGAACTGACTTGCAAAGATGAGTTCAAGAGTCAAACCCTGAAGTGTGACTCTGATCCAGGGGTTATCAGGGATGACTGGTTGACAGAGAGCACTTCTCAGCTCAGCAGTACCAAGATGACCCCCAAGTATGGCTCAAGGATACTTTTCCAGCACTTAGGACAAGGGCCAGTGGTGCAGTATGTTCTTGATGCCATGTCATGCAGCAGGCCTGGCTCCACGATTCTGTATCTCGGAGGCCTATGACAAAAAATGTAGATAAATGGGGGAAGCAGGCACAAATCACCAGAATATTTTTTGAGATCTGCTGTTTAGACTGATAAAATCTGTCCAATATGGACGTCTAAGAAGTATAACTAACACACATTTATTAATGTTGGAGATGGTTCGACCTGTGGCCATACTCCGAACTCATTTCTGTCTGAAGGCTGTCCTGGGAACTATGATCCTTGACAGCTCAAGCAGTGATGTAATTAGAGGTCAACATGTTTCTTGCCTTATGTGGTCCAACAGGATCTTAGGCAATTCATCAGGACCAAATGTTAAATCTAACCTAGCCTACACCTAATTGGGACTAGAGGTGAAGTATTACTATAGGTATCCAATCATCAAATCATCCTTATGGTGTTAACTATACCCTATACGGTAAAGAACAAATATAATCCGACCCTATTAGAGTATAACTTTTGTCCCAGCAGGCTGCGCTATGCTGCAGGAAAAAGGTGTCCTACGCGAAGAAGTACCGGTGACCTACCCCACTTTGCCGGCCTGGTGGTCCATAGTTCCTGGGACAGCCTTCTTTTGTTTTTATTCATGTCAAGAGGACCCATATAATGCATTTAATAAGATACCGCCTGGTCATTTTTAATCACTCACTAACCAATCTACACTCACAGTGCCTTCACTCACGTACTTCATCATGGCATCATACTTTAAAGATTTCCGGCAAACAACCCCCTCAAGGGGCCCATTTGGCATTGCAGCACCTGCCCAAAGATGAGCTGCCCGATGATGAAGCATGACACCCATCTGGGTTTGTGAGGGCTATTGCTTCTGTTCAATCAGATCCCCCCTTCCATTTGATCAGATTTTTCCAAATGACAGCCTCACCCAGAAGCAGCTGGTCTAGCGACAGAGTGGTGGGGAGGGGTATGGGGTGGCCAGAAAATGAACGGACGACAAACTAAACAAAAAAAAGGAAATAACTTACCTGCCCCTCACCAATGACTGCTCTGCCGCTCTTCTCCTTCCTGCTGTGTATGTGCTGAGGCTCCCAGACTCCCCACGACCAGTCCCAGCGCTTCTCTCTCTCATGCTGGCACCAGCATGAGAGAAGCACTGGGACTGGCCTGAAAGGCTTGTTTTCTGCTCCGAAGGGGACTGGGTGCCTACGCCTGCTGCTCTCTCCACCCGGCAATGCAGCTCGGGTAAGGGAGATGTCCATGTGCATGACGGTTTGGCCTTCTTAAGACGTCTGGTCAAAGTGTCATGTGTAATGACAGCAGTGCTGCCCACCACCCCCCTTCTGTGCCTGTCATGGCCCCACCCCCAATGACTCAGCTCCATCCAGAGGAAAAATACAATGATAATAATACTGTATTATTATCATTTTACTTTTACTTTCCCTCAGCTGGCCAGCGAGGGGTGGGGGGTAACGCTCCTCCGCCATAGCAGAGGAGCCGCCGCTGGGCTCACCCCTCTCTCTACTTCTCTGTCAAGGAACTGCACACTCTTGTGGTTTCTGATACATTTAAGGAGCATGTGTGCTGGACCTTATAACACGCTCCTTGTCCCTACTTATTCTCCCTGACTTTAAACTACCTTCTAATGGTACTCTGTCTTTAGTTGTAGTGGAGTGTTGTAACATACCTTGCTATTGATTTGCGAATGGGTGATGGATTTGATAACATCATATTTCCTCCTCAGTGAATGCACATCTATCCACATAGCCGACAAGTCAGAAGGGTTTGTCAGGCCCTGATGACAGACTACTTGCAGGATGTCATTCTCGGTTCAATGGCAAAATGTTTTTGACCATCCATCACAGATATTTCACTTCAGAAGATACTGCTGTGTCACTGGTCAAAAGGTGAAAGTATTTAAAGAATTTTTACACAGGGTAAGTTCTCTTTGGGAACTCTTGAAAACATGAATGACTAATGGAGCTTTTTAAAACAGAGTGGGCAAATGTGAGAAAAAGGGGTGTATTATATGTAGTCAATATGAAACCTAACTGTTAGATTTGGGGGTCTCTAGTTGGCACAGGTAGGTACTTGTGACAAATAGGGACCCTTGCCTCTAATCAGGGTAGGGGGGTACACTCCTAAAATAACCCCTGCTCACCCCCTTGGTAGCTTGGCACGAGCAGACAGGCTTATCTCAGAGGCAGTGTGTAAAGCATTTGTGAACACATACAGTAATCTAGTGACAACACTACAGATGGACACCACACAAGGTTTATATCAAAAATAAGTATTCTTTATATAGTTTTAACACAAGACCATAAACGACAAAAATCCACAATACTGTACTTAAAATGGTAGGTTTAGCTTAGTTCTCTTAAGTTCTTAAATGCGACACTTTGAGTCAATGTACCTTACGATGCGTCACGTTTCTACAATGAAAGTGTTGCAGAGATGGATATGCGACAAAGTTCTGGTGCAAAGAACTAAAGACGTCAAGTTCTTCCTGATGTGGCACGCTTCTCCGATGTTGCGAGAAGTCTCGACTCGATGCGTCAGCTGCAGCGGCGACACCCTTGTTCCGTGATGCGACGACAGCGGCTTTGGCGGCGACACTCTTCTCCGACGTTGCGAGACGCTTCCGCTCGATGCGACAACTGCAGCGGCGACACCCTTGTTTCGTGATGCGACGGCAGCAGCTCCGACGGCGGCACGCTTCTCCGTGGATGCGAGGCGCTTCTCTCGATGCGGTGCAATGCGACAGCTACAGCGGCGACATCTACGATGCGACGGCAGCGGCTGCGACGGCAACACGCTTCTTCCTCGATGCGTGACTCTTCTCTTGATGCGGTGCAATGCGACAGCTACAGCGGCGACATCTACGATGCGACGGCAGCAGCTGCGACGGCGACACGCTTCTTCGGTGCTGCGGGACGTTTCTCGAGATGCGGTGCAATGCGACAGCTACAGCGGCGTCATCTCCGTGATGCGACGGCAGCGGCTGCGACGGCGACACGCTTCTCCCTCTTGAGTCGCGCTTCCAGGTCCTTGCGACACGCAGTCCCTTCAGAAGGCCCAAAACAGCAGCAGGCACTTCCAAAGGATTCTTGGGGAGCTGGTGGTTGAAGTCTGTTGTCCCTGAGACTTCAGCAGGAGGCAAGCTCTTTTCTCAAGCCCTTGGAGATCCTTTACAAGTTGAATAAAAGTGCACACAAAGTCCTTTCTCCTTCCTTTGGCAGTCAGGCAACCACTGCAGGCAGATCCCTCTAGCTTAGGGATAGTCTTCTCCTCAGTTTCTTCTTGGTTCCACTCCTCAGCAAAGGTTTCTTCTTGTTTCCCAAAGTGATCTAATTTCCTAGGGGTCTGGGTCCCCTTTTTAGGTCGAGCCTCGAGTAGCGCGCAAGCGCTGCTCTGCGAGACTTATAGTTAGGGAGTTTGAAAACCTGACCAGACGCTCGTGCGTCATGGCCTTTTCCCTGCGGTTACGCGCAAGCAAAAGGCCATGGTGCACGAGCGTGTGGTCACGCCTGCTGCTCGCAAGCGCGCGCGCGCGCACCACTCGCGTGCTTGTTTAGTTTGACTTTCGCGGCCGCGTCACTTTTTTATTTCTTTCAGTTTTGCATAATCGCGGCACCCGCGCTTTACTTTTAACATGGTTTAGGTAAAGCGCCGGTGCCGCGATTGCTGCAAAAGTAAAGAAATAGAAAAAACATCTATTTCCTTACTTTTGCTATAAGCACGGCACCGGCGCTTTACCTTTAACCATGTTAAAAGTAAAGCGCCGGTGCCGCGATTGCTGCAAAAGTAAAGAAATAGATGTTTTTTTCTATTTCTTTTTTGTAGTTGAAGCTTATAGTGTTAGTGCATATGCTCTGCTTTTTGTGTGTGTGTTGCTGCAGGTGCTTTATCTGCTGTGTGAGTGTTAATGAAGCTAACGGTGCTGTTGCTCATGGCTTTTGTAATAGAGAAGCTACACAAAAGACGCAGCCTGATAGGCAGTTGATTTTCGAGTAAGTTAAGTGAGTGTGGTGGAAGAACTAAGATTTTGGGCACGGCAGGCTCGGACGGGTTCAGCATGTTTAAAATTTGCACTGCGCCTCAGAGAGATGGTGTGGTGCATCCTCTCAACATTTCTTCACTGACAAGAAGGAATATATCTATATATTTTTAAACATCTTTTTATTAGGCATACTGGACACGAATACCACAATAATTACACACGAGGATCGCAAATATATTCAGCGCTATCTCATGACAAGAAGAAATATTGAGCTTTTTGGAGCAGAACATTAGATCTAATGTCCCGTTGCTGTGTGCAGTAAAATTACAGTCTTCCGATAAAAGGTTTTCTAACTTCATGGGGTGCACAGTGTGTGCAAGATTTCCGGAAAGGTCAGATATCTGTAGGAATACCATCCTTCCAAATACAGAGAAAAAGCAAGCGACCATCCTTAAAGACTGGTAAATGTGATAGTCGAATAGGGTTTCGAGTAATGTTCACTCGCACTGAGGCCTATTTATTGCAGCTCTTTTCATAGCTGAATGTCTGGGAAGGTGGGGGAAGGGTACGGTGGTTAATTAAGGTTTGTGGTCCCGGGCGAGCCCCCAGGCCTTTCCTGATATAAACTGCCTGTTTATCAGCCGATTTCCTGCTGATCAGCACGTTTCTTTTTCTGCTTGGAACATTTTACGGGCCTCCCTCTATTTCGCACCCTGCAGCTATTCCCTTATTTCCCCGACTGGCTTTGTGTCTTTCAATAAGAAGAAAGGCAGATTAACTTTCAGATGGAAGGTCGTGCATTCTTCAGCTATATACGTGACCCCGGGAGGGCAGCTTGTATTCTTACGTCTTTTTAATTTATTTAATGCAGTTTTATATAGCGCAAACTTTACCCAAAGGTGTCAGAGCGCTTTACAAAAGAACCAGGTAAGTTATATAAGGTACACAAGATACACTAAACACGCTAACAAGTTACATATGTACAGTTACAAAGGAACACAAGAAAGACTGAGCACGCAGGGTTGGATTGGGATTAAAAATCGGCCCGGGCACGCTAAAGAAAACAAGCATTGGCATAGCCAATAGGTCTCGCCTTTGGGACCTTATAAGTGTTTAGCCATGCAACACTTGATGTTGTTGCACCAAGGATATTGTGCTGGATAACTTCAGCACAATATTCTTGGTGCAACAACATCAACTGTTGCATGGCTAAACACTTATAAGGTACAAGGTTTAGCCATGCAACAGCTGATGTTGTTGCACCAAGGATATTGTGCTGCAAAACTAAATACTTATAAGGTCCCAAAAGCGAGACCTATTGGATATGCCAATTCTTGTTATACACAGTTTCTCTTTGTTCTCTGAAGGCAGAGAGTCCAAAACCAGTTCTGGTCAGTCCTGGAGCACTTTGTTTTTCTGACTCCTTCTTTCCTTTCAGAATGTGGGGCAGAGTGCTCAGCCGCCCGGCAGGAGGTGGAGCCAGCATTGTGGAAGGCAGGCACAGCCCTATTCAGACCCAGGTGCAACTCCTCCCTCCACTCTGGATGCAAATCTTTCTATTCAGCCCTGTGCTGACTCACCCTGTCTCCTGTAGCCACCCCCAGCCCCTGTCACTCAATCTCCAGACAAGGAATACACAACCTAGCAGAGGCAGGCTTGGAAGTTTAGGCAAGAAAATACCCACTTTCTAAAAGTGGTATTTTCAAACACAGAATGTTAAAACCAACTTCACTAAAAGATGTATTTTATCATTCTGAGTTCAGGCATACTAAATTCGTTTTTCTACCATGTTCCCTGGGTCAGTTCTGACTATAAGGTGTAATAGTCAGTCTGCCCATTCTGGCCTATGGGGAGCAGGTAGCCTTGCAGTAGTGAAAAACGAAAATGGCTGTAATTCACTATTAGGACATGCCACACACACCAGGGCATGTCCTACCTTGTACTTACAATGCACCCTGCCCTAGGGCCTACTTTAGGGGTGACCAACATGCAGTAAAGGGAAGGTTTAGGGACTGGTAAGTGGGTGTACTCACCAAGTCGACATGGCAGCCCTAGGCTGCACACAGGCTCTGCAATGGCAGGCCTGAGGCACATTTACAAGCCGCTTCTGTGGGTGGCACAACCAGTGCTGCAAGCCCACCAGCGGCATTGGATTTACAAGCCCTGGGCACACTGAGTGCACTGTACTAGGGACTGACAAGTAAACCAATCATCCAATCATGGAGTCACTAATCCATCACACAATTTATAATGGGGAGAGCATATGCACTTTAGCACTGATCAGCAGTGGTAAAGTGCCCAGAGTCATAAAACAGCCAACAACAGGTCAGAAAAAATATAGGAGGAAGGTAAAAAGTTTAAGGATGACCCTGCAAAAAGGGCCAAGTCCAACACAACCCCCTTCCAGCCAAAAACGCAGGGAGACCAATCACTACCCTGATGGGCTTCCCTGCTTTGGGCGATAGAACCTGGACCCTGGCCCACAACAGCAGGGGCATACTCCAGTTCTACGCCAATCTGAACCTATTGGAATCCCTCTGTCCATACTCTCAGGGTCCACCAAACTAATCCATGGGGAACCCTTCTCCTCACCTGTGGACACCATCTGTGCAGCACCTAACCTTAACTTGCTCACAGGTGTGTGTCCCAACAGACAGAAATCAAGCCACAGTGGCCACTGACAGTGGTCAGGGATGAGACCCAGGCCTTATGCCTCTCAGGGCTCTCAAACCTCTGTGGCGTCAGAGAGCGGGGGGCAGTAGCCCCAGGTGCTTGGCACCCTTTGTCCATTCTCCCTCCTGTCAGGTCAGGTATGACATCCTGACACTGATCTACCAGCCCCGGGCCTGTACCCGGCGGCTGGACTGGAGACTGGGGTGGGCTTTCCCACACCTGGTCCTCCTCCTTGGGGCTCTGTACCCTCCCACCTGGAGCGGTACCCCCTTCCAGAATTGTCAGGGGTTCTATCCTGCAACTGGGATCCCAGCATAGGGTCTGTACCCTTATACTGGGCAGAGGCCAGGGGTGAGGCTGTCCTCTCCCCGCCCCCCTTACTGGGGTCCTGCACCCTCCCACCTGGAGCGGTGCCCCCAGAAGACAAACTGGTAGGGGCACTGTTAGCAGCTGCCCCTTCCTCCAGGTCAGGGGGGACACCCTGAACCTGGCCCTCCAACCCAGGGTCTGTACCCTTAGGCTGGACCTGTGCCTGGCAACCCAGGACTTCCGGGAGGGTACACCAACCCCCCAAGGGAAACACACTCCTCTAGAGTTGTGTAAGAATCTGCCTGGCGCACCAGGACTTCCTGGGGAGCACGCATGCCCCCCAGAGGGTAACACATAACTCATGTGTCGTGTGACAGTCTGCCTGGCGCAGATCTCCCGACCCCTGTCCATCTGACAGTGCGTGAAGATCCCCCAGGACAGAAGTGGTGTCACCATGGTCATTCACTGGTGACTCAGCCCTTCTGGCTGGTCCCTGACCCACTGGTTCTTCCACTGGGGACACTCTCCCCCTCTCACCCCTCACTCTGGACTTCTGCACCCTCCACTTAGGAGTGGCACTGCCAGACACCAGAAACACTGGAGCTCCATTTACAGACGCTCCAGGTTCTCTAGACACTAGGAGATCCTCCTCAACAGGCGGCCCCTCAGGACAGCCTAGGCTCCCTACCTGGTGTTCCCTTAAAGAACCATCCAGGCTCTGAGACTGGGTTTCGGGCACCTTGGGACACGCAGCCCCACACTCACTCCTTCTCCTCAGAGACAGGACGTGAGCCCCTACACCCCTCCCATTACCACGGGACCTAGCTGGGCTACACTGAACCTCTCCCACCACTCTGGGTTGGAAGACACCTGAGCCACTCCTCTTAGGGTCACTCCCCAATGCCTCTTCAGACCCTCTGGAATCCACCAAAAGGTCTGCCTCCATTGTGAGCTCCCTGGGGTCAGAGAACTCACTCTCTAACAGGTGTTGGCATAGCTCTGGAAAACAGGGACTTACAATATGCTCTCCCACAATTGGATCACACAGCCCCCTACAAGGGTTAACCAAACTATCCTTCACCTCACCATCCAATGCCTCGCACACGTACCCCACACCACTCTCCTGAGATTGGCAAGACAGCATCTGACTTCTCGGTCATTCAACCCACACTCTTCTGGGCGGTCTTCACACTCACATACCAGGACCTCAACTGTGGGGGAACCCTCTCCCTGCACCTCCCATCTAGAGTCAGTAGAGTGTCCCTCCTACTACTAGGACCATGAATCCCTGTGTCAGTTTCCCTATTCCTCTCAGGGACACTGCGCACTACTGGAGCTACCTCATGTCCTTGAATCTCCTGGTGTATGTTAACCCCCTCCAAGTCACGCGCCACATCTCTGGGTGTGTGCACTACTCTCTCAGCACTGAATAACTTAATATTGCTGCCACCATCTGAGCTGGATTCCACCTCCAACTCAGCCAAGCTCACTTCTTGAGCTTCACATATTTCTTTTTCAGCTAAGGCTCGCTCTATCTCCTCGCACTCCCGGTCTAGCTCCCTCAGCCTCCGGTCACGAGCACGAATCCGATTCCTTTCTTCACGAGCCAATCTTTCTCAAAATGTTTCCTCCTCAGGGCCACTGCCCTCTTGGTATTCTGGCTGGGGATCCTCCCCCTCAGATTCCTCCTCAGAGTCATCTGCTAGTGTTGCTTCCCAGTGTAGCACCTCATAGCTATGCAGGGCTGCCTCAAGATCCTGCCTTGTGGATCTCCTCTTCACAGGTAGCCCCCTCTCCTTGCAAAACACTTTCAGTTCCTTTATCTTGTAGATGTACAGGTGCCAAAAGTTGACTTCTATTTTGACAAGGCCCAACAGGTGCAACAACTAACCAGAGTTTCAAAAACCAAAGTCCAAAGGGAAACAGGGAAAAATAGTACGTGGTTGCGTTTTGGTCTGCACTCACTAGTAGTGTTCACCAATCACTGTATATGAGTCACAAATGCAAGTCCAGAATCCTCACCGCTGACCACCAATGTTAGATTTGGGGGTCTCTAGTTGGCACAGGTAGGTACTTGTGACAAATAGGGACCCTTGCCTCTAGTCAGGGTAGGGGGGTACACTCCTAAAATAACCCCTGCTCACCCCCTTGGTAGCTTGGCACGAGCAGACAGGCTTATCTCAGAGGCAGTGTGTAAAGCATTTGTGAACACATACAGTAATCTAGTGACAACACTACAGATGGACACCACACAAGGTTTATATCAAAAATAAGTATTCTTTATATAGTTTTAACACAAGACCATAAACGACAAAAATCCACAATACTGTACTTAAAATGGTAGGTTTAGCTTAGTTCTCTTAAGTTCTTAATATGCGACACTTTGAGTCAATGTACCTTACGATGCGTCACGTTTCTACAACGAAAGTGTTGCAGAGATGGATATGCGACAAAGTGCTGGTGCAAAGAAATAAAGACGTCAAGTTCTTCCTGATGCGGCACGCTTCTCCGATGTTGCAAGAAGTCTCGACTCGATGCGTCAGCTGCAGCGGCGACACCCTTGTTCCGTGATGCGACGACAGCGGCTTTGGCGGCGACACTCTTCTCCGACGTTGCGAGACGCTTCCGCTCGATGCGACAACTGCAGCGGCGACACCCTTGTTTCGTGATGCGACGGCAGCAGCTCCGACGGCGGCACGCTTCTCCGTGGATGCGAGGCGCTTCTCTCGATGCGGTGCAATGCGACAGCTACAGCGGCGACATCTACGATGCGACGGCAGCGGCTGCGACGGCGACACGCTTCTTCCTCGATGCGAGACTCTTCTCTTGATGCGGTGCAATGCGACAGCTACAGCGGCGACATCTACGATGCGACGGCAGCGGCTGCGACGGCGACACGCTTCTTCGGTGTTGCAGGACGTTTCTCGAGATGCGGTGCAATGCGACAGCTACAGCGGCGTCATCTCCGTGATGCGACGGCAGCGGCTGCGACGGCGACATGCTTCTCCCTCTTGAGTCGCGCTTCCAGCTCCTTGTGACACGCAGTCCCTTCAGAAGGCCCAAAACAGCAGCAGGCACTTCCAAAGGATTCTTGGGGAGCTGGTGGTTGAAGTCTGTTGTCCCTGACACTTCAGCAGGAGGCAAGCTCTTTTCTCAAGCCCTTGGAGATCCTTTACAAGTTGAATAAAAGTGCACACAAAGTCCTTTCTCCTTCCTTTGGCAGTCAGGCAACCACTGCAGGCAGATCCCTCTAGCTTAGGGATAGTCTTCTCCTCAGTTTCTTCTTGGTTCCGCTCCTCAGCAAAGGTTTCTTCTTGTTTCCCAAAGTGATCTAATTTCCTAGGGGTCTGGGTCCCCTTTTATACACAGTTTCTCTTTGTTCTCTGAAGGCAGAGAGGCCTCTGCCTAGTCCAAAACCAGTTCTGGTCAGTCCTGGAGCACTTTGTTTTTCTGACTCCTTCTTTCCTTTCAGAATGTGGGGCAGAGTGCTCAGCCGCCCGGCAGGAGGTGGAGCCAACATTGTGGAAGGCAGGCACAGCCCTATTCAGACCCAGGTGCAACTCCTCCCTCCACTCTGGATGCAGATCTTTCTATTCAGCCCTGTGCTGACTCACCCTGTCTCCTGTAGCCACCCCCAGCCCCTGTCACTCAATCTCCAGACAAGGAATACACAACCTAGCAGAGGCAGGCTTGGAAGTTTAGGCAAGAAAATACCCACTTTCTAAAAGTGGTATTTTCAAACACAGAATGTTAAAACCAACTTCACTAAAAGATGTATTTTATCATTCTGAGTTCAGGCATACTAAATTCGTTTTTCTACCATGTTCCCTGGGTCAGTTCTGACTATAAGGTGTAATAGTCAGTCTGCCCATTCTGGCCTATGGGGAGCAGGTAGCCTTGCAATAGTGAAAAACGAAAATGGCTGTAATTCACTATTAGGACATGCCACACACACCAGGGCATGTCCTACCTTCATGCGTACAATGCACCCTGCCCTAGGGCCTACTTTAGGGGTGACCAACATGCAGTAAAGGGAAGGTTTAGGGACTGGTAAGTGGGTGTACTCACCAAGTCGACATGGCAGCCCTAGGCTGCACACAGGCTCTGCAATGGCAGGCCTGAAGCACATTTACAAGCCGCTTCTGTGGGTGGCACAACCAGTGCTGCAAGCCCACCAGCGGCATTGGATTTACAAGCCCTGGGCACACTGAGTGCACTGTACTAGGGACTGACAAGTAAACCAATCATCCAATCATGGAGTCACTAATCCATCACACAATTTATAATGGGGCGAGCATATGCACTTTAGGACTGATCAGCAGTGGTAAAGTGCCCAGAGTCATAAAACAGCCAACAACAGGTCAGAAAAAATATAGGAGGAAGGTAAAAAGTTTAGGGATGACCCTGCAAAAAGGGCCAAGTCCAACACTAACCATGTAATTAGCACACCAACCCCTATAAAACCCTTATGTTTCTTCTGTCGAACACTCAGCTCAACCCTAAGTAGCTGTGGCAATGAGCAGCAAGGATGACACAAAGGAACAAGTGTAAAGCATTTAAACAGCACCAAAACAATGAAAGAAGAAATTGATGCACACACTCAAGAAATCCGACACCAATTTATAAAAATAGACTGTATTTTTATAAGAATTTATACACTAGATCGAAAGGATCCACAATATGAAATCAAAGTAATTCCACTCAACTGTGAAGAAACTTTGGCAAAGTCAACTAATTCAACACTTAGAAAGTTTTTCAAGGTAAACTTAGGTAATTGCCAGCACGTCGGTTAGAAGTACTTGGGGTGACCAACTTCGATCACCTTCACAGAATAAGATCCTTCAGCAGTACCAGGCACTTTATCTGCGTTGCAAAGGCTTCCTATGAAGTGGTCATGATGCAAAGGGATGATAGATGCTGAAGATGCTCTAAGTATGCTGTGGATGCGACGCGGTCTATGGGGGTCTTCCTACAGGGATTCTTCAGCCCACGAAGATGGTGAGGGGGTCCTGGTTGCGGGGTCGACATCCCATGATGTCCTCGCCGGTCTGGCTGAAGTCAAGTCGCCACTGGACTACCAGTCACCCGTTGTCGCGGTCACAGGCCAATCCTTCCTGGGTCAATAACTTGCCTTCTGAGGGTCCCAGCAACTCCTTGTTAGCAGTCTTGAGCGCAGCAAACTCAGGTGCAACTCTGTGCATCGGATCTTGGTCCAAGGTGCTGCATGGTGGCGGTGGCAGCAACTTGAAGACTTTGGGCTACCAACTTGCCCCTGCAAGTTTCTTCAACAGTTGTGTCCCTGTGCTGAGAACAGGAGGCCAGTCAGCTGGCCCTTAGAGTTCTCATGGCTTCAGTGGGCTTTAGAGACAGCTTATCCTTGAGCAGGGCATGGCAGGCACAGTCCCTTTTTTAGCTAGCCACCAGGTGCAGCAGGTGCAGTCCTCATTGGTTCAGCCTCTCTTTGTTGGTCCCTCCGTGCAGCAGGGCAGTCCTCCTTCGGTCCATCTTCCAAATTAATTGAGAACTGAGGGCTGGGTGCCGGAGGGTGAGGGGGGTGCTTTATGTACAGAAAGTGCCCTCAGGCAGGATGATGTTGGTAACCAATGGGCTACCAGGTTCCCTCCCACCCGGTGACCACTTCCTGTGGAGTGTGGCATATGGCTATCCCAGAATGCACCATTTTGCCCACTCCCAAGTTGGTGAGACCACTCTCTCAGTGTTCAGACCGCACTAGCTCAATACCAGTGTGTGACTACCTCAGGGCTAAACGTCTCTGGGGAAATTGGTTTGGTAACTGGTCTTCCCTCTCTGCTCCCCATGCCAGCCTGTCTGTCTAAACAATGAGGCAGCCCTCCTCCCTAGTGAGATACAGCTGTCATTCAAAAGCGGCTTCCCCTTTGAAGCCTGGCTTTTGAGGCTAACACCTAAGTGGCTTCCTGCAGGATGGAGGTGAGACCTCCTTGGCCTGAAATCCCTCGTTGTTCTCCTTCATGAGAGTTGTCCGTGGGAAAGCCCTTAAATGGCTGAGGAGCTATCTAACTGATCGAGTCACAGCTATCCAGATTGATGACATTGTTTCCAACGACAGGTCAGTAAGGATGGGAGTGCCGCAGGGCTCTATATTGAGCCCGACACTTTTCAATCTTTACGTAACCCCTCTGGCCAAGGTGATCAGATCTTACGGCTTTGAAGTAGTGTCATACGCCGATGACACTCAGTTTCTGATCACCTTGGGCCCAGATCCAGCTGACACTAAGTTACGTTTTCAAAACTGCATGATCCACATTGATAGATGGATGAATTCAAACCATCTACAATTAAACGGAGGAAAATCTGAAATAGTCCTTTTTGGCAAAGCTCATGAACACTGGTCAAATGAGTGGTGGCCCCAATCCCTGGGACTCTGTCCAGTGCCAAAACTATCAGTCCGGAACCTAGGCATCCAAATAGACAATAAATTGTCTATGAAAGATCAAGTCAGTCACTTAATTGGCTCCTGTTTTGGCATTATGCGAAATTTACGTAAAGTTTTTAAATGGCTCCCGATGGAAGCAAGGAGGCCACTAGTCCAGGGCCTGATTATAAAACCGTATGGATTACGGAAACGCTCTGTTGTCTTCAATAAATGAAGATCTTCTTACCCGACTACAGGTACTACAGAATACCGCAGCTAGACTGGTGCTGAATCTCCCTTCAAGAACTCCTTCAGCTCCCAGTCTAAGGCTCCTTCATTGGCTTCCCGTCAGGAAGCGGACCCATTTTAAAATCCTCTGCTTAGCCCATAAGAATCTATATATGGCAAAGGCCCCGGATACTGGAGGAAGAAACTCACCTGGTACCTTCCCTGCAGGACTCTAAGATCCAGCAGTAAATCTCTTCTAACACCCATTAAAATCCGTACCACTAGAATGGGGGGGAGATCTTTCTCTTTTCTCGCACCTGCCCTCTGGAACAAATTACCTTTACACCTACGTATCATATCAGATCACAATTGTTTCCGTAGGGAACTAAAAACCTGGTTGTTCGATTCTTAGCCAGCCTATGCCTAAACCAAGCTCTTGAGCCTCTGCAAAGCGCCATGAGACTTTCGGGTGATATGCTGCGCTTAATAAATACCCATGATTTGATTTGATTGGCATGTCTCGCCAGGCTGGCAGAAAGCTGTCTTGTGGAACAGGCTTCATATGTGCCATGGGTCGCTCACAAGTTTCTAAGGCAAAAAAGTGGCAGGTTTGCCAAAGCTGCACACTGCAACAAGTTGCATGAATTTCAACTTGAGATACAAGTCGGGCTTAATGTAAAAAGTTGTTCGATACCTTGGAGTGCCCACTTTGGTTCCACCGTTCAGGAGGTAGCACAGCTGAGGGGTCAGCGTGTAACCATGTACTCGACAATTGGACAACCAAGTCTTTCAACAGTAAAACATTTAGTTTCGCGTGTTTTACTGTCAGGACATGCAATGTACATGTCCTGCCTATGTCATATGTTGCAACCTGCCTTTATGACTCAGTAGGCCTGTCAGAGGGGTGGCTTACACAGAGGTTCAGGTGTCTTTGCCATTGCTTTCAATGGCAAAGTTGGGCTAGCAATTCACAACTGCTCTACCAGTCTGCAGTGGTGGACTGGGAGACTTGTTTTACTTGGAGGACCTCCAGGGTGACGCACTCAATGCTGCAATCCATGGGGTACCCCTCTACATACATGCCCTGGCAACCTGGGTGCCATTTAGTAGGGACTAGGTAAGCTAGCCATTTCCATTTGGGTACAGCCAATTTGACATACACTTTAGGGTCAGGGCACTGGCACTGAGGTCTGGTTAGCAGGCCTCAGTGCACTCTCAGAGTTGAAAAACCAGCAGCATCAGTTGAAAACTTGGGGGTGACCATACAAAAAGAGGCATTTTCTTACAGCAAGTAACATTGATCAAAAGAAAATATGTTTTGTAGTTATGGAGAGATGGTATCCCCTTAAAGAATTTCAGGGAAACCAGTCTATCGTGCACTTTAATGCATAGTGGGCCAATAACTTTGCTTAAATTGCAACAGGATTTAAATAAGATTTGAGATGGAACTTATTGTTTCTCTCTAATAATTATTTAAATGAAAATGCATTAAAAGCACTTGGGACAGTAGCAGATATCAGCACTTTGTAAGGTGTGAGGAAAAAGCACACAAGATAATTATTTTGAAAGGCGCTTAGAAATAGGTTGATGTTATAAGAAAGTAGAATATATGAAAGTAGGGATAAGCTGGGACCGATTCAACCACATGCTGAGCAACAATATCATTGATAAATTCCCTGACATTCGATTAATTCTGATACAGCCCTATCAGCCTTTTCAGAAACACCATCTGAAATTAATCCTTAACATTAATTATCAATTGGTATTGCAGGATTTCTATACTGACTTTTGCACACTCCTGGCGGGCTTCTTGGTAGGACCCTGATGCACACGTGGATGAGTGTTAGCTACGGTGTCATCTAAAGTGTAGTTTTCAAGTACTGCGAGTGGGCTTCAAACTTTCACAGTACAACATAAACATGCCCACACGTCAAGTGGTATACAAAGGTGAGCATAAGCATCATTCAAGTTCACTTGTGTTGCTTTTAGGAGAGCGCTTGTCTTTGATGGTGATCTGAATGTCAGAGGATTTAATGTTGATTATTCTTTCTGGAGGCGAGATCCAAGCTTTGTACTCCAACCACATCCTGAAGGGGATATGGTTAGAGTCGGTCCTTGCACAAAAACAGTCTAAGCTCCGGACGTACTGTTAGACCAGCAGTAAATCGCTTTATTGATTTTACTGAAGATCAAAACTAACCCAATCCCTAAAGTAGTTTTTACACCACCACCTTATGGAGTCCACCAGGAATAGTAAATTGCTCTAGACCATGGAGGCATATTTAGGTTAGGGTGCAATAATTACTATGTATCGAGGAGTAACCAGCTTAGTTGTGTGTACTCCATTATTGCAGCCAGACAGATCACAACAATGGGCATATGCATAAAAATAGTAAACCTATTTGTCTTGCCAATGCTTATTAGCAGTAGCAGATAAATGAGTAACAGTGATAATGCTGAGAATAATTAAAACTGAAAAAGTTTCCGTTCTGAAAATAAGAGACTGTGAATTAACCATTACTACAGTTTGTCTAGTGGTCTTCGGAGCATCTCAGTCACTCCCTTTCTCCCCGAACACACGTTCCTCTGCAATGTCTCACTCTGAAATAATCCACGTCTCTGTACCTCTAAATGCAGTATTTTCTTTTCTTTTGACGCCCTTCAATATTTCACAGTTTTGTACATCTCTTAACC
This sequence comes from Calotriton arnoldi, assembly GCA_963921515.1. Lineage (NCBI taxonomy): Eukaryota > Metazoa > Chordata > Amphibia > Caudata > Salamandridae > Calotriton > Calotriton arnoldi. The sequence continues at coordinate 852,085 of CAWUFW010004459.1, forward strand.
CACTTTCACTTACAAATGCAGTTACAATTGACACATATGTGACTACTGCTCTCTGCAGAGACGCTAATGATTTCACAGGCATGACACCTGATCACCTTTATTGCCCACTAGCATGCAGTGTAAGACACTTGCACTTCCTTGAGCCTCACTCCAGAGATCTCAATTGTGCCCGTCATTAACAGCCATGCACACCCTGATCTCACCAAGACACCTAGAGGCGCCCCAGGTTACATAATGCGCTACACAAGACTCATATGCTGCATAAAAAAACTACTGAAACACATCCGGAAGAAAACAAATATGCATAGGTAAGGCAAGATGAAATAAAATGTGAAAAGTGAAAAGGGAGGTCATCACTGCAAATAAAAAGGTTTTTAGAGTCATTGTTTAGTAATCGATCAGTGTTTTGGCTTGTCGAGTTAAGGGCATGAATAGAGAGCCCTGAATGAACCCGCTTATAAGTACGTTTTTAATTATTGATGGGTCTGAGTAATGACAGGACCCGGCCCAGTTAAAGCCCTGACTGTAGCCTTTTAGGGTCAGAGCAGCTGCTGTTCCCTGTGCCCACAATCACTGCTTTTCCTTTATAATGTCCCCCCCCCCCTCCTACACCCTCTACACTTCTGGATTACCCTAAAACTTGCGTGGGGTGCACTCAGCCTTCTCTTACTCCCTCAGCCATCAGTCCTACCTGCTCCCAATTATTGGTCATCAAAAGGGACATCCTTGGCACAGTGGCGCATGTTAGGATCCTGATAAATCACCCAGAAGCCTGGGCATCCGTGATTTACATCCAACCAACAATGTTTGATTTCCAAAAAAGAGTGACTTTCCCACATTAGCCCTGAACCAGACGAAGGGGTCCCTCTTCCTGACCAAGAGTGCTCTCACAGACGAAATTTCATTCCTGATGTAAATTCACTTTCCTGTCAGGACCCTCAGTCCGGTCACTGGCCTGGGGCCCTCCCATTCTCTTACTCTAGACTCTCCACCCAACTGAGAAAGCCACTTTCAGACAGTCTCAAAGTCCACTGTGGTCTCACAGACACTAATGTGGGTGGCTGGGGCACATGATCAGCGGCTGTGCACTGAAGCAATAGTCTGCAGGCATTCATACACGGCATACTGACCTAAACTGAACAAAGCATAAAAAACACATACTAGCTGTCCCCTTAACAAGACAAACTACCACAGGCTCCATAATAACAGAGGCAAATACCTGCTGGTGCAAATGACAGTTGTCAAAGTGATCAACATGAAAGGCATGTCATAGTGCACGCACAGGTGCGACGTAGTGGACCCCATCACTCAAACCACTAATTATGAAAGAGGCAGACTTGATAAGTTGGTGGTGTTCAGCGGTGGGGTATAGCTTAGACTTACTTCCAAATATGTAGTGAAAGTGCATCTTACAAGTGGCACAGATTGTTTGCAAATACAGTCACCGAATAACACACGTGATTGACACGCCTTTCACCCCGTAAGCGATCGTGCTCGTGAACAACCATGGGGCAGGACTAGAGGGTCTGCACCACCAGCAGGCCAACCCCCCTCCAACCAGCTTCTGTGCCCAAATCAAATCCTCATGAAAAGGGTTGAGATACTTAACATGAAGATATTCTAGTTCTTAAAAATGATCTCTTTTGGCATAATTAGCAACACATGGTGAGGATCCCTCTGCAAACATGCCCCCCCATACCCAACAAAAGGGTCTATTTTTTCAGTAATTGCTTCTGGCATCGACTGACCGAACAAGTCATACCCTTAGAGAGATGTACACCAACACTAAGTAGAACTCAAAGTCAGCTATAGCGTGCCCTTCCACCACTCCCATCTCAGATGCACCTGGTTTTTGCAGCTGTCTTAGCCGCAGCTCTGGACTACACCAGAAAAATGGGAAAAAAGACACAATTCTCGCAGGCACAGCACGCCCTCCTAACTAGGGTGCTCTTGGACTTCTAAGCTGGCCAAGCAGCAATTTTGACCCGCACTAGACCCTTCAATGGCATAGATCCACCTAGAAAAAAGAGAAATGGGCTCCACCCACACACGGCACACTAGGTTTGAGGTGATATAATGGAAATTCAACTCTGTACACATAATGCCCTCCTCGGGCCATAATATAAGAAGATCGCTACTGCCATCTGACTACCTAGAGCTGAAATACTCTCTCCTGTCCTCCTCAATTATACCTAGGTCATTACTGTGCCCACATGCCAGAGACCACAGGTGGCTGTGGGAGCACTGCATTCCACACACCAAGTGCTAAGCAGTCCTATTAACAGCCACTACCGGTGCTCCGCAGCGGCCACCAATATACCCGTGTGACTGATTATAATTTGTAGCTGAGGAGCATGAGGAAGGAGAGTCCTCACATCTAAACCGTGTCTGGACATATGACCCATCTTAAAACTCACATGGAAAATTGGAAAATAATAATAAAGGTATTCTATTGAAGCAGGAAGGACTTGGCTAGTTGGACTTACATGCAAGTAGAGAATATTTTTTTGCAGGGAATGCCCCCCTTGTTTTTGGAGATTATTTTGGGGGAGTATATTGACCCTTCACATTTGAAAATGATGTTGCAATAACGCAAAGAAATTCTGCCCTGAGGAAGTCCTTATGTGTATGGACGAAACACGTTGGCTGTGTCCTTGGCTGTGTTCGTTTCCCTGTTTCTATGTGCAAGGAAACAAGAAAATAAAAGATGGATTTTCTACAAAGCGCTATATATTTTGTGATGTTTGTCTTTGGTGCTATGTTGTTATAGCTTCCTCTTGTCTCCTTATTTTGTGAGAAATTATCTTATTAAATATAAGAAATATTATTGTTTGTGTGTGCTCCTCTTCTTCTTTTTTGTAATTGTTAATATTAGGGCTTTTTTGGACGATTGACCCTAGGAGTGAGCTTATCATTGAGTGAGTAAAACTTTATCACATTCGTCCAAGCCCGGTTTTATTTAAAGTGCTAAGCAGTGCTATTACCAGCAGCTACCGGTGCCCCACAGTGGCCACTAATATACCCGTGTGACTGATTATAATTGTTACTGAGGAGCATGAGGCTGGGCTACAAATTGACAATAACAGTGACCAGAGAAGTGGGGCGACCTGGCCTCAGTACCTGGCCAGTGGGCCCACCTTCTTGCTTATGCATCTACGTAGTGGACTCCAGACATGGCAGACAGTGTTTGATAGAATAGTTTGCGTACAGTTAGCAAATATGCCCATCCACTCGAAGAATCTGTTTTTTAAACTTGACTCATTAAAATTGCCCCTTGACCCATCAGACTAAGTTGACGAGGATCGCTACTGACATTTTAATAGCCAGAGTGGCAATGCTCTCTCCAGTCCCACTGAACAATACCTGGGCCTTCTGCAAGGCAGAATACTGGTGGCCGTGGGAAACAGTGGGTGTACCACATTGCACGCATGTACTGAGCGATGCTATTCCCAGTCTACTCCATTGAGCTATGGAGGTCTGTCAATACAGGCCCTGACCTACCAGGACAACTGTGTGACTAAAATACGTTGAAGTAGGATGAAATAGGCCTGGGAAGGAAAAGCTGGATGGACCCCACCTGAACGACTGGCCAGTGAGCCTACCTTCTTGCTAATGCCCTCAATAAGTAAAGATCCCTGGCCAGACCACTGCACCTTCTTAGCTGTCTCCGGGTCAAGCATTCATTGCCTCTTAGCAAAATCTCTGGGGAGTGGACAAGTAAGCCCGCAAACATGAGAGGTAAATTTTTGCCCTTGACCATATAGAATTAGCTGCAGGTGTGCTGCTTGCTCCCGAGATCTTTATTCTTGGGGCCTCCACCTTGAAGCTTTATAAAGGCCAATGGCTCAGCTCTCCTGGCTATGACTTGCTAATACTAAAGCGGCTTACCATGCTGTACTACAGTCGCAATGTAAAAGATTTCCCCTAAATTGGATCCACCCTCTCCCTGGCTTAAACCTGCAAAGATACCTCTTGTTATTATCATTCAGGCCAATGGTGCATTATCCTGTGCAGGATGTATGTCGGAACCAGGCATGCATCTACAATGCAAGCCTGTACTACACATCCATTACCACGCAAAGCCTTTACCACGCATTGCCTTTACAACACAATTTTTTATCACTCATATATCACCACGCTTGGCTTTATAATGCAAGGTAAGTATATATATATATATATATGTCACAGCAATCCTTCAGTGCATATCCCGCACAAAACAGGCACAGACTCCATGTATTACGGTGCAAAGCTTTTAGATTTTTATTGTTATTACTGCGTTCAGTCCATGACACGTTTCGGCCACGTCCTGTGGCCTTGATCACATGTATACATATATATTCACTGAAAAAACAAAGGTTACAGGGGCTTTATATTTAGGAACTAGAATTAAAAAAAACCTTAGAAATTCACTGAAAAAAACAAAGGTTACATGAACATTATAGTTAGGCTCAGATTTTACAAACACAAAACCATAGACATTAAGCAGTTATAGTTACCTGTACTAACTATAACTTACTCCCCGCAATGCACTTATTATGACCTCATATATTACGTCACTCATGACATGGTCAGTGACACCACTGATGACATCACTAATGACACTAAGTGTGTGAGTGGCTGTATGAATGTGTGAGTGGGTGTGTGAGGGGTTGTGTGGGTGTGTGATTGATGTGTGTGAGGGGCTGTGTGGGACTGTGAGTAGATGTGTGAGTGGTTCTGGGAGTCTATGAGTGGCTGTGTGGGTGTGTAAGTGGGTATGTGAGTTTGTGAGTAGTTGTGTGGGTGTGTGAGTGGGTGTATAGGGTGGGAGTGTGTGTGGGTGTGTGAGGGGGTGTGCGAGTGGTGTTGTGGGTCTGTGAGTGGGTGTGTGTGTGACTATATGGGTGTGTGAGTGTGTTTATGGATGTGTGCATAGGTGTATGAGTGGTTTTGTGAGTAGGTGTGTGAGTGGCTGTGCAGGTGTATTAGTGGGTGTGTGAGTGGTTGTGTGGGTGTGTAAGTGGGTGTTTGAGTAGGTGTGTGAGTGCCGTATGGGTCTGTGAGTGGATGTGTGAGTGACTGTATAGCTGTGTGAGTGGGTGTGTGGGTGTGTGAGTGGCTGTATGGGTGTGTGAGTGGTTGTCTGTGTATGTAAGTGGGTGTGTGAGTGGGTGTGTAAGTGGGTGTGTGGGTCTCTAGGTGTGTGAGTGGTTGTGTGGGTGTGTAAGTGGGTGTGTGAGTGGTTTTGTGGGTCTGTGAGTGGCTGTACGGCTGTGTGAGTGGATGAGTGGGTCTGTGAGTGGGTGTGTGAGTGGTTTTGTGGGTCTGTGAGTGGCTGTATGGGTGTGTGAGTGGTTGTCTCTGTGTGTAAGTGGGTGTGTGAGTGGCTGGGTGGGTCTGTCAGTGGGTGTGTGAGTGGTTTTGTGTGTCTGTGAGTGGCTGAATGGGTGTGTGGTTGTGTAAGTGGGTGTGCAAGTGGCTGTGTGAGTGAATGTGAGGGACTGTTAGTGGGTGTGTGAGTGAGTGGTTTTGTGAGTGGCTGAAGGGGTGTGTGAGTGGTCATGTGGGTGTATAAGTGGGTATGTGAGTGGGTGTGTGAGTAGGTGTGTGAGTGGCCGAATGGGTGTGTGAGTGGTTTTGTGGGTCGGTTCTGTGAGTGGGTGTGTGAGTGGCTGTATGGGTGTGTGAGTGGTTGTGTGGGTGTGTAAGTGGGTGTGTGAGTGGGTGTGTGAGTGGTTTTGTGGGTCTGTGAGTGGGTGTATTTTTTTTATTTGGATCTGGATCTATGGATCTTCCACAGATTCACACGGGGCCATGCTGAGCACTGTGGTCGATTTGCAGATCCTCGTGCGCCCCCAAACATATTTTCAGGCAATTTCCTGCCCAGGAGGGGTCCCTCACAGACTTCTCGATCAGTCCCATGTGGCCAGGATACCTCTATCCTGACCCCTTATAGCCTATTTTTACTTTGCTTCCCCTTCTCCTCAGTAACTGTGACCTGATTGACAAAATGGCAGGCACAACTTTTCTCTCAGATACTTTACTAACTCCAAAGCTACTGAACAGATTACTACATTTTATACAAAATATAACTGTAACATTACTTACACTATTTGCATATACTACCAAAATGTAGCATTTAAACATTATAATATATATTTTGGTCACATAACATTGACATACTTTAACACAATTTACGTTTTATTGAATTTACATGCTTCATTGTACGCCACTACACTTTATAACAGTTCACTTTACGCCACTCCACTCTACGCTATTTACTGTATGACACTTTACATTACGACACTCCAGTATACGCCACTATACTCTGCTCTTATCCACTGTACGTCACTCCACTGTACTTCACACCACTCCACTGTACTCCACTTCACTCTACACCACTCTACTCTACACTATTATACTGTCCACCACTCTATTCTATTACACTACAGTGTATGCCACTTTGCTCTATGCCTATATACTGTACAGCTCACAACTGTATGCTATTCCACCGTATGCAACTCCACTGTACACTACAGTACTCTTTGCTAGTATACTCTGCCCCACTTTATGGTACACTACTGCAGTTTACACTATTTCACCATATACCACCCCACTGTACACCTCTCCATTGTACTGAAATGCAGGATACGCCACTCCACTCCACCACAATCCACTGTTTGGTATTACACTTTACAATAAATTCTACGCTACTCCATTAAATGTCACTTGACTGTACATCACTAGACTTAACACCACTAAACTGAACTTTAGTCCACTCAACAGTTCTGCAGTATACGCTACTCCACTGTATGCCACTCCATATTATGCTACTTCACTGGATGCTACTGCCCTATACGATGTTACACTGTACCTCACTACAGTGTATGCTATTCTGCTGTACGCCACTAGACTGAATGCCACTCCACTGTACACCACTACACAACACGTTATTTCACTTTAACACACTGCAGTGGACCTCATTCCACTCTATGCAAGTCCACTGTGGACCACTCAACTGTACACCACTCAACTTTATGTCACTCCACTTTACGCCACTCCAGTCTATGCTATTTTACGTACCCCACTTCAGTGTACCACACTTCACTCAAAGCAACAGTAATGTACGCTATTCCACTATACGATATTCAAATTTATGTAGCTAAACTCTACAACACTGCAATATATGCCATTCTACTGTACACCACTACACTGTCTGGCAATCTACTCCACAATTTTCCACTGTATGTAATTCCACTCTACACTACTCCACCCTACGCCACTACACTCTACAGCCCTCAATTGTGCCAAACTGCAATACACACCAGTGCACTCTACCACAATCCACTGTATGGTATTACACTTTACAACACCACATTGTGTCCAGCTCCACTAAACGCCACTGTACATTACTATACTCCACACTTCTACAGTTAACACTATTCTGCTGTACACGACTGTACTCTACGCTACTCCACTATGTGCCACTCCACTGTACATTTTAAGACTTAACCCCATTGCTCTGGACGTTATTTGACTCAACACCTCTCCACTATACGCTACTGCACTGTATGCCAGTCCACTCTATAGTACTCCACTATACGCCACTCCACTGTATCCTATTAAACTCTACCCCACTCCAGTGTATGCTATTCCATGGTGCACAACTCCACTCCACACCACATCCAGTCTCCGCCACTCCAGTTTACACTATTTAACTTTAGACCAGTACACTGAACTACAATCCACTTGAAGCAAGTCCCTTATACATAACTCAACTGAACGCCACGCCACTGTATATCACTCAACTTTAACGCCATTCCATTATAATGCATTCCAGTTCACCCCACTCCACTCAACCACACTCCGCTGTATGCCACTGTACACTATTTTACTATATAATATTGTAGGAAGCTGGGTTTCTGTTGCAGTAACACCCCTCCCCCCCACTGTTTGCCAGATTTCTGATGCACTTTGACTTGATGTGCCCTGGGTCCCTGCCAATCAGATTCCTAGGGCCTGTGTTCTTTCCCAAAACTGTATATTGGTACTCACAATTGGCACCTCTCTGGCCACATGTAAGCCCCACATAAAAGATATCATGGGTAGCAAGGGCACTGTGACCAGGGAAGGCCTCTAAGGGCTGCAGCACATATTGTGCCACCCTTAGAGTTCCTGTACCTTAACACATACACACACTGCCATTGCAGGCTGCGTGTTTTGTTGCAGAGAAAAGTGAAGAGTCGACATGGCACACATACTTGTGTGCCATGCCTACAACCCACTGCCTATGGTATAGGTAAGACACTCCTCTATCTGGGTGCACTATACCACTGGTGAGGGTACAGTCGCATGAGCACTGTGCCCCTACAGTGTCTAAGTCCATTCTTAGACATTGTAAGTGCAGTAAAGCCATGAAAGAGTATATGGTATGGGAGTTTGTCATTACGAACTCCACAGCACCATAATGGCTTTACTGAATTCTGGGAAGTTTGGTAGCAAACCTCTCAGCATAATAAACCCACACTGATGCTAGTGTGGGATTTATTATACAATGCACTCAGAGGGCATCTTAGAGATGCCCCTGAAAAATGACCAGCCACTGGTGGGTTCCATGACTGGTAAACACCAGCCGCCTGCCACCATGAGATATGTTTCTGGACCACTGGGGTGGGAGCCTTCGCTCCCTGGGCCCAGAAACAACGCCTTTCCTGGGTGGAGGTGTTCACACCTCTCCCAGGTCAGGAAGAGCCATCTGTGGCAGGGGAGCTTCAAAGGCCTTGCTGCCTTTGTAACGTGACCCCTAGCCTCTCCTGCTATCAGGAGCAGGCCCCCTTCCTGTCTCACTCACTTTTCGGCGTGAAAAATTAGAGCAGCGCAGAAGGTGTGCCCACCTCTGCCAACCCCACCCCTCAGGTGGGGGAGGCGAGGTGAAGGCCACTTTTCAGTGCCCGCCATCTTGCAGATGGCTGGCACTGTCCAATCAGGATTAGGGATTGTGCCCACTCCCCCACGTGGGGTGAGCACACCATGGGTGTAGTCACCCTAAGGTCAGTAGCCCATAGGCTACTGACCTCGAGACTCCTAAAATGTCCCTAAATGCAGTATTTAGGGGGCAGCCCTGAACCAAGAAGACAGATTACCGCAACCTACGAAGAAAAAGGATGAAAGAAGACGAGGAGACTGCAGAGAAGAACTGTCTTGGCCCCAGCCCTACTGGCCCGTCTGCAGCTTCTGGAGATCCTGCGGCAAAAATCACCTTGTCCTGCAGCCAGCGACCTCCAGAACCCCTGGGAGGACTGACTGCCTTCAACAAAGACCAGATCTCCTGTGAACAGCAGCTCTGTTCAAAATAATTACCAAAGAAAGACTCCGAGCCTGCTGAGGATAAAGTAACCCGATGCCTGGAACCACCACTGCACTCGATGCCTACGGCCCCAGTCAGAGTGGCCCACTGGTCCCAGCGAGGTCCCTCAGCGCTCCAGAGTCTGAGTCTACCATGAGTTGACCCCTCCAGGACTCCCCAACGTCACTTGCAGCCCTGCACGGAGACTCCCCCCAACCGCGAGTGGCCCCTAAGGTGAAATCCGACCTCAAAGGACACCCCTGTATCCAGCTGCCCTGCACCCTGGAGAAGGGGACCTGAGGTGCACCTACATTCCAGAGCCCTCCAACTTACCTGCCCAGCTGCTGGTTCCTCCCGGAAGACTTCCTAGACCGAGCCTGCAGCCAAAATCCAAAATCAGCAACTCCCATTAAAAACAACAGGGCACCCAACGCCAAAACAGCACCGTGCACCCGGCTGCCCCTGTGCCGCTGTGGGTGCACTTTGTGTGCTAACTTGAATCCCCCTTTGCCCTGAGCTAAACCCTAGGAGCTTTGCTCCTGCAACCTTGTGGCCTGCTCGTGAGCAGCCACCCACCGGAGGCCCCCTATCTCCCATTGGGCCTCAGCACTCTGCACCCGGTCGCCCTAGTGCCGCTGAGGGTGCTCTTTGAGTGCATTCTCGACCCTGGGGGAACCCTTGGTCTAACCCCAGAAACTCAACCGCAAAGACCGTTTACTTACCTGCAAACCGATAACCTCATTTTTCTCCATAGGATTGCATTGACTGTTTTCCTCTGAAAAACTTCTGTGTTGAGGGTGTTTGTATGGAAACTGTGTTTTTGTGAAAACTGTTTTACTTACCTTTTATCTAGGAAATGTCTCAGTATGATATCTAGGCATATCACACTGAGTAGAAAAAGTAATCTGAAAAGTAATTTAAAAAGTAATCACAAAGTAATTGCAAAGTAACTGAAAAGTAATATCAACTGTTTCTGAACATTTGACCTACCTGTATCAACATTCAACTGCATTCAACTGTATTATCAGAAAAGTACTATTTTTACTTACCTGCACCAGGTCTGGCTTGGTTCTAGAAATAAAATGCAACTAAATAATATTTTTATACAAAATAAATTGGTCAGAGTTTAGTCTTTGAGTGTGTGACATCATTTCTTGCCTGAGTGTGTACAATAAATGCTTAACACTACCCTCTGATAAAGCCTTACTGCTCGCCCACACTGCCACAAATAGAGAGTAAGGTATTATCTACTTTTAGCTCTGCCTACTTTTGGGGATCCACTGGACTCTGTGCACACTATTCCTTACTTTGGAATAGTATATACAGAGCCAGCTTCCTACAGATATTCAAAAATATGTCCCTACACTGTACAAAACTGCAGTCTATTCCACTCCACAGTATGCCAATACACTGTATGCAAATACGCTTTATAATTTCTTTTTTTTGTTTTTATATAGCACAAACTTGACCCAAAGGTATTGGAGATATTTACATGAATAACACTTACATTGCACAAGGACACATTCATTTTAGTATATGCCACTCCACTGTACAACACTTCGCTGTATACCATTCCAGTCTACGCCACTACAGTCTACCTAATTCCACTCTTCTCCACTCCACTGTATGACACTATACTGTATCACAGTGCACTCTACAACACCATCCTCCACTATATTCTACCACACTCCACCTAATAACACTCCACTCGACAACAGTAAACGGTACGAATATTTATAAAAATGAGCTGACATTATAAACACCATAGAAATTCCAAAAACAACAAAGATTAAGAACAAGTTATAGTTAGGAAATCTTTATTTATGTTTGGTATGCAAACCAAACTTAAAGTACACAAACGTTAGAAATTTCAAAGTTATAGTTACCTTTTAAATTTATGATTTACGCACCACTTATGCACTTATTTATTTCTTATTTGTGACAAACTGAACTTAAACAACACAAACATTAGAAATTCTAAAGTTAAAGTTATCTGTTACCTTTATCACCACTTCCACATTAATATAAATCATACTTAAAACTCACATTTATAATTACGCACCACCTTCAAATTAATGTAACTTGTGCTGCTCCATACAAAGTCTTGTCACCTCACTTGCCATACTACATTAACTATAACTCACCACTGTACCATTCACTGTGTTCTGCCAAATGAGGTAAATTCAGATGTCATAAGTGTTGTTAATAATCCAATAATTTCACATCCTATACATCATATAATGCAAGGGCATAGCTAGTTTATGGAGAAGGGGTGAATGCATTGCATCTTAGTTTTTTAGTGCCCATCTGAACCTTCAAGTCACAAAGACCTGAGGAGGTGAGGCAGGAATATTAATAACAAGTGGAAGGACACAAGCTTCTGCTCCGATGTACTCGGGTAAAAATAGACTGCGCTCGGTGCCAAGAGCCCAGCCCAGCCATCTCACCCGCAGCCCCATCTGACCTTAAGAGACAGATGGCAGCGTTTCAAGAAAGCTCATGTGTCTTCCATCCCTGACAACGACTGCGGGTCATGATGGGCAGTCCGGCTGGCACTGGTTACCACTGTTCCTCAGTGCGTTCAGCTCTGTGAAGTGAATCCAGTCCAGAGAAAACGCAAAGCCATGCATTCTAAATGCAAGGTGGGAAAACTACAATAAAACTTAATCAAGACTATCTATGGTCTTAAGGACTGACCAGAAGAATTATGGCAACATCAACGCATAATAAAATGTAACACACACAACATAAAATATGCATTAGTAGTAGTGGCCAGTGTGTTGACAGAGTGGTGGGGAGGGGGAATAGGGGGGAGATGAGGGCAGGCGGATGGACGAGACAAATAAAAAAAAAAATACTTACCTGCCACATCGCCGCATCGCACCTCTCTCTTCTGCAGGCATAGGCTCCCAGAATGCACTGCGACCAATCTTTTCGCTGCTTTCATGTTTCTGAAAGCAGCATCAGGATTGACTTGAGTGCCGATGATTTGTGCTCCCCAATCCAGCAACGCAGCTGGGGTTGGAGAGAGCTTTGTGCGCATGCCGGTTTGGCCGGCCAGACCGCCATGTGCACTGAATAGCAGTGCAACCACTCCTTCACCAGTCTGTCATCACCCTGGCCCCGCCCCCAAGCCTCGGCTCCAAGAGAAAAAATAAAACAATACTAAACAAGGTATTATTATGTTTTTATTTTTCATTTTTTGGCTGCTGGCAGGTGGGGTGGCGCTCCTCCGCGTTAAAGAACAAAACAACAACATTCATCACAATCCTAGAGCTATATTGCAGTTTAATCAAGGCTATCTCTGATTTTCATTGTGGCTCTAAGAAATTTTAAAACAGCATAACATAGTAAAGGGGAATTTAATGTCATTAAGTTAAGAAATGCCACTTTACAGTTAGTTATCACTGCTGATTGATTGCACCACAGCTCTCTGATATCTATCACTTGGAAGGATGAAAAACCAACAAAAAAGGAAAAGGTGCCGGCATGATTGGCTGGAAAGGGACGTACATGGGCATCCAGGAGGTATAACTCTGGTGCTCTCAGTTTAGGAACGCTAACCAAGCCTGCTGTCAGGCCCATTTTGAAGCGAGTCAGTAAAGTCCGCTCATACAAACAAAACACCAAATCCAGGTAGGACTCTTGAGTAATTCAGGAATTTGTTAGAATTTCCACCATCACTGATGATTTTCTCAACTCCATGTTTTACCTATCCCATGTTACATGATCCCCGTAGATTTAGTGACTCATTGATTGGCAGCTGAAGGAAGTTTGCACAAGTTGCCCATTATAAAGGTACAGCCTATGTGGTGAACAGCCTTGTCAATGTAGCTTAGCTTTGAGATTGAATGTGACACATGCCCGCTCCCATTACATCCCCAAGGATCTCTCTAGTACAAATCGCCTTGGGCTTAGCCCATACCAAGACCCAAAGTGCATAGGGACTCATTTAATCTTATCGTGCAAATGTTGCAATCTGGTCTCTCGGCGGAAGGCAAATATGGAAATCTCAGACGGAAGACCTCTTTAAGAAGTTATTTTCAATCACCTGTGAATGCTATCAGTTTTCATAGCCCCATAGACCGTCCCATATTAGACCATGCCTAGGCTTTTAGCCTTATATACTTTGGCCATAGATAGTGCATGCACACTCCTACGCCAATTTCTATAAATAAAAATCCACCTTGTTGACGCTATAGAATTTGCAAATAAGCATATTGAGCAGGGGTGTTCAATTCAACTTTCAATCACAAAAAATTCCTAGATATGGGAAGAAGTCCACCATCCCAAGCCGGTGATCACTGAGTGCATTGGATCTCATTTTATTATAAGATTCCCAATAACCATCACCTTTGAATTGTTTACATTAGGCTATGAGGGTTAGTAAAATCTGCATATCTTGCAACACGATGCTACAGAATGTCAAAGAAATGAGAAAAGCACCATCTGTGGTAAGGAGAAGGGCAAGACCAAAGTACCTAAGGGTGTTAGTTTGTGCTTAATAAGTGAATTTAAATAAATACATAGCTAGGTAAATAAATAGTTAAATAAATAAATAAATAAATAAATGGCTTAACCCAGCATTAGGGGATCCACACCAGGAACCAGCAATGCACACCATACATCCCTGTCACGCTCCCTTATTTGAACAAAAGATCGTAATAGACTCCACATTCCTCTTATATATATTTGACTTATAAATTAAGTCTTTCTACGTAATGCGAGCAGGAGAGCTCCCAAACTCTTATCTTCACCCAGTAAGTTCAAGAAGTCTCAAAGTTTTGATCTGTCCACCATGTCAAACCCGGAGGACAGGTCCATAACTGCCAGGTCATCCTCCACATTACATAACAGGAGATTAAAAAACAAAGGGACATATTTACGAGAAAATGCCGGAGCACAGAGCTGCGCCAAATTTAGCAGCGCAGCTCTCCGACATTTTCAAAACTGAGGGATGCGCAGTATTCACAAAAATACGGCGCACCCCTGGTGCAAGGGTGCCTAGTGCAAGGGTGTTTATGTGCAGGAAGGGATACCTTCCTGCACATAAACAATCATTCATGGCATTTTGCTCTTTCTATGTGTGCTGCAAGATGCAGCACACATAGAAAAAGCAAAAACTAGGAGAAATAAAAGTATTTCTCCTCGTTTCGCCATCCTAATGCCTTTTCTTCAATGGCATTCGTTTTTGGCTCTGCCTCAGATTTGCACCTCCTTGTAAATCTGGGGCAGCGTCAAAAGCGATGGGTGTTGCGGTGGAACACCCACAGCAACACCCATTGCACGCCCCTTTCACGCTAAGTGATGAATATAAAGGGCCTTATTTACAAGGTGGTGTTAAGCCACAAAGAGTGGCTTAACGCCGCTTTGTAAATATGGAGAAGGGCATATCGCCACCAGAACGTTGCTAAAAAGGGACATTTTGGTGGTGATATCTCCTTGTAAATATGCCCCAAAGTTTCAGGCATCGTTATAATGTACCTCACTTTTGTTTAAATCCCAATTGAACATAAGGCAATATATTGTCCCTTGCTGCTGACACCTGAAGTCTTTCCAATACAACCCTCCCCAACAATTTGTCAGAAGAATCAATAACTGATATTGGGTGGTAACAAAATGGATCATCTTTCTTGTTTTTTTAAACATGGGGATGTTTTAAGGAATTATAGAGTACCATACATGACGTTACATTAAAAAATCAATTTAAAAGTGGACATAATATTCTATATTAGATTTAATGTTTGGTTGTAACATTGGTGGTGTGCATGCGGGTAATATTCAGAGTGTGTGCTTGATGTAGTGTGGTTTGGCGAGTGATGATGGTGGTCCTCACCAATTCAGATGCATGCCATCTAAAAGACTAGTATGATCATTCCCTGTCTTGTTGTATATGTATAAAGTGACTGAGACTAGTTTTGATTGTTTACTGCTATGGCTGGTGCCATTGTGAATTTGGTGACTATCAAGTACCTGGAATATTTATGCTCTGTTGTATGTGTGCACAATGCCTGTCTGATGTGCACTGTTAGATGCTGTCTGTTGTCTACTGGAACTGTTGTGTGCACTGCGACTTCCAAGTATAAATCACCTCCTTGCAGTTTTGTATGCACAACTGCAGGTCCTAGAAGTATGCATTGTCATTTATGTTGTTTATTTTCTGTATGCTATTGTGAACTTTTTGATGCCCAACCATATGCAAAATCTGAACTTTGTTGGCTGAGTGTGAAATATACTATACAGTGTGCAGCGGTGTTTTGCTAGACCTGGCATCCTTGGCATGGTTTTCCCTCTAGCTTTTTTATCTTCAACCCTCCTGTTTTGCTGACTTCGTTTTTGCTGGCTTTGCACACTTTACCGCTGCTAACCAGTGCTAAAGTGCTTGCGCTCTCCTTAAAACATGGTAGACTAGGCTTATACCCAATTGGCATATTTAATTTATTTATAAGTCCCTAGTAGAGTGGTACTCCTACTGTCCAGGACCTGTAAATTAAATGCTTCGACTGGGCCTGCAACACTGATTGTGGCACCCACTTGAGTTGCCCTTTAAACATTTCTCAGGCCTGCCATTGCAGGCTGTGAGTGCAGTTTTAAACTGTAATTTCGACCAAGCAAAATAAACATTTTGCCAGGCCCCAAACCTTCCTTTTTAATGCATTTAGGGTAGGCCCTGGACATCCCAGAGTGAAGGGTGCAGTGTGTCTAAAAAGTGGGAAATGTACCTTTTTAATTTTACATGTCCGGGTAGTGAAAAACTCTTAAATTAGTTTTTCACTGCTGTAAGACCTACACCTCACATAGGCTAACATTGAAGTTACCTTATTACTTCTAATAAGTGATAATTTCCAATTGGGAGCAGAGCAGGTAAGCCGTTCATGTTTGGTGTCTTTGGAATTGCAATGAAAAATCCTCTCTTATGGTAAAGTCAGATTTTAAATTACAATTTTGAAAATGTCACTTTTAGAAAGTTCGAAACATATTTTTGTTTATTCACTGTTTACCTTTTAATTAATTCCTTTTGGCACGATCGGTTTTAGTATATGTAACCGTGGAGAAATTGACTTTTTGCTCATAAGAGCCATTACGTAACTGTCATGCATCACTTTCATCATCACTTGGGTGCTGGGGTTTAAATTTACATCGGAGATTGATGGTGGAGGAAGGGGTGCGGGGTTTTTTCCGTATCTGTTTGGTTTAGGTTATTGTATTTTTGGGGGGGATTTGGCATTGGCGGGTGCATTGTGGGATTAGTAGTTTGGGAGCACTATTAGAATAACTTGGTGCAGCTGATGAGAGTAGGTCACGGGGTTAAGATTTTCGAGTGGACTGAGTGTAAGCAGGTGAGGAGTTGGTTAAAAACTAATGGACTGAGCGGCAGCGTGAACGGATAATTTTTTAAGGCAATGGGGACGGTGGACGAGGAGGTTAGGCTGCCGACTGCGGCTTCAGCAAGGTATTTTACTACTACTTCGAAAGATGGGGCACAGGAATGTGGGATAGCTTTGGTGCTACATGGGGGGATTGTTTATTTGAAAAGTGGGTTCGAATTTAGAAGATTGGGAATGAGGCACTAGCTTTATTTGGTTGTTTTGATTCTGGTAGTTTGTGAATGTCTTTTTCTGAGCGAGGGTGCGAAGGGTTGAGTGGAGGGAGGGATAAGGGGATTTGTTTGACGTTTGAGTTGTTGGGTTATATATTAAGGAAGACACGGGAGCTGTGGGGTTGAGTGGGTGTTGGTAGGTTTGGGTATATGGCGTGTCACTTATGATTGTGATTTAGTAGTGAAGGTCAGCAGGGAACAACCAGCTGAGTTGTTTTTTCATTTTTCCATTTGTTGCAGAAACCCCTGACGAAGAGCCTTTCAGGCTCGAAATGCATTGGGTAGAAAAAGTGACGAGCCTACTCTGTTTTGTTTCACCTTTGATTGTACGTGTTGCTGTGAAAAAGCCTTGATGGGCACTCAGCAAGCATTTGAAAAAGTTATAATAAAGATGGAAGATGAAATTACGCTGTCTCCGCAGTGTTCTAATACGTTTCGAAAAGTGTTTTAAAAAATACTGCGCAACTATTGGTGTCTCATGATGAAATTGGACAAACTTGGAAGAAGTGGTTTAAAAGAAGGGATGTTTTCCCACATCGCAGTGCGACAGATGGGGCGCGTAAATGTGCCCTAAGGTATACTTACATTTAGAAAGTTAGCATCTTCCTTTTTTCGCCATTCATTGCCTGCTGTCTCGCTCTAGGTCACATGACTTTGTGTAGCTGACAGTTGGGTTTTGTGTATTCCTCCTAGACAGTCACACACAATAGGGAGCTTAAGTGTGCCTGAATGGGTCATGACAGGCAGGATGGGAGGGCGGAGCTGGGCACAACCCTACTTACACTTGAATAGGCTGTGTCTTGCCTCCACAAAAGGGTTGAATACCCCTTGTAGTTAGTCTGGAGCCAGGACAGGGAAGGCAGGATGTCTTTGGATTTCAAACGGAAACCTCTCGAAGCTTCTCCCACTTTTTAAAGGAAAGCCCAGGTATAAATATTGGACAACAGGCACCAACTCTTCAGTACACTTCTGGACCTGTGGATACTCTGCCAGGAAGAAGGACTGATGTGCTGCTGAAAGGACTGCCACTGTACTGGATTGCTGCTCTGAAGGACTGCTGCTTTTCTGTGCTGACCTTCTGCCTGCTGCCATCTTGCCTGGGTGAGAAGGACTGGACCTCCATCTGTTTGAGCCCAGGACCCAAGAGTGACTCCAAAAGCTAGTTGGCTGGCCTCAAGGACAGAAGGCTCCAACAACCTTGGATCTAGCACTTGGACTCTGCCATCTATGAGTCTTACCCTGCCAAGTGGTGCCACCCCTTGGAAGTGGACCTGAAGGTGCTCTGCCAACCGATCCGTGGACCCTGCAGAATCAGCACAGCGGAGGGGTAAAAATTACTATTCCCACTCCAAACAGTGCAACAATAGGGAAAGTGTTGGATAGCAGAGGGGTAAAAATTACTATTCCCACTTCAGTGAGAACAACAGTAGGGAAAGTATTGGATAGCGGAGGGGACAAAAATTAATATTCCCACTCCAGTGAGTGCAACAGTAGGAAAAGTGTTGGATAGCGGAGGGGTAAAAATTACTATTCCCACTCCAGTAAGAGCAACAGTAGGAAAGTGTTAGATAGCGGAGGGGTAAACATTACTATTCCCACTCCAGTAAGAGCAACAGTAGGGAAAGTGTTGGATAGCAGAGGGGTAAAAATTACTATTCCCACTCCAATGAGTGCAACAGTAAGGAAAGTATTGGATAGCGGAGGTGTAAAAATTATTATTCCCACTCCAGTGAGTGCAACAGTAGGGAAAGTGCTGGATAGCGGAGGGGTAAAAATTACTATTCCAACTCCAGTAAGAGCAACAGTAGGGAAAGTGTTGGATAGCAGAGGGGTAAAAATTACTATTCCAACTCCAGTGAGTGCAACAGTAGGGAAAGTGTTTACACATATAAAAACCACAACACAAACCTAAAAATTAATTACACAATTACCAGAATTTATTACAAATTAATTAATTAAAATTAATTAACAACCAATTATTAATTCATAAATTAAAAATGAATTACTTCCTACCCTTTACACCTATAAACACCACAACACACACCTAAAATTAATTACAAAATTACCAAAATTAATAACCAATTAATTAATTAAAATTAATTAACAACCAATTAATTCATAATTTTAAAACAAATTACTTCCCACCCTTTACACCTATATACACCACAACACACAAATAAAATTAATTACACAATTACCATAATTAATTACCAATTAATTAATTAAAATTAATGAACAACCAATTATTAATTAATCAATATTAAATTACTTTACACATTTAACTCTATAACATCTCAATTAAACAAATATTAACAAATAAAAATTAATCAATACATTTAAAATAATTAAATTACTTCCCACCCTATTCCCCTATAAATCCACAACCCACTATGGAACTAAAAACGCAAAATTCAAACAATTTTTTTTAAATAAAATTTAATTCAATTAAATTACTTCCCACCCTATTCCCTATAAACCCACAACCTGGTACGGAACTAAAAGTGCAACATTCAAATAAAAAGAAATTAATAACTACTAAAAATGTAACACATACATTAAAAATACAAACAGTTCTTATACAAAAAAACATACAACACATACATATAAAATATATACTAAAATACATAACAATAATAAAAAACAATATTTTTAACAACGATATTTTTGCAAACAATATTAAACACTTCGATATTTTTAAAATCGATATTACTTACCTTAAATCGATATTCCTGACCACGATATTCTGGCTGTGGATATTTCTGAGCCACGATATTAATGACTCGATATTTGTGCAACTCGATATTTTGTACTCGATATTCTGTCTCTGCACCGTTGGGAAACGTGTCCAGACTGAGGAAAGCAGCACATGTCCTCCCCGCAGCCACTCAGCACATGTCCTCCCCACACCCATTCACCGGTTATTATAAAAACACACAGAGGCCTGCCATCAGCAGGTCCTAAACTGTGCATACACTTAGAAGTGTCAGAAGTCTGATGTGCGGCACTGCATATCACAACATTATTAGTGTCTCTTAATTGTACCTATTGCATGTTGGTTTCACTGGTTTTCCCCAACACCCCGTATCTGAATTCTACGTAGCAGATTACGCACTGCATGTGACGTGACCCCCGTGCACTACACAAACACTAACAGTACAAAACCAGTGCATGAAATAGAAATACAGAAGTGCTGATACTCCCTATCTGTTTGCTACTGAGAAGTGCTGGCATGCTCCCTTTCAAATTAAAGAGGGGCAGGTACCCAGCACCTGTCCAATTAAAGCACTGAGCATGATAGAACATGGAACCTGTGTCCCAATCCAATGCCACAGACTCAAACCAACACATGTGTATCAGCACCACAATAACACTTGTGCAGCCTCACCTGATTGGTTTTCACATGTTTACCACTTCAAAATTGTTCGGCCAAGGCACGGGAGATCAAAAGATTTGCCCAGAATCACAAGATGCCGAGCCGACGCCGAGACTGGAACCCAGCTCCCCAGCTCCAAAGGCGGCAGCTCTGGTCATTAGGGCACAGCCTCTCAGCTAAGGAAGTGTGTAGTGCATGGGCCGGCCCGAAGCAAGTACCCAGCAGCACCACATGAAGAAGCCAGCTGTATGGAACTTACTGAGAGTGCCTGCTGCACATGGCTGGTGCCCGGCTGGCGAACCGAGCAGGGAGTCGAATGTTAGTCAGCACAATACCCACACCTAAGAATTCTGGAATTCTGGGGCATATTAGCAAGACCGGCGATAAAATTATCGCCGTTTTAGCGGCAGTTTCCTGCACATGCACATGTCGGGTTGGCCGTCGCAAGACAGCCGGCCAATCTGACATGTGCACTCACACTTTACGATGTCATTCCTTATCCCTGCTATGCCAATCAATGAGAAAATCACTCCACCCCCGTCCTCACACTCGCTGGTGGCACGAACATTATAATAAAATGATAATGAGGCCATTTTATTTTTGACTTTGGTTTGCTGCTGCACGCCGCTTACAGCAGGCGGGTCGACGCTCCTTTGCCCTAATGAAGGAACCGCCCCTGTCCTCAGAACTGGCTCATTCCCTCGACTGCTCAAAACATCCTCGATGCCAAACTTTGCATCACAAGCCCGCATCAATGGGAGCCTCGATGATGACACAGTACCTTGCATCGCAGCTCCGCAGCTCTTCGAAACCAATGCATCACCTCGGTTGGGCGAAGCATCCTCGACGCGGGACCCAGCAATGCCCCCCAACCAGGTTTTAAGGTAGTCTTATACGGCAGGAGTACATAAGTCCCTGTAGCCATCAGACACTTTATTGTTGTCGGCCTGAACGTGTGCCGCTGTCCCGATCATGCGTGACCAGATATCCCCAGTTGGGTCTTTGGGCATTTTGGCACTATTTTCACTTAAATCTGTAAAAAAATATCTCCAGTTCTACTGATTGGATGTTTGTCTATTTGGTCTTGATTTATTTATCAAATTTTACTTTAATTTTCTAATGTGATTTGGGATTTTTCTTGAGTCGTGTTTTCCCTTGATTAGTGTTTAAAGTGCTGCATAAATACTTCACACGTTGCGGCTAAGTTAAGCCTGACTGCTCTATGCCAAGCTACCTGAGGGTTGAGCACAGGTTAATTTAGGGTTTTCTTGTGCCTCACTCTGACAAGGATTGTGGCTGCTGCTTAAATAGGAGTTCACCCCCCTCAACCAGTAACACAATTTCTCACATGTTTGCTGTTAGTTAGAGAGAAGCAATATCGGCCTTTCTGGCTTTGTGCTTGTTGTTGTGCCTAATGATTTCTGTAGGTGCATGTCATAGTCCTGTAGATGTTCTGCATACTCCTGTCTACCTGTTGAAGAGAACTACCGCTGCTGAATTTTGCAAGCACAAACTTCCTAAAAGGTAAAAAATCAAGGGACACCATTGTGAAAGATGGGCATCCTGCACAGGCTATTCAACATGTTAAAGGAGCAGGACACCACTAAACAGGCCACCGATAACTTATTAGAAATCTTGCCACCACTGTCAACCCAAAACGTGGTTTGAAATAGATTGATCATTAACACTGTGATCTGAGTCAATTAAAAAGCTTGAAGCACTATTCTCTGGTGGCTTGTGGGATCGGAGGAATTTAATTTGTTCAGTAATTACATTTTTAATCCACCACACAAATGAGGGACATTTCAAATAAGAGACTCTGAATCACAGTTTTGGAGGAATGACCCATAGCAGGTGCATCCACAGACTCCAGCTTAACACTATCTGGTGTCGTACCTAAACGTAGTTTAGGCTCTACGTGCCCTGATTTTACTGCACATTATTTGTGCATTGAGTCCAAAGAACTGTTTCTTGACAAAGTCAACATCTCTGACTGGCTAGACAGAGTTGTTTACTTGCTTAAAGGAATTATTTCATGTGACCCGCAGCACAAATAACGGACACATAAGAACACTGAAACTAGAATTACAAGTTCCTCTGCCTATAATACACGGAGGAGAGCCTCCTTGCAAAACCTGTACGTTGTTTTTTTGTATCACAGGCCGTTATTACATAACAACGCTCCTGTAAAAAATTATGTATATTCTGATCCGACAAAAAGGTTGAAGAGTGACGTCCCCCTACAAAAACCTGTACTTTATTTTAGCCGAAATGTCACGGCTGTCCCACATGTAGTTTATTGCTCACTTTGACCTTCCCCTATCTATAGTGGCCCCTAGTCCATAGAACATCTCATACATTCGTTCAAGTGCCCCCAGCAAAGCTGTGGGTTGCTGTTGGGTGAAGATTGACCCATGCGCCTCTGCCTCCTGGACAATGAGGAGTATAATCCCTTAATACCAGGTGAGAGTTGCTTGGGTGATGTCACCACTTTCTGTGCTTGTGATACAGCCCTTTCTGCTGTACCCGAGGTGAGGGCTATGGACCCCCTCCCTTCCAAGTTAAAAAGGTATGACGCATGCAAGACCATCTTGTTCCCCACCTGACTGTGTACAAAGTAACCTTGGGCGGAGTATGCGTAGTGGTGCGTCCCGTAGTTCCACGGAGTAAAACCCCCTCCGTGGAACTACGCGGAGCTCCGCTCCGCCCCGGGACCACAAAAACCCTGCAAATTTTTTTACAAAACACCACTTACCTTGTCTTCTGTCTGCCCTGCTCCTCGCCGCGGTGTCTCCCTTCTTCCGTCGTCCTCCTCTTCGCGTCCCCATACCTATTACGTCGTCCGTGAACTGCCATAAACACACTGACTCTTTCAATTTCACTCACACACACTCACATAAACACACAGACGTGCTCACTCAGAGACACACTCTCCCTCACAGATATACACTCCCACGCATGCGCACACAATATTTAAAAGTGTTTTCACTTACCTTGTGCCCGTACCAGTTCCATTTGGACTCCTGCTCTTCCATTTCCCTGAGGCCAGCCACAGAGCTCCTTCCTGCTTTAACCCGCACTGGAGCATAAAACTGAAACCTCGAACCTGCACAGTGACAAATTCGAGGTTTCAGTCTATGTTCTTCCACCCTAATCGTTCCCAACTTTATCACGAGTTAGGAATGGGTGGGGTGACAGATAGAAATTAAAAATGGATACCTGAAAAATATATTACTGTTACAAAAGTCTAAAGTTGACAGTAAATGGTTATTTGACCATCATGAAAGAAACACACCTGCTTTCATCCCAAAACAAACCGTTTGGTTCTAAACCAAGAGCCTGAAATGGTTAGGGTTCTCCTTTAAGCTCAAAAATGAATTCATAGACCCATACAAAGTGGAACAACTCTTCAATCCTGTTACCCCACAGTTGGTCTTACCATCCCACCACATTTGTGTTCCAGTATTCCATGTATTGCTTCTGAAGCCTGTCGTTGAATCCAAGTGCTTTCTAAAAAACCTGACGACCCCCTACCCCCAGTACAAGAACATAAATAACAGGTGGTCCAAAATTCATGGTTGCCAGACATGGGTTAGAGTTGTGCCATTATTGGTGGATTGGAAGGGCTGTGGGCCTGAAAAGTGGTCCTGGACTGCAGAAAAGCATGTTCATTCCCCTAGATTAGCCAATGCGTATTACAGTTTTCACCCTGTTGCCCTCAAATCCTTGGGAAGTGTCATAGGTCATTGTTATACCTGCTGCTCAGCCTGTGTGACTGGGTGTGTGGAATGTTGGTGTGATGATGCTGTGGAATGTTGGATGAGTGTAGCGTCAGTTGGAGGATGGGCTGAGCAGCAGGAATGCTGCTCCTGGTGGGGCTCTTCATAACATCTTTCCTGATAAACCTACTTACCTATCTACCTTGGAACTGGACGTCTTCTTTGTACAACATATTTTGGCGACGATTGTGGAAACCTACGTGTGTGAACTGGAGGAAAGGGAAAATTAAAAAAAAATCAAGACTGCGGTAAATAAGAAATTAAAGCTTGAAGACCGAGGGGCGTGGCCAAGCAACTTGGCCGACAGGACGTGAGCCTCTCGAGCTCCCCGTCCGTCCGCCCGTATATCCTTACTTTATCCTGCTCAAACCGCTTGAAACTTGTCGCCCAAAGTAGGGATCGATTCCTGGTGATCCCTGGAATCCGCAGGGCTGACCTGGGGCGAGCCGCGAGCCCCGCCACATGGTGGGCGAGAAAGTGCGTGGAGGGCGCTGATCGGGCCTGCAGGGAACGCCCTTCCGGGGATGGGACCACGACGCAGGCCTCCGGATCGAGGCTGAGTGGAGGCTTTGCCTGCGGCGCTTCTTCCCTGCGCCTTGGAACCCGGGGCTGCCATCGGGTGCCCGGGAGCTGGATCGGCACGAACCGATGACGGACGAGTGAGCGAGTTGGGCGGCGATCCTGTCACGGATCAGAGGGACCCGCCTGCTGGTGTGATGGCCTTGCTGCGGACCCCCTGGCCGAGATTGTGTGGAGTTCCTGGGACGTGCTGCTTCTCTTCGGCACCCAGGATTGCATGGCAGCTGAGAGGCGCGAGGGAGCTGGTCTGCCCGGCGGGCTCCGGTGAGTGAGACTGAGGCAGGCGCGTCTCCCTCGGCCGGGGCCTGTGGAGCGGAGCGGTCCGCTGCGGGCCTGGTTGGGGAGCCGGTGGGTCACGTCTGCCCTTGGTGACCCCCCTGGCTGCGGGATTTGTGCGGCAGCCGCAGGTGGCGCCGGTGAGCCGAGGCCGTGCCCCGGGGGTGGCGAGTGAGAGGGGGGTTGCTGTCCATCGGACCCCCCCCCCCCTTGCCCCCTGAGGCTGTAACCCTGAGCTGGACTAGACTGTGAGGGCAGTGACCCTGAATTATAGCACATTGGCCCTGCTGCGGTGCCCCTCGCGGGGGTGCGGGGATTGGATCGGCCTGGTCTAGGGCCCATAAGCGTACAATAGAGCGAGGGAGAAGAGGAGCAGTGATGGGGGATGAACAGCAGGCCTAACTGTGTGGCTGCAATGCATGGCACACCGATCGCAAGTCTGAGGACCCCTATCTGCTTCGGGGACTATGTGCCTAAGGGCTCAACAATAAAAGCGTGGCTGCAATCTTTGGCCTACTGATTGTAAGACTGAGGAACAGTGTCTAGCGCCCTGCTGCATCAAGGACTTTGTGCGTAGGGTGGGTCCCTATGTGTTGACGTGCTCATTGGACTTGCTTGGTAGGGGACTCTCTCAGGGGAGGACTAACGGTACGCAAATTGCGCCGGCGGACGCGCCGCAAGCACGTGACGGAGGTTGCAATGGGCAAACAAAAGGCCCAGAAGCCGACTGAATCCAACACCATTACGCAGTATACCACCTCTAGGCACCCCACAGGACTCAGGGGGGGGGGGAGCCCAGAGCCCAGCAGGGCAGAACTTTTGGCAGCCATCCAGGGCTCTAGGAAGGCGCTTGAGGACCGAATAGACACTGACTCCGTAGATGTAAACCTACTACATGCGGACCTCCACAAGGTGGCTGACAAAGTCACAAGTGCTGAGGTGGACATAGCAGAGCTGAAAGGCCAGGTGGTAACCCTAAAAACAGCAAGTGGCGCAGATGACCGCAGCCACAAAGACCCTGGAGAGTCGTGCCGAAGAAGCAGAGGGGAGGGCAAGGCGCAGCAATATCCGTGTACTAGGCATACCGGAGAGAGCGGAACAAGGAGCAGCTGAACAGTTCCTGGAGCGCTGGATTCACACCCAGCTGTGCCCTGAGGGACTGTCGGACATGTTCATAATAGAGAGAGCGCATAGGGCCCTCGTCCCTCCCCTGCCCCCGGGGGCACAGCCCGAGCTATTATAGCCAAAATTCTCAACTACCGGACAGAGACTGAACCCTGAGGGCGGCCAGGGAACACCAGAACCTCCAGTACGAAAGCAACAAGGTAGCTGTCTACCCGGATTACACCAAACAAGTTCAGGACCTCCGAAAATCCTTCTTAGGAGTGAAACGCAAGTTGCGTGAACTGAACATGCAATATATGCTCCTGTATCCTGCTAAACTGAAGGTGCTGTCGGGGTTAAAGCGCAATTCTTTGATTCCCCAGAGGATGTCTGGAGTTGTTGGAGATCCGGGGTGATGGGCTGCCGCCTGGAGAGGCGCGGGGTCAGAATCGACGATGGGGGACACGACCGGACAGAAGCCGCCGGCAGCAGAAGAACCAAGCGGAGTCGCAGAGTGCTCCGGAGTCATCGCAGAGGAGGATAACTATTGGTGAGGATGGATTGCTACAGTTGAATCCCCTTGCGGAAGGTGAAGTGGACATTAACTCGCTGGGAGCTGCTTCTGCCAATCCGGATGCGCAGGATCAGACTCTACAACTAACAATGGACACTGTGCCCGAGACCTTGATGGAAGATCCTCCTGAGGGAGAAAGAGACTAAAAACTGAATACAGGGCCCTAACATTGCAAACTGTACTAGGACCACCCCATAGATGTACAGTAAAAATGTATGATGTTGTTTGCTGATGTGGGAGACAGCTGGTGGCCTGGGCGCAAGGAGGGAGGAGGGGTACTGAGACATTTGCAGACTTGAATGGAAACTGCGAGTGACATGAGATACTAGATCATGGATATATAAGAGGGGTGTATACCCCGGATTGGCAGCGGGATTGTAGATAAGTGAAGGGGGGGCGGACCGGGGACAAGACTCTTTTGTTGCCCCTGTTGGGCCTAGTGGGATGCTGTGTACGTCCTGGCACGAGCGGAGGGTGGGCAGAATCGTCTGCAATGTTAGTCGAGTATTGTCCGTGGGTGGGTGGGGGGATTATTTGGATATCTGTTTTTGTGTTAATGTAAGTTATGTTATTAAGAAGGGAGGGTCATCAAAGGAGAGCGATGAGTCCTGGCACATGGCCAGGCAGCATTCACAAGCAATTAAATATGGCGCGTGAGGTAAAGCTCCTTAGCTGGAATGTTAGGGGTTGGACACCTGCACCAAACGGCACAGAGTCCTCTCATTCCTTAAAAGACACAACATAATGTTCGCATGTCTGCAAGAGACGCATTTGCAGTGCTTAATTTGTGCTGGTGCTTTCCGGTGCTTAGCACCGGCACTTAATTATCAGGGCCGGGTCTACGCATCTGCTGCGCACGTCCACATTGATGTTTTTTAAAATGTACCTTTACTATACTCGGTGCAGCCACAGGCCCGCAGCGTGTTTTTCACGTATCCCGCCGAGTGTGAGTCAGTGTCACGGCGTTTAGTGTTGCGACTCACTTCTTAATCACTTAGCCTGCAGCCCTGCCCAAGTCCAAGAGAATATTCAAAATAATAAATATGTCATGGCGGCCGCGGGCCAGCGCGGCCCTTCTTAGTCCACTCAGTGCAGTGTGGACTGTTTGCCACTTGCCAGTGGGCGGGCCGTGAAACACACATTTATTTGGGCGGGCCGTGGGGCCGGGCTGGAGGTTCTGATGGGGCCGGGCTGGAGGTTCTGATGGGGTAGGGGCCGCGCGCGCAATTTTTTTTTCACTTTGCCACGCCCCAGCATAACCACCGCAGCTCCCCACGAGTCATCGTCGACGTCAAGTCAGCCCAACCCGATCTACGACGACGTTAAGGGCAGAGCTGGGCAGACGGCTGAAGGCATCGATCAACTGGCAGCCAGTAGTACTACAGTACTGATGGTCTGGTAGCAAGCAGGCAGCACCAGGCTGCCGCGGCCTAATCAATCGTACTAATTAAAGTACAAGGCAGTGCAGCCAGTGTGTGTGTCCCGGCCGGCCCACCACGAGTAACGGTAAGATTAGAAGTTAAGCACTTAAGCAGTGATTGTAAACTAACTAACGTACTAGTAGCTAAGCGAAGCCAGCTAACTAGGGATGCCATTGATTATTCCAATAATATGCAGTCACCGACCGTGCCAAAACCAACGCTGTTTTTTTTTGGGTAGCGTGATGGACGCAGTGCATGCCTGCCTTTCACCATGGAACATCGTGATTTCCAAATTCCATTGGATAATTGTGGTTGAGGACGGACTGATGGGTGAGCTGGAGTGGGGGAGGCAGGCTGAGAAAGTTCAAGAGAAACTATATACGATGTTGTGGAGAAAATTAAAAGTGCGTAGCATACTTTTTAATCAGCTCGCACTTGAACTGAAACTAGCTGAAGTTGGCCATAGTCACTGTGGAACCTCGGTGTGCACGTGCTGCCGTGTACTGCCACTGTATAAAACCTGCCATCACCTTTATTGCTGTGCTGCGTGAACCTGGCAGGGGCAGCATTACCGGGAATAGCTGGGTAGCATGCATGGCAACCTAAGTTGAACTGTAGACACCGCCACCAACCTGCCTGGCCTGCACAGATTAGATCACAAACCGATGAGCGTGATGGTGACCTGCTGTGACCAGCCATCATCATATCATCCAGACCCTCCTCACTGAGCAGAAAAGTGGAGGTGGATGGGCCCTGGGGAGGAAGGGGGTGGGGGGGGGGGTTGTGTGTGTATATGTGTGCTTGCTGATTGTGTGAGACGGGGTGGGTATGTGTGTATCTTACATGTTAGAAAACAGCAAATGACGTGAGGGATGCAAAAAACATAACTTCAAACACTGTGCTGATAAGCGGTGCATTCACATCTGACTGCTATGCTATTTGGTACCCATGTTCCTACACTCTGTATATGTATGTAAATACGATCTTGTGACTGAAGGACAAGTGCAACATATTCAAGCACACAAAAGCCCGCTTTACCTCAAGCTACAGGTGTGAGTGGGCATCCCTTTGTGAAATGCCCTTTAACACTCATCGGCTGTCCTGCATTGATTTGATCTGCAGGCACCCCGCTTACTGATAATTGTGAAATTAAAATGGGTGTGTGATGGTGTTGAATGGTGTCTGTGGGTAACACTCGCATTCTTGTGCTAATCTTTCCACCTGTTCACCAATACAGATGAACAATTACTCGAGCAAACACTTCTGTGTATTCTGCACTGGGCTACAATTCAGAGTGAGAGATAGCAGGAACCCAAGGAAGACAAAGGATGGCTGGAAGCACATGGACGAGGAAGGGCATGGTAGCTGATCAGAGAGACAATGCTATTTCAATCGTGCATTCATTTATAAATGCAATTTAAGAAAGTGAAGGCAATATCCAGCACCATTTATAATTGCATCGCAATAAGGGGTGTGGTTATGAATTATGCAGCAGGTGTAGTGGCACCCGGATCCAGGGCTGTGTAAGGCCTACTGAAGCTCAATTATATTGTCCTTTTATAACCCAATCAGGGGATAGGGGGCCTATTTTCCATCTTTGCATTAAGTCCTGTGGCAATCAAGTTACGCCACAGATCTCAGTTAGTTCAGTTATACTACAATGTATTACGTCCTTACTTTTACATTTGTGATGCTTTGCTCGAGCAGAAGTGAATTACAAAATGAAAGGGAACCAAAATCCATGGCTATTGGGGCTGTTCAGTGGGTCTGTTATAATAATGGTTTTCATCAACTGTCTTTTCAGTGATTCTGACCCCTAAGAGGCACCAGATATTTCTCATGTCTGAGCATCATTTCAAGTATTTTGTTCACGTGTTTTGTCTTTCCGACATAATGTTTTCAGGATAATGATTTGCATACAAACCTACATCATTTTTTCCGTAGAGGTAGGTTTATTTTGGCTCGAATATAAAAAGATTCTAGCCTACAATACTGGCAGTTTTTATCAACAAAGATTCATGGTGGATGGGAGACAGGTCATGCAGTACCTGGATATCTTTAGTGAGTTACTGCTGGCCAAAGGTAACTAGTTATAAGACTAAGCAAAGAACTGCTCGAGAACTTGGTAAATGGAAACTATTTTCTCAAATGGCTGGGGAGCAAAAATCAAAGAAGCGAAGATGCATTTTTTAGGTGGTACCAATTGCACATAGACGCAGAAAAAAACTATGAAACAAGGTAAAACCTGTTTAATATTAAATAGTTTGATGACTCCTTTTAATATCTCAGGATGAAGGCTAGAGGCAGGGAAGGCACGATGCATGCCCCAGTGTGAGAGTCAGGTCCTGACTGAGTTCCAGTCTCTGCCCAACAATGCCTGCTTTCTCCGCCTTCCACAATCTAGTCCCTCTCTCCCCCCACAAGGGCTTGACCTCACTCTCTCCAATCCCTTCATGCCTGGACATTCTTTCCTCAGCAATCATTGCTCTCCCTCTTCCTCCCAAACCTCTTGCCTACAAACCTTCTGCTCAGCCAGTTTCCTGCTTTTGCCCTGTCTCCCCTCAGCAGTGCCTGCTCTCTCTCCCTACCCCTACCTGCTTTGTTCTCAGTATTGCCTTCTTTTATACCCTCCCTCTCATTGGTCCCTCTCTTCTCAGCACTGCCTTCTTTCCATCCTGTCCCTTCTCCTCATCGCTCTGAAGTTTTGCTCTACTTAGTAAAAGAGGGTGTTCCACTATCCCTGATGAGTGACCACAGCCACAGTCAAATCTTGGTGCAGTGTATGTACAAGATGAAAGTTGTATGGCTGTTGTGAGAAATTGGGTTGTTGATTGAAGGGGAGGGTGTGAGCCCTTCTGAAGCAACAGTCACAATCCCTGTCAGGGTGAACCTTAGAAGTTACTAAATTAATCTGTGCTTAACCCTCGGATAGCTTGTCACAAAAGCAGTCAGGATTAGCGTAGAGGCAATGTGTAAAGTATTTATTCAGCATGCACAAACAGTATTAAAGTGAAAACACAACATAAGAAAAACCCCACACCAATTTAGAACAATAGAGTAAAATGTAATACATTATTTGACACCAAAAGGACAAAAATCTAATTGTTAGAACTGGAGATGTGCAATTTTAAAGATTTATGGTAGGTATTGCACCTAAAAGCACAAAGCCCCACTTGCGGTCATCTGGTCGTGCTAGACTGGGGGAAAGTCACAAGTTCAAGCTGACCGCTAAGATACAGGGACCAGGATATACCCCAGTATTCTCCTTTCCCCAAGTTGGCACATAGAGCACAGGAATATTTCATGTATTACCTTTCAGTGCCTTAGTGATTTTAGCAAATTTACGCCAAAATTGTGCTTTAAATGCACTTTGTGATTTTAATTTTTTTTCAAAATTTACTTGGGGCGCTGGAGGGGAGGAACCTTCTATCAAAACCATGTTGGAGGAAGGCTCGCTGGCTGAAATTCAACTCCGGTATTACATCTGGCTTTCAGCAATGCCAGTTGTAGAATTTTGACGGCGCATATACAGATGTGGGTGGAGCCAGTGGTGGAAGTGGGTGTGGCCTCCTAATAAAAAATGGAGCACCTGCACTTAATATTTTACAAATTAAGCACTGCGCATTTGGATGATGCTGGGGCTACACGGCTGGCAAAAAAATGGAGGGGCGAGGTGTTTCACTCATTGTACTCTACCTATGCTAGGGGGGCTCTGATCTGGGTGGCACCCGGCGCCCCTTTCACACTACAGTACACCGAAGCAGATGTTGAGGGTCACTCTGTATTATTAAGGGGCAAGTTGGATGATAGAGACATAACCATACTAAACACCTATGCCCCGAATATTGATGAGCCCACTTTTTTTTATGACACTACAGGATTTGATCACTGCAGACCTGGATACCCCAATGCTGTGGTTAGGAGATTTTAAATGTGTGCTGGACCCTGAGTTGGACAGATGTCCACCCAGGAGGGGTACCAAGCCGTGAATGACCAAGCAGTTACAGAAGGTGATGCATGACCTGGGCCTTAGGGATGTTTGGAGAGATCACCACCCAACTCGGAAAATATATACATGTTACACACCCACCCACAATACACATAGCCGCTTAGACAGGGTATTGGCAACGGAGTACCCCGCGTTTATAGCAGCGGAGATCACTCACTTGGCACATTTTTTGTCCGATCATGCACCAGTGTGCTGATCGGTTCAGTGGGCTGCCGGGGAGCAGGGTCCCAGTAGCTGGCAGTTACCCGCTGATATACTGGAAGATCAGGTTGGTAGAGAGGCAAACTCAAATGCGCTGGCAGAGTACATATCTCTTAATTGGGGCACTGCAGGCAGTAGAGCCAATGAGTGGGGCGCAATGAAGGCGGTGGTCCGTGGGGCAGCAATGGGATTAACGTATGGAATTCGGAAACAATTGCAATCCGAACTGCGGGACAGGGAGGGCTCGCTGGCAGAGCTCCAGTCAAGGCCGCAGGGGCTAGATGATACCCAGGAGCGAGAGCGTGCACTGCGTGAGAAGGTTGCAGACACGTGGGATAGGCTTGACAAATATACGCTTACTAAATACCGACAACGACTGCACGCAGAGGGAGACAAGTCCGGCCGACTACTGGCATGGATATTGCACAGGGAACAAGCCCCCCGCTGATCACTAGTCTTACTCAGCCAGTCGGGTAAGCTGGTCTACACCTGTGCAGGTATGCTGGAGCTATTTTAGCAACACCTGGAGAAAGTGTATATGGCCGACCCATTGGTCAGAGCTGAGCTCTATATCCCATTCTTGGAGGGTCTTCAGCTGAGGAGGCTGTCCGAAGAAGCTAGGGCAGAGATGGATGCGCAGATTACCGAAGAGGAGATAGCGGAGGCAATAGCGGACATACCCAAGGCTATGGCTCCGGGGGGCGACGGGCTGCCAATTGAGTATTACCAGGCATATTCAGCGAGGTTGGTCCAGCCATTGCTGCAGACATTTAACAAGTCCTTTGATAGCAGAATATTACCTCCAACGATGCGCAAGGGTGAAATTTGCATGATCCCGAAGCTGGGTGGGGATAGTCAGGACCCGGCAGCATACTGACCATTGACAATGATTAACACAGACGTTAAAATCTTATGCAAAGTGCTGGCCAAAAGGCTGGGACCGCACATGGGCTACCTAGTTCAGGAGGACCAGTGAGGTTTTATCCTGGCCCGTAGCACGTCCATGAATATACGACGCTTAACGCATATACTGCACGAGACGCAGGCGGTCCCCGAGGAGATGGCATTGGTCTCTATTGACCTTGAAAAAGCGTTTGACACGGTGGACTGGGGCTATCTTTTGGAAATTCTCAGAATGTTGGGGGTTGGGCCACGGTTCTGCAGGTGGGTAAGAATATTATATACGAACCCAGCGGTTAGGGTGCGGCTGACTCAAACCAGGTCAGTGCAGTGGTTGCTGGGGCAAGGTACGTGGCAGGGATGCCCCCTGTCGTGTTTGATCTGGCTATAGAGCCTATGGCAGTATGGGCTAGACAAGATCTAGGTCGTTGGGGCATACAAATAGGGAATGGTACTCACCTTATTTCGTTGTATGCGGATGACACGCTGTTTTACGTCACGTCCCCGCGAGAGGCAATTCCGAAACTGCTGCAGTTGCTGGATCAATTCGCAACATACTCGGGATTGCACATCAATAGGCGCAAGTCCTTGGCGTTCCCCCTGGCAAGACTAGGAGAGTGTAGGGTGGAGGAGCTGCCTAGTCTGGGAGATGGGAGACAGACCACTTCAGATACCTGGGGGTGCCGGTGGCGCAGGGGGATGCAAAATTACTTCAGTTGCACATAACTAGGGTAGTTGAGTCCCTGAGGCGTTCAGTAGACTTTTGGAATACGCTGCCACTGTCCCTAATGGGTAGAATAGCTGTGGCAAAGATGGTGATGCTACCTAGATGTCTGTACGTCTTACAGAATGCACTGTGCGCAATCCCTGCAAAGGTGTTTCGGCAACTGAACTCACTATTAATATCCCTGTTCTGGGCGGGGAAACGCTGCAGAGTAGCGCTGCCGGTCCTTTCAAAGCGATATGAGGAGGGGGATTTGGGGGTGCCTAGGTTTGACCTATATTATTATGCGGCACACCTTCAGCATGCTGCGAAATGGTTGGATGAGGCTGACAACTGGGAAAAGCGTTTACTCAGCGGCCGGGTGCAACCAGAGAGCCAACCTGTTAATTTGATGGAGGGTGCAGGGGTGAGTGTAGAACTACCATATGTGGTCCGGCAAACGGCCTTCTTGTGGCAGAAATTTATGGAACGAGTGTTGGGGCGGGCTCCATTCCACCTGGAGTTGCCCATCTGGCAGCTAGTTCCAGTGCAAAGGATGATAGAAAGCATGTCCTTCCAGGCTTGGAGGGAGGATGGCTGCATGGTTCTGGCAGACTTGTACGTGAATGACACCTTCATTACCTTTGAGCAGGCGTGCGAAGGATTTGACTTGGGGCAGGGGCAATATCTCCAATATGCAGGCCTGGTGGAACTGGCCAAAGTAACATGGCCCACTTACCCAGCTATGCCCCAGACCACTGAGACCCTAGATATACTGCTAACGTGTGGCAGTGGGCGTAGGCTGGTGTCGTTGTTGTATAAGGCCATGAGGGTGGACTCGGGGTCCCTAGCCCTTAAGGCATGGGACGCTTGGAATGAGGATCTGCAGGCACCATTACCGGAGAAATGCTGGGTGAGGGTATGCACACTAATGCGCAAGGTATCTTGTAATGCCCGACTGAAGCTACTGCACTATGATTTTGTACAACGGGTGTATATGACCCCTGTGAGGCTCCACCGTATAGATGCCAGTCGGTCGCATGAATGCCCTAGGTGTCACAGGGCCCATTTAGGGTTTATGCACCTGGCGTGGTAATGCCCAGAAGTACAGCAGTATTGGATTAATGTAGTAGCAAGAATCCGTGAAGGGGTGGGAATCTTGTTAGAGGCTACGCCAGAACAGTGTCTCCTGGGGCTGGTCCCGCAATGCAAGAAACGGAAAATGGCCAATAAGTTAACGCAGTTAGCATTAGTGTTGGCCAAACGGAGGGTGGCAATATGCTGGAAGGGTGAACGGGCTCCAACTTTCGAATGCTGGATAAGGGATGTGGGAGAGTGATCCCTTGCGGAAGAACTGCATATGAAGGTCTGTCGTAAGGATGAGAAGCTAGAGGAGGACATTGTAATCTGGAGAGAGTTATGTAGGTAATTGTTAAATTCAAAGGGAACTGGAAGTGAGAAGGACAATGGGTCTGATAGCAGTAGTGACATGTAAAAGTTGGTGCTTGGACAACACCCTAGTCATGTATGATGCTGGGTATACTGCTGTGCCATAAATGTATAAATGTATAAATAATTGTGAAATGTGTACAGGACTCAGATGTATAATGGAAATAAGTTGAAAGGTATTATCTTGGAAAGCTCTGTGTATGACCGCTCAGTTTATGGTGTGAAAAATTGAATAAATAAAGTTTAAAATAAAAAAAAAGGCTTGAAGACCACATAATAGAAAACAAGAAAATTCAATTGGAATCTGAGGAGACTAGAAGTCACGAACTGAGAAACACACAAAACCCTGCAGCCCCACCAGTGACCTAAATACCGGTCAGCCCAGCAAGGTATGTTTCAGTCAACAAAAAGGCTTTGATTGCTTCCAGGTGCTTGTTGACAACCGGCAGTGGTTAATGTTTCAGCTGTTGGGATCTGCAACATTTAAGGGAGGATTGTTTGAGCAGAAGTCGTTATTCCTCCAGCCTAACGACATGTCTGTTTGTCTGGGAACTGCTCATGTGGACGATGTGAGCGCTAGCAAGAAGTTGAAGTACAACCAAGGGGAACCTATTGCCTTCACCAACACCGTGTTGAACTGGTCTTTTCACGACTGTGGTGAATTACTCGGTGTTAGGTGAAATGGAGGTTTGTACAGTGTTATGTCTGGTGGAGGTGCGATGTTTGGATCCCCTGCTAGCGTGCCTCTTACCTAGTCATCGGGTCTCGCGGAGCAGTTCGTAAGCGCTAGCCTCAGTTTCCTGCACAGTGACGTTGAGCAGCGCGTACGTGACCGGAGCCACCCGGCTTCTCGTTACGTCTACGTGCTTCCATTTTCTTTTCATCAAGGGAAAAGTCGAGGAGATTTTCTATGTGGTGTGCATAGACTGGATTCTGCTCTTCACACTGGGAAGCCGCGGGTACTCGGGTCAGACTGTGGTTCCGCAGTCTGTGACGTCTCTGAGCCCGTGAAGTGAGGCGGTCTTTGACCTTTGGTGCCTCTAAGCTGGAGTCGGTGAGTGCTGAGTATAGTTATTCGGCAGTAGCTATAAATTGACTACTTCATTTTGAAGATTCGCTTTACTCTTAAGGGTATGAAGTTGTTAGGAGATTTTGCAATGGAACCTACCTGCTACCGTGGAACATTTTCTGGTACCTGCTACCTTGGAACATTTTGTGGGATTTACGATTTGTCCAGGGTTCCTGTATACTCAGGTGAGAGGTCACTCACCGGAGGGTAGCACATGTCCTTCCTCAATGTTGTTGTAATTTCTTATGTTCAATGTTGATGACCTATTGTCTGAGGTTCAATGCTTAACTGTTGGTTTTCCGGATTTGCTCTGGTTTTCTCCTTGCATGTTTCGCAGAGCGCTTTGTTTTTATAGGTGTTGAGAGTGCTCAGCATGCGTAGATTGTGTTGTGTTGAGTGTGTCTGGTACGAGTTCAAGTGGTTCAAGTGGTGATCTTGAGTGTTACTGGTGACTAGAGTGATATATATATTGTGAGTGGGTGCTTTTGTTACTAAGTGTGTCTTTGGTACCCCATTTAGTATTTTTGTTACTGTCTTGTTGCTGGGGTAAGACATGCACATTGTTGGGCCAAGGTGTTAGGTTCCTTAAACGTGGGTCCTATGGTCCAGAGGTACACCGTGATCTGGTCATGAATGGTAATTGTTTTTTTTCTGTGTTGTAGGATCCTGAAATATGGGTGCTATGGTTCTGAGGTACACCGTGATATTGTCATGAATGGTGGTTGTTTTGTGGAGTTCCACCCTTGCTATGGGTTAGGGTGAAGGACAGAATTGAAACCAAATGACTTATGTGATGTGGTATTCCACCCTTACTATGGGTTAGGGTGAAGGGCAGGGTTCAAGCCTGATGGAGCGCGATGGTGCTCTTTCATGTGTAGGGGTGCATCATAATCACGTGTAGTCTGCACATACATTTATTCTTTTGTCGTGTTAACAATTGGTCATTAGGGTGTGTTATGTAATAACCTGTACAAGTGAGATGTTAGAACCATTATGTGCCTTGTAAAGAAATAACATGGCAGATGTGTTTTGAATAATGTAGCCTTTCTGTAATTGTTTAACTTAGTTGCTCATTTATAATGTAATGCATAGAGATAAACGTGCACTACATTAAAGTTGTTCACGGATGTGGCCACTCGAATTTAAATGTGTAAAGGTTATAGGCTGCTTATAATGATTTGCGCATTCAAATGTGCTCATGTAATGTGATGACTTAGAAATGCTTGAGGAAACCCGTTCATTTATATGTATCCTCATAGGCCCTATGTGCTTCATTCTTATGTTGGCCGATTTCTGTAGGCCTGAAATGTATTCTCCCTGACGGCTCTCGTAGTGGGGTAAGGAGACGAATTTCATGTTTATGTTGGATTTGTTCTGTTCTCACGTTTCTGTTGCAGGAGGAGAAAGTCGTCTTTGTTAGT
Source organism: Calotriton arnoldi (assembly GCA_963921515.1). Classification (NCBI taxonomy): domain Eukaryota; kingdom Metazoa; phylum Chordata; class Amphibia; order Caudata; family Salamandridae; genus Calotriton; species Calotriton arnoldi. The sequence continues at coordinate 889,868 of CAWUFW010004459.1, forward strand.
TAGAATAACGTCTTTTGTTTTAGAAGTTAGGTTCAGCTAGGAGAAGATACTTTTATGCAAGAATGCTGATAATTAGGAGCTGGTGTTCTTTCTCACTCAAGGAGCCTGGGAATCAAGGCCATCGAGCCAGGAGCTGGGAATATCGAAACTAAATGGAAATTCACCTATGAGAAGTGCCTACAGGATGAGGTGATTGAGATGCAAGCAGTGGGCGTGTTTTAGGTTTTGCGTTTTGAATTAGGGACTGTGCCCCAGGGGTTGAGTCAGGAGAGGAGGTGAGGAGATCGATGGAGCGGGAAGGAGCATCTTAGAATGAGCTCTGTAGCTTTGGCTACTTGACCCATACAACATGAGTCCACTTCTTAGGAAGTCTTCACGCGCTGACACCGTTTCCTGATCTTGCCTGGGGAATGCTAAGTAGGGATGTCACGGTAGTGATAGTATAGGGATAGACTAATGCTTTTCACTTATTCACCCCAGATGAAGACGGATCTTGATATGTGGGCAATCATTGCCCGTGTTCTGGTTCTGGAACTTGTCATTCTGTTTATGATCCAGCGTTTTCGTCTCGCCCGTAGGTTTGTATTTGTATTAGTTCCTATGTACTTCTACAACCTCGTCTTGAGGTGCTTGTATGTCCAATTATTTATGGCTTTGTAATAAACCCACTAACTTGGAATTCGGAGTCTGTGATTCTTCAGAGTAATGGTTCTTTAAGTCGTTTAGTTTGTCTAAGTGAGTTATTTCTCCCCTCTACATTTCTCAGCAGGCAACAAAGATTCATTGACCAGGGGTTCCAGAGTAAATTAGTAGTGAGGAACCCGGCCCTATCAGTTGACAGCAAGAGGATGGTTGCCTCTGCACTGAGGGGAGAACGCTACGAAAAGTTAGTCATAGAGCCCCAAAGAGCCCAAAGGATGAAAGCCCAGAGGATCGATTGCGGAGGACGACGGAGTTTGGCGGAGACCGACGGAGAGTGACGGTGCGGCAGGAACAGCGGTTCAGAGTGGAGTGAGTATGAATAGGGATGTGTGTGTTAGATTGCGGTGATGTTTTGATTGTCTGATGTCTTGCGGAGTTGTGATGAGAGTCGAGTGATTGTGGTTTCGGGCCGAACGTGCGCGGTCCATGTGATTTGTTTTGGTTTTGTGTCAGGCTTGACAAGTGGCCTAAGATCCCGGGATAGGTTTCTGGTGTAGGAGACACCAGTGCTGTAATTGTCTGATCAAGGTTGTGGGAGTCGTGGAGCACTATCGACAACCCACTCGTGATAGGGAAACGTGTGTGAGAGAGTGTGATAGAGTCGTGTAGGAAGCTAGTGCACAAAGGCAGACCACAGCGATTCGAGTGGCCGACGCAGGTCATGGGTCACTGTGTGTGAATGATTTTGAGTGATTGGATCCTATTGATTCATTTGTATGACTGTCCGGCCGTTCGTGGGCAGATGGTCTGAGGTGACTGTCCATTCGTTTCATGGACAGACAGTTGCCAGAGGTGAGGCAGACAATTACTTGTGAGACTGTCCGGTCATTTCGTGGACAGACAGTCGGATATGTGACTGTCCGGTCGTTTGGTGGACAGACAGTTATTTGTTTCTATGAATGAAGTGCGTGAATGCGTAAGGAAGAGATTGTGAAGGAGGCTGAACTGCTGTGTGTAAGGAGAAAGAAGTGTCGCCGGAGTGTGCCATGCTGCGATAGGTCGGTTGGTGTAAAGACGCGCTGGGATTGGTGGCTTGTCATCAGGAAGTAGAAATAAAAATATCTTGTGGGCAAAAATAATTTGATTCAATCATGCGATGCTTTAGGGTATTGCAAGATCTTTGTAGGGGAGGTAAAGGTGTGGTAACTCGAGTGGGTGAGGAAGCAACACCCGAGGATACCCAAGCACATTATATGGCCACAAATGTAGGACTTCATACCATAGTTTGGCTCCAAAATTAGCATAAGATTACCGAAAAGGAGGGAGATTTGGCTTTTCCACGTTATGGTTCCTTTAGATTAGAGGTGCTGTATCAGTTAAGGGCAGTGATGACTTCATTGCGACCTCCACCCAGACCAACACAATTTGAGGCATTAGATGCCTGGATGAGAGCAGCAGAGGCAAAGAAGAGGGAGCGAAGTCAAGGGAGGATGAAAAAGGTGATGAAGGCATATCAGGATGCGCGTTAGGACGCACAGTTGAAGAGGTGAGTACACACCATTGAGAGAGAGAGGCTATTCCCACTGTTAGTGAAAGTAGGAGATGCTCAGAAATGGAAGGAAGAGGATGATAGTGACACCGACGACAGCTTGTTAGAAAGGTTGCTAGCAGTGCGTCCGCCTCCATACAATCCAAGTTTGGAGGAGGGAAGGCGAGCGCTTATGGAGGGAATGGGAGAACCACAGGTGAGTCCTAGTGCAAGAGGAATGGGAAAAAGTTCAACAGGGATTGAAGGAACAGGGACGCAAGCACCAAGGAGTGCAAAGATGAGTGGAATGCACGCTGCTACACGGTTACCAGATGCCCTTACAGTATCGGTCACCATTGGTCCCATAGTGTCAGTGTATGATCCGAGTCATTCAGAAAATAGTAGTAAAACAACGTCAGCAGTAGGAGAGGGTACCAATTCTGGAGGAAATACTGCAGTGAGCGAAGGTGGTCCCTTTATGAGACCTGTAGAGACTGGTACTCCATTGCCAGCCACTGCAGACTCTTCTAAAGGGCACGTTGAACCTAGAGCAGTAAGATCAGTGTCGTTAGCAGATTCACAGTCTGACTTGAGGATGTGGGAAGCCCCAGTTAGAGGTCCCCACGGGAGGATGACAGGAGGAGCTGATCAGAGAACGTCTGGGAGTCAGAATGTCCCACGGAATATGGCCGAAGGGAGCCACCACGGAAATCAGAGTAGTGGGAGTGGAGAGTTGAATAGTACATCAAGTCAGGGAACGATTAAAGCTGCTATAAGGGCCAAGGTGCTGGATGTAGTGAGGTTAAAGGCGGAAGCAGATGAGATGATAAGTGGAAATTTGCCTCTGGAAAGGATGGAACTTTATGAACAAAATGAGCTGTTGTTTGTGGCAAAGGATGTGACCCGAAAGGCAAGGAAAGCTCATGAGAAGTTGACAGAATTGGCACAGAGCTATGATGTGGATTTGTCCAAAACGTAAATGTTACAGGGAGGACATAAATTACAGGCTAAATTACAGTGATCAAGAATTGGAAGAGAAAAGAGTCATAGGATTGAAGACCCACATTCGAGAATTGATTGTAGGGATATGTGCACGGAGCATGCTTGACAAGTGGGAAGAAAGGTGGTCCAAGAAAAAGAGTGTCTAGAAGGGCATAGGAGATGCGCCGCCTCCAGGAGGGGGAACAGCAGGAGTAGAGGCTTACCCGTTGCGAGAGGTACAGAGTGGAGAGTATGTGCATGTGCCTTGGAGCAGGGGTGATTTGGCAGCGTTTACAAATGATTTTCCTCGGCTGAGGGAAAAACCCGTTGAGTGGTACAAGCAAGTCGATCGTTTTGTCAAGATTTCAAAAGTACTTTGGATTGATTTGAATACCTTGTTTGACATCGTAGTACCAAGTGATTTATGGTCTGCTTGTAAAATTGCTGTTGAATGGCCAACTTCAGAACCTGAACAAGACCCCATAACGCATGGTCCATCACCCATAGTCATGAAAAAGTTCGAGCAAGTAATTACATGGTTACAGTCAAAAATGTTGCCACAAGATATTGATTGGGTTAAAATAGATCGAACGACCCAAGAGCCCAAGGAATCAGTTCATGCTTATTATGAAAGGCTCTTACAAGCCTTTGAGCAGTACAGTGGATTGGACACTCTAGATTCGAAGGACATGGGACAGTTCGTTTCCAAATGTGTGCTAGGACTAAGGTCCGAGATTAGCTTTATGATTCAACAGCACTTGATCTGTTGGCAGAACAAGTTTGTGGATGAGATTCTGCGATATGCCAGATATTGCAGTGATGAAGTACACTCGAAGCATAGGAATCTCAAGGATAAACTGATGTTAAACCAGATGAGGAATGCAGAAAGGGTGGACCAACTACAGTCGAATGGAGGAATGCTAGGACGAAGGCAGGGAAATAATCAGGGAGGAGCTCATAATGCATCAGGTCAGGGAAGAGGAAAACCTTCAGACCCCAAATCGAGGGTAGACATTGGTACTCTAAAGAGGACCACTGCATGTCATTATTGTCACAGGATCGGGCATGGAAGCGCGAGTGCAGGTCAAATCCAGCTAATCAGATCCCAGATTAGGAAGTAGCACAGGCATCTGAGACTGTAGATCCCGTAGCAAGGCCCAGAACTGTAAACGGAGGGGGTTTGAGTCCACAAGTGCAAGTTCCCCAACCTCCAAGAATCCCTCAAGGTAATCGGACGTACCAGCAGATGCCACTCATCGAGATATTCGATTAATTCAATTCAGACCCGTTACAATGACGGTGCCTGAGGGGGGGAGGAAGACTGTACCCTTGGAGCAGTCTTGGAGGTAGACCAGAAAGGACCGTACGTAGAGGCAGATGTTGACGGTCATCCGATCACCTTTCTGATTGATACTGGTACTACCCTTTCTACTCTAAGATCCGCAGTAGTCGCAAACCTACCCCTCTCGGGACAATCAATCCAAGTTGTAGGAGTTGTGAATAAGAAAATGACCAATCCATTGACAGATGAGATACCTGTGAGAATAGGAACGTTCCACGATCTACACCAATTTGTGGTGTGCGATTTGAGCCCAGTCTATTTGTTGAGTCGTGATCTTTTGTGTAAGTTGAATTGTACCATCTATTGCACGCCCAAGGGAGTGTAATTACAGCCTAATGGTGGTGACGTTGCATTCAAACTAGCGAATCAGAATCTCTGCCTAGAGATGTACCACGTATTGACAGTTGAGGATTTACAGCTCGATCTGAGAGACTCAGTTTCCCTGGATGTATGGGATTTCACGGGGAAGAGATAGGGTTGATCAAAGGGGTTGAGTCGGTTAAGATCCAGATTAAGCCGAACGCTGAGTTCCCGAGAACGCCTCAGTACAATCTGACGCTGGAAACGGTGGCAGGAATCAAGCCTGTAATTGAATCTATGATCGAACAAGGGATCCTGAAGGAGATAATGGGGAGTCCATGCAATTCCCCTATAATGGGACTGCAGAAGCTGAGTGGGAAGTTCAGAATCATGCAGGACCTGCGAAAGGTCAACACGATTGTAGTCCCATGTTGTACTGTGGTACCGAGTCCGTCAGTGATCTTATTCCAGATCCCATGTGAGGCTGAATGCTTTAGTGAGATTGACTTGTGCCAGGCATTCTTTTCGATACCCCTACACAAGGAAAGCCAATTTTTATTCGCTTTCCGTCTAGAAAATCGTGTGTTAACGTGGTGTCGTATCCCACAATGGTATATAGAGAATCCATCAATTTTTAATAAGATTTTGAAAAAGAATCTTGAGAGCCTGGTACTGCCACAGAATACAGTTATTGTGCAGTACATTGATGACCTTTTCATTGCATCCGAATCGAAAGACGCTTGCAGGATCGATACTGTTGCCTTGTTAAATCACCTGGCAGAGAATGGACACAAGGTGTCCCCGAGCAAGCTACAGTACTGTTTGACTGAGGTTCAGTATTTGGGTCATCGCATTGAGAAAGGCATGAGGAAGGTGTCACCAGATCGTATTGAGGCGATCAAGAACATGACTGCGCCTACCACACAAAAGGAAGTCCGGATGTTTTTGGGATTGGTTGGATATTGACGCCAGTGGATTCCCAACTTCTCATTGAAAGCAAAACCTCTGCAAAGGTTGACACACAAGGATGTGAGTGATCCGGTACCATGGGATAACGACTGTTTGGTTGCCTTTCTGGACCTGAGAGAAAGCCTGTGTGGCGCTCCGGCTCTAGGAATGCCTGATTACAACAAGTCCTTCTCACTATTTTGTTGTGAGTGGGAAGGTTGCGCACTATCAGTACACACACAGACTCATGGAGGTGTCCGTAGACCAGTTGCTTACTTCTCAGCTACCTTAGATCCGGTAGCTTCAGCATTGCCCGGATGTCTCAAATCCGTTGCTGCAACAGGTGTCAGCATTGAAAGGTGTGAAAGTATTGTGATGGGTCATCCTCTTACTGTTTATGTTCCATACTCAGTAGAGCTTCTGATGACGAGAACCAAGACACAACACTTGACAAATAACAGACTCACACGCTATGAGCAAGTCATACTTGCCTCGGAGAATGTGACTCTGAAAAGATGCTCTGTATTGAATCCTGCTACTTTGATGCCCCTTCCAACTGTTGATGGTGAAGATTTTGAGGACCATGACTGTCTTGATCTGACTGAACTTTGCAACAAACCGAGACCTGACATTGTCGATGAACCTCAGTCTGAATCTGATGAAATCTTCTTTGTAGAGGGTTCATGCTTAAGGGACAATGTGGGTCTTCTGAGAGCAGCGTTTGCTGTATGTACCATTTCTGGAGTTGGGGAAGCTGCTTGTTTACAGGGAGAATACTCCGCACAAGTGGCTGAGATCATTGCCTTGACATGTGCGTGCCTGGTTGCTGATCAAATCTGAGTCATCATCTACACCGATAGTCAGTATGGATTCGGTGTGGTTCAAGACTTCGGACAGCTATGGTCACAGAGGGGGTTCCTAACGTCATCAGGATCTCCTATCAGAAATGGTGGAATATGTAAGACAACTGTTGGAAGCGTTACAACGTCCAAAAGAAATTGCTGTAGTGAAGTGCGGGGCTCATGGGAAGGGAAATGACTTTGTAACTCTTGGCAATAGGTATGTCAATGAGGTTGCACGTTTCTGTGCTGAACAAGGATGCATTTTCACTGGGGAGTTCACCGGGGAGAGCACAGAAAGAACTGGGCTCAGCATGATGTTAGCCATAGCAGACACTTGGGACGAGATCAAGCGTCTGCAGGGAGAAGTGTCAGGACTGGAAGAAGCTGGTTGCATCAAAGCAGGTTGTGAGAAAAGAGATGATAGCATTTGGGTTTCAGCTGATGGTCGAGCAGTGTTTCCAGATGATTTACTAAGCACTATGGCAAGACAGATTCATGGAGCAGTTCACATTGGAAGGGACGCCATGGTGCGAGTGTTCAGACAGACTTGGTTTAATCCATGGTTCCGTGCATTTGCTGAAGCAGTGTGTCACAGATGTGTTACGTGTCAACAAATGAATGCCGTAAAGAAGACTGTGGTTGCCTTGAGTCACATTGGGAGATCGGGGGACCCTGTAACAGGATCCAACTCGATTTCATCGAGATGCCTAGGTATAATGGTTTGAGGTACATCCTGGTTGTGGTGTGTGTTTTTTCACGGTGCGTAGAAGCTTATCCAACACAAAAGTGCGATAGTCTCACAGTAGCGAAGTTGTTGCTTAGAGAGCTTATTCCTCGGTTCGAATTTCCAACCTTATTGGAGTCGGATAGAGGAACACACTTCCATAGTGAGATTATGAAGTTGGGTTTGTGCTGCATTACAAGTCGATCAGAGACTGCATTGTAGCTACAGGCCCGAGGCATCTGGTCTAGTGGAGCAAATCAATGGATTTCTCAAGATGCGAATGGCGTCTCTGAAATGGCCTGATGCATTGCCCTTGGTGTTGATGAGCATTCGTAGTATCCCCGATAGGAGAACAGGTCTCTCGCCCCATGAGAATCTGATGGGGAGGGCGATGCGCTTGCCAGCAGTGCTGACAGCCTTGCTAAACATCACATTTTATTTGATTCTTGATTATTGCAAAGGACTGGTTGACATGGTCCGTTCTGTGTCTCACCAGGTTGAAGCTGAGACTGCACCGGCTTCGAAGGATCTGTGTCACGACTTGCGCCCGGGTGACTGGGTGCTCGTTCGCAAGCACGTGAGGAAGAGCTGTCTTGATGCTCGCTGGAGAGGTCCATATCAAGTGATTCTGGTGACAAATACGGCTATGAAATGCGGAGGCTTCCCGAACTGGATTCACGCCTCCCATACCCGCAGAGTTTCAGAACCCTCGGAAGAAGCAGCTCCTCTCCTAGAAGAAAATCCAGCTGTGGTTGCAAAGCCATGGGAGGGGACAAGCCAAGCTGTGAGGGTTGCTGACGAAGCTGGTTGCCCCCCAGAGCAAGCTGAGGGGGGGTCACGCTACACAAGGACCAGGTATTGACTCTGAGGGAGATGGTAACGTTGTGAGTGGTACAAAGTCAGACTCAGCTGGAAGAACTGGTGTGCAAAGTGGTCAGGTACAGCGAAGGAGAGCAGAACTTGCAAATGAATCATGGACTGTGAGACAGAGGACGCTAAACTTGAGACTGGCCTCTGAGAGAGATCTTGCTCCAGAGTCTGAAACGTCTAAATCTGAGCTGAGTGACGCAGAACAAGCACAAGAAAGCCCAAGAAGGTCAAGAAGAGCAAGAGTGCCCTGTCAGAGGTTCGCTGCCCCAGAGTGGACTTATTTGATCACAGATGCCGGAAGCAGTGGGGACCGGGAGACTGAGGTCTTCACAACTGATCAGCAGAATCCCAGAACTGAAAATTGATATTGAGCCAGTAGTCCCTGGACTGGAAATCGAGGGGGTGCTGACAGTGACTGTGCCAAGACCTCCGATTTTGAGCAGAGTGCGAGTTTTGATTTTGCGAGATTTGTCCTTTCCAACTTTTGGATACCAGCCACCAGCACAGGAAATTGCAGCTGTTCGTCTAGAGATTATACAACGTGTCATTATTGAAATTGGTTCTGAGCTTATAAGAGACTGTTGATTAAACTGTGAATTGTAAATAAAGCTTGCTTTAAAAAGAAGATAACCTAGGCCCGAGTGGAAGAAGAACAAATTTAGGGACCTTCCGTAGAAGAAGAAAGAGGGCTAAGGATGTCTTTTTGAACTCTGTAAATAAAAGTGCGACAAACTGTGAATCGATTTCCAGGACTTCAACGAACTGTGTGTCACTTGGTTGAACAGCAATTTGAGGAGGAGAGAGAGACTTGCGTTGATACTCTTGCTGCGCTAAACCGACAATTTAAAATGGAGTCTGGAAATTTGAACCATAGGTCTAAGTGTGTGATAGGTACACTCATAGTAGAAGTGATAATAGTAATAGCTATAGTCATTATTGTGTCTGTAAAAATTTCACATGAAGTGGAAGTTGAAGGGGTGGGAGTGCAAGAGACAACCACACCTGTTAATTCTAGCGCAAAAGAGGGTGTCATAGGAGCTGGAAAGGCTATTCTACATCAGACGAGTCGTATGCTCCACGTAGATTTGTGATTACACGATTAATGCTTATGCGAAGCTTCTATATATGAGTGTGTGAGCATGACAGATGTGAGAGATTGTTATGTGTGTATGCAGTTGCCTGCATCTGTGGAAGAGGGTATCCGTTATCATCACCTTCCTTTAACGTATGGTATTTCTTGTAGTTTGTTACTCAGTATGTTTTATGGTAAGGGTCATTATGAATATTATTTCTCAAACTATGACTTAGTGCTTTCAGAAGTTCCAGCCTACAAGCACTTGAACAAGTACGATTATTATAAGCAGGAAGACAGAGTAGGAAAGTATTTCATACCTACTGTTACACTAGATACAGCTTATGCACATCGTCATAATCTAACGTGCATACTAACAGACATAGAGAAGAAGTTTATAGATCAAGTGGAAGATAGACATAGACAACTTGTGGCAAAATCTGATAATAGAGGAGTTAAGGTTGAATGGACCCAGGAAGAGTTGTCTCACAAGGAGAGGGGAAGTTCTGGTCCAATAGCTTTAGATTTTGAGCAGAGGGGGAAGCTTTGTATCGGACAGGTACAGACGTACTATGATAAGGTTTTTGTGGGAGACAGCGTGTGTGATCACATCTTCACAATTGAGGCCACTGCAAAGATGTTCTTGCAAGATGCAGTGCAGGTGGTGCCAAATGTGTATTTTGTGTGTGGGAGAAATGCCTATGTGAGATTGCCACTGAATTGGTATGGTACGTGTTAAGTGGCTGTCGTGTTCCCCAAAATATACCATGTGGAGGATTTGTGGCCTTTAGAAGGTGGATTACATCATAGGGAAAAGCGAGGTGCAAGTGCAGGAGAAATTGTTGGAGATGTATTTGGAGCAATGATACCAAGCCTGGGAGTGGTTCTGAATGATATAAAGATTAGACGATTGTCTACCATTGTGGATAAGTTGTCAGAGAATACAGCTCAGTCTTTGTTTCTTGTAGATGGGGAGATGGTGTTGATAAGGGCTATGGTGATGTAGAACCGTCTTGCTCTAGATGTCCTGTTAGCAAAAGAAGGCAGGGTCTGTAAAGTATTGAGGGTTGAACAGTGCTGCACTTATATACCGGACAATAGTAAAGATCTGAAGGGGTATATAAGTAACATCACTGAAATTCACCATGAGGTGCTTGATTTGGCCCCAGAGGGTGTTTGGAGCACGGTTGGGAAAGGGTTTGGAAAGATTGGAAGTTGGTTTGCCAACCTTGGGAAAGGAATCCTTGGTTACATCTTGAAGCCCATCATCATAGTAGTGGTTTGTGTGATTATCCTGTTGGGCCTAGTAAAAGCTTACAAGTGGCATAAGGCAGGACAGGCAGAGAGATCTCTTAGGGAGTGTGAGAAAAGGATGGAGAGACTGCAGGACAGTCACTACGAGAATTTCAAAAGCCTAGAAAGGTTTGGACAGGAAAGAACGGCTACGACTTCTGTTTAGGTCGGTTCTTTCTGCAGGGAGTTGTGATTGGTTGTGATGACACTTGTCATCAGAGGGGGGGGGAACTGATGAAGCGCGATGGTGCTCTTTCATTTGTAGGGGTGCATCATAATCACGAGTAGTCTGCACCTACATTTATTCTTTTGTCGTGTTAACAATTGGTTATTAGGGTGTGTTCTGAAATAACCTGTACAAGTGAGATGTTAGAACCATTATGTGCCATGTAAAGAAATAAGATGGCAGATGTGTTTTGAATAATGTAGCCTTTCTATAATTGTTTAACTTAGTGGCTCATTTATAATGAAATGCATAGAGATAAACGTGCACTAGATTAAAGTTGTACACGGATGTGGCAACTCGAATTTAAATGTGTAAAGGTTATAGGCTGCTTATAATGATTTGCGCATTCAAATGTGCTCATGTAATGTGATGACTCAGAAATGCTGAGGAAACCCGTTCATTTATATGTATCCTCATAGGCCCTATGTGCTTCATTCTTATGTTGGCCGATTTCTGTAGGCCTGAAATGTATTCTCCCTGACGGCTTTCGTAGTGGGGTAAGGAGACGAATTTCATGTGTATGTTGGATATGTTCTGTTCTCACGTATCTGTTGCAGGTGGAGAAAGTCGTCTTTGTTAGTTAGAATAACGTCTTTTGTTTTAGAAGTTAGGTTCAGGGAGGAGAAGATACTTTTATGCTAGAATGCTGATAATTGGGAGCCAGTGTTCTTTCTCACTGAAGGAGGCCTGGGAATCAAGGTAATCGAGCCAGGAGCTGGGAGTATCGAAACTAAATGGAAACTCACCTATGAGAAGTGCCCACAGGATGAGGTGATTGAGATGCAAGCAGTGGGCGTGTTTTAGGTTTTGCGTTTTGAATTAAAAACTGTGCCCCAGGGGTTGAGTCAGGAGAGGAGGTGAGGAGATCGATGGAGAGGGAAGGAGCATCTTAGAACGAGCTCTGTAGCTTTGGCTACTTGACCCATACAACGTGAGTGCACTTCTTAGGAAGTCTTCACGCGCTGACACCTTTTCCTTATCTTGCCTGGGGAATGCTAAGTGGGGATGTCATGGTACTGGTAGTGTAGGGGTAGTCTAATGCTTTTCACTTATTCACGCTAGATGAAGACGGATCTTGATGTGGGGGCAATCATTGCCTGTGTTCTGGTTCTGGAGCTTGTCATTCTGTTTATGATCCAGCGTCTTCGTCTCACCCATACATTTGGATTTGGATTAGTTCCTATGTACTTCTACAACCTCGTTTTGAGGTGCTTGTATGTCCAATTATTTTTGGCTTTGTAATAAACCCACTAACTTGGAATTCAGAGTCTGTGATTCTTCAGAGTCATGGTTCTTTAAGTCGTTGAGTTTGTCTAAGTGAGTTATTTCTCCTCTCTACACTTCTCAGCAGGCAACAAAGATTCATTGACCAGGGGTTCCAGAGTAAATTGGTAGTGAGGAGCCCTGCCGTATCAAGCCAAATGACTTATGTGAAGTGTTATTCCACCCTTACTACGGGTTAGGGTGAAGGGCAGGGTTGAAGCCAAAATATACGTGTGTGTGAAGTGGCACCACGAACAAACACCGGACAGCTACGCAGCCCACAAGAATGCCACCCGCAGACACCATCACCTCATCAGATCCGCCAAAAGGGCCTCCTTCAAAGACCGACTAGACAACAACGCACACAACAGCAAAGAGCTCTTCAACATCGTGAAGGAACTCTCTAACCCCAGCTCAAACACCAACGACATCCCACCTTCACAAGACCTATGCAACTCGTTGGCCGCCTTCTTCCATCGCAAGATCGCTGACATCCACGACAGCTTCAACACCACGATCGCCCCGACAACCACTGAGATCCCCGCCCCCACGACCAACATCTGCACCAACCGCCTGCTCTCCTGGACCAACATAAACGACGACGACACCATCAAGATCATGAACATCATCCACTCCGGATCTCCGTCAGACCCATGCCCACACCACATCTTCAACAAAGCCAGCACCACCATCGCACCCCATCTCCGGAAAGCTATCAACATCTCCTTCGAGACAGCAACCTTCCCGGATAGCTGGAAGCACGCCGAGATCAACGCCTTACTCAAGAAACCCAAGGCGGACCCCAAGGACCTCAAGAACTTCCGGCCCATCTCCCTACTCCCGTTCCCGGCGAAGGTCATCGAGAAGACCGCCAACAAACAACTGACCCGCTACCTCGAGGAGAACAGCATCCTGGACCCGTCCCAGTCCGGGTTTCGCAGCCACCACAGCACCGAAACTGCCCTCATTGCCGCCACCGATGACATCAGGACCCTGCTAGACAATGGAGAGCCCGCGGTCCTCATCCTCCTGGACCTGTCAGCCGCCTTCGACACGGTATGCCACCACACACTACGCACACGCCTCCACGATGCCGGAATCCAAGAGAAGGCCCTGGACTGGACCACCTCCTTCCTCTCCGGCAGAACACAGAGTGTCCGCCTCCCCCCCTTCCGCTCCGAGGCCACCGAGATCATCTGCGGCGTACCCCAGGGCTCATCCCTCAGCCCAACGCTGTTCAACATCTACATGGCACCACTCGCCCACGTCGCCCGACTGCACAACCTCAACATCATCTCTTACGCCGATGACACCCAGCTGATTCTCTCCCTCACCAAAGACCCCCACACCGCCAAAACAAAACTCCACGAAGGAATGAAGGCCGTCGCCGAATGGATGAGGAACAGCCGACTGAAGCTGAACTCTGACAAGATGGAGGACCTCATCCTCGGATCCACCCCCTCAGCCTGGGACAACTCCTGGTGGCCGACCGCACTGGGAGCAGCCCCAATACCCACCGACCACGCACGCAACCTAGGAGTCATCCTCGACTCCACCCTCTCCATGACTAAGCAGGTCAACGCCATCTCTTCCGCCTGCTTCAACACCCTCCGCATGCTCCGCAAGATCTACAAGTGGATCCCCACCGAAACGAGAAGAACGGTCACCCAGGCCCTCGTCAGCAGCAGGCTGGACTACGGAAACGCCCTCTACGCTGGAGCCTCTGCCAAACTCCTGTACGGCTGCAACGCATCCAGAACGCCTCTGCACGCCTGATCCTCGACATCCCTCGCCGCAGCCACATCACCCCTCACCTGAGAAACCTGCACTGGCTCCCCGTCAACAAGAGGATAACCTTCAAGCTCCTCACCCACGCACACAAGGCACTGCACAACACCGGACCTGCGCACCTCAACAGACGACTCAGCCTCTACACCCCCGCCCGCCAGCTTCGCTCCGCTGACTTCGCCACAATACCCTGCATCCGAAGAGCGACCTCCGGCGGCAGATCCTTCTCCCACCTCGCCGCCAAAACCTGGAACACCCTCCCCATCCGCCTTCGGCAGACCCAAGACCTGCTGACCTTCAGAAGACTCCTGAAGACCTGGCTCTTCGAGAAGTAGCAGCACCCCTCCCCCCCCCCCCCTCAGCGCCTTGAGACCCTCACGGGTATGTAGTGCGCTCTACAAATACTATGATTGATTGATTGATTGATTGTTCCACCCTACTACGGGTTAGGGTGAAGAGCGTTATTTAAGCCAAGGTGGTTCATCTTTTTTGTGGTTTTGTTCTTTTGCTATAGGTGGTCTACTACTGCGCCCCTGTGTTTGGTTCCCTGTTTGCTGTCTTTATGTCAGCCTGGCCAGCTGGCATGTTTGTTGCATTTTGGGGTCTGTTCGGGAATTAGTGGTGTGGTAGAGTGTGTTTGTTGTTTTTTGGTTAGAAAGGGTGAAGATGAGTGTAGTCTTATTATTATTTGCTGTACTTACATTCATGGTCCATTGCAATTACATTCGTGGTCCGTTGCAATTATTAGGTTGCTTATTCAGTTTTGTATAATGCATGCAATGTTTCCATCTGTTTTCACATGCACTTTTAGTGTGTGTTGCTTGTCCAGTTGTGCATAATGCATGCAATGTTTATCACCTGTTTTCTTCTTGCATCTGTATCGCTTTGCATTGTTATATGGTAAACACCATGCACTAGTCTAATGTTATTCTGTGTAAAGAAAGGAGATATGTTATACCTGCTGCTCAGCCTGTGTGACTGGGTGTGTGGAATGTTGGTGTGATGATGCTGTGGAATGTTGGATGAGTGTAGCATCAGTTGGAGGATGGGTAAGCAGCAGGAAGGCTGCTCCTGGTGGGGCTCTTCCTAACATCTTACCTGATAAACCTACTTACCTATCTACCTTGGAACTGGACGTCTTCTTTGTACAACAGTCATGGTGGGAGAGAGCACGGTGCTAGGAATGAGCATCATTCAACCCACCCTCAAACTATACTGAAGGCTTAGAGAGCGCTACCACAATCTGTGTTTATGGCTTTAAAACCTGAAAATTCCAGGACCTGTGGCCTGCACCAGGATTGCTCGCTTGCTGGAAAAGATATTTGGAATTTTACAGTTTGAAAAGTTCTGCAGCATGCATAGTCAGCATCACCTAACTGTTGTGACTGAGTGCAGTTTGATTCATTCTACCACCATTACTCCCCGCTCTCCATTGCAAGCAGGGCATACGCACTCACCCACACAGCTTGGACAGAAGGTAAGATTTGGTGACATCGAAAAATGGCGGCAGTGGAGGAGAGCACAATGGAAATTCTGGCCACTGTGGGGAATAGCAGTCCACACATCAACTGCTCTTAGATACACCAAAACCATACAGGGAGCTGAAAGTCACTGGCAAGCAGTCTGCTTTTATAATGCTAGTTACTCTGGTGGAGCCCCTCACCCTCTCACACACACCTACCCACCACACCTGGAACCCATTAACAATCATGGAAATGTCCATACAAAAATGCACCCCAAGAGGACGGTCTCCCAGCAACTTCCTCAGTATGCAGTATCATCTGAAAGACTGATGCAGCATTCCTGTGGGAGAACTGTGGAAGCAAAAGAGTACACCAAAATGAAGCCCAGTCAGTGTTCCCACATTTCACTGGATCAGAGACGGTGTTAAACCTCAATTTCATGAGGCAATGTGTCCGTGGTAAAGCACCTCGCAAGTATAAAAATTAGAAAAATTCAATCAATTGAATGAATGATTGGGATTGAATGAGCCCACTCAATAACTGAGTTCTAGAACAATAAAAAGTTGAAGGGTTTTATTACAAAATTCAAAAATATACCATTATGTAGATGAAAAACCTTTATGGCGGTACTGCAGTAATTTCATCCTGCAGGAGTGCTCACTTCTTTAGACTTTTTACTGTGCCTGTTCCTGTCTTATTCTACCTCTTCTGCAAGGAGAGTTTACTTGGTTCTTGCTCCTCTCCACTTAGTACCCTTCTTAAAACCCCTCCTACTTTGACTCGTTCCACCTCTGATCCTTTGAACCTGTCCTTGGGGGGCACATGAGGGGAGGTTCCCTCTCCCTGACCTGCTGCTGGGGATACAGATGGTCAGTCACAGTGAATCGGGTAGTTCACTTAGGGAATCTGGCAAGGAGGAAGGAAATATCAAGAACACAGGCTCAAACTGTAGCATAAAGACACCTTACTGATTAATGTCCTTCTGTCATTTCAGCTTTCTTGATATCACTCCTGTTTATTTACCAACAACCTGGTGGCTTTCGCTGTCCAAACTAATGCTGGCAGCAGTAGTCTCTGCCTCCAGCCACCAGAGCAGGACACTAAATAGGTTTAGCTGCTCTGAAGAGCTATAATAGAAGAGAATGATCACAATGTCAGAATATTACCTTTGTGGAAATCAAACTCGTCTGTTTATATTAAAGGATATTACCTAACTGAAATTTGATCAGTATGCTATTGCGAGAATGAAGACTGACAAATGAAATGAAAAGGCAAAGACTACATCGACCACAATGCCATGGGGCCCTACCAAACGCACACACCAGTGATAGTTATTTTGCTTCTTTCACTGAGTGCCACTACAATCTGTTGTGATGAATAAATGTTAGATTCTTTAAATTGAGCTAATTTAGATTTTTTTTTTACAAAATGCTAATGAAAAGCAACTAGAGAAAGATCATACAGTTGAGTCACCAATGAAGGCTTTGGTGTTTAGTGATGAAGAGGTAATATGTAAATGCATCTAAAAGTGAAGAGTAATATTTAGGTGATCAGCAAAATCAAATGTAGTGGAAATGGAGGGCTCCATATGAGAATATTGAAGGTGCAGCAGCAGAGCCGATTGAATGGGGAAAAAATCTAAAATGTGTGAACAATGTCACCTCTAACACATTGAGTCTGGTCTTCGTGGAGTACTGACTTGCAAGAACCGGTAAGCTATGGTTTCAGTCAGGGCCAAAAACCTAGGAGATCCACTAGCAAGAGGCCCAGGAGGTCCTCATTATGTTTGACTGCAGAGGAGGCATTGAGGTGGATGCTTTGTAGTGAGATGTTAGAGGAATGACCATGTCAGAGGTGCTCAGTGCTGTCATCAATTATGTTATTTGAGATGTAATCAGTGATGTTATCAATGATGTCATAGAACATGTCACTATGAGAGTTGTATTAAGTAAGGTCATAAGCATAGCATGGAGAGTGTGCGAGTTATAGTTACTTCCATTAATTATAATTGGTGAATTTCAGTAGTTTGCAGACTTTAAAATGTTATGTTTTAACTAACATTTACATCTAACTATAACAGCACTTTAATTCTTGTTTTTTCTTTAAATTTCTGAGGTTATTTTCTAATGCAAAGTAAAATATTATTATCATACCTAACTATACAAACACTTTAACCTCTGTTTTTTTGAGTGAATATCTGAGTTTCTCTAACATAAAGTAACAATATCAGGGGGTGTCATTTTAAGTAAGGCAAACCTACTGGCTATGTCAAAGGATCATAACACCAAAATATAAAGGGAGGCCTATTGGCTTTATCAGGGGGTCCGCACATCAACATGTATAAAGCAGACCAATTGGCTTTGTCAAAAAGTCACCACAATAATTTATCAATAGTCATAATCCAATGTATTCCTAATATATACACACTTGGCAATGCTCAATAATATTTATTGTCACAACAATATTTAAAATAAAGCATTTTTATTCATAACAACCAAAACATGTGCGTGAGGACTTTTTTAACACTCTTCAGGTCCCAAAATGCAACCGCAAGGAGTCCCCGCACTCCAGCTGAAGAGCTTACAGCTCTAGCTCTGAGTTCTTTAAAATGTATAGTAACCTCTCAGGGGTCATACATTAAATGACTTACCCAGGATACTTAAAGTGTATTTTTAGCATTTCTGGGTGGCTGATGTGCCTCCTGCATCTCCCACCCCACAACACTTTTATATATCATTGGTGGTGTCCCTGTCCCTCCCTGGGGCACAACGACAACTACAATGTTCTTTACAAAGCCCATGCAGGGCAATATGGAGGGCTCCTGAGAGAAAGTAGTGAATATGAGTGAAATTGAGCCACCTCACTACTTCAATAATGAGGCGGTGAGACTGCGACTCATTTTCAATTTTTTAAATTCTGTTTTATCCATAGCCAAGCTTTAGTTAATATTTGTTTTTGGTAGCATGTTAAGCCTTCTCCCAAGCTGTCACTTCTTTTTTTTTAAAAGCTCCTTTGGGTTCCACGGCTCCACCCTAAATCTACTGGCAGAGCGGGGAGCCTACTAATCTATCATGCCCAAGCTGGCTGTCCATTTGCCAGCACATTCAGTGCTGGCGTGGGAAATGGCACCTTCCTACTTCCGTCAGCTCCATGGGGGCAGGGTGAGGCGCTGTGGGTCTTGCTCCCCTGGTCACTGTGAGTGGGAGGGCACACAGCATTGTGAGTGGTGCGCAACAGTGCCCTGCTTCTCTTTCATTTGTGGTCTAGCGAATGGTGTCCCAGGACCCTTGACAACCCTGCACCACCACAGTGAGATGAGCCCCCGGGGGGGCCTTACTCTACCTGGGGGAGGAAGTCATATGCACCCCTCCTCACCATATGTAAAAAAAACAAATGTGCGGAATCCCCAGGCCCTGGCCCACCCTGGCGGAATTATGATTGAAAAAGACGGGCCCCCGCCCTTTTTAAAAAAAAAAATATTTGCCACTGTATGTAGGTATTACAGCAGTACGGTCAAAAAATACTTCGATTTTGGGCCAAGCCTACCACAAGGCCTAGGGAGTCAGGATATCCCTACCCAACGTCTGGGTAAAGGTCTACCTTTCAGTCACATTTGGTTTACTTCCATTCAGCTGTTTTGGCTGTACCGTTGTCTAGAGTTAAAATGGGAAATTGCACAGGGAAAATTGTTTTGGGACCCCTGGTTTTCTCTGCCCCACTTGACTGATCAGCCCTAAATTTTCAAGGAAGGAGCTGAAGTACTTGAACTCTTTTTTGGATAGCTTTTTGATTATTCGTCAAACGGCGCTAAAGGTATTAGCAAAACAAAATATCAATTTTCTCCGTCCTAACTATAACTACACAGTGACAACTACGTATGCGTGTGTGCACGTGTGTGTGTGTGAGTGAAAAACCTGGTGTTATTGTGACACTGATGAACTCAAATATATTTGCAGTAAATAATAAGAGGTTTTAGCACTGAGCTCGACTGAGGGCGCTCTGGCTTGCTTTATCTAGGCACGCCAGGCATGCTGCTTTCATGGACATGCAGCTTTAAGAAGCCACTTGACCACCTCCCCTAATAAAACTACTATAGACAATTATCTTGTTGAGCTCAAAGGGGTGTGGCCTCTGCTGAAGAGGGTAGTGTGGCTGTTCCATCAAGAACTAACCCTACAGTCAAAAGTAAGTTGTTCATCTCACAGCATGACAGCAGGAACTTTTGCATTCCAAAGCCAATCGGACCTATACACCCAGAGCTCAAACGTTTGATGGCTAGGATGACCAGATTTTGAAAATCAAAAAACTGGACTGCCACAAACATAAAAGTAGGACTACCATTTTGCATCCCCCATGCGGCACAGGATGACTTAATTGATAGCACTTGTCAACATATGAAAGACAAACAATAAGGCACTAAGGAGAATTAAATGCAACTTTTCGGTGCAGCATTATCTGTGTTAACAGATAACTTTCTTATGAGGATGCTTATGAAAACTTGCCTCAAATCACCTTCTCAGAAAACCAGGACATGTGCTAAATTTACTGACGTTTGCCGAGATAGATGGTGAAAAACAGGACTGTCACAGTAAATGTGGGATGCCTGGTCACTTTAACTATAATGACTACACTTAACCCCATAGAAGGACTACACTGGTCCATCCCACAAACATTTAAGAGAGCCTATATGTTAGAAAGACAAGATCAATCTATGAAATCTATTGAACCATTTCAAAAAGCTTTGCCTAGTCTAAAGATGACAATAAGGAGACCTCAAGTTACCCGATGAGTAGTTCAGTCTATTTTTTTCTTTGCATTTTGGGGCTTGCAGTTTTGTATATATAAAAGTAAAAACAGAACTGATGGCCCTCCTTTTAATGCCTATGATGGATAACGAGCCTTGCCTTATTATGAGGGCCGCTTACGGGAGAAACATTATTGCAGTTGATGGAGCAGGATAAATGAAAAAATTTTAACCTCCTAATAATTTTCGTAAAATAATTAATAAACATGTTCGTTTAAGTAAATAACCAACAATGTATGTTACATGTGAAGGGTTAAAGGTAACACGCTATTTTATGTGCAAATTAATCTACTTATAATTGTTGACGTGGCTAACATAATCTAATATTTGCGTACTAATAAAATAATAAACGCATGATTTGTGCTTTGAAAATAAAACGTGTGGTGGCAAAATAAAGCGATGGTAAGTAAAGGACGGCTTTATATGTTGCTTTTTGCTAGGTAATACCTAATTGGGGTACGTAGAAAGACGGGAGGGAAACGAAAGGGTTTATATTCTTTATTTTAACAATATTTTGTTTATCTTTGAAAATAGTGCGCTTAGGCCTGTTGAGCAGCGATATAAAATGGCCGTCATGAGCTAGAGTACGCATGTGCAAGAAGCCATGTGGAAAAGGAGAAAGGCTGTGAAAAAGAATGACCACGTGTTCGTGCTGAGAGCCTAGGATGGAAGTATGGTCAAGGCTATTGTGAACTACATGTCGTAATTTCTGAAGATTAAGAATTTCAAAAGAACGCCTGGCTTATTTTTGTATTGTTGGACTTGGCCCTCTATACAGGGTCACCACCAAACTTTTTGCCTTTACCACTCCTGTTTTCTGAAACCATTTCTGATGTTTTACACCTGATTGGTAGATCTATGACTTATAAGTCCCTTGTATATAGTCCCACGTGTACCCAGGACTTGTAAATTAAATGCTACTAGTGGGCAGTAGCTCTCATTGTGCCACCTAGTTAAAGTAGCCTTATAAAACATGTCTCAGGCCTGCCATTGCAGCCTGTAGTGCAGTTGTAAACTGCAAATTCGACCTGGTAAAAAAACATTTTGTCAGGCCTAAACCTTCTTTTTTAATACATATAAACCACCCATAAAGTAGGTCGTAAACAGACAATAGAAGAGGGTTCATTGCATTTAAAAAGTAGGACATGTGTTTTTATGTTTTACATGTCCTGGTAGTGAAAAACTCCTAAATTCATTTTTCACTACTTTAAGGTCTCCCTCTGCCTTAGGATAACATTGTGTTACCTTGTTGCATTTATTAAGTGCTAACTTTTGATTGGAAGGAGGTAGAAATATCATGTTTGGACTCAAATAAATGGTAATTTAAAATCGACTTTAATGGCAAAGTTGGATTGCAATTTTGAAAATGCCACTGTTAGAAAGTTGGTATTTTCCTGCCCGAAAGTTTCTGAGGCCTTCTATGAGTTTCCAGCTGTCTGGACCTGTTAATTTCTACCCCATCAACAATGGGATCAAATGTATGGCCTCCTGTGGACACATCATCTAGTCACAGTGGTACTGCCCGGAAACCAACACACGTGCTGATTGGTGGTTGTGCTGGACACTTTTACTGGACACAGCACTACTGATTGGAAACCAACATACGCACTATTGGTGGTTCTTCTGCACAGTTTCATTGGACAGTGAGTGTTTACCTGGGAACCAACGTTGGTGCTTCTTGGTGCTTTAGCCATACACTCTTATTGGACATTTTTACATGCGCTTTCATAGGGCAATCTTGTATTCTGTTTTCTTTTATCTCAGGAATGTGATTTTCTTCTGTCACTTTGCTGTGCGCACTATCTCTGGCATCGATACATTAATTTGGAGTCCTGGATATTCGAATTGTGTTGGTTGGTCCATTGCAATTTTAACTAATTTCATACAATTTACTCAACTTTGAGATTTTAAGTACAAAATGCATTTTGATACTCCAGTCAAATTTTTACAGAGCATACGGAAACCTCCCATTCTCTGGACTAGATGGAAGGAAGACTATATCACATATATGAAGACTACGGATGAGGAATGGATTAGAGTGGAAAGGAAATAAATCTTCTGTTACACTGTTTAGGCTCAGATGGTCAAGTGATATTTAGAACATTACCACAAGTTTTACCACTGGAAGGTCAAAGAGATATTGATGTTTATGAGGAAGCATTAATGAGATGGAGTATCAATTTAAACCCACCACAAGTAATGCTTTCATCAGATTCAAGTTTTATCCTAGAGCATAAAAAAGGAGAGTCCTCTTTGATGAATTCCTTACTGCCTTGACAGCTCTATCGATCACATGCAATTTCGGACAGGGCCGGACTGGGAACCCAAAGCAGCCCTGGCAATTTCGTCAAACCAGCCCCCTCACCGTGCGCAGTGAGCAAGCCTGACCACTACAAGGGGAGTATGGGGGGGGGTGCAAGTGTGAAGCACTGGCTGGCCCCAAGAGGCTGGAAACGAAAGCGAGTGGATAATGCCTGCTTGCTGCTTTTGTTACTGGGGGCTGATATTGCAGAACCGCTGCAAAACCAGTCCCCAGTAATAAAATTGGCCCCCACCCTTCCAGCCTCCCAGGGAAACGCCTGATGCCTAGTACAGCCAGTCTGGCCCTGATTTTAGCCCTATGACTGATGAAATGATTAGAGATCAGACAATTGTTCATGTCAAGAGTAAGAAGATTCAGTAACAGCAATAGAACAGTCTGTAAAATGGATGTCATCGGTCA
Source organism: Calotriton arnoldi (assembly GCA_963921515.1). Taxonomy (NCBI): domain Eukaryota; kingdom Metazoa; phylum Chordata; class Amphibia; order Caudata; family Salamandridae; genus Calotriton; species Calotriton arnoldi. The sequence continues at coordinate 912,676 of CAWUFW010004459.1, forward strand.
AAATTAATACTATGAATATGTATAGTGCAGTGGATGTGTGTAGTGTGAGCCAATCTGATGTATGTAGTGTGAGCAGTTCTTGTTCTAATAATTCTGGGTTAAATATGATGGTCAAAAAAATGTGGGAAAGTGGTAGAGAATAACAAAAGCATTGTTTTCTCCATTAAGGAAATTGGTATAAGTGATAAAGACGAGGCAGTCAAAAAAACACCTAAGTGTGTAGTTAAAGTCTTAGGAATTGAATTAAAACTTATGGCAGATTCTGATTCACCATTGGCCATAATCACCAGAAGAGAATATTGTTGGAGAAGTTTGACAATATATTAGGTTTTGGGAAGCTATGAACTATGGACAAAATTGCAGAGAGTTTTGATGGTTCCACCATCGATATTGTTGGATATAAATGTGTTATGACTGAGCACAAAGGAAGGAGTGCTCAGATAAAATGATATGTTGCTGTGAATGTATTAGAGATGAAGGACCAATGGACATTAGGAATAATATTGAGCCCCAGGAGTAAGGAGCCTGTATTGATTCTCACAGAAGGGAATAAAGAAAGTAATGTAATTGAACAATTTCCTAAAGTGCTTAATGACAAATTGCGTACGTTAACCAACTTTTCCTATAAAATTAAGATGCAAAAAAAAAATGATGTGTCAGTAATGCAAAAGTTAAGAGGAGTATCAGTAAATGTGAGACAAGCATTGAAGGTCATGCTGAGTGAAATGGTGGAGGAAGGCATAATTGAAGAGCTTGAATATTCTGAATGGGTGTTTTCCAAAGTTTTGAGATGAAAAGTAGAAAAACAAGATTGTGAGTTGAGTTGAGGGCATTGAATGCTAATATTGTAGTTGATTGCCATCCTCTGCCTTACAGCAATGACGTTGTATGTATGCTGGAAGGCACTAACATTTTCTTCAAGTTAGATTTTAGGTCTGCTTATCATCAGATTGAATTGACTGGGGATTCTAAACATGTCACTACTTTTCTCACTGGCCTCTGCACCATCCATGTTCAAAGGGCAATGTTTCACATTTTCAAGGACATTGTTTTGTGAAGTGTTTTCAGGACGATATCATTATATTTTCAAAAAGTGAACAGGAATATTTAGCACATAATTATGAAGTATGCAGCAGATTAGAGAAAAATGGTTTAACATTGAAAGGATCCAAATGCAAATTCTTTCATCACTTTGAAGAACATTTAGGCCATTCCTTTTCTGGTGATGGTGTGGTGCCTGAAAAATCAATTGTTGATGCTATCCTCAAGGCTCCAGCACCAGTAAATAAGGAACAACTTTTCTTCACTGGAATGTGTGAATATTATAGCAAGTTTATTGAGGATTTTGCAATTGGAATGGAACATTTGAGAAAAGTGATAAGGAAGAATGCTGAATATGTATGGAATGATAATCAGCATCAAGCATTTCTATGTATCAAATATGATACCTTGGAAGCACTGATATCGAAACCTTTCTGCATGAACAAGGAGTGTATCAGCAGTGTTGATGCTAGTTTATATGACATTCAAGGGGTGTTGTCACAAAGGTGTGGGAAGAAAGAGTGAAATGTGGCTTTTGCATCTAGGACTCTTAACGATACTGACAGAAGGTATGTTGTGATTGAGAAAGAATTGTTGGCATGTGTTTGGGCCATAGAACATTTTAGGATTATGTATGGGGTAGTCGGTTCATTTTAAGGACAGATCATAAACGTCTTGTCAACATGCTGTCACAGAGTGAAGGGTGGAATGCTACTGCACGTATTGCAAGGCTAACTTCAAGGTTGCAGAAGTATAGTTGGACATGATTGCTACTATAAAAGACATTGTTTCTGGAAACTTTGAGGTGATTACTGAGGAGAAGCAGATCGAGAGTGAAACCAAGGATGAACTATATATAGCAAGCGGTCAGGAAGTGTGTAATGGAGGTTGGCCTAAGAAGGAGAAAATGACCCCTGATATGCTACCATTTTAAAGGTATCTGGGGAATTGGAAGTGGAAGGTGAAATACCATTTAAGGTAGGTAAATGTGTTCCTCCAGGTGCAATTCAAGAAGTGATTTTAAGTTTCGCCCATAATTGACATCCTGGCATGTCTCATGAAAATACTCATTAGGAGTCGGACATGTTTTTGGTGGTCAGGGATAGAATGAATGGCAGACAAAGTAATAAGGGAGTGTGAGGTGTGTGCTAATGGTGGAAAAACATTAAGAGTCAAACCTGCACCATTGAAACCAGTTGTATGGCTGGAATTTTCATGGGAAAAGATTTTATTCAATATTTTAGGACCATTTTGTTTTCTACCACAGGAAGCATGGTTCACTTTGGTGTTGACTGACTATCATTCAAAGTGGTTAAAAGTGAAATTTGTTGCACAAGCAACTACTTATGCTGTTATCGATTCTTTTTTTAAAGAAGTCTTTGCAAGGAAAGGATGTCCTGAAGTGTTGATTACTGATAATGGTGTTCTACTCAAATCATGGGCAATAGAGACTTTCTTTAAACATTGCAACATACAGCATGTTACCACTGCTTTGTATGAACCTCGTGGTAATGGTCTTGTAGAGAGATGTAATTCTATTTTGAAAGATTGTGTGGTGGAGGCACGTAAGTTTGGCTGTGAGTGGAAAAATGTGTTGAGAGAGAAGTTGTGGACATATCGCATAACACCTCATTCGGTTACTGAAGTCAGTCCATTCAAATTACTTAAAGGTAGAGACCCAGTCTCCAAGCTGTGTACATGGTGGTGTAAGAAAAGGAGTTGAAATGTTGCAGGGGATTGTGATTTGAGTCATGTTGGTAGAAGAATGGAGGAAAAACAAAGGAAAACAAGAGTGGTATGATTCAAAAAGGGAAATCAAGGAACCTGCATTTGTAGTAAGGGATTAGGTGAGCAGCCTCAGGCAGGCTGAGAATACTAACTAAAGGTGCCCCAAAGTATGGTAAGGCAATAACAGTCATAAAGTTTTCACCAATAGTGTTAGATGGTGCAGTGTGGAATGTCAGAAGAGTTCTTAAGTGCAAAGGAATGGTGCATCATGATATGTTTAAGTAGGTGGTTGCGGAGTGCTGATTTCTTCGTTAGAATCAACAGAATTGAACAGGAAAATGTGCATCTGAGTGGCTAGGAATGTGGATTTTGTGAGGACAGTGAGTGTGAAATAAGGCGGCAGAGTGACTTGGATTCAGATATGAGGAGTGATGAGGTGAGTGATGAGGTGGCTTCAAGAGTTAAAAATATTAGCAGGGATAGTCATCCTGTTAAATATGAAGATTTTATGTAAGAGCTTTGGTATATTGTTTCTAATTCTTATTAATTTGTTTTCCCATCTATTTTCCATTGTTTTTATTTATTTAAAGGACGGTGATGTGTTGCACAGTCACTTAATGTTTACATCTCTCCTTTGTATGTTTTATGTATATTGTTTGCTTGACCTACATTCGTTAGTGAATGTTTTCTGCTATGCACTGCCTAGAATGCAGACTGCTGGTGTGGGGTTTCTCCTGCCTGCTGTGTGACTGTTGGGCGGTGCATGCTGTGCTGCTGTAATAAAGACCCTTGCCTTATGCTTCGATGAATTCATGCTTTGTGGCAGGTACAGCGAGCATACAGCAGCAGCAACGGCGTGAAACATGGCCAGAGACGAGAGGAATGGGGGTTTGAAAAGAGTGCAAGATGAAAGGGGAGGGGTCATTGTCATTCCACCTGAAGTTAATTAGCCACCAACTGTGAAGTAATTGGAAGACCCCAGAAGTCCATGCAGCTGCCAGTGATGAATAAAACTGCGCGCTTGGTTTCAGGCTGACCTCAGTTGTGCATCTGTGGAAGAGATAGGCGGTGAAAGTGGGTCATGTGAAATAGACACTTTATGGTGAATAGCTCACCTGAATGTTGGGAATTCGATAACTCATTATTGAATCCTTATATTCTTAAAACTAAACAAGCCAAAAATACATGGAGTTGCTGAACTCACCGAATCATAATTCTCGGTGTGTAATTGCCTCTACACCTAAAAGGTACACATAATGTAGTCAACGTGTCATAATTGTGTTCTATAAATCCAATGGACTGCCCACTCGGAGGAAGCCTGAGGGCAGTCACCAGAGAGAGGCCAAGGAGAGAATGTGCATGACGCTGACTTCCACCTCACACTATAAGTGATCCCCCATTGGTTAAGGCCTGGTTAGATGCCGAGACTTGACTCGCACCTCAGGCAGGCACTCGTGGAAGCAGGTTCCTTCTTCACGTGATCCTTGACTGAAAGGCAAAGATTTTGACTGATGGTGACGGCTCTTCCGGAAGCAGGGCAGGTTTATAGGAATCTCATTTCCGCCCCATCAATTAGCTCCGGCCATGCGACATTCATGAGCTCGTCCAGTCAGATAATGAGCGCGTATCTCTGCACCTCCGCGCGCTCGGCAGACATTTAAGAATCAGTCCATAACCGTCATTTCTCATTCAGGGACCACTTATCACAGGCGGAGCAATGTAATGACTCGGAAAGGTACAGTCGGAAAAATCAATCTGGGCGCAGAAAGGCTCGGAGGAGCGTGTAGGCTTTTCCTGTGGAGCGCTGGGGCGGATCAGCGCCTAGCAAAGCGCCCCGTCTTCATTTTACTCCGAGAGACCCCTCGAGTTCCCAAGAACCTGCACCCCCAGTCCGCTGCTGGTAGAGAGAGCTTCTAATACTAGCGGGACCCGGCACTGCAACCATTAGGTTTTTTTTTTAAATTCAGAAGAGGGGGCGCCCAGTGGCAAAGAGGGATCACGGTGCGCCTGACGCATGAATATGTCCATCCAGCCCCCCAGCTTCGCAGGAGCGCGGGAACCTTGCATATTACTGACTGCCCTAGCCCCGTCAGCCTTTCAAAGATACTGGCTTGTCTGAATTCACACTCGAGCTCACTATATTGTATTACACTTCTTGTTAAACATTTTGCACCGTTTTGCTTAGACCTTCCCCTATCAACAAGGCCATGCTTGATGCTTCTGGGGACAATCTAGAACCCGGAAGCGGACGGAGCTGCATAGAACCAAGTGCTTTAGGACCGACCCTGCTGGGAAACCAGGCTTGATCTTCAGCTATGTTTTCGCATCCAAACACGGAAGACAACATTAATTTGTACCAACAGACACAGACGCCCAGTGCTCCCCTGAGCACTTTTGGATTTACACCCTCAGGTGTGTAATACTTTAAATTTAACGGAAGCAATCCAGAACCACAACTTCCAGAACACATTGGATTGTCAAAAGAAAGATTAGGAGTGGAAACATGTCGACTTGGTGGCAATGAGTGAAGCGGTGACCCTAGGTTTCACGGGGAGCAGCATGACCCTGGTATCTGTTCGCAGAGATCAGGGTGTCATGGCAAAGGCAAGTGACGTGGCCGCCCAATATCTAGGACTCTACTTTTAGCAGGCGCTCCTTTTTAGGTCGAACCTGGGCAGCACATGCACTGCTGTAAGGCATGCAGTAGTGGAGTATGGCTTTGAAGCCCCGCCCACTCTCCGTCCATATTTTTAATTGGCGTTTGTCATTGTCCTTCGTAAACACTGGCTTCTGAGTCGTTATTAGGCTTGTTAGTCCCTCCTTGGTACCGCGTTGTCTGCATTTGTAAACTCCCATAATGACTAGACCTTTCACTGGTGGTGTTACATGGTCTGCTTTATAAGTCGGTGAGCACTATTTTATTTAATGCTCTTCCCCTATTCCACCAACTACCTCGCAGCACGCCGCACGCTTTTATTTGAATTTTTACTAATGGAGGTCCGCTTTAACTATAGCGGCAGTGGTTTTTTATTTATTTATTTTAGCAGCGGGGTCCGCATTTAGCGGCCGCGCTTACTTATTTATTAATTTATTTTGTTTACTAGCGCCCATGCGGCACTTTCACATTCATAGAGGCCATGCCCCTTTCTTTACACAAACCGAGCATAAAGAAAGGAACGAAAGAAAGGAAAGAGAGCGCGGCATGGGCGCTTTTACCCCAAAAAAGCATCTGTTTGTCAACTTGACAAACAGATGCTTTTTTTTTGTCAAAGCCCCCATGCCGCGGTTTCACTTTAATGTCGGACACGCCCCTTTCTTTAGACGTGGCTTGTCTAAAGAAAGGGGCGCGGCCTTCTTGAATGTGAAAGTGCCACAGGGGCGCTAGTAAAACAAGCATTTGCAATGCAATCGGTCTCGCCTTTGGGACCTTATATGTATTTAGCTATGCAGCACATTAGCCTGGGTGCTGATACATTTACTGTTCTTTAACATGGAGGGAAAGTAAGCACCAAACTGCGTGACACGCCATGTATGGGAACACATGGAGAGAAATATTGCCTTTCAGCTGGATATGGTATAATCCAAAGCTCTGTTTTTAATATAAATTCAGGGCCTTTGGTGGTCATATCACTGAAAATACAAGATTTGAAAAAAATATTATTGTCTACGGGAGCTCGTGGAAGACAATTTCTATGGACTGGAATCTAGAGAATGCTAAAGTGATTCTGGTATTTTACTGACCTCTGCTGGTCGTTTTCTATCAAGACAGTTAGATAGAGGCAATTGAATAGAAAAAGTCCCTAAGCGGAAGCAGACAAGTCCTAGGGCTGATCTCCAGAGCCCACAAAGTACATACACGTATAAGTATATACTAAAGTATATACAAGAGGTCTCGAACGCTCGACCTAAAAACAAATTTTGCAATGCAATAGGTCTCGCATTTGCGAGAGTTTAAGCTATTGCATTGCCAAGAGCTTAAACTCTCGTTAATGTGAGACCTATTGCATTGCAAATGCTTGTTAGCTAGAATGTTTCAGCCCAACCAGTCCCATTTACCACATTTAAGAAGTTCACCGCACTCTCAATTTCCGGGTGTTTCGGAGATTTACACTGCTCCTTCTGGGGCAGAGACCGCAGGTACAAAAGAGGCACAAAGAATCATTGACTGAGATCACGAACCTCAAGATTTGCTAGAACGGAAACAACAAATAAATACAAACTCTTAGACATGCTGCATCCAAAGAAAGCAAAAGAAATATAAAATATTCCCACCAAGTCAGAAAAGTGTTTTTGAAAACTTGCCAAAAGTATCATGCGACAATTAATTTGCTGCAGTCTGCAAACACATTTGATGAATAAGCACAAAAGATATCAGCCTCTTTCACAGTCGCTTCACAAAATCACGAATGTAGCATTTGATTTTCAGTAATATAATCGTGAGTAGAGATTGTATATATACATGCAGAGGCGGTAATCTAGATTTTGGTTTATTTCCAGGTAGAAATACATTAGTCATCTATTTAAATAGAGCTTCTGTGTGAGCTGGCACACTGAGGCAAGACAGCGCAGGAAGTGAAACCTGCTTCATGGAGCACAGAGCACTGTCGTGCAATAGCGAATAAAAACGATGATTCAGTCTGACAACAAACACCATTTTACATTTCCGTCGAGCCAGGGTGGTGAACTGGTGCTTAAATGCTGTAGAAGTGGTGATTGTTGTGGGGTGGCGTTTGCCCAGTGGGGCAAATCTTCCACCACCAAACAAATTTATCTCCTAGTCAGGCAAACACTGTTTAATATTTTTTCCTCAACGCCATGTAGCTCGCATAGTCCAACAAGCAAGGTGTCCAGACCTTGGCACAACATCTCAGACTTCCTACTTGTGGAGTCGCATCAGTCCATTCCCTATCTGGGAGCATGGGTCTGAGAACAGGACGCACCGGGTTTCAATGGCTGGTTGACGAATGCCATTGCTACCATTGCGCCTATGAGATCCCACCCCTCTAAGAGACCTAAACCCCCCCTGCCTTGGTTCTCTGAAATCCTTAAATCAGAGGAATCAACATGTAAATGATTAGAAAGGCAGTGGAGGTCTTAATATGATAAAGGCGCAAAAGCAATTTACCAGGCCACTCTCAAGAAATACCATAAGGCCATTCGGTCTGATCAAAAAACCTTTATTGCCACAACCATCGCTGAAGCTTCAAACAAACCGCAAGAATTTTTTTCTCTCTCCCATGGCAACTAACAATATCTTATCTCCTTCTATGGAGTTTTGCGAGGACCTCTCTGATCTATTTTTTTTGTTGGAAAAATCCAAGCCATCTAAGACCAATTCCCGGCACAGTGCTTCTCTAATCCAGAAGCTTCCTCCTACTCCCATTCCGGGCCATTATTGATCAGATTAGCCCCTATTACCTTAGAAGAATCTGTAACAGAATTCACAAGATGCAAGTCAGGCTCTCCTCTAGATCCCTGCCCCCCGGCCATACTCAAACTGGCTGCACCGATGGCTAATACTATCCTCAACAGACCAATAAACAAATCCCTTGATCGGCGATGGCCCCTTCCTGCTGGAAACAAGCTATGCTGATCCCCCTACTTAACAAGCCATCGGCCGACCCTAAGGTTCTTAGTAACTTTAGGCCAATCTTACTCCTTCCAATGGTTGCAAAACTATTGGTTAAAACTGTAAACAGGCAGATATTGCACTTTCTGCAGTTGAATCATCTGCTCTGAGCAGCAGCAGAAACATTTCACATTGTACACTGTAGAGCAGCGCCCAGTGGCGTAACACAGGCCTGCGGCCCCTGCGGAGTTGGGGGCCTGAGCAGCAGGGGCCCCCCTTAGCACAGTACTCTGGCCCGAGAACTCCTGATTAAATCCGGAGCGGAGGCCCCTCCATGTACCTTGCAGGGGGGCACCCTCAAGTTTCATTACGCCACTGGCAGCGCCCCTTTTTTCTCCCCCGATGTACTATTTTTTAGGTCTTGCCTAGCGTTGGAGCTTCTGTGAGGCGTCTTGTAATCAATAAGATTTCTGAAGTGGAGTTGAAGCCCCGCCCATCATTTTGATTGGCTGGCGTCACCGTTTATGCTAAACGCTGGGTCGTGATTGAGAATGAGGCTTTTTTGTTACCGCCCTGTCTCCTTCTTGGACGGCCCATCCGGACTGGATTTTTTACTTGCGGCATTATACATTCTCCTTTAACTAAGGGGTAAGCACTATTTGTTTTCATTTGGGTAATGGCGACAGCTTGTTTCAGTCGCCTTTGGCAAGGGCAGCCGCTTGTTTATATTTGCATCGTGTTTTCACTTAAAGTGAAATCGCGATGCAAATATAAACAAGTGGCTGTTCGCCTAATGGCGACAGCTTGTTTTTTAATGTTTTCCTAACCTCGGACTCTCCCGCACCCTTACATATTCCCGGAAACCACATGACACAGGCCCGCACTGTTTCTTGATTTTGGAGGAAAAAGGAAGTTTCAGTTCTCGGCCCGCGATCTGAAGCAAGACTCAGAGACCACAGCCCGAGCGCCTCGAGTGGCCGCCGGAGAGGTACGAGCTTGCGAGGTCCGGGAGTTCCAAAACCGAGGCCCCCGTGACGTTGTTCGCCCTGAGCCCCTCATATTCTTTTGTCACTCTCGTAAATAGTTCACTCTGGGGGTCCCGGGTTTTACGCGGCGATATCTCCTACCGTTATTTATTTCTTCTACTCCCTGAACTGTGGAGCTCTCGGGGTCAATGCGCCCGCATGAGGTTCCGTCTCTGTAAATTACTTTGCGGGTTAATGTGCCTACTACAGATATCTGTTTAGCCCGCGCCTTGTATTCCGGTGCAAACGGATTGGCTCAGAGGAGTTATGCCTTTGTTACTGCGAACAATATTTTACCAGGAGGCTACAACTTCCAGTCGTGGTAAGGTAGCTCAGGTGGTGGACGCGCATTATGCACTAATCTGTGTAAGCTGGAGGTAAGTTATAGTTCAGTTTAGATAGATCTCTCATATGATAATTAGTTCATCCTCTGTCGATATTTGGATTACTTACACAGGTCTGTCGATTTTGGAGCTGTGGATCCGGGTTCGAGTCTCGATGGCAGCGAAAACCTCCTGGGATTTTTGGGCAAATCACTTAATCTCCCCGTGCCTACCCTCCCAAAAATGAATCTGTCCTTGTGTAACGTAACTGGTGCTCATATAAAGCGCTCCAGTACCTTCGGGTCGAGTTTGCGCTACATAAAACTCTCCCAAAACAGAGATAGCTTTGTAGGGTTAGCTGCTCCCCCCCCCCCACCCCCCGGGCAAAATAACTCACGACACGCATTAATGTTCTATTCCCATCATCAAAATTTAAGGGGTTTCTGCTCCTACTATATAATTTTTGGGGTACGGTTGTTGCAATAAAAAGGAGCACTTATTTTAATCTAAGAACTCGCGAAATGTTGATGAAATGGCTGCACGGCGCTAAAAGTCAGACAAGAAAGAGGTGACTGATTAGTGTTTCTTTGTATGCCTTTAACTTTCTGATCCCCTCCCCCAGGCCCCCCTGCAACCCGCCTTCCTTGCTATTCGGCACCTGGTTGGAATTATATGGTGGTGTGATAGCTGAACCAGCCAGAGGCCCAACGTTGGGGAATTGGCTCAGCTTTTTTATTTCCACGTTTTTTCTTTTCATGAAGAGTCACTAAGTCGGCAACGTTCCATTATTATTATTTGCAGATTGCTAATTATTTTTATGAATATTAGACGCGAGGTTGTGTCGAGAAAAGGAGCCTAACGCATTTGGTGGCTTTGTAGAATGTAAAATCGACAATCTCGGCTAGTTGGCTAAAGAAATAGGTCTCGTTCTTGTTAAAGTTATTAAGGGGTGAAGTTATAAACATGGAGCAGTGTAACAGCGTGCGTCACTAAGATAATAGCATTTTCCGGAATAGGGCATATTTATTTGTGACGGGTTGGTGAGCGTACAGAGCAGCCACAAGCAGCAGAACAAGCATTTGCAATGCAATAGGTCTCACATTTACGTGTGTTTGAGCAATTGACATTGCAAATGACAATGCCTTTTATTTTTGTTTCCGTTTTTAAAACATAAATAAAAGGCATTGTTATTTACAATGTCAATAGCTTAAACTCGCGTAAATGCGAGCCCTTTTGCATTGCAAATGCTTGTTTTTATTAGGTGAAGATGGGAAACGTTTGTCTTCACAACTTTGCATGGTCCTAACAAAATATATGTTTGAAAAGTTGGAAAAATTCTCTCTCAGATTTCATCCTATGTTTGGAGTGGATTTCAAACACAAAGAATCCCTGGAGCAATGCTGTATATCTACAACAACCTTAGACTTACATAGTCTTTGCTGAAGGTCTGCCCATTCATTGTTTAGTGCAAAGTGAGACTTGGGGAAGAGGGTCTTTTTGATCACAGGTTACACTCTAGACATCTTGGCTCCATTCACAGTGAAGGTATGCTGGTCCAAGACCCAGTTTGGTGTGATTAGGATAAAGGGGACTGCTTGTTACACCCCTGGATAGTCTTCAAACCTCCTCCAGCGGGAGAAAGGTTCTGCCATCATGATTATCCTTCAGAATGGTGCAATGTGGAATAGTATTCAGTAAGGTAAACAGGATGTGATGAAAAAGGGAGACGTTTACCCTGAGAAACCTCTTAGCCATTGTATAGGGAATCACCCCAACCACTGACTACTGTACTGCATAAAAGTGGCACCTCACCCTGAACTCCTCAGAACACGTCTGAGCATGTGGTAGAATAGAGGAGAAAGAAGTCTCCTGATTGTGACCTGTGAAGAGATCTGAATGGCTGATAAGTGGTATTCAAGGGTCAGTCGGCTGCCTCCCGTGTTGCTCCAGGGACACAAGAAACTGCTAGAGGTCTTTATTCAAAGTGACCAGTTACAAGTGCTCCCTCATTGGCCCTGCTGGTGAACTCAGCTGGAATGAAGCCTGTTTAGTAGGTGCTGTCTGTGAGATGCTGGGAGACCTAGAATGACCCTGGGGAAGCTTCTGCAAGAAGAAGGAAACTGCTTCCACTTCCTGAAGATGCAAAGGAAGATCTTCAAATGGCTAGCAAGCAACACTAGAAGTTTGTCATTCCCACCCTAGTCACCTGCAAGAGTATGGGCACACCCACTTTGCCTGGTCACCAAGCAACTCACTAGAAGACTACTAACCATCCAAAACTCGGCAGCCAGGCTCATCCTCAGCCTCTCACACAGAACTCACATGACACCACACTCAGGGAGCTCTACTGGCTCCCCATACACAAACGCGCTCTTTTCAAATTCCTCATACACACAATCAAGGCACTACACAACTTAGGCCCGCCTACCTGATCAGTCGCATCTCATTCCACCAACCACCCAGACACCTCTGTTCCACAGGACTCCTATTCACACACTTCTCACACATACACAGATCAATATCAGGAGGAAGGTCATTCTCCTACATTACTCCTAAAGCATGGAAGGTCCTCTCACTCCACATCAGAGCCTCCTCCTTGCTTCTTGAATTCTGCAAGAGGCTGAAGACTTGGTTTTTCAATTAACCAACCTACCATAGGCAGCGCTAGGCACACACACCTGCTCTGCACCAGGATATCCTTGTGAGTGATAGTGCACTTTACAAATACACATAACAGAACATAGCACAACAGATGTCAACTTTATTTCTCCCTGCTTGGGGGATGGAACCCCAAAATCTATATACCTCAACTACACACCCACAGGTATATTAATCAGGGACGTGTTAAACCTCAATTTCATGAGGTAATGGGTCCCCAAGGGAAAGGCACCACACAGCTACGGGTGGGTGTAGTTTGTGGAGTTGCGCTACGCGACACTACACGAAGCGGTAAAACAACTCCGCCGCACTACGCGGAGCTACGCGAGCAGCGTAGTGCGATAGGAAAATGCTGTTCGCGGTGATTGCACAGTGCCGGATGCTTGTCCACACTGTGCAATCATTGCAAACAGCATCATGCACAGTGCAAGCGGTCATTTTCTGCCGCTCGAGTAGATTTTTACTCGAGCGGCAGCTTTCTCAACGCGAACAGGCAGTTTCTCATCGCGAGCGGTCGCGAGCATACGCGACCACTCGCAATGAGAAACCTGACCCCCCCGCGTTGAGAAATTTCGCCGGGAGGTTTATTTTTCTCGCTCGCGCTCGCCAACTTGTTGCTGCCGATCGCGAACGAGGAAAAATCTCGCCGGGATGTTGATTTTGCTCGCTCGCGGTCGCCAAATTGACGTTGAGGAACTCGAGTGAGCAAAAATGTCCGCTACACTATGCGTAGCGGATTTTCTCTGCACTCTGCGAGATCCGCGTAACGCGAGCGGAGCGTAGTTCACCGCCCAGGGTTACACACAGCACCATGCATCATTTCAAACTACAATCAGTTAAGCAAGGACAGACTCAATAAGTGAGTTCTAGGGCAGAATTGGAAAATTTAGGAAGATTTGTCACAAAAATGTATAAGATACACTACAGAAAATTGCCTTTACTTGAATAGGTGCACATACCAGGCTGTATTTGTGTTGATCTGCATGGAGATGCTGTAACACTGGCACCCGAGTATGAGTCTTGTACACTGGCTCACTATGCTGACCGCTTAGATTTGTTTTGCCATGATGTCAATACAAAATGTTTTAAAAAAAGATACAGTACAGAAATTGTAAATGCAGATACAATAAATCAATGCCATGTAGGCTCTCCGTAATAGGGCAAAACAGAAAAAAACTAAGCCAAATATTAGTCTAAGTCCTGAAAAAGCAGCAAAATCAATAAGAAATTGGAGAATATCCCAAACAGCATTGGAAAAGTCTCTGGATCACTCCCAAAGGTAAGGATTTATATAGGAAATGTTCTCATAAAACAGAATGAAAACTGTACAATCATCATGTTGTGATCAAAAGTATACAATATAAGTAACTCAGAACACAGAATTATTAAACATCAATTTGTCTTACCATCTCAACACTTTCCCACTACATGAATATTAATTCTTCTAGAGGTGCTGAAGTCATCCGAAGGTGGCAGAACAAACTATTTATAAAAACAACAGAAAACTAATATAAATAAATGCAATACAACAGGTAGCGGAAGAGAAGTTGAACGGTTGCAACGTTATTGAGCCTTTGTTGGATACGTTTTCTTGGAGAATAGCAAGAACAATGTTGATGGAAATAAACAAGGCATGACTCCACTCTTACACAACACACACACACGATTTACTTACGAATTGGCCAGGCAGGCCCACCTCCAACTTCCTCTGCTGCGCCACCATCAGTCACCTGGTGCCAAACCCAGGATTTGCTTGACTTTGTGCAGCAGAAATAATAAACATTGAACATGCAGGGTGTGACATCCATTTTGAACAAGATGGTGTTGAGGGCTAACTGAGGCCTTGTTAGCTGAAGCCAGAAAAAGGCCCTTTAACATGTCATAGCAAAATCATTTCAAAGACCATAATATCAGATAAATGTATGCATGTAAATTCAATTGTAGATCCATATTCTGCACGTTGTTAATAATAAACAATTTTACAAATGCACAAAAACTCCCACAAACTCCCCCTTCTGATTATTCTATAGTCATCAAAAACCCACAATGATTTATAATACAGCCAACATCACTTTCTGCTTCTTGCAATTCGATTCCTACAACAGCTTCAGTTAATTATACACTCGATCTCTGGCATCTTCCAGTTCAGTCTTGTTCCACTTCCTCCTAGATGATTTCCCTTTCTCTTGACACCCACAATTTGGAAATATTAATTCACAAAATTTGAGCATGAGAAACAGAACTATTGCACAAATCAATGCAATAATTACAGGAGTTAGTATAGTCCTAAACATACCCCCACCCAAACTATCTAACCACTCACTAACCCAACTAAAACCCTTTCCTGTCTCACTAACCCAGGAACCTACTGCCTCCCGTAGGCTATGCTCTTCTAAAGCTTGGACTTCACAAGAAATGTTAGTTATGTTTAACAAATAAGCATTAATACCCCTCTGTTATCTGGGATGAAGGTACAATATTCTCTCACCTTCAAAGCTCTGCAAAAAATGCCTTCCTTAGCAAGAAGGATGCCTAGCGCTAGGCAGTTTTGCATAATCATCGCATGCATAGCAATTAACTCTGTTTTTATTTGTGCTAGTGTGTCAGCCATATTAGACGCAAACCTATCCACACGTGTAGATAATCTTCACATGTTTACATCATTCATAGCCACATCAATAGATGAAATCATAGCTCCCAAAACGTCTAGTACTATCTGCCCAAAACCACATTTCACTTTCTTCAAACCAACAGCATTAGTCATCTCATTCACATGATAGATTCTATGAAATACTAAAGTCAACTAGCAAGAACCCACCCAGTTATGAGGCCAGTTGAAATAAGCATTCTTGCCACACAGAATACATTCCTCTTAGTATAGGTTCTTCACCAACCAGAAAATTACCAGTAGCATGACTTCTTTCACACTCACTTTTTCCCACAAATTCTATTGACCTAACTCCTGTACGTTCATGATGCCCATACACAATTCACCCTTACTCTTATGCTCCATTCTTAACCTTGGATGCAAATTTGAAAACCTATATTTCTCCTAAACCTTAATCTTTTGTCTAACTTTCTTTTCATCCTCCAAGTCTCTCAAAATGGTCACTCTCCTCTCATATTCTTTGACAAATACACAACATACAGTTCCTGAACAACATAATATTGACATATTCACCCAACATATTTGCATAGATATTTTTCCTAAAACTACTAACTAAACTTCCTCTGTGTGTCAATGTGTTATGTTCAATCTCATTATGTACTGTAGTCAGTTCAACCTCTGCGGAAACATATCCAACGGGAGAAATAAGGAACAATAGCAATTCAACTAAGAGGGTCATTATGATGTCTGGCGGATCGCCGCCGCCTGTATGGCACTGGCGATCCGTTCGCCATTCCCGTCCGCCCGCACAACATTTCCACCCCGCCATATTACGATGGCGGTGGGGACCCAGGCGGACGGAAAGACCGTCCGCCGCTTTTCCGTCGGTCGACTCATCGACCAGGCGGAAAAGGGCTCTAACATGGTGGCGGTGTCTGCAAGACACCACCATCCATATTAGGATGCTGGCGGAAAGCACCCTTTCCATGGCGGTGTTGCCGCCATGGAAAGGCATGTGGTCTTTGCTTCTGGGGCCCGCTGCGGGCCCCCAGGATTTGGGGAGGGTGGGGTGCACATGGGGGTACCTATGGTACCCCCTACATTTGAATGCACAAGGTGGCAGTCACCGCGCGGTGCCTGTCACGTTGTGCATTCAAATGCACAACATGCGTGCTAGCATTGCGGCGGGTGCTGGTGACAGCACCGCCCGCCGCAATGCGAACAATACGGGATGCCACAGCCACCATGGCGGTGGCATCCTAATACCCATGGTGGGACCGCCGTACCCCTTGCGGACGGTCCCGCATTCCGCTGCGGTCCGCCCGCCATCGTAATGATGCCCAAAGTCTATTAGCATCACACTTGGTGAAAAAATACTAACAGTTTTGCAAAATATACTGTATGTGACCTCTATTAAGATCAAAAGCAAAAATTTAAATGAATTCTGTACTCCAAAAATCAGTCTTCATGAACTTTCTTTCTTTTTTAGAAACAATAATAATCGTCTCTTTTCTTCTTTCTCCTCTTTTTAAAAAATAATTATCAAAACAAAAATCAGGCTTCAAAGTTCTCTTTTTTCAGTTCTTTTACCCAGTTCATAAATTCAAACTCTTTTCTTCATCTGAACACTTTGCAAAATTCAAAACTTTGCATTCAGAATTTTTGAATTTGAGGACCATCGGGATTTGCAAAAATTCAAAGCGGCTCTTCTTTGAAGAAGTGTTAACAATACTTTGTTGAGTTGTAATCTGCCTAATCTAATTCTTCTTTTTCCCCAGGCATTGATGCAAGATACTCCCAGTCAGATGAGGTGTGGTTTCTGTTTGAGATTCTCTTTCTTCTAAGTCTTTTGGCAACAGGCAATCCACTATCACTGTTTTTTTAATCAAGTTCAATTACTTCTGGTTCTTCCCTGATTGACTCTGATCTTTCATTCTCCAAATGCCTTTTCTTGGAAGTTCTCTTCACTGCCTTAAGGGATGTAACTCATGTACCTTCACTTGTGACTATTGCTGAGTCTTCTTACTCACAGACAAACGTATGCTTTTAACAGCATCAGTAACTTATCTCAGGGTGAACTGCTTTCTTCTCCTGGGTGTTCTTGAAACTTGAATTTTCAGCTGGAGCTTATCATGAGCTGGATAAGAGACAATTTCTTTTTGCTGCTCCTTGTGACTTTGTAATAGATCTTGACTCTTATTCTCGAATTGAAACTGGCTACTGTTACCTTCACTAGGATCTCCACTTTCACTTTCGCCAGAAAACTCACTAGTTTCAGCAACTTCAACAGTTCCAGCAACTTCATCAACTTCTCCCTCCTCTGGACCCACGTTGTGAACTTGAGCTTGACTCTGTGAATTAGTGGTTGTTATCACCACTTCTTCATCTGCCGTCTTCACTCTTCTCCCCTTAGCGGTATGGAACCATTGCAGGATTCTGGCACACTTCTCAGCAGTGTTAGTCACAATTATCACTTGATATGGTTCTTTACAAAGGGCCTCAAGATAACTCTTACGAAAATGCTTTTTCACCAGAAAACAGTCTCCTCATTACAGTGGATGCAATTTAGTTTCTTTTGTTGGTGCTATTACCAAATTCACCTGATGAGAGACAGATTTCACCACATAAGCCAGACCTTTGCAGTAGTCTAATATGCTATCATCAGTTATTTAAGTGTTGCTGAAGGTATTTATGCAAGCCTCATGGCTCTGCCCATTATTATTTCATGGGGTGAGAGTGCAGGTCTTTTATCGATGTACTTCTAATGCTCATCAGAGCAAGAGGAAGAGCAACAGGCCTTTTCAAATTAGTGGATGCCCACACTTTAGCAAGCTTGTTTTGGATTGTCTTATCAACAATGCCGGATGATTGAAGACGATAACTACAATGAAACATCTGCTCACTATGAAGAGCTATGCACATCAATTTAAGGATCTAATTTTTAAAATGAGGTCCATGGTCTGTCGTAATAGAGATTGGCAGGCTAAATTGTGGAAATAATTCCCTTAACAAGATTTTGGCAACTGTCATGCTGTCAGATCTCAGTGTTGAGTAGGCTTAGACCCATTTAGAGAATAAGCAGACAATCACCATAACATATTTAAGGCCCCTGTAAACAGGCATCTCAATGAAGTCTGCTGGAAGTCTAGTAAATGGGCCCTCTAATTTGCAAAGATGTTTCATATGGGCAATGGGTCTCTTTCCCTGGTTGTTTCTCTGACAAATGACACATCTCTGAAACAAATCTGCAACATTTCTGAATTTGGTATTCAAACAGTACTTTTTAAAAGTCCTGTGCAATGAGTCCCTTCCCAAATGTGTTTGGCCACTGTAAATAATGGGCCGTGAAAAATAGCACATTTGTATTCAGGAGTAATCCAAACATCGTTAAGATGCATTTAACAACCCAACATTTCCCATTTCCATTTTTCATCTTCTGATAATTATGTGAATTATCAATTCACATAATGTGGCCTGTATTGGGTTTTAGAGAAAAATAGTTTATATAATTTGCATTTTCAGAAGTATTTGCACTGGGTTCATTTGTTCTGATTCTTGAACTGTGATTTTTTTCATTTGATCTCACAGTTGCATTCTCAAGTGTGCAATACTTTGTCACTTGGTCAGCATATTTGTTTCCCATTGTGCCCATGTCATCACCAGCCTTATAGGCCATACACCAGACCACTGCAATCTCACTCGGCTGTTGTATAGCTTCCAAAAGATCAAGAATATAGGAAACGTTCTTGAAGAGAGTACCAGAGGTTGTTATAAAACCCCTTTGTGACCACAGCTGCTCAAAAAGTCATCTACCACTCAAAACTCATATTTGCTGTCTGTGTAAGTCATCACATTCAATTCATCTGCAAGGCAACAAGCCCTTGTCAGTGCAATACTTTCTGCTACTTGTGCTGACGTTACATTAGGCAGGTATGATGCTTCAATGATCTTAGAAATAGAACAGACTGCGTAAGCAGCTTTAGTGCTCTCAGATGGTCTCTCAGACAAGAATAATATACAAATAAAATCCTATCAGCCATTTTAAGAGGAACATCTTTGATATCTACTCTTGGCTTGGTGACAATCATGCAGTCATGTTCTGGCTCATCATCATTATTATTGCGTCATTGCTGTCTGAAACAGGTAGCAGCGTTGCAGGGTCAGAGAATTACACATTCTGATTGAAATGTTTTCAGCTGCCAGTATGGTTTGTTCATACCTCATAGGGTGACTATTTGTCATGTGCTGAGTTCTGTTACAGGTGAGCAAAATCTCAACTGAATGGCGAACAAGGGCAAGGCTTGTTGCCTTGCAGATTAATTGCTTTATGCTTATTGCCTTGGAGATTAATTGAATGGGAAACAAACACAATCAGCGTATGTACCATTACAATCCATTCATTTTGTTCAGTTGAAATACAAACAGTTGCAACTGACTGCAGACAACCAGAAAGAGCTACAGCTACTGGATCCAACACAGCAGAAAAATATACAGCACCTCTCATTACCTCTCCATGTTTTTGGGTAAGAATAGACAAAAAGCAGCCACTCTTTATCAAAATCAGGCATTGTGAGAGCAGGTGCATTACACAAATTCCCTCTTAATTCTCAGAAGGCCTTCATGCATTCGTCATCAAATGGTACCGGATCTTTTCTATCACTGGGGGATAGCCTTATTAAAGGCTTCACAGCCAGGAAAAAGTTTGGAATCGACAGAAAACAGTAGCCAACTTTTCACAGGAATATCCTCACCTCTCTCTGGGTGGTTGGAGGATTCACCATCAGGATTGTGGAAACGCATTCTTTTGATACTATAATTTTCTCTATGACAGGTTTCATTCCTTCTTCTGCTTCTTTGAGAGTTTATATTGCCTAATCCTAGGAAATGTGGTTTGACCTGAATCTTTACCGGTTTTGCACTTTTTATCAATCCTATCTCTTTACCTGTGAAATCCCATACCTCTTCTTTGACAGTATGGGCCTGACTATGATGTCGCATGGATCGCCACCGACGGCTTGTCGGTTGCATCATAATTAGGTGGGTGGGACCTCCGACTACTTGTCAGTCGGTCCCAATTCCGCTACGATATCGGTCGAATGCTCATCCAACCGGCATCGTAATGAGCCCCTATGTCTTAAATCTAGAGGCAGGTCATCTTTAATAAGAACAGTGAACAAATTAACTCTAGAGTCTTATGATTTTATTTTAACAACTGAATTCGCATGTTGAGTTTCAATTGCCATACCATCCGATGTGCAGTCTCAGGCAAGCAAATTAACATGACTTACATTACACTATATGAACTGATGATTATTCTCCATGGACCCTATTTTAAGTGGGACTTTATTGCTAATGTCAACAACTTGCATTTCTGTTCCTGAGAGGGGCAGGTTTGGGACCTCTAAGGAATGAACTGTAGACTGGGTAGCACCAATATTAATCAGGAATGATACATGGTGGCCACTCTCCTCACGATCTACATATGGACCACTCTGGTTTGCCTCTAGCACTGAACCGAGCATGCAGTGCTCCTCTCTCCTCAAGCACCATCATTGTGAATTAGTCTCTGGTGAAAACTGAGGAAAATCCTTATACAGAATCAATGATTCTGCTGGTACCCTGGATTATAAAGCATATTGTTTCTCATGTTTTGCTGCAACACAGGAGATATGGCCATATATGTATAGAGCTGCCTTTGACATTGCACATTCTGCACAGGAGCTGTTTGGCCTGTGGGCACAATTTAGCATCTGGATCTGAGTCGTGTTTCATTGTATCTGGGGATCAAAATCATTCTGGACTCAATCTGGATTTTGCCTATATTTGCGTTTCCAATGCCTGATTTTGCCACAGAAATGACAAGCAGTGCTCTTCTTCAGAAAATAAATATTTGCGTTCATTACAGAGCTATTTATATTAGCTCTGTCACGACCTTGTGACTGCACCATCTCATTCCCCATTCTGGCACCTTGCATGCCTTGTGTCCCATTCATCTTAAAATTGTCAGGCGGCACATATCTGAATCAGAACCCACCATCTGATTTTTGGTGCTTCTCTGAATCTGCTTTGTCTGGGCAATCATCAACTTCTCTTAAACATTTTTCTGCTTCATCTCAAAACAGTCACTGCAATACTTCAGCATATTTCATTATCTCGTCAATATTCTTAGTCTACCAGTGTGGAATAGTTTTTCGGGTTTATATTTTGTTAATTAATAATGTCAAATAATATGCCTTTTCACGCTTTATTTTACTTATACAGACTTAACTAGCATAATTGCAATTGAAACGGAATTCCTATGATGTGCAGATGTGTGTATATTATTATGTTTTAGTTATGCCACATTTCCCTGTAAAATACCATTTTAGACAAAATGAATGCCATCACTGTCATTCACTCTTGCTCTTCCCTCCTGCGTACATCCTCTCCCTACAGGCTCTGCAGTATGTAGTCAAACTGAAGTCATATTAGTTTATTTTCATTGCTGTAATGTTTTGCTCTCAATTACCTTTCTATGGTGCTGATGTAAGATTGCAAAAAATATCTATCTTATTTATTTCTTCAATGCATTTATTCACTGAAATTCGTATTGTTTAATTTTTCATATTTGTTTGAACATCTCTGATCTCCGTTAACATAGAGGGTATCAAATATTTATTTTAAGAATTGGGATGGTGCTTATGTGTTTAGGCAATGAAGCGTATTATTCTTGTGTTCTGATTTGCTAGAAAAATTATACTTTTGCTCGCAACATGATGATTTTGCAGAATTAATAATTTCCTATGCAAGAATTGTGTACAAGAATCCCTTGATTTTGGGGTGAGTCAGAAGACTTTCTTATTTTACTAAATATGCTGCCCAAATTCTTTCTGATTTTGCTGCTCATTTGAAATTTTGAATATTTTCTGATTTTGGCATACTCTGTATAACTTTGCATCTGAGAGCCTTCATGGCATTGACTCTGTATCACTTATTTTGAATGTTTGTAATAAAATCCTTTAACCTTTAATTGATCTAGAACTCAGTTATTGAGTGGACCCCATTGCGTATTGAACAGTTTTCATAATGAGGTGGGGGGCCCATTGCCTCAAGAAATTGTGGTTTAATACCATCTCTGATCCAGTAAATGGTGGGAGAACTAAATGAGGCAATTTTTAGAGTGTCCAAATTTTGGGGTACAAATTTGCTCCTACAAATCCTGGTAGCCGAGGACGCTTGCACGCTAGAGACCACCTCCTTTTGCTAAGAGACCCCTTTTAGGTTTCCTTCTACCACTTATGTCTAGTTCTGATAGATAGTGGGTTTTCCTATGGAGTTCCCATTGTCAAGATTGTGCTGAGTGGTCTTCCTGAATGATTTGGAGTGTAAATATGACTAGGATGGAATGATTCTGTAAGTTGTGTGTGTTTCTGAGGTGTCCATGGTGTATGTTGAGGTTTGAGATTGTGAGTTGGATTTCTATGTGATGTGTGAAGTGTTTGGTTATGCAATGCTGATTTTGGGCTCAGATGATGGATTGATCGCTGTTGTGCTGATGTATTATTCCTATTTGGGATTCTTGTTCTATAAAGAATTTGTTTTATTATCAGTTGGCTTGGCTATCGGATTCGTCAAAATCCAAGATCTCAAGATATTGTGGTTTACTTGTCTGCATAAGTATAAATACAAATACAAGGAATTGTAGAAAAGCTAAAGGGTAATCCTAATGAATGCCAGTGGCCCCGCTTGACTCCACTCACCAAGGTTGACAGTACCCTGAAAAAACAGCCCCACTGCCAAAAAACAATTAACCACTGTAACAATAAATGTTACAATAGATTGTTAACACCCAACTATCTTCATTTTTGTACACTTTCTAACTTCTTCACCCATCACAATCAGGTTTCAGGGCCCATCATAGCACGCAGATGGCTCTTATGGAAATAACTGATTCCATTAAATTATATCTGGATTCTGGCCACAATGCCACCCTGATTTTGTTTGACCTCTCCATGGCGCTTGACACAGTCTCACATGAGATCCTTCACAGTGCCTTGCCTCGATAGGGGTGGAGGGGATGGCCTTAGACTGACTTGGTTCCTTTTTAGGTCATAGAGAACAAGCTGTGTGGCTTAAGCCGTTCTACTCTGAGGTGAAGACTAAGGGTGGGCGTAGTTCGCGGAGTTGCGCTATGCGACGCTACGCGACGCTGCGCGAAGCGGTAAAACAACTCCGCCGCACTACGCGAGCAGCGTAGTGCGATAGGAAAATGCTGTTCGCGGTGATTGCACAGTGCCGGATGCTTGTCCGCACTGTGCAATCATTGCAAACGGCATCATGCACAGTGCAAGCGGTCGTCTTCTGCCACTCGAGTAGATTTTTACTCGAGCGGCAGCTTTCTCAACGCGAACGGCCAGTTTCTCATCGCGAGCGGTCGCGAGCATACGCGACCACTCGCAATGAGAAACCTGACCCCCCCGCATTGAGAAATCTCGCCGGGAGGTTTATTTTCCACGCTCGCGCTCGCCAACTTGATGTTGCCGATCGCGAACGAGGAAAAATCTTGCCGGGATGTTGATTTTGCTCGCTCGCGTTCGCCAACTTGACGTTGAGGAACGCGAGCGAGCAAAAATGTCCGCTACTTTTCTCTGCACTCCGCGAGATCCGCGTAACACGGAGTGCAGCAAACTCCGCAAACTCCGCGAGCGGAGCGTAGTTCACCGCTCAGGGTTAGTAAAGACTCTTATGTGCAGGGTACCACAGGGCTGAACTCTGAGCCCTACACTTTGTATGATTTATATGCCCCCATTCGCATTTCTGATCGAATCCTTTGGTATTCACGTTATCTCATATGTGGATGACACCCAGCTTTTGCTGACATATGAAGATAATTTCCTTAAAGCCAAGGAAACATTTTCAGCCTGCATTTTGGCGGTGATGGGGTGACTCAAAGCTAACTGCCTGCAATGTAACTCAGACAAAACGGAGATCCTGCTCCTTGGCCCAAACCCCCTTCTCGGCTGGTCAGGTGTCTGGCCGTGCAGCTGCACACTACTTCCCCCACCCCTACGGAAGTGTCAAAGAACTTAAGAGTGCATTTCAATGTTCACCTCTCTTTTAAACTGCAGATTTCTGCAGTGGTAAAAGTCTCTTGTTGAATACTCAGAATACTAAGAACAGTTCTCGACATCCTGCCCTGAGAAGCTCGGAAATCAGTAGTTCGGGCCCTGATTCTCACCAGACTAGATTATGCCAATATTCTCTATCTGGGGATCCCAGATTACTTAATACATTGGCTGCAAATTGTGCAGAATACAGCAATTCGCCTTTTTTCCAAGCTTCCCAAAAGTGCTTCGGCGTCATACTACCATAACCAATTGCAATGGCTACCGGTGAGGAAAAGGATTATCTTTAAAGACTGAACGATTGCGCACTGAGATTTTTACAAGGCTGAACGTAAAAATCTGTCCAACAGGCAACAAGAATATTGTCCCCTTAGGGCCTTACTTTCGCAGTCTGTCCGGCTGTTAGTTATTCCACATACTAAGCAGAAGAAGCTTGACGGCTCTGCCTGTTGGCAGCCTAGCTCCCCCTTCAACTAAGATGTATCTCAGATGAATCCATCTTCTGGAAGCAACTAAAAACCTATTTGTTTCACTGATAAGGTGGTAGATGTGTCTTTTCCTGTTGCCTTAGCGCCGGGGCACACTCGTAGTAGCTGTGCGCTTTGGAAGTATTTTTCATTCATTCAGTCAACTGATGGAGAGTCAAAAGAACATAAATTCACTAAAGTTCTGTATTCGTCAGATTTATTTACTTAATTTCCAAAATTTCTGTTAAAGAAACAAGAATTAACAATCACTGCACGTGATGTTGAGAACCCTCATTAACAATCACTGTTGTTACCTAAAGACATAATCAATATTAGGGGTAGGCGATAAACTCCGCTCCGCCTGCCGAGTTCGTGGAGTTTTGCTCACACTTGTAACACAGAGTTCCAGCAAAACTACGCCAACCCAGCACCTCATCAAAAGTAAGTTGGCGAGTGTGAGCAAGAATTGGCATCCCCGAGGGCGATTTTCAGGTGCTAGGACGGCACC
This sequence comes from Calotriton arnoldi, assembly GCA_963921515.1. Classification (NCBI taxonomy): domain Eukaryota; kingdom Metazoa; phylum Chordata; class Amphibia; order Caudata; family Salamandridae; genus Calotriton; species Calotriton arnoldi. The sequence continues at coordinate 937,707 of CAWUFW010004459.1, forward strand.
TGGCAAGATTTTCCTAACGCATGAGGTAGCTATCGTTCACGGGGAGAAAGCTGCAGCTCGAGTAGAAAATCTACACAAGCAGCAGCAAAGAAGCAGCATCATCTGGCACTCAGTGCAGTGCCGTTTGCACTGATTTTGCAGCGTGGAACAAGCCTCTGGTGCTAACAATCATCATGAGCAGCGTGACGTGCCTATTCTGCCCGCTTGCGGAGCTTGGCGGAATCGCACTGAGTTTTCATGTAACTCCGTGGATTTCCGGGGAGCGAAACTCTGCAGGTTCCACCCACCCCTAATATACTATACAAAACTTAGGGCCCGATTCCGATCTCGCTCGGAAGGGCTCCTGGCGGCATCCGTCAGGAGCGAGTCCGAGCCGCGAGTGCGATTTCCGACCGACTCGTCCCGTCGTACGAGCGAGCGAGTACGATGTGAATATCGCCTCGTGCTCCGAGCGACTCGTACCTGTCAGCGAAGCCCTCTGGACGACTACAACATGGCTGACTCGTGCAGCGCAATGGGTCCGATTTCCGAGCGACCAAGTACGATGCGCACGTCGAGCAGCCGGATCGACTCGGAGCCTCCGACTTGATAAAGCTTTGGGAAGTGGACTTCGGGGGGCCGTAGCAGGCCCCCCTTCACCCGTAGCCCTACGACTCGGTCACAGGGGGGACCCAAGGGTCCCACTACACATGCATGTACGGTGCGGGGGGCACCGACGCGTCCCCATGACAGGGGGTGCACTTTTCCGCGACATACTTTTTTCTCAATGGAAGCCTATGTATGCAACGTACAACAGGCTCCCATTGACTTCAATGGGGCTCCCAGTGACCCGAGTCCGTCAGCGCGTACTTGCATCGTACTCGGGCGTTCAGAGCCCAGGAGCAAGAGTTGTTCGGAAAGCTCTACGGGACCGAGTCGGCCGCAGGGCTTTCCGAGCGTGATCGGAATCGGGCCCTAAGCAGTTTTGAGTTCAATAATATTTTTCATTTATCAGTTAAATATAATACACAGTGAGATGATTGATGAAAAACATCAATATAATTGTGTGAAGTTAATGTTGTTTCCAACAGTCTCTCCCCACTGCAAAAATATTACAGTACAGCTAACACATTTTTCGTGGCTTAGGTTTTTACCACTTCTTCAGGGCTATTGAAGGATCCATATAAAAAAATATCAAATTAAATAACAAACTTCCGTATTAAATTATTCATAAAATATTCCCTGAACAGATATCAGATCGAAATGAAGAGTCTATCCACTTTCTTACTAGACCAAAAAACAACATGCAATAAAAAGACATATTGCTGTTTAATTCTGAAATCACATTGGAAACACTCATGATTCACATCTGAAACATTGGTTGCTATACTTTCAAGAATATTTGCCTAAATATAAATATTAAATAATAACCTAACTAATACTACACTTTAACATAAATATCAGTGCAGCAACAAGATATATTGCTGTTTAATCCTCAAATCACATTCAAAGGAATACAAGATAGGATCATTTATGAATTGTAAAACAAAAGATTGTGTCTATTTGTTTCAAAGCATCTGTGAAAAGTTCTTTATTGGCTTCACAGTAAGAATGTTGAAAACTAGATTGCAGAACTATGTAAAATCAATTAACAATAAGGATAATAAATCATTGATTGTAGAACATTTTAATGATTTAAATGCTTCAATAGATCTCAAAGATATTAAGTTTCGGGGCATAGAATATGGTAAAGGAAATATGTTATGTTATGTTATATAAGTTTGTAAAGCGCACTGTTACCCAGGGGTGTCTTGGCGCTGAGCACTGTATGCCTGGGGCAATGTATACCTGATGACCTCCACCCCTGAGCACCAACTGAGACTAAGCTGAAAACAGCCAGGTTTTCAGACCTTTCCTGAACAAAAGGAAATCCGTACCAGTCCTTAGATATAACGGAAGATCGTTCCAGGCCTTGGTGGCTCTAAGGACAAAGCTCTTCCCACCCCAGTTAGCCTTTTTCGCTCTAGAAACGACAACCCGCTTTGCTTCCATTGAGCGCAATGTTCTCCTGGGGACATACCATTGAATGCGCTTTTGTAGGTCTTCAGGGCCAGTTCCCATCAAAGACTTAAAGACCGTACAAAGAGCCTTGAATTGAACTCGTTGTTTGATTGGGAGCCAGTGAAGGTAACGTAGGCCATTCCTGATAGGAGAGGAGGGGCAAATCAAAATTCTTACGTAGACGTGAAGTTTGGTGGATAGACAATTTGGGTGCTATAAAATTTTGTTTGAACATAGAAAATAAATTTTGGCACCTTCTGTAGCAATGATCATGTCAGTTTCTATTTTCACTGATGTAGTAGGAGATTACATGAGAATAGTAGCAAAAATTGAACTATGGGTTTTGGATCAGGACCATGTTAGATGTAGGAAAAATAAGACAGATAATGGATTGTGAGTGGGGAGGTCATCGCCCCCCACTTAATGTGATGCTCAGAGTTTGCACTATATATGCCGTAACAATTTGCATTATGGTGTTTTGAGTATCCTTGCATCGTGTCATGGGAGCAACAGAATATAGTAATGTATCTGGAGATTTCTACACAAGACAAAAGGGAAGTCTTTATGGGTTTTTTTGCTGTTTGCTTTTTGCCTTACTTAATTTTAACAGGGATAACCGCTAGAAATCACTTGTTGGATTCAAACTGGAGCAGGGGTAAAAGGAGAATTATAGAACTGTATCAAACATCTAAAGGTATGGAGCTCAATCCCCCTCTTCCTCCAGTTGACCCTAAGGTGTTAATTTAGCTGTAATATAGATCTCCACATAAGAAAAACACTTTGGGCCCGATTCTGATGCGGGTTGGAAAAGCTTCCCGACCGAATCGGTTGGGAAATGGTTTCCGACCCACTCGGATCGGGAAAGTCCAACCGGCGGAGTAGGATGCATCCGGATGCTTCCAGATACGATTTGGTTGAACTCCCATTGACTTCAATGGGAACATTTGTTCCTAACCGCATCAGAATCAGGCCCTCGGTCGGGAAGCTTTTCCAACCCGCATCAGAATCGGCCCCTATATGTTACTTTTTACTGCTAGCTTTTTGCTTTATTGAACTTTAACAGGGAAAGTCGCTAGAACTCGTCTGTTAGATTGCAAACTGAAGCAGGGAGTAAAAAGAGAATCGCATATTTGTAGCAAATTATTGAGAATATGGAGGCTACGGAGAGTGCTCTTGATATGTGGTTTTCAGCAAATGGGAAATGGGAGGTAAGATGGTTAGAATGTAGGCAATAGCAATATTGGATTTTGATTGCTTCTGGAATGTTGATTTGATATTTGTTGTAATGATTTTCCTGGCCTATGTTTTGGAGATAATCATTTTAGCCTGGCACATTGTTTTAAGAGAAATCTGGTGGTCATTGACAAGAGTTTACTGTTACCTAGTAGTGTGGGTGTTTTCATTTTAATGTAATATTGTTTCTGTTAGAGGGTATTTTAGGTGTAATGCTTTAGAGATTGATGTAGTGTTTATAACCGATCAGTTTCACAAGTGCTATGTTGCTTTTCTGATTACTGGGAAGAGTGAAGGTTGTGGTTTCATAAAAGATATTGAGTTGCTAGTCACTACGATGTGGGAAAGCAACTCAGATGCATTGTCAAAGATAAAAGTAACAGGGTTTATTCCTATTGATTGCGAGAGTTGCCTTACCTTAACTTGCTGGTTTGCTTCTTATTTAGGTTGAGCAGACAAGTTTTATTTTGTGTAAAATTAAGTGAGAAAGATTCTGAAGGTCTTTTCCTCATTTACAGATCAGTCATTCTGTGATTGGTTAGCAAGCCAGGGAGCTGCACTGGGATTGGTGAGGCATCACCACAAAGCTGTACTGTCATTTGTTGATTGTTGACAAAGCTGTGCTGTGATAGGGTGAACTTTCACAGAGTCACACTGGGATTAGTTGTTGTTCGCTAGTTTTTTTGTATGATTTTTTCGATCGGTTTGAACCAAAATAATGGGTGCTGTCTTGAAAAAGCCAAAGATTTCTGTTGTGCCTTCTACTGAGAATCAGAAATTACCAGTCAGGGCAATACCTGCATACGATATGACGACGGACATTTGGTTCTATACGTGTACATGGATTTCTGAATGGCAAGACTATTCTGCTTCTGATAAAGACCTACAGTTTCCTTTAGAAGGTACCTTTAACATTAGAAAGCTAGATTTCCTGAGACACACCATGAATGAAAGATAGCTGTTACCTAAACCCACACAATTTGAGGAATTAAGTAAATGGGATTGAATGGCCACAGAGAAGGAAAGAAAGAAAATGACAAAAGAGTGAAGGGCTCATTTAGAAAGTGGTTAGAAAACAAATGGTATCGTCAAGAGAAATGCTAGAGGGGGATATAATGGAGGGTGTGAGAGTTTTCCCTGCAATAATTAAAGAAATAGATGACAGAAAGAAAACCAATGAAGGAAAAAAACAGAATCATGATTCAGATGAGGAGGATCATTTTGTAAACTACCTTTTGAATTTCAGATCTCCTCCATACACCGACAGGATCAAGGGAACTGGTGCTGGTCCTGACAGTGTACCAGATATGGGTGCAGCATGAGCTAGTACAGCAGTGCAAATCCAGAGACCACCTATAGCTGTGGTTGTGAGCATGATAGCGAGTTCCCCACCTGAAATTGCAATGACAGCATGACGAGTACTAGCAGAGATAACCCAACTGTTTCTCAAATTCAAATTGATCCACCTGTTACTACAGTTGTGGTTAAAGAGACTCCTAAAGAGAGAACAATTAATGTTGGTCTTTTAAAAATTTAATTTGGGCAAATGTTACAAGGGAAAATTGATCTAAACAGATTATTATTTATTTATTTTTTTAATTTATTTTTTTGTCCTCATTTAGCATAAATAAGTGAGCAATCTTCAAGCAAACCAATGGTTTATTTTAGGGTCTCCGTACAATGGTACTTTTATGTCTTTAGCCCCTGGAGATCCAACTAAACCAGTTGCTAGTATTCTGGAGGTGATTTGTGAAGCACGTAGTGGAAGGAAACCTGTCATCACCACAAGATAGTCACACTATCTCCTCTCTCACTTATTTAATAATCATTGGACTTTTATATGTGACATGACAAATAGCAAAACAAATTATTCGACCTTATTCTCCCAATCAATCCAATTCTTCCATATTTTACATCTTTTCTTGGAGGAACTAGCCATATCTAATTTATATATACGCCTAAGCGAAGCCACCCAATCTAATACTGCTGGTGATTGTGGTACAATCCATTTTAAGCAGATTTCCGCCTAGCTAGAAGGACCAACAAAAATAATAACGAAGCCTGTGATTTATGCAAATTATAACTAATACCTTCCTCTTGTTGAAAGACCCCAAATATAACCAGACTTAAGCTTACCTTAATTTCTCGCCTCAAAATCTCCGAAACAGTCTTACCTATGTCTTGCCAGAAGTCCTGGATAGAAGGACACTGCCAAAACATATGTCGATCATCTGCATCATCAGACTCGCACTTCGGACAAACCTTTCGGTGGGCGCCTCCCAATTTAGCCAATTTCTTTGGAGACCAGTATGCCCTATGGAGCGTGAACAAATGGTTTCTCTTGAGATAGGCAGCTTTAACCACATTCCAAAGAGTGCGCATTGATACTTGCCATAGGTATGTTACGTTGATCGATGGCAGGTCTCTTCCCCAGGACTCCTCCATAGGTGTTAAAGGGGGTTCACTCTTAATTAGAAGCCAATACCATTTAGAGACCTCCTTTTGTTGATGTAGACGTCCACGGAGTAAAAGTTCAAACTCTATACTGTTTCCTTCTTCTTTATTCAGTTGTGTGGCCCAACTAGATAGTTGATAAAACTTAAATCTAGCAAGTCTTTGGTTTGTATGGTTATACAACAAGTCCCATGGGAGTAGTTTGTTCCCTTGAAGTAGTTGGCCCCAACTCATAATACCTTCCTCTTGTAATACAGTAGAAAGGGAGTCTTTTAAACAGACTGGCGTGCCTGGGGAATCCCAAATGGGGGCCCCTGCACTATAATAAGAAATCTTCAGAGTCTTCCTGAATTGAAACCAAATTTCACAGGCCGAACATAAAAGCTTTAGTCTAATTTTTTTGAAAAGTTTTGGGTGGCCAAACTTAAAAGAAAACCATCGCCCCTTGAGGGGTGTTTTTAGACATGGCTTGAAACATTGGAGGGAAACAAGAAGGGTTGAAGAGGAGAGGTCTTACATTTTTTAATTGAAAGGCAAAGCAATAAAATCGGAGGTCCGGGCTGGCGATGCCCCCCTCTACTTTTGAACATCTCAACTTCCGCCAAGCAATCCTTACCCCCTTATTAGCCCAGAGAAAAGAATTTATTAGACCTTGTATTTTTTTTAACACAGCCTGATCAAAAATTAGGGGGATCATGTTGAAAATAAAAGTAAACTTAGGCAAAATTGACATCTTGATTAAATTAGAGCGGCCCAAAATAGATAAAGAGAGGCAGTTCCAAGAATTTAAGAGCGATACCATTTCTTTCTTCTTAAGATCTAAATTCACTGACGTCGTCTTAGTAATGTCCTGAGTAATTTGGATGCCAAGATAGCGGATTTGCTGTTTAGTTATAACTGGACTTACTGGTGTGTTCCCAGTCATAACCTCTGTTTTTTAGGGTTAATTAAGTAACCTGAAATCCTTCCAAAATTCATCAATAAATCCTCCAGATAAGGTAAAACAGCAGGTGATTCACTGGAGAAGATCATCAAATCGTCTGCATATAAGGCGACTTTTTCTCCCAGCCCTCCCAGCTGAAAGGTGTAAAACAGCTACTAGCCCTGATACAACATGCTAAGGGCTCTATGTATAAATTAAATAGTAAGGGAGATAACAGACAACCCTGCCTCGTCCCTCGTTCTAGTCTGATTGATTCAGAGAGATTGCCATTAATAATAAGTCTTGCGGTAGGTGTGCTATAAATGTTTTTAATTGCTCTAATTAAGCAATCGCCCAACCCAAACCGTCCAGTCATATATATTAAAAAAGGCCAACTCACTCGGTCAAACGCCTTCGCCGCATCGAAGGCGAAAACCGAGAGAGGACATTTATAGGTAATGGCTATATCGAATGCCCCAATTAAGTCATGTGTTAGCTCATGGAGCTGACGACCCCTAATGAATCCCTTTTGGTCCAAATGTACCAATGAGCTCATTACCAAATTCAACCTCCCTGCCAAAATTTGTGCGAAGATTTTATAGTCGCAATTTAGCAGGGAGATAGGGCGATATGACTCACAGTTCCCCGGATTCTTATTTGGTTTAAGAATCAAAGAAACTGCAGCCTCATCCCATGATTTGGGGATTGGATTATTTTCCGTAAAAATTCTATCGAACATAGTCGCCAGGAACGGAGTAATCTCTTCAGTCATCACCATGTAGAATTCATTAGGAATAGCATCCATTCCTGCAGCACTACCCTTTTTAAATGATTCAACACAGTTTTCAATTCAGCCAAATCTATCCTCTGATTCAGTGAACTGGTTTGAGTTTCTGTTAGTCGCGGGAGTGGTAAGTCCTCTATATAGTTCTTAATTTGCAACTCTGAGACCACTAGATCTTCAGTATATAGCTCCTGAAAAAACACCTCAAAAGCCTTTTCTATTTTTAAATTATCTGAGGTGGTCTCTCCTGAATCTAGTGTTATCTCTTTAATTAAGCTCTTAGTTCGACTTACCCGGGCCTTCCAAGCAAGAAGCTTCCCACATCCCTCCCCACACTCATAGTTAGCTAATTTACTAGCCTCCCATTTTTTCCTTATTATATCATCCAAATGGTCTTTTAATAATTGCTTCTTAGCCATTAAATCCCTACCTTGCTCCCCAACCAGATATGATTCATTCTCAGATTTTGCTCTAAGTATATCTGCCTCCAATTTCTGGATAACTTTCCTAGTCTCCTTATGTTTCCTAGCCGCCAACTTTATCACGACCCCTCTAATAAATGTTTTATAAGCATCCCAAATAATTTCTATTGAGGCAGAATTTAAATTAAGGTCAAAGAAGGTTTGTGTTTCATCCTTCAACTGTGCTATTATCGAGGCATCAAGGAGTAGCGTTCTATCAAATGTCCATCTCCTTATATATTCACCTTTAGGCATTTGGAGGACTAAAGCGACAGCTGAATGATCCGAAAGATGTTCCGGGACATGTCTTATTGATAACGTATGTTTCAGCAATCTTAAATCAATCAGAAAGAAGTCAATACGGGAAGAGTGTCCATACTTTTTGTTATGAAATGTATAGTCTGATGGTATACCCGGGCCATTATATTTTTCTCTCCAAATATCTATCAAACCAAGGTCCCTTATCAATACCTTTATGAACGAACCCATTTTTGAGGGGACTAATTTCCCCCATTGGACCTATCTAATACTGGATTTAAAAGTATATTAAAGTCTCCCCCATTATTATTGGATGATTAGATTGGATCAAGTGATTATAAATTGTGTTTAGAGGGGTTTCATCGTCTATATTAGGCCCGTAATAACCAACTATAGTATACCACTCCTTTTGGATTTTAACCTCACAGATAACCCAACGCCCCTTTGGGTCCACCTTAACCTCACCTAACAATGCTCTAGCTGTCTGTTTAACAATAAGTGCTACACCTTTAGTACAACAGGATTGAGTTGTATGACAAGAAAATTCAATCCATTTCTGTTTAACGCAGATGGCTTTCCATTCCTCACACGTTAGGTGAGTTTCTTGAAGTATAATAATTTCAAATTCTGATTGACACAAATATTGGAAGATTCTCCTCTGCCTAGTTACTACTCTTAACCCATTAACATTCCAGGTTAACAGTTCAACTGGTGTTAAAAAAATAGTGGCCATAAATTATGATTATTACAAATCCGCTCCACATTTATTTATATTGTCTTGTCTATTTGTCAAATGAGGACTTTTTTTTTCTTTTTCCCTAACTTGCTCCCCACCCAGTGCGAAAAAAGATGATAGCAAATTAACTTCAACATGATGTGTCCTCCCCTCCCTCCCTTGGGAACCCTCCCTAACATTAACCTGGGCTTGATGATATACCGCCCAGTCGAGTTCTCTCCTCCTCACCTCCGGATAGCAATATATTACAGTTTACTGCAGTGCGAAGAACAGCTTTACCCCTGGGCCTTAATTTGGTCAATAAAATTTCCCACCTCCTTCGGGTCCCTAAAGTTAGTCATTTTGTTATTCCACACTACTTTTAACAAAGCAGGAAATCTTAGTTGTGCTGAAGCCCCTAGAGATCTTAAGATCGGTATAAACTTCCCCAGTTCCCATTGTCTGTCTTGGGTGATTCTAGACAAATCTGACCTAATTCGGAAGGACCAATCACCCTTAGTGAAGGAGCCAGCTTTAAGTGCCTCAGATAAGATCCGCTCTTTCAAAAGGTATGTTTTAAAGTTTACCAAAATTCTTCTAGGTGTTGTTCTGTTGGTGTGTTTTGTAAAGGGATCTCTATGGATTCTCTGAATATCTGCCTCCAAATCTAGGGAGTCAATGGAGGGAATAAACTCTTTTAGCAACCCTATAAGGAAACTTTTGATATTATCACCCTCCAGACCCTCAGGAACGTTTAGCACCTTTATATTATTACGTCTACTATTGTTCTCTAAGACTTCAATTTTATCCATCAGTAATTTTTCACTGGTTTTTAACGATGAAATTTCGGAACGATTTATCTCTACTTCTTTATTTAAGGCCTCTACAGATGCTTCTATCAAACAAATCCTCTCCGTAATGGCGGAAACTTTCACTTCTAGCCCCTCACATGTATCTTGAATTTTTGCTTGGTTCTGTTCTGAAATAGCAAATTTGCTTCTAATTTCAGATGTAAGATTCCCTAGCATCATCATTAGTTCTGAAAAGTTAACATTTTGTGGTTCAGAAGGATTCTCCAATCTAACCTCAGAAAATAACTGTCTAGAAGTCTGGGGGACAGCCTCGAGAGCGTTAATCTGCTCTTCATGCTCCAAACTTAATACTTGGAACCTATATAACGTTGGAAAATTCACGTCAGTTTCCTGTACAGTCCCGGTACTTTCCACTACTCCTTCTCCCAAGTAAGCCATTCTAGGAACCACAATTTTCTCGATGACTTGGGGTAGTGACTGCCTTTCTAGCTGAGGTGTATTTGCCCTACGAGTTTGTTGATCTAGCGGCAACACCTTGAAGAAAGATCTGAGAGAAGGGGTTATTTTCACTTGAGTGGTTTCTTTCCGCCGCCGTATAGATGGAGGTGGAGATGCGGAGGCGGAACAAGAGAGCTCAGAAACGAGAAAAGACTTACTCCTTGTCTTACTCCCTGTCTTCTCACTCGGTCTTTTAAAGACTGCTCTTCCAGTCTTTGGATCAGGCAATATTCCAGACTCAAAATTTTTATTTCTTAATGTATATCGACTGGGAGGCTCTCCTCCCTCTCCTTCTAGGGCAGCACCAAATCTAGTAATTTGCTCTGATAAAACCGTAGGCTCAGCTATACATTCAGCAGTAGTAGTAGGCTCAATGGACTCAGTTATAGTTTCGAGGTTTGCAGCTACTATGCTAGGAATATCAGCCGATCTATAACCATCACCCAACCTCACTTGTTTACTTTTGCCTCTGCCTATTCCCCTCTTCCGGGGGGTATGCTGTTTCGAAGGCGGATCATCAGTGGGCACTCCTTTCAAGCGTCTGGGGCTCATGTGAGGGTGTATAGAAGAGGCAATAGTGACTACTGACTGAGGTGAATTAGTAGTCTTAATGAGATGCCTTCCCCACGCAGTTTCAAGAAGGGTCACAAGTAATGGTATTATATCAGCTCCTTTCAATAAAGAGGTGGGCGGAGTCTCTTGAAAGAGGTAAGTACAACAAGTTCTTCCCGAAATACCCCGTAAAGAAATATGAGCAGCTGCCCGCCTCTTGGTAGCTATATTATGAGCAATTTGGTACTGTTGGCCCCCGGAGCCACAAGGGGGCGGCCCAGCACCTCCCCAGCCAGTCTGCCTCACAAAATCACAAAATCAACACTGGAGTCTTCCACACCATTTCTTGTACTTCAACCGGACCTCTAAGCAAAACAGTCAGAGAAGGTCGGAAAATACTCAGGCTTAAATCCAAACGTTAATCAGTTGTCACTCACCCCTGCCGATCCACCAAATCTCTGTGTGCCAAGCCACAATGGAAGTCAGCTCGCAAAGTTACTCCTCACAGCACAGCAAGAACATCAAAGACGGCAAAAAAAAAAAAAAACGGCAGCCGCCGCCGTCACAGCTGAGGTGCCTCTCTCTCTCACCCGCGGCTTAGTGACTACAGCCCGCACCGCCTGCTCGCCAAAGATATAGGGCCTCAGAAACTAGAGACGGAGGTTAGGAATAACCGTACATAGCTTGGGCGATTAAACCGAAAAATCCCATATAGTTTCTCGACTCAGGGTATTCAGAAAGACGACTATTTTTTAAACAGAATCCGGAGGCTTACGGAGAGAGCTCACGGCCGGACTAACCGGCCGCCATGTTCCCGTCACGTGTGACGATCTAAACAGATTATTGTCATACAATGCTGATAAAATTAAGTACTTGATTAAAGATGCGGCCAGATGTGTGAATGGAGCACATGGAAAATTAGATAAATTAGCTAATTAATATGAGCTTGACATTAGTCAAATGAAGAATGTGAAAAAAAGGACAAAATAGATTTGGCTCATGATGAAATAAAGGATTTGGGTCTAATTTTCAGGGAACACACCATCACCTGCTTCATCTGTCATCATCCCCAGGGGTGCTTGATTAATAATATATCTATTAGGGCCCCCTTGGGTAGGGTGTTGTGCAGATACTTTTGATCAGGTGTCATGTAACTGTATGGTTGAACATTGCTTATTATTGCCAGAACACTGTTGCGAATATAGTTACATACTTGGAAAACACTGTTTATTACCAGAACATTGTTGCATATTTGAAACATTTGCCCGAACATTGTTGCATATTTGGAAACATGATGTTGAGCCCCGCGGGGCTTGCTTTTTAACAGAAACATCTTCACTTACTTGCATCCTCACTTGCTGCCGATGGCCTCCGTGGAAACATGCGGCTGTACGTGACGTGCTGCACCACGTGATCGGGTGGCCATCTTGGCTTCTGGGGGTATAAGTACCACATCTCAGCCACCGCCCTTCGGCTGGCTTTCCTGCACCCGCCCGCATTGGACCTCGTGTGCGCTGCATGCTTACCTGAGAATCGTCAGGGCTGCTCCTGCTCGACTCTGTAAAGTCCACTCCTTGGGGTAACGTCTTCCTGCATCAAGACATCGAATATGAGGAAGATAAATGAAGAACAATCTAAGTACTTACTTATCCTAATACAGCACGGCAGCATCTGCAACACTACGGCTAACATTAATCCAGCGAAGTTCTTAACATACAGATCGCGGGTCATCTGCAATGGTTGCTTTTATTTCGATACTCGTTTTACCTTTATTGTTTGTGTGCTCATTTGATAACACTCTGACAATTACTTACCCAGTTGAGCTAGCGCTTTTGACCTGCGTTACTTGCCACAGTAGAGAGCACTAAAAGCAACAAGCAACAGGACTTGGGTCATACATTGGAACTGTGAAAAGAACAGTTCCACACACCCTTTCAATTACAGAAGAGAGAAACTTCCATATTTAAACAACTGTGGGGACTATCAAGCAAAAGCCTTCAGGTGATTTTTGGTATGAAGTATGCCTCTGGTAAAACAGTACCATTCCCTGTTTGATGTGCAGTGCATGTATTTCATGTGTGCTGTCTCTCTCATTGCCATTAGATCATACGCACAGGAGGGACGCTGTCCTCCATACACTCCCAAATCTCCAGGCGCCTGGCTGGATCAGTCAGCAAGGTGTGGCAGTGTTCTTTCTCTCTCTTCCAAATCCCTTTCCATTTTGGGACACCTGCTGATACTCCCTAGCTGTGAGGCAGGTTTGAGAGGTGTTTCTGGAGGTCAGGGGGTCTTAATTCGCCCCTGTAGAATACCTGATTTTCAGGTGAGTGGTTCCAACACTAAGGACTTTAAGACCTCACATTAAAGATTTAATTGAGAAAAAAGGGAACGGAGTGCCATGAAAAAATGCTGAAGTGAATGGAATGGCTCAAATGCAAGGTGCGAGAATGGGAAATGGGTCAATGCAAAGGAAAGGTGGTGGAAAGGGGACGGTGAACATTTCTGGAATGAATGTAAATGTTGAAATGTTGAAGAGAAACATGGCTTGTCATTTCTGTGATAAAATTGGCCACTTGAAATGGGAAGGCAGAAAAAATCCAAATAGAATCCAAAATGAGTTTGTTTCCCAGATGCATAAAAATGCATTGCCAATGGTCCCAACTCAGTCAACGTCTGTGCTGAGTATGCATGATTAGAAATCATTTCACATGACGATGCCTTCATCCCCAGTGATGCAGCAAAACATCAAAAATAAAATAACATGTAGTCCAGGTTACCAACAAAATCCACTGATCCTGAGTAATGACTCTTCTTAGTATTCTTCAGGGAATAATTGCCAATGGCGATGCCTGAGAGGGGAGGATGATTGCTTACTTGGAGCAGTCTCAGAGGTAGACCAAAGTGGCCCATACATTGATGGCGTAGTCAATGGAAACCTGTTTCATTTTTAATCGATACGAGGGCTATACGTTCTATAGTTCATTCTGTAAAAGTCCCAAACCTACCCCTCTCGGGAAGAGAAGTCCAAATTGTAGAGATCAGTAATAAATGCATTGTTAAACAGGTTAAAAAAGATATCCCAGTTAAAATAAGACGTGTAATTCAAGTCCTGTAAATTTGTTGGGCAGAGAATAGCTTTGCAAAACGAATTGTATTATTTACTGCACATTGGATGGTGTTGCAATTGAAACATAAGATGAGGTTTAAGTGTCTAAAATTAAATCAAAATATTTGAGGGTTCAATTATTTATAGCTTTAACAAAAGATCACATGGCTCTGGATTTAAGACACGCTGTCAAGGAAGAGGTGTGGGACTTCTTTGGTAAGGAGATAGAACTGATAAAAAGTACTGAAGCAGTTAAAATTAGGGTAAAGCATGATGCATTTTTTCCCCAGAAGTAAACAGTATACACTTTTAAAAGAAGCAGAATAAGGAATGAAACCTATTATTGAGAAAGTGATTGAGCATGGAATCCTTCATGAAGAGCTTGGTAGCCTTTGCAACTCTGCCGTGATGGAACTAAAGAGACTCTGGCCCTAATTCCGAGTCTGGCGGTCCGAGGACTGCCAGACTCGTGGTGGTGCGGCGGTGGCGGATCCCGCCACACCAATTACGAGTCGGGCAGCCGGACCGACTGGTGACTGCCTGCTCCACCAGGGAACCGCTGTTCTCTGGCGTAGGAGCGGTGGTGAGAGGCAGCAATATGCATGGTGGGACCGCCACGGTCCCGCCATGCATATTGCGAGTTTCCTCTCCACCAGCCTTTCATGTCGGTTCCACTGCCATGAAAAACCTGACGGAGAGGAAACAGAGGGCGGCCTACAGGGCCCCCGTGTGCCTCATGCATATGTGGATGAACACAGGGGAGCATAACATGTGCCCCCCTGTGTGCATGCACATGGGTTCCTGCACGGCATGGACTTCTGACTCCATGCCATGCAGGAACCTTGTGGGAGGTTCCCATTGCGGTGCCTTTTTTAAAGGCACCACCGCCTTTCAATGGGCACCGCAGGGGGAACTGCCACGCTGCCCGCCTGCCAGGCCACTGGAAGGTCGTAATCTGGCGGGCGGGGGGCGTGAGCTTTGTCGGAGCGGTGGCTTGCACCACCGTGCCACCGCTCCGACAAAATCTCATAATTAGGGTCTAAGTAGGAAATGGTCTATTTTGCAGGACCTGAGAAAATATTTAAAAATTGTCACTTCATGTTGTCCAGTGGTACCGAATCCAACAGTGATTATGTTCCAAATTCCTTCAGATGCAAAAGTGTATATAGTCATTGACTTATACCAAGCGTTCTTCTCACTTCCTCTCCATGAGAAGAGCCAAAATGTATTTGCATTTCAATTTCAAAATAAAGCTCTTATTTGGTGTAGGATCCCACAAGCATATAATGCAATTGTTAGTCAAAATCTGAGATTGGCCTGTAATACTAGTCTTGGTACAGTATATTGATGCCCTACTGGTTGCATCAAATACTAAAGAAGGTTGTAAACTTGATATAATTGCTTTGCTGAATCATTTAGCTGAGAGCTCTCACAAAGATGCAGTATTGTAAAAATGAAGTAATTTATCTTTGTCACAATATTTAGAAAGTCTCATAAGAATGTGTTTCTGCAATTCTGAAAATTAGTAATCCTACCAACCAGAGAGAGGTGAAGACGTTTCTGTGAATTGTTGGCTTCTGTCATCAGTGGATTCCTAATTTTTCCTTGATTGCGAAACCTTAAATAAGGTTGACACACAATGACATAAAAGATCCGGTATCATTTGATAAACGGTGTTCTGAGGCATTCCTAGCATTAGGAGAGATCATATTCAATGCAACCGCCCTTGGAATGCTTGACTATAATTTGACTTTCTTTTTGTACTGCCATGAGAGAGGTGGGTGTGCATTTTCAATCCTTATCCCGAGACATGGTGGGATTATGAGACCAATAGACTACCTTTCAGATGTGTTGGATCTAGTAGCTGTAAGTCTTTCTGGTTGTTTGAAATCAGTTGCAGCTGTTTGCTTGGCTATTGAACAAAGTAAAGGAATAGTGTTGAGCCACACTTAATTGTATACATCACACACTAAATTGAGATTTTTATTAACCTCTACAAGAACTAAGCACATGACAAACAGTCAACTAACTAGATACAATCAAGTTATGCTTGCAGCAGAGAACATATTGATTAAGAGGTGTGATTCACATCTCGGGGGGCCGAGGCTGATGGAAAAAGAGCCTTCATCACAAGCGTTACAGTTATTCCAAGAAACAAGAGAGGGGAGTGGAGATAGTGAAAACACGGGAGCAGGGGCAAATCTCCCTCTAATTAACCCCTCCACTGAGTCACCTATTACGGAGGAGGAAGTTGAAAGTACGGTTAAAAATTAATCTGAAAACCGAGTTAGGAGTCGGTATCAGCTTTGGTCACTCCCGGAGGGCAAAAGAGGTAAGGGAGGAGGCATTAGGGAGCAGGCAGCTAAAGAAGCTGTAGTGATTTCCCCTAAAAAGAAGGTGTCGAAGTCGGGAGGGAAACCAAGACGCTGCAGCCCAAAGGGGGTGCGTGTGCCTGTTAAACCCACACCCTCCTTAAGATCTTATTTTAAAATCATGGAACAGGTTGAAAGTTTGCAGGCAAAGGGGAACAAGTCACAAAAAGCCCCGCTTCCCTTGGAGAATCGATTTACTCCACTGGCAGGACTTATACAGGGGGAAGAGGCACAAGTTGAAAATTCAAGTTTGGAGATAAACCCCAATTCTAGTCCTAATCTTTGTTCTAGCCCTGCCCCAACTTGCACTATGGAGCCATCTCAAGGAATTAGTAAGCCGGGGGAGGTGGAGAATTCTAAGCAAAGCGATAGCAGTCTATGTGGTACTGGAGGTGAAAATTCTATGGAACGGATGTTTCTAAACTTGCGGCGGGATATTCTCACAAAATTTTAGATATCCGAGATGAATCAAAAAGGGATTCGCGACGAGGTTAGATACTTGAGGAGAAACTCGATGACCTTGCGCTGCGCACTGGAATCCTAGAAGGGGAGGTTAAAGCTTTATCAGTAGCGGTGTCGAGTAACTCCAAGGATATTGAGCTATTAAAAAAACAGAACAGAATGCTGCAAGATGACTTAGAAAGGCTGGAAACTCAATCTCGACGTAACAATCTGAGATTCCTCAAAATTCCGGAGGGGGCTGAGAAAGGAGATGTCAAGCCCTTTATATGTGGCCTCCTGAGAGAGGAAGTTTTGAAGGATAGGCCAGAAATTGATTGGGAGAAAGAGATTCAGAGAGCACACAGAGATCCCTTTAAGCTGAACTCGGATCGGAAGACTCCCAGAAAGATTCTGATAAACTTTTTGACTTTCGCTGTGAAAGAGTTAGTGTTGGAATGGGCTCTGAAGGGGGGTTCCTTAAGCCACGATGGTTTTACTTATCAAATCAGGTCAGATCTTGGTAAGAGGACAGCTCAGAGGCAGTGGGAATTGGGCACTAGAATGAATGAGCTACGAAGTAAGGGAGCTCAGGTCCAGTTGAAATTCCCAGCAATGCTAAAAATAATGTGGCGAAACAAAATGTATAATATTAGTAATCCTGAAGAAGTGGATACTTTTCTATCACAGATGGAATGATAAGATATAAGTTTATGTTAAAAGGGTATGAGTCCCCTAAAGAACACTTAAATTGGTTAGTATCATGCCTATGGAAAAATGTTATAGATAGGCTGTTTTCCCTTCTTAATCTACTTTAGGTTTCTCTTCTCTGGGTAGGACGGGGGAGAGCGCAAAGGGCGGATTGTATCGCCCAAGGTCTAGAGAGGGGTTTCCCAGGGGAGGGGGATTGGGGGCACTGGGTGTGGGGAGCAGTGGGAGAAAAATAAAAAATAGTCCTCATTAGATTATCTCTTGAAGGGTTAGAGAAAAGATCGAAAATGACCATGAGTTGGAATCGAGATTTATTGGGTAACAATTGGTATCATAGATTCCGAGAATGGATAAGTTAAAAGTAGTTAATTTCCTAACATGGAATGTTAATGGGTTGAGATCCAGGAGGAAATTGTCTCGGGTTATGGAAGTTCTTAAGAATAGCGTAGCCCAAATTATATTACTACAAGAGACGCATCTAGAAAGAACCGAATGTAGGCAATGTTTTGATAAGTTTAGATGGGTCCAGGAGGTAGTAAGCTCTGACCAGAGAGGGAGTACTAGAGGAGTTGCCATCATTGTCAAGAGTAATAACGGAATAAGATTAGTTAAATATGAATTTGATTGTTCGGGCAGATGGTTAGTGGCAACTCTTTTAATTCAAAACAGGCCTCTGGTCTGCGCTGTATATTATGGGCCAAATAATGATAACCCAGAGGCTCTAATTAAGATGGAATTCTGTTTATTAGAGACAACAGCCCCTATTGTGTTGAGAGGAGACTTTAATTTAGTTATGGACAAAGGACTAGACAGGACCTCAAAAGTTAAGTATACCAATCCACCAAGATCGTTTTCCAGATTAAAAAGTATGATGAAGGAACTTAACCTAATTGATATTTGGCGTACTAAGATGAGGGAGGTTAGAGAGTTCACTTTCTACAGTAAAAAGTATAGGCATCACTCCCATATAGATTATTTTTTATTAGATCAAGAATTATGTGGAGAAGTAGCTGAGGTAGTACATACTCCCGCGATACTGTCAGATCACTCTGCAGTAGTCTTGGCTTTGACGATACAGCAAAAAGAGGGGCAGAGAAGATGGACATTAGACAGGACCATTCTATTGGATGAGGATGTGGTTCGAGATTTAAGAGAAAAATCTGAGATTTATTTTCACGCAAACAAAGGTTCGGCGGAAAATCAAATAGTTTGGGATGCCTATAAGGCTTATTTAAGGAGGGTTTTAAGATCTATAATGGTAGGGAAAAGAAGGGCGGAGAAGCAAGAAGATGAGCATAAAATTAAAGCGATCAAGGCAAAGAAAGAGAGCTACAGAGGGCTTCAATGGAAGATACAGATAGTGTGCAAGTTGTGAGTAAAGAGCTAGAGGGGTTACAGGTAGCATTCCAGGCGCGGATTGATAAGAAAGTATTGGATAAATGGAAAGCCAGTAAGCTCCAACACTTCGCCTATGGAGAAAAATGTAGCTCCCTATTAGCCTGGAAGGCCAAGGCAGATAGAGCCAGGAATACAATTCGGGAGCTAACTAGTAGGAGATCAGGGGAAGTATTGCATACTCATGCCGACATATGCAGAGAGGCCTGTAGTTTTATGAGAGATTTATACAGTGAAGATATTCAACCGGGCCTAGAGGTTATTACTGAGTGGCTAGGATTAACGACACTCCCACAGTTAACCAACGAACAACAGAAAGCTTTAGAAGGAGAGATCACGGACGGAGAGATAAGAGCCCAGTGTAAGAAAATGGTAAAGGGAAAAGCTGCTGGGCCGGATGGTCTCCCTGCCGAGGTCTTTCTCTGTATTACAGATACAATAATTCCAGTTTTAAAGGTTCTATTTAATGCGATATAGATGAGTGGGGAAAAAGCCCCCGGATCTTGGTCAGAGGCCATTGTAACCTTGATCTTAAAACCCAACAAAGACCCACGGAGAGTTGACTCATACAGACCAATTTCCCTATTAAATACGGATTACAAGATTTTTTCAGGTGTTATAGCATCTCGGGTAGCCAAGGTAATAAAACAGGTTATTCACCCTAATCAAAGAGGTTTTATACCTGGGAGACAACTCAACGAATTAACATTTCAGTTGTTAGGGGTGGTAGATATGGCTGAGGCTCGTAATTTACCCTTTACTATAGTAGCTGTTGATGCAGCCAAAGCTTTTTACCAGGTGCATTGGGTGTACTTGTGGGAGTCCCTACGTTGTTTTGGCTTTCCGCAGAATATGGTTACGGCGGTGCAAAATTTGTATCATGGTCCTAAGGCCAGGGTCTTGGTAAATGGGGAGTTGTCAGATTGGTTCGATATCTTTAGGGGGACAAGACAGGGTTGTCCCCTGTTCCCGCTTCTTTTTAATTTATATATAGAGCCACTAGCCAACTTGATAAGAGCATACAACCACAATTCTTCCTTTTAGATCGAATGATTTTGAAGTTAAATTGGCATTATACGCAGACGACCTGATGTTGTATACAAGTAACCCGCAAGATGCAATCCCCAACCTGATGAGGAAGGCGGAGTCATTTGGCCAGGTCTCTGGGTATAAAGTAAATATAGACAAAACTGAGATAATGGAATGGAATCAGGATTCACAGAGTTATGGGGTAAAAACGCAAATACGATACCTTGGGATTTTAATTACACAGAAGATGGAGGATATTACAAAAATGAACTGGAAGAAAACTAGTCAGGAAGTGGCAGGGCTGATGTTAAAATGGGCGAACCTCCCTTTAAATATTTATGGTCGGGTAAATTTAATAAAAATGATTATCCTTCCAAAAATTACTTTCCTCTTTAATACTATTTCGCTAACCTTTAAGAATGAAGATATAGCTAAACTCCATGGGAAAATAGGAAGCTTTATTTGGGCATCAAAAGGTCCCAGGATAGCCTGGAAGAAATTGAGGAGAAGATTGGAGGTGGGGGGATTGGCACTCCCAGACTTGCTCGCGTATTGTCACGCCTTTCATTTTAAAAATGTGCGTATGCTGGCAAATAAGACAGATAAGTCATCGATCGGCTCACTTTTTGAGGCTATGTTAGATGATATTCCGCAAGGTCAACGGCACTTTCTTTTTAAATATGGAGACCCTAAGTTTTTTTTAAAAGTGCGGTTAAAGATCTTGAAGGCCGCATTGAGTATGTGGATGTATGTGAGGAAAACACTGAGAGTTACATATTTTTTGATTTGGGCACCAATTTGGGATTCCCCAGGGACCCCAGAATGTCTGAGGGATCAACTCAGTCAGCCTTTGAAATTAGGGGGCATTTACTATTGGGCTGATCTCAAGGAGGGCTCAAACATGATGAGCTGGGAAGCCATGAATAACCTGACTAAGGGGCAGTTAACGAGGTTTAAATATTATGAATTGAGTTCCTGTGGGCGACACAAGACTGGGTGGAGGAAGAGGAGACAAAATTCAGTCAGGTGACGAGAACGGATCAGTGGAAAAAAGAAATGTCGTTTTGGTATTGGGCTTTCTTCGAAATGGATACGGAGTTTGAAACCGAAATTACAAAACTATGGGGTCAGGAGTTTGGTGAGGGTGATCTGAAGCAAATGTGGTGTAATTCTTATGGTATCTTACGAACAGTAGTAAAACCAGCATCACTTAAACGCAACCACCTATTCACCACCTATAGAGTATATTGGTCACCTGCGAAGCTGTCTAAGATTTCCAGTAATGCATATAACTGCCCAAGATGTATGTTGACAGCGGCAGATGACATGCATTTATTCATGCTATGTCCAAAAATATCATCTTATTGGAACTCAGTCTGTGATTTCATAGGGGAAATTATTGGGACACAGATCATAGTAAGTCCTCGCCTAGTTTTCTTTGGGCTAAATTCGGAAGAAGAAGTGCAGCTCTCAGCGGTTAACTCAAAGTTCTTGTTTTATGTGATTCTCTTGGCAAGACGGGAGATCTGTAGTCTATGGAAATCGGAAAGTCCACCGTGTTTTACTGAGTGCCTTAGAAATATCGGGGCATATTTACAAGCCCCTTGCGCCACTTTTGCGCCGCCGTTGCGTCACGCAAGTGACGCAGCGGCGACGCAAACCATGCGCCGCGTTGCGCTATATTTACAACGTGACGCATCTAGGGAGATGCGTCACGTAGTAAACCCCTGCGCCACATGAAACCTGCGTCAGGTTTCATGTGGGCATACCGGCGCAGGGGGCGTTCCGGCGCAGGTACGCCTCGGAAAAGTGACGTAGTGAAATCTACAAGATTTCACGCAGTCACATTTCCGACGCTGGTGCGCCAAATCCTTACGCCTGCTTCAAGCAGGCGTAAGGATTGACGCACCATGTTAGGGATAGGGAAGGTTGGAACAGTGCTGGAGTTGCGTCGCGCTTGCGACATTGACTTCAGCACTGCGCCAACCTTCCGCCGGCAGATGCGTCACGCATCTGCTTATCCTTGCGCCACGATGCGCCGCATTGTAAATGCGGCGCATCGGACGTGGCGCAAGGGTAAACTTGCGTGACGCATTTTCCCTGGCGCATCCCTGCTGATATGCAGGGATGCGCCAGGGAACGTAAATATGCCCCATCATATATACTAGTGAGTCTGATATGGCATGTGATCCAACAAGTGAGAAGAAAATCTGGGCTCCGTTGGTAAGGTGGAGAGAAAAGACAATGTGAGTCCTATGATTAAGCCAATCCTGCTGTCGGCTACGGTATCTCCTTTTTCCTCTTTGGCGGTTTCAGTGTGTTAAGGAGATGGAAGTAGACACAGCAGTTCACTTGTGGGTTACTACTCTTTTTTTTTTTCGCCTCATGGGCCACCGGTCTGGTCCCCCCTTGTAAGACCTAGAGGGATTAGAGTACAACCTAACAAGAATATTGGCAGAATGAGGACACATAAAAAAAATAAAAAAAATAAAAAAGACAGTTCTAGATGTATAGACCTATAGGTGTGGCAATGAATGATATAAAAAGTTGACGTTTACCTATATTATTGGATAGACTTGCTTGAAGCACAGCTGGAGCACTAAGTCAAACTAATTCAGAACTAAGGGGTATTAGAGCTATGGTGAAGCAGAACTACTTAGCATCAGATAGCCTTCCTGCAAAGGAAGGCGGCGTTTGCAAAGTAGTAAATGTTAAGAGATGGTGCACTTTTATTTATGATAACAGTCCTATTATTAACTCCTATATCACAAACCTGACTAACAATCTCTCATGAACTTTCAATCTTTCGCAGACCATGGCTTAAGGGAAGCTACAGGTTCTTGGATTAGCGAGCTAGTTAGTGAGGGTTTTAGTAAGGTAGGTGAGTGGATGAATAATTTGGGTGGGGGGACCTTATGTAATATATTAACCTCTATGATATTTGTAACGATTTGTACAATTATTCTGTTTCGCTTGTTATACTATTCTGGGCATCTAAGTAAAACTTGTGGGTATAAAAATGCATAGAGACCATTAAAAAGGAAGTGGTCTGAAGATTACGAGATGGAGTATATCAAGGATCGTGTAAACAACCAGTTAAAGATGATGGAGGAGAATTGCAGAGAGAAGCAGAAAGTGATGGAGACTGAATGAATTCCTGATTAAGAAAGTTTTATTAATTGTTTTAGTCATTATAAAACAATCACAGGGGGAATTTATGCAATAGTTTTTCAAGTTTGTATTTTCTGCATTAATAATGACTATTAATATGCCTGTTTACACTTGATTTTACATATACAGACTGCATTAACATAATTGCAATTGAAATGAAATTCCTATGATGTGTAGAACTGATATATACATATTAATGTGTTTCAATGTGTTTTAGTTATACCACATTTCCAAGTAAAATGCAATTTTGGACTAAATGGATGCCATTTCTGTCACTCACTCCTGCTCTCCCCCACGTACATCCTTTCCCCACAGGCTCCGCAACACACAGTCAAACTGAGGTCATATTAGTTTATTTTCATTGCTATATTGTTTTACTCACAATGCATTTTCAATGGTATGGATATAAGATTGCAACAAGTATCTGTCGCATTTGTTTCTTCACTGGGTTTATTTACTGGGAGAAAGTCATATTGTTTAATGTTTCATATTTGTTTGAACATCTCTGGACGACATTACCATAGAGGGTGCTGATTTTTCTTTTTAAGAATTGGGATGGTGCTTTTGCGTTGAAGCAATGATGTGTATTATTCTTGTGTTCTGATTTGCTAACTAAATGATACTTTTGCTCGCAACATGTTGAATTTTTCTGAATTACTAATTTCCCATGCAAGAATTTTGTACAAAAACCACTTGATTTTGGAGACAAGCCAGAAGACTTTCCTATTATGCTAGGGATGCTGCCAAAATTCTTTTTGATTTTGCTCATCATTTGAGACTTAGAATATTTTCTGATTTTGCATACTCTGTATAACTTTACATCTGAGGACGTTCATGGCATTGACTCTGTATCTCTGATTTTGAATTTTTGTAATAAAAGCCTTTAACTTACCATTGATCTACAACTCAATTATTGAGTGGATCCCATTACTTATTGAGCTATTTTTACTCTGCTAATTTGATGTTTGGGGAGGAACCTTAACATGGAGACGCATTGCCTCATGAAATTAGGTTTGACACTGTCTCCAATCCAGTAAACTGTAGAAGAACTGAGTGAGGTAAATTTTGGGGTGTCCAAATTTTGAGGTGTGTGTCCATCTGAGGTACCAAATTTGCTGTTTGATGGTTCCCTAAGGATCAGGGTCCCTCCATAAACCCATAAATTGTAGACAAAAGCAAAAGACAAGAGGAGTTTTGGTGTCAAAATGTAAAAATGATTTGGATGGCTCAGGAGATGTGGGTGCTTCAGTTCATACTGCAATAATGCAATGATCCACTTTGGGAAGCAATTTACTCAAAATGTTAGGTAGAGATTACATTTAAACTCTGAGTCAACCCAAAAACCTTTTACTTTACCTGTCGATGGCCGCTGATCCCCCAGGCACAGAATGATCAAAGTGGTGGAGCGAGCAAACAGGCTGTACAGAAACACCCATGCTGGTGTTTGTGGTAATTGAAGCGGAAGCGGATGAAAATACTTAAGAGTATTTATTTGGGCTACATGGTCGTGGAGCCAGTAGAGGAGCTCCACCAGGCTCAGCAGACAGAACCAACTGACAAGAAGTATAGAGTGCCTAGGCAACATAGAGATTCTACAGGTGACGTCATAGAATACACTATGTACATCAGAAACAGTCTCAAGACTGTAACATTACTAAACATCCAAAGCACTTTTAACATTACACATTACTACATACATTCCCTTGTTCCTAAACAAACAAACAAAGAAAAATAAAGAAAATAAGAGGAAGGAAAAATTTATCGAAAACGAGCAGGAAGGGTACGATGTCTTGAACTCCTTCTCACAGAACGTGTAGGCACGGAAACCTGTTGAACCACTGAATCGGCAGTAACACATTTTCTCTGAGATTGTGAATAAGCATCTGACACCTCATCACGATTGTGAGAGTTAGAGGGATTAGAGCGCTCAATAACTTTAGAAACCTTTGACAAATTCCACCAGTGCCCCCTTCGACTTGAACAGCATTGCCAAAAATCTTAACAACACGAAGAGGCTTCCCAAATTTGCTTTCCCTTTCTTGGCATAAATAGGAGACTTGATTTTGACATAGTCACCAACGTTAAGATAAGACAATTTGACACCTCTTTTGGAATCAAACCAATTTCTCTGTTTTGACTGTGTGTTCGACACATTTTCCTTGACAATAGACATGAGGTTATCAACACTGGTGTTAGATTTAATCAATCTCGACATCCAGCCAGGTTTAAACAAAGTATTGGCTTTTCTTCCTCTCATGAGAACAAAAGGTGCAACTTTAGTTGATGAATGCGGTGTGGTCCTATAAAACCAAATCATGTCATTGAGGGCACGTACAACATCGTGATGTCCCACTCTGGCCCATTTGACACAGTCACCAACAACACGATTCATTCTCTCCACCAAACCATTACTCTGGGGATGATAAAGGGAGCTCTTAACATGTTTGATACTTGAAGACTGTAGAAAAAGCTGAAATTCCCTGCTGACAAATTGTTTACCATTGTCAGACACGACTGTCTCCGGAAAACCTTCCCTCAAAAATATTCCCATGAGGAAATCAATGATAGTTTTAGCATTGGCTTCTTTGAGAAGTTTTATCTCAGGCCACTTAGATGCATAATCCATGAGGACAAGAATGTACTTATACTGCCCACATAAAACATCATAAGGCCCTTGAATATCAATCCCTACTTTAACCCATGGTCGATCCGGACATTCAATGGGTGATAAAGGAGGAGTGAACACTTTCAGAGACTTGTCTGAAGTCTTGCAAATTCAGCACTCTCGAACCATGTCCTCTATGTCGGTATCCATGGATGGCCACCAAAAGGCATCTCGGATACGACGTTTAGTGAGTGTGGCGCCTAAATGCCCTGCGTGAGCCCTCTTCAAAATGTTGAGCCTGAGAGAAGAAGGAGGGACCAATTTCTCTCCTCTCATCAATAAACCATCTTCCAAAGATAACTCACTTTCAATCTTGCAAAAAGGTTGTAATGATGGAGAGAGAACCTTTTCACGTGGCCAACCATTCTTAACTAGATCACAGACATTACAAAGAATGGAATCAGCTAGAAAGGCGGATCTCCATTCATCTTCTGAACCAACTTAAAGTTCAGGAATATCGAGAGTAGCAACAAAACAATCTTCGCAATCTTCGTCAACAAGATCTTTATACTTAATGTCGTCTTGTTCATTGTTACTAACGGGAAACCTGGAAAGAAAGTCTGCCCTGAAATTTTTTCCTCCCGCAATATGTTTGACATCAAACTGATATTGTAGAAGTCTAGTGACCATTCTGAGAATCCTGGGTGTGCAACACTTACTCATGTTGTCACCCAGAATATTCACAAGGGGTTTATGGTCGGTAAGGAGTAAAACCGCTTACCCCACACATATGGGCGGAACTTTTCTATGGCCCAACAACAAGCCAACAACTCCTTTTCAATGACTGAATATTGGTGTTCAGCTGCTCTCAAAACTCTAGAGGCGAATCCAATGGTTTGCTCAACACCTTCAACAATTTGAGTTAAAATCCCCCCTAGACCAACCTGGCTAGCATCGACAGTGATACAACAGTCATGATTGGGATCAAAAGGTTTAAGGGCTTTGCAATTAGACAACAACGATCTCACACGTTCCAAGGACAAAACACACTCTTCACTCCATTCGAAGTGTACACCCTTTTTTAACAGGGCACTTATAGGGCGAACAATGGTGGCAAAATCAGGAATGAATTTTGAATAATATTCACACAGCCCTAACAGGGACTTGACACCAGTCTTGTCTGATGGAGGAGGAGCACTTGTGATGGCTTCCAATAGACCTGGCCTAGGACTGACACCTTCGTGGGACACGACATGTCCTAGGTATTCCACTTTGTCACAATTAAATTCACATTTTTCAGATTTCAACACTACACCATGCTCTTTGAATAACGATAAAACTTTCTGAAGAACAAGATCATGGGAATGAGAGTCTTCCCCAAAGACAAGAACATCATCTTGAAACACAAGTACGGAGTCCAAATCACTCAGGATATTGCTCATGACTCTTTGGAAGACGGAGGCCGCAGAGGCTAACCCAAAGGGCATCCGACGGTACTGGAAAGTCCATAAAGGAGAGACAAATGCAGTGAGGTGTTTGGATTCCGGATGGAGTTCGACTTGATGATATGCATTAGCAAGATCAAGTTTGCTAAAGCATTTAGCTCCCTTGGTGGCAGCAAACAAATCAGATATTTTGGGTAGCGGGTGAGAATCGACCCAAATCTCCTTGTTAAGAGACCTTAAGTCGACACAGACCCTGAGTTGCCCATTTTTTTTGCGGGCTACCACCAAGGGAGAAAGCCACAGAGAAGATTCTGCCGGCTCGATGACTCCCTTAACACATAATTCTTTGAGCTCCTTCTCCAAATCGGACCTGACGCTAAAGGGTACGCCCCTAAGTTTGTGTTTCCCTGGTACAGCACATTGTTTAACCACAATCTTGTGCTTGAAACTACTTATCTTACCTAGACGATCCCCAAACACGGAAGGAAACTTGGATGTCCACTTTTGTTTGGCATCATTTTGTTTTATGTCGTCATGACACTCCACTACTAACACTTGTTCACGAGCTCCAGGTTTCAACATCATACCAAATAAGCCCTGGTGGAACCACCCAAGAATGTTTAAACCTTTGACTGCTACATAAATTTTCCCCTTTATGTGCCTACCTTTGAAAGACATTTCATCTTCGAAAAATCCAAGAAGATCGATTTTGCGTCCTTCATAAGATACGGGTGATCGGTCTGGAGGGGACAACTCAATAGAATTTCCCCATGTCTCTTCAAACAATTTCTTCGTGACCATTGTGATGCGAGCACCTGAATCTACCAGTAAATGGAGAATTTTGTTACCTATACCAATCTCTGCAATGGGGTCTACACAATCAGAAGGATCACCTTCAACAACACTAGAAGAGGGGCTGTTGTGTACGTTTCTTTCCTGTGAGATAAAATCACTCTCTTCCTGAATGACAGAAATAACTTCTGAATCGCTTTCAGAATTAGAGTCAACTACACACACAATAGGTTTCTTAGAGTTTTTCCTCTTTAGGCAGACCTTGGCAAAATGGCCAACTTTTTTGCAGTAGTTGCACGTGAAAGAAAAGGCAGGACATCTACTACCTTTTGCATGAGTGGGATTACCACACCTAAGGCACATATTTGGATTAATTCCCTCGGGTTTAACAGATTTCACAATACTTTTGTTAAAGACATTTTTTGATTTGATCTGAGACTTATTAATCTTAATAGCATTAACACTCTCATTGAGTTTGTCACTATTTTTGTCCTCAAGTTCTTTGAGAGACGTCATTGAAATTTCGATACTTTTAGCGATTTTCATGGTCTCGTCGAGTGATGGATCACTTAGGCTAAGAAGTTTTTGTCTAATGCTTTTCTCTTTGCAATGACAAACAAACTGGTCTCTTATGAGCTGGTCCGTGAAATTTTCAAACTTGCAGTCTGCAGACAGTCTCCTCAAGGCAGAAATATATGAATCAACATCATCATCCAATTGCTTCCTTTTGAAAAATTTGTGTCTCAGCACCATAAGATTGGGTTGTTTATCGAATCTTTTTTTTAACTTCAACACGGTTTCTCGAAATTCATCAAGACCATCACTTTCTTCAGGAGCAAGAATGGGTAAGTGTTTGAATATTGATCTTCCTTCAAACCCTAGAGAGTGCAATAGAAGACATTTTTTTCTATCAGCAGTGTATCGTGATGCTCCTATTGCGCCTAGGTACGTTTCGAAAGCGTCGAACCATATTTCCCAACGTACAGGAGGTTCACCTGGAGTGTCTAGGAATGAAGGAGGAGGGTTAACGGCCTGCATTGTACACATATCAGCAACTATAAATATCTAAAAGAAATAGTGTATGAAAATAGCACAAAAAAAGGTGTAAGAGACGTTTCAAGATTTAACATGCGTGAAATTTAAACAATAATATAATGCAAGGTGAGTGTATATTGCAACGTAGCTTAACAAGTCAGGTGTGTGTATCACCGTGTGACACACATTGATAAAAATGAACTTGTTAAGAAAAACGTAGTTAAGTTTTCTGTACCAACTTTTTAACAGAGGACTGGTGTGTATATCACCGGAATACACGAAGCTGGTTGGAAATGGAACTGTACTTGAAGATGTACTTGTGCATAGAACTGGTTTTGAAATAAATGGAAGGTGTGTGTATCACCGTGATACATAAGTTCGTTGTACGTTGAACTTGAATGTAGAGGCTTAACCAAGGATCGCTGTTGTACGTCTTGGTGACAGTAATGCGGTGTGTGTGCCACCGCGATACACGAAGTCGTTGTCAGGGTAACAACTACGACACTGGGCATACAGCGGAACGGGAGCTGGAACGCACCGCAGAGATAAACACAAAGGGAGCTGGAACGCAAGGAGGAATTCCGGATCACGTGATGATAGACGCTGACGCTGTGTGCTGACGCTGTGAGACCAGGAACTCCCAGCGTGGAGGAATCTACACAGGAATGGTAGCGTGGTGGACAATGGCTCCCGTTCTCAATTACCGAGGAGAGTAGACGAAGTAAGTGGCCGTTTTGAAATTTGAAAGATGCAAGTGCAAATGGGGTAGGAAGTGCTGAGAAAACAGCGGTAAATGAAGAGAAAAGTCCGGCTAAATGCGCGAAGACAGATAATGTTGATGCTGAGCCAGAGATGAGTGTGAGGAAAGTCTTTGCGCGCAAAGTAGCGGAGGACAGTTTTAAAGGATTAAGCTTCCTACCAGTTCGTAGTCTTGTCAGAATGCACTTGGTCGCGAAATCCTTGACACCAAACAGCTGATTAGAAAAACGATATTTTCTTCTGCGTGATTAGCTTGCTTGGTTTCTCGTCGAGTGAAGGATAGCTTCTGCACGCTTGGGTTCGTTGAGAGTGACCATGTAGTCCGAAGAATCGTCGCCAATCAATTTGTGGTAATTGAAGCGGAAGCGGATGAAAATACTTAAGAGTATTTATTTGGGCTACATGGTCGTGGAGCCAGTAGAGGAGCTCCACCAGGCTCAGCAGACAGAACCAACTGACAAGAAGTATAGAGTGCCTAGGCAACATAGAGATTCTACAGGTGACATCATAGAATACACTATGTACATCAGAAACAGTCTCAAGACTGTAACATTACTAAACATCCAAAGCACTTTTAACATTACACATTACTACAGTGTTGAAACAGGCTCCCTTTCAGCTACAGAAAGCTTCCGAATGCTAAATTGACAAGTCTCTGGGAAACAAAAGACGGCTTACCTGCGGATCACCAAGTCATTCTCTGGTTCAGGGAGGTCATGCCTGTCTTCACTCGGGTATGCTCCCTTCGTGCGGCGTAGTGATGCACCAGCCTACGGTGTCCTCCTGGGTCACTAGTGGGCCTATAACGAGTGGGATTGTTGCAGGAGAGTAATGCTAGTTTTGATTTCGGAACGCAAACCTGCCCCTTTAATTCATCAGATGAATACAAACGGGGGACCATATTCCTAAGGGAAATATTTTCAATTCTCTCATTTTGGAAAGGTCAGCAGAGTTCAAGTTCAATGCCATGAAAAAGGAGTGCTTTCTGCTAAAAGTGACACCCACACATGAAAAACCGGAGGCAGAATCACATTAACTATGCAACGTATATTTTGGGCAAACACAAGAAAATTAGCCCTGCGTGCTATTTGAATTTAAAACCACATATTAACATTTCCGCTCTCCAAAGCAATCGGCCGTAATGGTGCGAGGTGACATCCCCAGAGCCAACTGCCCTAACCAATCCTGACTCTGCACGAGAGCGTGCCAGGATTGGTTGGAGCGGGCTACTCAGCACTCATACTGTCACTAGGGGCCTGTGCTATCTATCCACCCAGCTGTCTAACACAGCTTGGGTTGGAGAAGTTTAAACTGCGCATGTGCGGCTGGCTGTCACAAGACAGCGGCCAAAGTGACAAGTGCAGTTTAAACAGGTGTAGCCAGGCACCACTCCTCCCTGCTACCAGGCTGCACTGCAGCAATGGCCCCACCATGCAATGCCCTCACACAACACCGGCGGCTGGCAGAGCAAAAAATAAAATGGCAATAAAGTCACTTTATTTTTCACTTTTGATGTGCCCACAGCAGTGGAGGCGATGCTCTTCCGCATAAATGGAGCAGCCACCGCTGAATGATCAGGGGTAGAGTATACATGGATCTTGTCTTTTACACTCACACTTTACATACCAACACGCTTTAATGTCCTGATTACTCACTAGTATTCTTCATTACCCTACGTCTGGCCTTTGCCTCACAGTCCCTCAAAGTTTCCCTTCCCCATCTATGGCCCTAGGGCAATCTTGCTTGATATACACAGGAAGTGATGGGAGTTAAGCTGGATGTTATACCTTGGGAGAGGAGCAAAGTTTTATCAATTATATGTACAATTATGCAGCTATCAGATCTCAGAAGGCTGGTAAAGCGCCCGGGCTAGATCGAATACCGGTGGACCTCTTCAAGTCTGAAACAGTAATATGGGCACCTTACCGTACATGTGTTTTTAATGCCATCTTAGCAGGAGGTGAGATCCCAACTTCTTGGAAAGGGGTGGAGCTTATTCCTATTCTTAAGAAAGGCCCAAAGTCCGCCTGTCCAATTAATCTTATTGATTCTAGCCCAAATTTTTTAGTAAGCTTTTATTAGATCAAATCGGCACCTGGGCAAATGAAAATAACATTTTAACACAGTTTCAGGCTACGTTCGTCCCGAAATTAGCTCAGCTGATCATGTTTTTAGGTTCCAGTTAATAAGGTGTAAAGAAGTAGACATAAAAAGGGGTAGCCTCTATTTCGCTCAAGGCAGCATTCGACATGGTCCCCAGGTATAAGTTATGAAGCATACTAGGTAACCTAGGGCTTCCCTGCCCACTACTTGAAGTGCTTGTTAGGCTCCTGTAGTAACCACACCGGCCAAAGCAGATCCTTATCCTTAGTTTATTATGATAACAGGTCAGCAAACAAGGATGCTTGCAGCAGTGCAAGCACTACTCCAGGAATAACACTATAACATTCTAATCCCCACAATAAATAACCATTCCATATTTCATCACTACATTCCATATTCTTACATTACTTAGATACAAAGATCATCATGTTACTACACATCCCCTTTCCTTAAATTAAAACATGTAAACGAAAAAACATAT
The DNA here is from genome assembly GCA_963921515.1 of Calotriton arnoldi. Lineage (NCBI taxonomy): Eukaryota > Metazoa > Chordata > Amphibia > Caudata > Salamandridae > Calotriton > Calotriton arnoldi. The sequence continues at coordinate 969,878 of CAWUFW010004459.1, forward strand.
AAAAACTTGCTTAAAATACATGAAATAAGAAATACAATACTTTGGATAAATGACCCAAACCAATTAAGGCAATCACTTATCCACATACAAAATCTTCCAAAGACTTCGGGGGTTTTAATACTTCTGCCAAATTTGCTGGATTTACCAACAACCATTTTATCTACCAAACCAGTCTGCAGATCTTGCTCCTCCACCAAATTTGGCACATCCCTTTCCACCCGTCTATGTTCTGCTGCCACCGATTTGTCCAATGGTCAGTTGCAGGAATACAGACAGTCTCTTTATCCACTTTCCCCTTCTCCACAATGGGTAACGCTTCCATCCACCAATGACTTCCCCTTCCTTTCACCTTCACATTTTTTTCCTCATATACATGATGACGAGCCACAGAAATGTGACCCATATGGTGAACACTACCATCTTCTAATTTTACAGTGTTCCGCATGACTTTGACCACTTTTTTAGGTTCAGAGAATTGGCTGTGCCCTTTCCCAATTTTTTTTCCAAACTTGACTCTAACCAGTTGTCCTTCTTCCAAACACACCTCCTTCGTACTGTGCTTGGCATTAAAATATACTTTATTCTTGTCCTGAGAAGCCATAATGCACTTTCGTACTTGCTCATTGTCCCATTCACATTTTTTCCTTCTTCCCATCCATCCTGGATTAATCTTGCAATAAGGAATTCTACCTCTCATTAACCCAAAAGGACTCTCGCCTACTGTATCATGTACCGTCACCCTATAAGACCATAACAGTTTATTCAACTCATCGTCCCAATTTCTGTTTCCTTTGCTGGCTAATTGTAGTACACCTTTCACAACTCTGTTCACTCTTTCCACAACAGAATTACCTCTTGGATGGTAAAGTGCCATAAATTTTTGTTCAATGCCCACGATCACAACAAATTTTCTCATTACCTCAGATTTGAATTGCACTCCATTGTCGGTTAAAATGGATGCCGGAAAGCCTTCTCTTATAAAACATTGTTCTAGGAATTTCATCACTGTGTCCGTGTCAATCTTTTTGACTACTTCTATTTCTATCCATCTGGAAAACATATCCACTAAGGCTAACACATACTTACAAGAACCATCTTGCCATGTTATAGGTCCGATGATATCTAAAGCGACTTCTTCCCAGGGTAGTGTAGGCCACCCCAAGGAAGACATGGCTGGGTTAAGTGTTTCCTGAGCCTTATCCGAACCCTCACACTCCACACAGGTTCGCACAAATCTTTCAATCTCCAAATCTACTTTGGGCCACCAATACAACCCTTTTATGTTTCTCTTGGTGCGAGTGATGCCCGGATGTCCCTCATGTCCAATACTGATGACTTTCTGCCGCATTCCTTTGGGAGCAATAATCTTCTCTCCTCTGCACACAAATTCCTCATCCACACTTAATTCATCTCTCACTTCCCAAAATGCTTTTAGCTTGCCCTCCAGATCACTTTTACAAACACCTGACCATCCACAAACAATTCTACTCCTTACCGCACCCACCGTTTCATCCTCTCTGTCTGCATCCTTCCATTCATTCTTCTGTAAAGCAAACGTGTCCGCAAATATACTAGCAACACAAAAATCACTCCAGGGATCTTGGTCAATTTTTCTAAGTGATAAGGACAATCTGCTAAGAAAATCAGAAATAACATTCTTAACGCCAGGATCATACTGCACCTCATACACAAAGTCCTGGAGCCTCATGGATAGTCTAGCAATCCTGGCTGATGCTCTAGACAAACCTTCTGTGGCCAACAATTTAGTCAGAGGTTTGTGATCTGAGCGAAGTATGAATTTCCTGCCCCAAATGAACTTTCTGAAGTGTTCCATGGCCCACACACACGCTAAAGTCTCCCTCTCTATTACAGAGTACTTTTCTTCAGTAGGAGACAATGATCGTGAGGCAAAAGCTACAACCACCTCCTTGCCTTGTTCTGAAATCTGGGACAAAACTCCCCCCAAACCAGTACCACTTGCATCAGTGGTGACAAAAGTGTCTGCAAAAGGGTCAAATCCTTGTAATGTGGGAGCATTCGAAATAGACATCTTAATTTCAATAAAAGCTTTTTGACATGAATCATTCCATACAAAAGCAGATTTGTTTTTCATCATTAAACGCATTTCATGTGTTTTGTGAGAAAAATGATTTACGAACTTAGAACAAAATTCTGCTAAACCCAGGAAGGATCTAAGTTCATCCTTGGATTTAGGAGCATTAACAGAGGCATCAATTAGTTTGTTTTTTGGTCTGATACCACTGTTGCAGATTTCATGACCCAAGTAGGTAACCATTTTCTCAGCAAATTTGCATTTACTACCTTCAGCTGACAATCCATTGTCTCTGAGAATGGTAAGTACTTCTCTAAGAATGGCATCATGGGGGTTTTTATTCTTACCCATTACCAAGATGTCGTCCTGAAAGAAAACGACCTCTGGAATGTGTCCAAACAGTTTCGACATTAACCTTTGAAAAACTGCGGCGGCTGACACCAACTCAAAAGGCATGCGTTTGAACCTATAACATCATAAGGGTGTACAGAATGTTGTGAGATGTCTACTTTTGGTTTCTAGAACTACTTGATGGTATGCTGCAGACAAGTCCAAAGTGGAAAACCACTTTGCTTGTCATGTTAAGGATAACATCTTGTCAATTCTGGGAAGAGGAAAATGATTCACTAAAATATTGTTGTTCAGATACCTCAAGTCCACACACAAACTGACTTTTCCATTGGATTTGCGAGCTACGACCAATGGAGAAACCCATTCTGAAGCTTCTACAGGTTCAATAACATCATCATTCAACAATTTTTCTAATTCTGTTTTTACCTCCTCCCTCACTATGAATGGAATATTGCGTGCTTTGTGTACTTTGGGGACCGCCCCTTCTTTGAGTCGTATCGGATGGGTAAATCCTTTGAGCTTACCCATCTTTCCTGCAAAGACTGTGGGAAATTCCTGTAATACCCACTTTCTTGTGTCTTCTCCATCACACAAAATCAAAACTTGCTCTTTACTGTTGGGGTCTAGGATTATATTCAAACTCTTTTGGTCAGGGCCGAACTGGCCGTAGCGGGCACCGGGCATTTCCCCGGTGGGCCGCCAGGATGGGGGCTGGTTTTGGACCCCTGGGGGCCGTTTTTGATACCGGGGGCTGGTTTGGCAGCATAGCTGCAATATCGGCCAACTGTAACAAAAACAGGTCCACATGTGCACCTCCCCCCCGCCCCGCGGCCAGCCCGACTCAATTGCCAGGGCCGGTTTGCGTTCCCAGTCCGGCCCTGCTTTTGGTCTTTTCACCCCAAAACAGATATCCCTTCTTTAGCAATGTACCACTTCCCTGTGGCATGTCTTTCCTTAAAACGAAACACTAATACTCTGTAACCCAGGACTTCAGTTTTCTCCCCAGTGTAGTTTTCAGGTGAAATGTCATTAGGTTCCACCCAACTGCCAATATTCTTTACAAAATGTTTCTCCCACACATCTTGAGCGATGATGGTGTACGGAGATCCTGAATCCGCTGCAAGTTGAACTGTAATGCCTCCTAACGACACATAGCATGAAGGTTTAGAAGAACCATGGTTGAAAATGTTAAGAACTACATTTTTCTTTTGACCAAGTTTTCCTTGTACCTCCTCGTCACTCGTACTAGAGTAACTTTCATCCTCCCCATCTTGCACACAGGCAATTTCACCTTTGGATTTTCTTTTAGATTTTCTTTTGCATACTCAGACAAAATGCCCAATAATGCCACATTATAAACATTTTGCTGATTTCGCAGGACATTTGTCAAAATTCACTGAATGTGAAAAACTTCCACATCTGTAACACACCATCTTGCCCATTCTTTTAGACTCAAAACTATCCCCCTTCTTTTTTTCCACAATGCTGTCCCCCAAACGGTTACTTTTAGGCACCGACCTATTGTCAGAAATGTTTCCAACTATTTCACCATCCTTTTTAATTCTGAGACATTGTTGCTTTTGCACAGCGCTCAGACAATTCCACTTTTTACCATAGCAACAATGTCTTTAAGGCAACCTTCACCTTCCACCCATAATCTATCCTGCATGGTTTTATTTTTAGCATACATTACCACTTGGTTACGTATGAATTCATCATAAAGCTGTGCAAACCTACTTTTTACTAGCTAACTTTTTTAAAGCTGACACATATTCTTCAATATTCTCATGCTTTTCTTGTTTTCTCTGAAAAAACGCATGTCTAGTAACGGCAATGCAAACTGAAGGAGAAAAATGATCATCAAGGTCTAAAATTGCAGCCTTAAACGCATCAACATCACCTCCCACTCTCTCAGGTTTTTGTAACTCGTTGTAAATACGCAATCCTTCAGGTCCTAGACAATACACGAGGATTTTTTCTTCCTTTCTGGTGATAAAATTCCATTAAGGTCTTCAAGATTAGCAATGTAATTGAGAAAGTATTCTTTCCAGTCAATCCACTCAACTAAAGGTTCCCCCGGTGTAGCTAAAAATTCCTTAGGTGAATTAATGTGTATCGATGATCAACTCACATCCCCAACTGGTGTGCTGGTCTCTGAGGTAGGCATGACTTCAAACGAAGGGTATTCCAAAAGGGAAAACTTAGATTGCAGGAATAACCCTAATATATGACTATGAAAGTTATACACGTATTTAATTTCACAAACGCTGCAGACACCCTTGTGTAAAGTACTCACTAGGGGGCATATCATCAAGCCCCGGAGAAAAAATTATCGCCGCTTTAGCGTCCGTTTTCTGACGGAAAGCGGCGATAATTTTATCTCCTAATCAGCAAGGTCACGCTATCGCGTGAATCCTTGCATTATCGCCCTTTCCGTCAACGCCCATCTTTGCATCTCTAATGAGATGCAAAGTGGGCGTTCCGTGCTAAAATAACTGGAGAAATGTCGCTAACCGACATTTCTCCAATTATCAAGCTGCACGCAAACAAGCAGAGCGATAAGAAAAGTAGCGATAACCACAGTTATCGCTACTTTCCTTACGCCTGCTTTCAAGATTGACTTAGCCATGATATCCTATGTAAGGTGGATATCATGGCTAAGTATGTCTTGCCCTATCAGCAAGCTATCGCCAAACCTTGTGCCATTATCGCTGTATTTCCAGCGATAATCGCACAATTGGCAGCTTGCGCTCTGAATCTTATCACTTTGGAGATAAGCGTTGCTGATAGCACGCTATCTCCGCGATAAAATTCAGAGTTGGCCGGCGATAATTATCCTCGTGCTAAGAGCGCTGAGCGATAATTATCGCATGGCCTTGATGATATGCCCCTTAATGTCACACGCTGTACCGTAAGCTTTGCTTGATAACAATCCATTTTCTTTGTTCCGGTGATAAACAACAAATTGACAAATACGGGACTGCGAGGCAGGTGAAGACTCAGCACATATCACAAAGGTTACTGTGCGTGCATTTATTTGCGTGTACATCGTCGTGTAAACGGGACTTTAAAGTTGCAGAATGTATTTAGTGCCTTTCCAAAATGGCCACCGTGCGTGCCCTTGCGTGCGCGATAGCAAAAGACACACAATTGATGGACGGAATGCAGAACAAATCAAAACATTCACCCCCAGTCAAGAGATCTGGGTTAAATCCATGATTCTTTTGCTCACCATGCCACCCCAGTTTAAACCTGGCCATATGCAAATCAGTCTTGACCCTGTGCCTCATGGGAACAGTCCAGTCCGAACTGCTAAGCCAGGTCCTCCCTGGACCGGAATCAAGCATCCTAGGACCGGTTTCGGGGTTTCACCCCTCATCAGCCAGAATAGCTTGATTCCAGTGGCACAGTGAGCCCGGGACCCACGTCTGGGCATACCCGGCGCACTTAGGGCGAGAAAGCAAAAGACACATAATTGATGGACGGAATGCAGAACAAATCAAAACTTTCACCCCCAGTCAAGAGATCTGGGTTAAATCCATCATTCTTTTGTTCACCATGCCACCCCAGTTTAAACCTGGCTATATGCAAATCAGTCTTGACCCTGTGCCTCATGTGAACAGTCCAGCCCAAACTGCTAAGCCAGGTCCTCCCTGGACCATAATCAAGCATCCTAGGACCGGTTTCGGGGTTTCACCCCTCATCAGCCAGGATAGCTTAATTCCAGTGGCACAGTGAGCCCGGGACCCACGTCTGGGCATACCCGGCGCACTTAGGGCGAGAAAGCAAAAGACACACAATTGATGGACAGAATGCAGAACAAATCAAAACATTCACCCCCAGTCAAGAGATCTGGGATAAATCCATCATTCTTTTGCTCACCATGCCACCCCAGTTTAAACCTGGCCATATGCAAATCAGTCTTGACCCTGTGCCTCATGGGAACAGTCCAGCCCGAACTGCTAAGCCAGGTCCTCCCTGGACCGGAATCAAGCATCCTAGGACCGGTTTCGGGGTTTCACCCCTCATCAGCCAGGATAGCTTGATTCCAGTGGCACAGTGAGCCCGGGACCCACGTCTGGACATACCCGGCGCACTTAGGGCGAGAAAGCAAAAGACACACAATTGATGGACGGAATGCAGAACAAATCAAAACATTCACCCCCAGTCAAGAGATCTGGGTTAAATCCATCATTCTTTTGCTCACCATGCCACCCCAGTTTAAACCTGGCCATATGCAAATCAGTCTTGACCCTGTGCCTCATGGGAACAGTCCAGCCCGAACTGCTAAGCGAGGTCCTCCCTGGACCGAAATCAAGCATCCTAGGACCGGTTTCGGGGTTTCACCCCTCATCAGCCAGGATAGCTTGATTCCAGTGGCACAGTGAGCCCGGGACACACGTCTGGGCATACCCGGCGCACTTAGGGCGAGAAAGCAAAAGACACAAAATTGATGGACTGGGGGTGAATGTTTTGATTTGTTCTGCATTCCGTCCATCAATTGTGTGTCTTTTGCTTTCTCGCCCTAAGTGCGCCAGGTATGCCCAGATGTGGGTCCTGGGCTCACTGTGCCACTGGAATCATGCTATCCTGGCTGATGAGGGGTGAAACTAGGGTGGCATGGTGAGCAAAAGAATGATGGATTTAACCCAGATCTCTTGACTGGGGGTGAATGTTTTGATTTGTTCTGCATTCCGTACATCAATTGTGTGTCTTTTGCTTGCGTGCGCGATGACGTGCGTTGGTCGAGTAGTCCCTCTTCTTTGTAGACGTCAATGGCCCTGTCATCCGTCACCAAGAGACAATGGAATCCCGGCACATGCAGGAGATGTGGGATTTGAAAATCTTGCTCGCGGCAGTTGAGATCGTCAGTTGGTAAGCAGTGCCATACGATGAGAAGCACTTACTTGTCTTGACGATTAAGTGATGTTTATACGGTTCAAATGTTCCCTCCTTCGCCACACCATCGAGCAACAGGCAGGGTACGGCACTAGGACTTACTTGTGAAAGTTCCTTCGTTGTCTAACCCTCGGTTATCAGTAAGTCGCACCGCGTAGCTCAGCCCCTAGTGTAAACTCTTTCCCAAAACGTGGGCTTTTGTGAATTCTTCAGCTTGTCGCCAAAATCCATGTAGTAACCACACTGGACAAAGCGGATCCTTTTCCTTAGTTTATTATGATAACAGGTCAGCAAACAAGGATGCTTACAGCAGTACAAGCACTACTCCAGGAATTACACTATAACATTCTAATCCTCACAATAAATACCCATTCCATATGTCATCACTACATTCCATATTCTTACATTACTTAGATACAAAGATCATCATGTTACTACAGCTCCACCATAAAACGTTTGCACAAGTAAGATGGGGTACTAATGGGGAAAATACCAACCCTTTCAAGGTTGCAAATGAGTCAGGCAAGGATGTTGGATTGATTACCATATGGGTTTCTTTTGATAACGATTCCCCGGTACTTGGGGAGACCAAAATACCCACCCTACTATTTGTAAACTATACTCTATTAGTATCAAGCCCCCCAAGGGCCTAGAGACCCCTTTGAGTAAGTTTAATATATTCTCGCTAGATCATGGATTGGCAATGAATGCAAGTAAAACAAAATTTGTGGCCGTCCACCCTCACATAGGCTTCAGAGGATCAGTGATGTTGGAAGGGGAGGAGTTGGAGAAAGTGATAGATTTTGATGACCTTGACATTCGCCTCCCTAGTGCTATTACGTCGGGTACCCAGGTTACCAAAAGTACTTAAGCACAGGAAAGCTGTCATCTTAAAACTTGAAAGCAAGACCATGTTTCATCCAATCTTCCTCCTTCCTGTGGTTTGGAGGGCTAAAACAGTAGCTGCTGCAACATATAGAGCAGAACTGGGGACATGTTAATTTCAAAACCTTGGAGGGGGCTAAAAATAAATTTTTAGCCCCCTTAAATTGCCCTAAAGTACACCACTGATTTCTAAACATGATTTAGGTTTATGTTCCATTGCACCCCTAGCTCATTTGAAACCCATCTTGTATTGGCTACGGATTTGGTCCACACCTGAGCTGGCAGAATATAAGGAGGGCCTAAGAGATGTCCTAGATAAATCCTGGAGAGGAGTTTTGTTACCCTGGTTGGACTATGTAAAGCAGTCTTTATATTCTATGACTCTGCACAAGTATTTTTTGTCTCCCAAAATTATTCCATCTTCCGCAAATAAGAAACTGAAGGCAATCTATGGGAGCTTGAGGAGGGCAAATTCCCCAAACAGCTGGGCTTGGGTCGAATGACCATTTGTTTCATAGGATTCAAGCCTACCTCGCACTTCGAAAATTCTATGAATTATATTGATCCCTCATTCACAAAAGCCCTTTATGTAAGGTTTAGGCTAGGTACATTACCGCTTGCTACCTTCACTGTCAAATAGAATGGTAGTCAAGGCGGTAGTAAAATATGTCCTGTTTGCAGAAGTGCAGAAGAAACAGATGATCACCTCCTCTTTTTTTGCCCAATGTACTATAAGCAGCACAGGCGTTGAATTGCTTCTTTGTGCTGCCTTTTATGTGTTGTCCAATATAGGGCAGCGATAAGATTATGTAGAGCCGACACGTCTCCGGCTATTGTCTTCTTCTTCCCTAGAGCTAAATACCTGGAGAACATATGGCCAATTCAGTTAAAAATTGGCTTCCCTTCCTTTATTCCGTCCTCTGCCTAATGCAAATTCGCCCACCCCCATTGTGTATCATGGTGTTACTGCCTTTAGAACTTGTGTTTTTTAATTATAATTTAAGCTGGAGCACATGCACTTTATTTAGCTAGGCTATCCTCCGAGACAGGGTAGGACTTGCAACCCCAGCTGTATATCTGTATCTATACCACCGTGGGGTTTATAATGGATAAACCCATATGTTTTAGGTTTTAAATATAGTATGTTTGTGTCCAGTAATGCCCTTTATTAGAGTACCTGCTTGTCAAAGTTTATTATTCTGGTCTGATGCTCTTACAAACCCATTCATTTCTGCATGACATGTATAAACTTTAGGCCTCTGTAGTAGTAATACTTTATTCGGTTATCATGAACCATCAAAGTATGCACACATGGTAAAAATCACAAAATATCAAGTTTTAAAATAGTACATAAAACAGCAAGTATATAAATCAACTGTGGGCCTCACTTATGAGGTTTTGACATACGGCAGCAAAGCAAGGAACCTTGCTGCGCTGCCCGACATCGAAACAAAAGGACAGGAATGCGCCTTATCTATGAGATATGGTGCATTTTTGTCCTTTTCCTCTGTGCTGGTGCACAATGGGCTGCCATGCCCCACTGCAGGCATCCTTGCACCATGGTGCAAAGGTGCCTGCATTGCAGGCATTGCGGGCCTTCCTGCACAAAATCAATCAATTCAGGCAATTTCCTCTATCTATGCGTGCTGTAGAATGCAGCACACATAGAAAAAGGAAAAAAACTAGGAGAAATGTAAACATTTCTCCTCGTTGCGCATCCCTAACACCACCCCTTGGGTGGCGTTAGATTCTGGCGCATTCCCAGGTTTATGATTTCTCGTAAATCTGGGTATGCTTCAGATTCAATGGGTGTTGCGTGGGAACACCCACAGCAACACCTATGGAACATCCCTTTCATGCAGTGTTCTGTTTGAAAGGAGCACATATTTACAAGGCCATGAAAAGCCACGTAAAGTGGCTTTATGTGGCCTTGTACATATGCCGGGCACATTGCGCCACCAGAACATCATAAAAGTGACGTTCCGGCAGCGCAAAAGTGCTCATAAATGAGGCCGTATGCGTTTAGGAATGACAGACCACATTAGGTTTTTGTCTATGGTCAAGTGATTGTACATCAGTTTTGTGCCCTTAGACCAAGAGTGGATACTTCTAACAATATTTTATGCATGGTATTTCTATATATTTTTTTGCTGACATTGTATTGTGCTTATTGTATTGTATTACTTTTATGGCCATCGGCCAAAATAAAGTAAATAAAGAATAATAAATAATCTACAATTTGAGGCGTTAATCTTCTATCTTAGCTCACACATTAGGGCCGTGATGAGGAAGGGTGACGAGATAATTTGTACGATACTGTATCAATACTGTATCAATAACAGCATATCTGAACATATGGCATGCTATAAAATAATCATATGTTGTATAGAAAGATGTGTGCGACAGTGCACCTACCCCAACTGTGCATCACTCTGAAAATGGCTTGACCACAGGTGCATGGGCTACGGAAATGAATGGTTCCCTACTGTGGTATCCTGGTTACCTGTGTCTAGGCAACAGGATGCCACAGGTTCTGGAATATGGTGAGATGGAAGGGAGTGGGGAGTGTCAGTTAGAAGGGTTACTGGTGGTGGTTACCTGTGTCTAGGTAACAGGATGCCACAGGTCATGGAATGTGGTGAGATGGAAGGGAGTGGGGATTGTCAGTTAGAAGGGTTACTGGTGGTGGTTACCTGTGTCTAGGTAACAGGATGTCACAGGTTCTGGAATGTGGTGAGATGGAAGGGAGTGGGGAGTGTCAGTTAGAAGGGTTACTGGTGGTGGTTACCTGTGTCTAGGTAACAGGATGCCACAGGTCATGGAATGTGGTGAGATGGAAGGGAGTGGGGATTGCCAGTTAGAAGGGTTACTGGTGGTGGTTACCTGTGTCTAGGTAACAGGATGTCACAGGTTCTGGAATGTGGTGAGATGGAAGGGAGTGGGGATTGTCAGTTAGAAGGGTTACTGGTGGTGGTTACCTGTGTCTAGGTAACAGGATGTCACAGGTTCTGGAATGTGGTGAGATGGAAGGGAGTGGGGAGTGTCAGTTAGAAGGGTTACTGGTGGTGGTTACCTGTGTCTAGGTAACAGGATGTCACAGGTTCTGGAATGTGGTGAGATGGAAGGGAGTGGGGAGTGTCAGTTAGAAGGGTTACTGGTGGTGGTTACCTGTGTCTAGGTAACAGGATGCCACAGGTTCTGGAATGTGGTGAGATGGAAGGGAGTGGGGATTGTCAGTTAGAAGGGTTACTGGTGGTGGTTACCTGTGTCTAGGTAACAGGATGTCACAGGTTCTGGAATGTGGTGAGATGGAAGGGAGTGTCAGTTAGAAGGGTTACTGGTGGTGTGAGTACGCAACCAGTTTGCTCTCCAATAAAAGGATAACTTACCTCTGTGGTACGTGTAATTTCTGCAAATTGGCGATGAGCGGGATTCGAAGATGCCGTGGAGTATTGTGGTGGTGAAGCGCCCACAAGAAGGAGAACAAGCAGAGAAAAGGAGTCTAGTGCTAGTGGGCACGCTGGTTGAAATTCATGTCGGATTCGTGGTATGGCCAGCAGTGTGGAGGTGCGACAGCAACAGTTCCCCCGAGTGATTTGTCAGGGTTTATCACATTTTTGCTGAATGGAGCAGTGTCTGAAGTGTCGCTTGCGCTCAGCTTTCAATGGTCTGCAAAACGCAACACCGTACAGTGACGTTGATTAAAGATAGTGTTCGCTTCCTTAGCAACGCTGAGCAGTGAAGCCTGTAGTGTTGTTCCATGTTACAGACGCACACTCATACAAAGTCAACCCCATCTTTAATTGCAAGCTCGGCACTGCATGCGCATCCGAGCGAAGAGCTCTCTGTTCTATTGCCTCAGTGAGAGTACATTGTGATGTGGGCATTAATACTAATGTGGGCGTTTCACGGATAATTCATTTTAATTATTGCTATCTCCAGAGTTGTTGTGCATCACGGTGAGACGCACACCTTGTTTTACATTATTATTACTGTCCACATATTATTGAGTAAATGTCCGGAATTACAGAAATTTACACAGTTTAAATGACAGTTACATGGTAATTCACTAGAGTCCCACACTCATTGTATAGTGCATTTGAATAGTGTGGATGTTACACTACACTCAGTAGCTTTGTGGGGCATTGTGCACTGTGTGGCATCATTTAGGCACAGTTACGTATTGCAGTGTGATTCCTTAGTAATAGCTAATGATACAGAGTGTAAATAGTGGTATTTTTTTTCATTATGAGTTCACAAAATTGCGGCCTTACCCGACCAGTGCCATTTCTTCCATGGCCAGGTGATCCTTTATTAAAGTGGCTTGACTGGAAGGAATATTTTATGAACTATTTCTCGGCACTTGAGGAGGAGTATGAGGAATGTACGTCTTCCAGGAAGAAAAGATTCTATTACATGCCTTGGGCCTGAAGGTTTACATGTGAACAGTCAAATGGAAAAAGAAGCAAGGCCTACAGACAGTGCAGGTGTTTTCAAAAATGCTTTGGAAGACTTAGATATTCACAACCAACCAATTGTTAGGGCGGCAATTGATAGGCATAGATTTTTACATGGGAAACAGATGAGGACTGAGTCAGTAGAAGACTATGTAGCTGTGCTCAAGAAACTGGAATTCACTTGAAAGTTTTGTTCCCAACACGATGATCTCATAAGGGACCAGTTAGTGATGCATTCAAATAATACTGGAATCTGTGGGTGTGTGGTGATTCCCCTTTGAATGAAATATTAGTCATTAAGAAAGCTGAAATGTCAAAAAGGTGTGCCAAAGCTGCTTAGAAAAGCAGTAATGATGGAGAGGTGGTTTGCAAGGTGTCTAACTCAAAGGATGTTGAGAGAAAAATGGCGAAACGTAGAGGCAAGGGCCGTGGCTGGAAGGTGCTTACTAAAAATAAAACAGGAGTGGAGTGCAAATGTCCTACATGTTTTAGGTGTAGGAATATGGGTCATATGGCCAGGGATGAAAATTGTCCTGTGATCAAATCAAAGTGTGCTTACTGCGGAATATGGGCCATTTCGCCAATCTTTGCAGGAAGAAGTCTAACAAAGAGGACAGAAAGACTATTAAATGTGTAATGGAAAATGAGGATGATGTGGATGGTGAGAGTGAATCATTGAGCGATGAAGTGGTCCTGAGCATTGAGGGTGCTGTTTGCATTGAGGATGCCATTTTAGATGTGAGTGTTAACCTGAAGAAAAAGTCCATGTGTGATATGACCATTGGCGGAATACAGATACAAATTGTTCCTGACTCTGGATCACCTTATGCAGTAGTACAATGTTCAGTGTGGGAGGACAGCTTTGCAACAGTGTCAAGTGACTGTCTAGATCCGACAGAGTATACCCAGTTACGTTTACTAGAGAAAAGATTCCTATGGTTGGATTTGTAGAAGCCCCATTTGAATTTAGAAACAGGTCAGCCCAAGGGAAATTGTATATAGCAGAGATGGGACCATCTGTACTTGGGTGGGTACGATCAGGGGGCATTAGGTATTACCCTTGACCCCAATAGGAGAGACCAAGTAATGCTACTCAGAGAACACACAGTGTCCATGGAAGAAGAGGTTAAGGAACAATTTCCGAGCACCTTTTCTGGTAAAGTAGGAAAAATGTGTGGATTTGTCCACAAAACTGAATTAAAGGAGGTATCTGTACCAATATGTTATAAAGCAAGGAACATACCCATAGATGTGAGAGAAGGTGTCATGCCAGAGTTGGATGCCTTAGAGAGCAAAGTTATAATAGAACCTGTAGAAAGTGCGGAGCGGTTGGCTCAGTTGGTCGTATCCCGGAAGTCTGATGGAGTTTCCGTTTATGCATTGACCTCAGAGATTTTTTTTTAGCAATCTTTTTACTAACCAATTATTCAGCAACAGATCAAAAGTTATACAGCATTATTGGGCAACTGAGTACAGATAATTCCAATTCAACATTTGCATGAATATAGGCACCATCAACATCTTTATCGACCACCTATAGTCCCAAAGTGTCAGACCCACCTACACAGACCTATTTGGATGAGAGCCCTTAGAGTCCCCTGTACTCCATCCACTTACCTCAAATTTTCCCCATTTTCGAGGGCAACCCCAACTTTGCAAAACCACTTTTTCGGCTGCACAACACCAATGCAGGTCCTGTTCCCAATCCACCACCCACGGGGGTCTCTCCGTCCCCCAGGCTCTGGCTATGTTACTCTTCGCTATTACTGATGCAACCATCAACCACTTCCTAAGATACAGTGGCCATTTTTCTGTCCCAGTCACGCACAATATATGCTATCTAGCCTCCAGTGGGATCGCCTGACCCACAACTTCAGACATAACTCTTGTTATTGCTACCCAGTATTGCTGTATTTTTGGGCAGGCCCACAGCATTTGAAAAAAAGGAACCCATCTCCCTACAGCCCATTGCGCATTGGTCCGAATCACAATGGCCCAACTGGTGTGTAAGGGCTCTAGAGGAGTATGACCCATGCAGGACACGGAGCTATATGAGACGGAAGCGTACCCTTAATGCCACTTCCCTGGGGCTCTGGAGCACCTCCTGCTAATCATCGTCTTCCAGCATTCCCACGACTGTCTCCCAAGCCTCTCATAAGGTGCCCAAAGGGTCACGTGTGTTATTCATGATCTTTCTATATATCAGGGAGGTGGCTTTATCTATCATAGGGTCTAGCAACAGTCTATCTTCTAGTGGTGTGTATTCGGTTTGCTAATTACCTTCAAGAATGTGAGTCTTAAGTGCCTGCCCAAACTGGAGATATTGGAACATCTCAGACCTGGGCATCTGGTATTCCACTTGTAAGTCTTGAAAGGGGATTATAGCCTGACCCCTCCAGACGCCCCCAAGGTGTTCTATCCCCAGTAGGCACCATTTACTAAAACTGCTCAGATTTCCCACCTCCTTGAGGAGATCACTATCCCACAGTGCCGTCCTCTCCGTCAACTTATCTCCCCTTCTGAGGAATTTTGTGGCCTCCCGCCAGATGCGGCCTACTGTCTGTGTGTGTAGTGGTAATTGTTTTTCTAGCCTCTTGCTATACAGCACCGCTGGATATCCCCATTTTCCCATCGTGTATCGATCCACCCTGTACGTTGGTTCTTCCTGTCCTGCGAACACACTGTCTTTGACTGTGACCAGCTGTGCTGCCCAGTAGTACTTTCTAATATCAGGGATCGCCAGGCCCACGTAGAAATCTCCTCTCTGCAATTTATGGAGGCTATCCTGGTGCTGCCTGCATCCCATAGGAGATTACGCAGCTCGCTATCTACTTTTTGGAAAAAATCCATTGGTATTTTATACGGCGTATTCTGCAGGGCATACAGCAGGTGTGGCAAGGTCCATCTTTTTTAAATAAAACGCCCGTCCCATCAGTGACACCGGCAGTCGTCTCCAGTGTGTTATATCACTGCATAGCCTGTCTAGGTGTGGGAGTAGATTATCGGCCAAAATCTCACCCCTGTTCTTGGATATCACTACTCCAAGGTATGTAAACTTTTCCTTTACTTTAAGGGATTGTCCACTAGCTGGGAGGGTCAGGACAACCTCGGACAAGGGGAACAATAGGGATTTGCCCCAGTTGATCTGGTACCCAGAGTAACTTCCAAGCAGTTGAAATATATGGAGCAGTCTGTCCACAGAGAATCAGGCCCATGTGGCGTAGAGCTATATTACATCGGCCCATAATGAGATTTTTCCTTCCCAACCTCCCTTTCCCATAATGCCCCCCCACAAATGGGTCACGCCGAACCCATGCGACCAGAGGCTCCAGCGCCATTGCGAAAAGCATAGGTGACAATGGGCACCCCTGACTCGTACCCTTGTGTAGGGCAAAAGGGCGACACACAGTTCCGTTTACCTTCACCCGCGGTAGTGGTTCCGCGTATAGGAGCTTTATCCAGGCGGAGATCTTAGGACCAAATTCAAACCTCTCCAATGCAGAGAAAAGGTAGTTCCATTCAATGCAATCAAACGCCATCTTAACGTCTAGTGACAGCAATACTGCGTCTTATTCTGGTTCGTCTGCAGTCATGTGTTGCACTCCGTACAGGCGCCTCAAATTCAATCTGGTGCTTCTATGAGGCATAAAGCCTGATTGATCAGAGTGTATTATGGTAGCTGTCACTCCCCATAAACTGGATCAAGGGCCTTCGCCAGCACCTTTGCTTCTATGTTTAATAGCGAGATGGTCCTGGACGAGTAGCAATCCTCAGGGGGTTTTCCTTTTTTGGGAATGACCACTATCGTGGCCAGTCGCTGGTCCTCAGGAAGTTTGCAGACTGTCCCTGCTTACTGGAACATGCTGAGCATATGTGGTGCCACTGCAGCGGCCACTCCTTTGTAAAGTCTAGCTGATAGGCCATTGGGCCCAGCCGCCTTACCCGTTCGTAAGTCTCGTATTGCCTGTGTTATTTCTTCGACTGTTAAATTCTTCTCCAGCGCTCTGCGCTCTTCAGTTGACAATGTGGAGAGTCGTATGTCTCTCAGGAGTTCAGTGCAGTCAGTTTCCAGTCTAACAGAAGTGGACATGTACAGTGACTCATAATGGACAGCAAATGCCTCTGCAATCTCCCTTCCTGTTTTATGCACAGCTCCCTGGGGTGTAAAAATCTCTCGGACCCAAAATCTCTCCCTATCCCTTTTCTCAAGCCATGCTATCATTTTATTAGCCTTATCGCCCACATCATAAAGCCGTCTTTGTGTCACTCTTGCCAGAGCCCGAGCCTTATCCTCATCTATGTCCCTCAATTCTTGTTGTTTAAGTTGCACTTGGTGCTTAACAATCGGGTCGGGTATACTGCTTTTCAGCACTGTAGCTTCAAGCTCCTCAAACTCTTTTTCCAGGGCCTCAAATTGTAGCTTTTGTTCCTTCCTCTTTCTCCTTGCCAGGGCCTGGACGTATCCTCTTATTACCGTTTTATAAGCCTCCCATATCGTACATGCCGATTTAACCGATCTCACATTGTCTTGATAGTACTGCTTTGTTCTTTTCCTTATTTTATCTTTAAATTGTTTATCCTGGAGGAGCCATGAGTCTAGTCTAGGCGGTAGTGTATTGTCTCTGCCAGGTCCCTGGAGCCGCACCTCAAGAGGTGAATGGTCTGAGATGCCTTGTGGCTTATGTACTGCATCCCAGAATAGTCTGGACCTCAGAGATTTGAACAAAAATATTGTAAGTGACAAATTTCCTTTAGCTAGAGTAGATGAACTCCTATCACAATCCAAGAGGATAGAATGGTTTTCAACAATAGATTTAACGTCAGCCTATCACCAGGTTCAACTGCATCCTTCAAGCAGGGACCTGACGGCGTTCATCAACCCTTTCGGATGCTATAGATTTATGCCCATGCCGTTTGGCATTACGTCAGCGGCTGCAGTATTCCAGTGCTTAATGCACAAAATATTGAAAGGTGTCAGAGGGGTGAAGTACTTCCAGAATGATATACTGGTGAGGGGCCGAGACAAATTGCAGCATGATTCTAGGTTAAATTTGGTGCTTGAGAAGTTAGCTGACAAAGGCCTAGCCTCAAAATTAAAGACATGCAGGTTTGCAATGCATTCAGTTACATATTTAGGCCATGAAGTGGGTGGTGATGGTATATCACCCAAAAGGGACATAGTTGAGGCTGTTAGCAATGCCCCTGCCCTGACCTCTAAAGAGGAAGTTAAGTCTTTACTAGGGCTTGCAGAGTTTCAATCAAAATTCATACAAAACATTGTAAGGAAAACACATGGTCTTAGGCAGTTGTTGAAACTGAGGCAGGAGTTTGTATGGAATGAAGATTTACACAGTGATTTTGGAAAAAATAAAGCTTGAGATAAGCACAGGTGTTCCTTTGCAAGGCTTTGATGCAGGAGCACATAGCATAATCACCATGGATGCCAGTGGGAAGGGGCTGGGGGCGGTTTTCACATAAGTGGCAGGCACAGGGGAGGAATTCCCTGTGGCATATGCTTCTCGTTCCCTGTCGACAGTGGAGAAAAAGTTCTCAGTGATCATAAAAGAAATGTTAGCTGTGGTCTGGGCAATGGAAAAATTCAGACAGTATGTATGGGGATCACGAATCACCCTATGAACAGATCACAAACCATTGGTGAAGGTTCTGATCTCTAATGGCATTGTCAGGGCTACCCCACGTATTGCAAGAATGACCTTGAGGCTGTTGGAGTTTGTGTACCATGTGGAGTATCTGCCGGGGAAAAGAAACAAAGTAGCAGATTATTTGAGCCATTCTCCTTTGCCTTTTAAGAATGAAGAAAACGATGAATGGGAGGATTTCAGTGTGGCAATGATCAGTCGCAGCTCCTGGAGGGAGTGCTGCGGGTGGTGCGTGGGCGGGGGAGGGGTAGGGTGGGGGTAGTAAACTCCGGTATATGGTCGAACGGAGTTAAGTACATAAATAAATAAATAAAACGAATTACATTGCTCGCGCTGCAACTCTTTTGCAGCGCGCACAATGTAATTTGTTTTATTTATTTATTTATGTACTTAACTCCGTTCGGCCGTATACAGGAGTTTACTACCCCCCACCCTGCCCCTCCCCCGCCCCGCCCCACTTCCCGCAGCACTCCCTCCAGGAGCCGCGACTGGCAATGATTATTGATAGTAAAGATGCTATACTAAAGATGGAATGGGAAGCAAAATATGAGGATATGAGGAAAATGAGGTGTTAAGCAAGGTGAAACATTTCATTATCAATAGTTGGTCAGATAAGAAGAAATTACAGGATTAATGCAATAGTTTGTGGGAGATTAAGGATGAACTATCCCTTAGTGATGCAGGTTACGTTTTTAGGGGGGCAAAGTAGTACCTCCGAAGGAGTTGAGTTCGAGAATTTTGGATTTAAACCATGAAGGACATCTTGGAATTGTGAAACTAAAAAGGAGTGAAGTTTATGTATTAGTGGCCAGGCACAGACATCAATACAGAAAGGTTCGTAAAACATTGCCAGTTGCGTGCTAATTCAGACAAAGCACAGTCCATGTTAAGGCCCCCTTTAGGTGACAGGAGGTGCCTAGAGCATCCTTGGGAGGATTTGAGCATAGACATTCTGGGTCTAATTCTTAATGATTGAGATTTGTCGAAACATGTCATTGTAGCCATCAACCATTATTCTAAATAGCCTGAAATTGAGGTTTCTGATGGGGTTAATGCCAAGGCCATGATTACCTTTATCGAGAAAATATTTTTAAGAGAAGGTATTCCAAAGTCCATACTAATTGTTAATGGGCCACAATTTGTTTCTGAAAAGTTTGGGAATTTCTTAAGTAGGAATGGTATCCTTGGGAAGAAAACCCTGGTCTATCATCCAGCCGGAAATAGCATTGTAGAACGCTGCAACAAGGTGGTGATGGGTAGTGTACAATTATGATGATAAAGAGTGGGTGATGAAATTGTACAGCACAGTTTGGGCATACAGGATAACACCCACAGGTACAGGGTAATGTCCGTTTAGACTTCTGAGAGGAAGAGAATTGTTTACAAAGGACAACCTAACCTGTAAAAATATGAAAATTTGTGGCAAATGGTCTCCTGCTGTAGTGAAATGTAATCTGGTGAAAATGCAGAAACTGTACAAAACATACTATGATCCACTACCTACACACCCACTACCTACATCCCTAAGGCACCTTCGCCCTCGTAAACATCCCTGCCACCTATCGGAGGAGGAAACCCTAGCTCTCGTCCTCTCCTACAACCCTTCCCTCGCCACACCAAATCCGCTAGACCTCACTAAAAAGGAAATCCTCGCCATTCTCCAGGACTACAACGCAGCCCCAGTTACCCCTTGCCTATCAGACGTGAGTGCCGAACATCCCATCTGCACGGTCGCTATCAACCCCTGCAGATCAGCTACCCTCCATAACAGAAGTGTGATTAGAAGCAATCTAGCGCCTGTACACCTGTCCGCCCCGACTCCCGACACTCCCTCCGACCCCTCCCTGACTGGTCTCTTAATTAACTGCCGATCGGCAGTAAAGCATGCCGCCGATGTTGCTGCTCTCATCCTGAACAAAAATTTCGACTTGGCAATATTAACAGAATCATGGCTAAACGATTCCTCATCCCCATGCCTAGACCTCTTAGTCCCTCCCAACTATAACATTGCTAGGCTGGACAGACAACATAGCAAGAAAGGAGGCGGCATCGCCTGCATCTATCGCTCTAACCTTCTTGTCACGGAACTTCTGGTGGATACCACCGACTCCTGCGAATACCTCGCCCTCTCTATTCGCAGTAACTCCACCCAACTGTGCAACCTGCACATCTTTTACCACCCCCCAGGCATGAATGACTCCTTCACTGACCACCTCATGGAAATTCTCACAGCAAAGAGTTCCTCCAACGCAAAAGACATTTTCCTTGGCGATTTCAACCTGCACTGGAACGATCCCAAGGATCCTCATGTCAACGCCATTAAAGACCTCCTGGCCGATCAAGCCAACAGGAACATCCTCAACTCAAAAAAAGAATTCTTCAGATCGGAACTGGGGAGCGCCCAGAACAGACCCCGCAAACTCTTCGAACTGGTCAAACACCAATCCAACAAACTGGCCAAAACATTGAAAGAAAACCCCAAATCTCTAATATCATCCGAGGAATTCTCCTCGTTTTTTGCGGACAAAATCAAAGCCCTAGGTAACGAACTTAGTTCCGCCTCATACTCTCTACCCCCCCCTGACCTGCCTCCTCCCCCCATGCCGCCCCAACAGGCTTCACCTAAGAATCAAGCACACTGGACCGACTTCACACTCTACGACGAAGACTCTGTCTCCAAAATCCTATCTACCTTAAACCCGAACAACCATTTCAACGTCCCGCTCCCCTCTAACTGCCTAGCTGCCGCCGCCCAATCCATTATTCCTAGCTGGACTGCAATAATTAACGCCTCTCCGGCAGGGATCAATTCCTGACTCTCTGAAAGTGGGCCAAGTCCTCCCCATTCTGAAAAAGCCGTCGCTGGATCCAGCCTCCCCTGACAACTTCAGACCTATTTCCAACATCCCTCTCTTAGCTAAAGTGCTGGAAAAGTGTGTGCAACTGCAGCTAAGTCATCACATCAACAACTTCCACCTACTCGATGACTTCCAATCTGGATTCAGACCGGGACACAGCACTGAAACCACCATGCTCCACATCGTCGATGATGCCCTCCAAGCCCTTGACCAAGGCAAAACTTGTCTCCTAATCCTCCTAGATCTATCCTCGGCCTTCAACACGGTCAACCATGGGAAGCTACTCGAACGCCTCAAACTCAGGATGGGATTAGATGGCTCTGTCCTAGAATGGTTTAGATCCTTCCTCCAAAACCGATCTCAGAGGTTCCTAATTAACGGCAACCTGTCCGCTCCCTCTTCGGTCACGGTTGGAGTCCCTCAAGGATCAACGCTGTCCCCCACCCTCTTCAACCTTTATTTAGAACCGCTTGCCAAAGTCCTACGCACCGCAAATATCTCCTACCCTATGTACGCTGACGACACTCAGATCTACATCAAAATCTCATCTCTCGAGGAGATTCTCTCCCTGAACGAGGCCCTGAAGCTGATCCGTCCAATGGCTCTCCTCCAATCAACTCAAACTCAACGCAAAGAAAACAGAATTTCTTCTAATTTCCCCGCCAAAAACCGACCCTGAGATTCAGATATGGATTAAGGCCATCACAGCCTTAAATTGTCCACCGACCATTGTGGATTCGGCCAAATCACTGGGAATAACCTTGGATTGCAACTTGAACATGCGGGACCACATCAACTCGATGGCCAAATCAGCCAGATTCCACCTGAGCTACCTATGGAAACTGAAACCCTTCCTTGACGCTCCCGACCTAAAACTGGCAGTCCAAGCACTAGTCATTTCTAGACTGGAATATGGCTGTTCCACCCTCTCTGGTTTACCCAAGATCTCCCTAGCACCTCTAAAAGCCTGCCTCAATGCGGCCGCCAGACTACTTACCGGCACAAAGAAATTTGATCACATTTCTCCACACCTGAAAGCGCTGAACTGGCTTCCTCTCGAGGCCAGAATACAGCTTAAGCTGGCATGCATCACACACAAGGCCTTATACTCAAACTCCCCTGCATATCTTGCACAGAAACTTGTGGTATCCGGAGGAATCAGAAACTCACGGTCCGCCAGAGACCTCCTACTCCAGCCTGCACGCTTTCGGAAAAAAAAAACGTATAATCGGGCATTCGCTGGGGTTGCGCCAAGAATATGGAACTCCTTCCCACCCGCCATCAGAAGAATCCCCTCTCTTGCACGTTTCAAAAAGGAGGCCAAATCCTTCCTCATGGGTAAATTCCTCGTCTAAACCCTTACCTTCAACCGCCACAGAGACCCTGACCAATTCACGGCTATTGCCTCCCTCCGATGACCTTCACCCCACCAAGAAACCTGGGGCCTGTCTTCAGCAACTGTAATGTAAACTGTACATTGTATCCCTCCATCCCTCTTGTACTCAGCACCCCGCCCCCTCCCAATTTATGGTATACTCTTGTGATTCCATGCCTCTTGTACAACTCTATGACTCTGTAAAGCGCTCTGATACCCTAACGGGTCAAGTTCGCGCTCTATAAAACACAAAAATAAATAAATAAATAAATATGATAAAAAGCATAATATAAAAGATGTATATTTAGCACCTGGCGATTGGGTAAGAGTGAAACTGGGCTACAAAACTAGAAAAAGGATGCAGACCATTTTCAGAGCAACTGCAGGGCGTGGAAATTTACACAAAATTGGCCCTGCTGGGTGATGAAAAGGTATGGCATTTTAGCAGGATGGACAGGAGCAACAAAACCCTTGATTGGCAATGTACCAAAAGTGGGGATTCTCCACATTCAATGGAATGGATGTGGGAGGAAGTAGCAAATGCAAGCGAGAAAGTGACAGCTTCCACCTCGAGAGAAGGCGGTGGGGGGTAGTAGAGGAGACACCTATCGCTCAGTTGCAAATACTTCAGGTCCGAGCAATAGTAACAAGCTGTCACGTGTAGGTAGATCAGTAGTCCTGCCTGCGAAATGTTATGATTTCATAATGTAATTGTATATTTAAGAGGGAGTATGGGGTCGTGACCTCTGATATAGCATGTTATAGTATTTAGGTGTTGCCTGCACCTCTTTACTAATATAGCATGTGAATGTGTTCTCTGCATCTACTTTTTCTGATAGCAATTGATATTGTGCATACAACCTCTCTTTCCTGTTTTATGCAATAATCTTCCAGTGGTATTTCCATCACCATGGTATTAATTATCAGGTCTAGTGTTGTCTTAGAGTTAATAAGTCTTAGCAGTTGTGCAAATAAGGAAGACGTGGCATCCTGTGTTTGTAAAGGAGCAAAATAAATGTATACAGCTTGTTAACAAATGAAAAATGATGCTAAATCAACTGTGTTAATGTGGAAATATAAATAAACATATGTAAGAACGGCAGTTAGATGTTGGTATCAAATTGTTGAAAAGAAATTAAAAATAATAAATAAAGAATTTGTTAAAGATAAAATACAATGTGTGATCTGGATCTGTTTTAGTGGAATTTATTCCTATGTGAAGATAAGTCTCGGCTAGTAGAACCCATTTTGTGGATTGATCATGGTTACTTGTGTCTTGGTAACAGGATGTCACAGGTTCTGGAATGTGTTGAGATGAAAGGGAGCGGGAGTGTCTGTTAGAAGAGTTACTGGTGGTGTGAGGACGCTACCAGCGTGCTCTCCAATAAAAGGATATCTACCTCTGTGTTACGTGTCACAGCAATCTCAAAATAAATCTGAGTGGCTAAAAAGAAGGAAAAATATTACCCAATTTAGCTTAGGGTTGATGCTAAAAGAGGAGGGAGGGCTTTATTTGTTCAGAAAGGTTCTACAAATATGAACGGCGCCCCAGTTGAATTAACTAATAGATGATATTCAAGTCATAGAAGTTCCTCCTTGATAAAAACCTGTTTGTTTCACTTAAAAACAAAATTCATAACGAATTGTAATTGTAAATTGTATTTATATAGCGCTTACTACCCTGGACGAGGTGTTCAAGAGCTCTACGGCAAATAGCACGCTACTCCGGAACACAAGATTAGAGCTAAATAGTTAGGAGCATATTTACAACATTCATGGCACAGGGCAGTGCGGCAAGTCACCTTGCGGCGCTGCCCTGCATCACAGGGAAAGGGCAGGAATGCAAAGTATTTATCCAAAACAGTGCATTCCTATCCTTTTCCCCTTGCACTGGCACCATTTTGGAAGCCTAACGCCAAAGCAGGCACCTTGCAACACATTTTCCTCACATTTCTGTGGTGGATAGTTCTGGAATCTGCGTGGATCCACAAAATTCCACTCAGCCCGCATTCCCCAAAGTCTTCCGAGAAAAATGGTACCTCACTTGTGTGGGTAGGCCTAGTGCCCGCGACAGGAAACGGCCCAAAACGCAACGCGGACACACCACATTTCACAGTGAAAACTGACACTATTTTGCAAAGTGAATAGCTGTAGATTTTGAACCCTAGCTCTGCCGGCACCTAGGGAAACCTAGCAAACCAATACATTTTTGAAAACTAGACACCCAGGGGAATACAGGATGGGGTGACTTGTGTGGCTCTCACCAGGTTCTGTTACCCAGAATCCCTTGCAAACCTCAAAATTTGTCAAAAAAACCAATTTTCCTCACATTTCTGTGGTGGAAAGTTCTGGAATCTGCGTGGATCCACAAAATTCCACCTACCCCGCATTTCCCAAAGTCTTCAGAGAAAAATGGTACCTCACTTGTGTGGGTAGGCCAAGTGCCCGCGACAGGAAACGGCCCAAAACGCAACGTGTTCACACCACATTTTCACAGTGAAAACGGACCCTTTTTTTGCAAAGTGCCTAGTTGTAGATTTTGAACCCTAGCTCTGCCGGCACCTAGGAAAACCTAGCAAACCAACACATTTTTTAAAACTAGACACGCAGGGGAATCCAGGATGGGGTGACTTGACTGGCTCTCACTAGGTTCTGTTACCCAGAATCCCTTGCAAACCTAAAAATGTGTCCAAAAAACACATTTTCCTCACATTTCTGTGGTGGAAAGTTATGGAATCTGCGTGGATCCACAAAATTCAGCCCACCCCGCGTTCCCCAAAGTCCTCCGAGAAAAATGGTACCTCACTTGTGTGGGTAGGCCTAGTGACCGGGACAGGAAACGGCCCAAAACGCAACGTGGACACACCACATTTTCACAGTGAAAACTGACCCTTTTTTTGCAAAGTGCCTAGCTGTAGATTTTGAACCCTAACTCTGCCAACACCTAGGGAAACCTAGCAAACCTATACATTTTTGAAAACTATACACCCAGGGGAATGCAGGATGGGGTGACTTCACTGGCTCTCACCAGGTTCTGTTACCCAGAATCCCTTGCAAACCAAAAATCTGTAAAAAAAAAACACATTTTCCTCACATTTCTGTGGTGGGAAGTTCTTGAATCTGCATGGATCCACAAACTTCCACCCACCCCGCGTTCCCCAAAGTCTTCCGAGAAAAATGGTACCTCACTTGTGTGGGTATGCCTAGTGTCCGCGACAGGAAACGGCCCAAAACGCAACGTGGACACACCACATTTTCACAGTGAAAACGGACCCTTTTTTTGCAAAGTGCCTGGCTGTAGATTTTGAACTTTAACTCTGCCAAAACCTAGGGAAATCTAGCAAACCTATACATTTTTGAAAACTAGACACCCAGAGGAATCCAGGATGGCATGACTTGACTGGCTCTAACCAGGTTCTGTTACCCAGAATCCCTAGCAAACCTCAAAATGTGTCCAAAAAAACACATTTTCCTCACATTTCTGTGGTGGAAAGTTCTGGAATCTGCGTGGATCCACAAAATTCCACTCACCCAGCATTCCCCAAAGTCTTCTGAGAAAAATTGTACCTCACTTGTGTGGGTAGGCCAGGTGCCCGCGACAGGAAACGGCCCAAAACGCAACGCGGACACACCACATTTTACAGTGAAAACTGACACTATTTTGCAAAGTGCCTAGCTGTAGATTTTGAACCCTAGCTCTGCCAGCACCTAGGGAAACCTAGCAAACCTATACATTTTTGAAAACTAGACACTCAGGGGAACCCAGGATGGGGTGACTTGACTGGCTCTCACCAGGTTCTGTTACCCAGAATCCGTTGCAAACCTAAAAATCTGTCAAAAAAACCACATTTTCCTCACATTAATGTGGTGGAAAGTTCTGCAATCTGCGTAGATCCACAAAATTCCACCCACCCCGCATTCCCCAAAGTCTTCCGAGAAAAATGGTACCTCACTTGTGTGGGTAGGCCTATTGCCCGCGACAGGAAATGGCCCAAAACGCAATGTGGACACACCACATTTTCACAGTGAAAACGGACCCTTTGTTTGCAAAGTGCCTAGCTGTAGATTTTGAACCCTAACTCTGCCAGCACCTAGGGAAACCTAGCAAACCTATACATTTTTGAAAACTAGACACCCAGGGGAATCCAGGATGGGGTGACTTGATTGGCTCTCACCAGGTTCTGTTACCCAGAATCCCTTGCAAACCTAAACATCTGTCAAAAAAACCACATTTTCCTCACATTTCTGTGGTGGAAAGTTCTGGAATCTGCGTAGATCCACAAAATTCCACCCACCCCGCGTTCCCCAAAGTCTTCCGAGAAAAATGGTACCTCACTTGTGTGGGTAGGCCTAGTGCCCGCGACAGGAAACGGCCCAAAACGCAACATGGACACACCACATTTTCACAGTGAAAACGGACCCTTTGTTTGCAAAGTGTCTAGCTGTAGATTTTGAACCCTAACTCTGCCAGCACCTAGGGAAACCTAGCAAACCTATACATTTTTGAAAACTAGACACCCAGGGGAATCCAGGATGGGGTGACTTGACTGGCTCTCACCAGGTTCTGTTACCCAGAATCCCTTGCAAACCTCAAACTTTGTAAAAAAAAACACATTTTCCTCATATTTCTGTGGTGGAAAGTTCTAGAATCTGCGTGGATCCACAAAATTCCACTCACCTCGCATTCCCCAAAGTCTTCCGAGAAAAATGGTACCTCACTTGTGTGGGTAGGCCAAGTGCCCGCGACAGGAAACGGCCCAAAACGCAACGCGGACACACCACATTTTACAGTGAAAACTGACACTATTTTGCAAAGTGAATAGCTGTAGATTTTGAACACTAGCTCTGCCGGCACCTAGGGAAACCTAGCAAACCAATACATTTTTGAAAACTAGACACCCAGGGGAATCCAGGATGGGGTGACTTGTGTGGCTCTCACCAGGTTCTGGTACCCAGAATCCCTTGCAAACCTCAAAATATGTCAGAAAAACACATTTTCCTCACATTTCTGTGGTGGAAAGTTCTGGAATCTGCGTGGATCCACAAAATTCCACCTACCCCGCATTTCCCAAAGTCTTCCGAGAAAAATGGTACCTCACTTGTGTGGGTAGGCCAAGTGCCCGCGACAGGAAACGGCCCAAAACGCAACGTGGACACACCACATTTTCACAGTGAAAACTGACCCTTTTTTTGCAAAGTGCCTAGCTGTAGATTTTGAACCCTAGCTCTGCCGGCACCTAGGGAAACCTAGCAAACCTATACATTTTTGAAAACTAGACACCCAGGGGAATCCAGGATGGGGTGACTTGTCTCGCTCTCACCAGGTTCTGTTACCCAGAATCCCTTGCAAACCTCAAAATTTGTAAAACAAAAAAACACATTTTCCTCACATTTCTGTGGTGGAAAGTTCTGGAATGTGTGTGGATCCACAAAATTCCACCCACCCCGCATTCCCCAAAGTCTTCCGAGAAAAATGGTACCTCACTTGTGTGGGTGGGTCAAGTACCCGCGACAGGCGAGGGCCCAAAACCTATTGAGGCGACATCAAAATTACCTATCACAAAACAACCTGGTTTTGCAAGGGGGGTCCCATGAGTTTTTGACCCCGGGCTCGGCGGCCATCTAGGGAAACCTACCAAACCCACACATTTCTGAAAACTAGACACCAGGGGGAGTCCAGCAAGGTATGGCTTGCGTGGGTCCCCCAACATTTCCCTACCCAGAATCCCCTGCAAACCTCAAATTTAGCTGAAAAAATCACTTTTTTCTCACATTTCTGTGTGGGAAAGTCCTGGAATCTGCGTGGATCCACAAATTTCCTTCTACACAGCATTTCTCCCGATAAAAATGGTACCTCACTTGTGTGGGTGGGCCAAGTGCCCACGACAGGCAAGGGCCCAAAACGTATTGAGTAGACATCAAAATGACCTATCACAAAACAACCTGGTTTTGCAAGGGGGGTCACCCCCAAGGGGCCGCTCCCCCCTCCCTGGTGCCTAGTTGGTGGATCCCTGCTTGGGGATCGCCCTCCTGGGGTGATTTCCAAGCAGGGATCCACTGGGGAGGGGTACCATTGGAAAGGGGAGATTCTCCCCTTCCCAACGATACCTCTCCCGTCTTCTACGTGCTCAGGGGCTGAGATAGCCCCTGAGCACGTAGAGGAAACTGAAATGAGCCTCTTGGCTCATTTCAGTTTCGATTTCACTGAAATGACGTCAGCGCGATGTGCGCGCTGATCGTCATTTCAGGGAAACCTGGGGGGGGGCCTCGGGAGCTGGGGAAGCTCTTCCCCAGCTCCCAAAGGCTCTTTGGGAGTTAAGGGAATCCCTCTGGTGCCCGCACCAGAGAGATTCCCTGGGTTATGGCGTCGGATGCGCGGGAGCCGTCCGACGCACAGGACCACTTATGCGTCGGACGGCTCCCGCGCGTCCGACGCACCGAAAAGGTTAAAAAAGATCTGTTTATTTGTTGGTAACCTGTGGAGTAAGTCCAACTGGGATTTAAAAGAAGTCTTCTGAGGTAACTTGAGTAACAGATCTGGCAGTAGCATTTTGCACAATCTGAAGGCAACAGATAAGATATTTAGGTAAAGCTAAGCAAGACTGCATTCCTAAAATCTAAACAGGATGAGATTGCTTGCTTGATCATGAACCTTCTCTCAACTCAGAAGCAAGGAAGAATTTTTCTGATGGTCTTCAAAAGGGAGTAACATGCACCAGCGATCTTGATGTTAATGGGACAGAAGATAAGATTAGCATTGATAAACGGTGCAGAGACAGAATATTGAGTACAAAATATCGAGTTGCCCAAATATCGAGTCATTAATATCGTGGGTCAGAAATATCAACAGCAAGAATATTGTGGTCAAGAATATCGATTTAAGGTAAGTAATATCGATTTTAAAAATATTGAAGTGTTTAATATCGTTTGTAAAAATATAGTTGTGAAAAATATCGTTTTTTATTATTGTTATGTATGTTAGTATATATTTTATATGTATGTGATGTATGTTTTTTTGTATAAGAATTGTTTGAATAATTAATATATGTGTTAAATTTTAGTAGTTATTAATTTTTTTATTTGAATTTTGCGTTTTTAGCTCCGTAGCGGGTTGTGGGTTTATAGGGGAACAGGGTGGGAAGTAATTTAATTATATTAAATGTATTGATTAATTTTTATTTATTAACATTTGTTTAATTGAAACTTTATAGTTTTAAATGTGTAAAGTAATTTATTATTAATTAATTAATAATTGGTTGTTGATTAATTTAAATTAATTAATTGGCAATTAATTATGGTAATTTTGTAATTAATTTTAGGTGTGTGTTGTGGTGTTTATATGTGTAAAGGGTTGGAAGTAATTTATTTTTAATTTATGAATTAATAATTGGTTGTTAATTAATTTTAATAAATTAATTGGTTATTAATGTTGGACATTTTGTAATTAATGTTCGGTGTGTGTTGTGGTGTTTATATGTGTAAAGGGTGGGAAGGAATTTATTTTTTAAAGATGAATTAATAATTGGTTGTTAATTAATTTTAATAAATTAATTGGTAATTATTTATGGTAATTGTGTGATTAGTTTTAGGTGTGTGTTGTGGTTTTTATAGGAGTAAAGGGTGGGCAGTAATTTGTGTTTAATTATATATAGTTGTTAATTAAAGTAAATTATTTGATATTTATTTTAGGTAATTGTTTATTTTTTGTGTGTTGTTTTTACTTTTAAAGGGGTAAAGGGTGGGTATTAAATGCATTTTAATTATTTAGGGGCCCATTACGATGGCGGGCGGAAGCACTACCGCCGTGCTGGCGGATGCAAAAACCACCAGTTACCGCCGGCACGCAGCAGTCCACACGCCCGCCCAATTACGATGCGAAAAGTAGGCCAAACACCGCCGGCAAGCCAGCAACACCGTCCGCCATCAAAGTGCGCCCGCACACGTAGCGGCGCAGCACAACTGACACACACCGTCCGACGAAACACGTCCCGCCCGGCGCATAAATTACGATGCCGCAAACAAACGGCTCCCACGGCAAAGAGACACCGCACGTGAAAGAGAGGCGGAAACACGGACGCAGAGCACGGACAACGAAGAAGCGGCACCCCGGGCATGAATCCAGCACTGCAGGCCCTTCCCATGCTTCTGCTGATGCACCACCAAGGACGCAACGTACCGCGGAGACGCAGGTAGGCACACACACAACAAGTGCACGCAAACAGCGCACACAGTGCAAGGGCGGATAAAGCGGACAACCCCCACCAGCGCGTGCACACTACACATCCACCATTGCATCCACATATGACACACAGGCCAAATCCTAACATCGCGGAACACATGTGTACACACCACCTGGGACTAGGAACCAACCACCCCGTCACGGCCCCAAAGCGCCGATGACGCCGCCACACATGCGCACAACGCAGAGGCCAACCGCAGCGCCATGCATGCGTCGCACACAGACACAGGGACACAACCAAGCAGCACACACACCAGCCCCACCCCGAACGCACATGACACGTGACAGGCCGGCCACAGACATGTCCCCAACGCCCAATTCACGGACAACACCCAACGCCACACAACCGACGCACACATGTCAGTTAAGTCACGCAACAGCAGGACACACCCCAGTGTAACAAACATGGCGAAGCACACAGCGGCGGCAACACCAACTAGGAGAAGCAGGGCCCCTTCGGGAAGAGGAACGCCAGTACCACACTGAAAAACCCATACCACCCTGCACATATGAACAAGACACATGAAACGGAACACCAAAGAGCCCGGGGACCGACAACAGGTGGCCCAAGAATTACATCCACACACAAGGCCCAACGCAGAGCGGAAAGGCAGCCTGCCACCCACACAAGGGAGAGCAGACAGCACTGAATGACCTTCCATTCCAACACCGAAACCACAGCCCTACGACAGAAGCCGGTGAATACAGCCATTGTCCAAGAATAGACCAACACAGGCATGCCGAGGAGACCGACCACACGGCAGATAGCGCATATCACAGAAGCACACAACGGACGGGGAAGAAAGAAGAAAACACTCCCCCATGTCGGCCACATGCAAGTTAATTGGAAGGAGTCACACAGCACCGACCTTGAACTGTCTGAGAAGCATGTGGGAAGAGGGCCCGTGTCCTCCAAACAAGCCAACAGAACACAAGTCCTGTCTCCCCACGACTACACAGAGCTCACAGCAACCCCGGAGCGTGCACATTGCAGACTGCACACACAGCCGGAGCACGCCACCTCTACGAACCGCTGCGAAATGGCAACCGCAACACACCTACCCAACTACGCCGAAGAGCTCAAGCTGTACCAAACCAGCACGATACATACATTGGGATGCGATCTCCTGTCCCTGCTGAACGTAAGTTACCGACTGACTTACCGCATCACATTGTTCAGCTGCGTCATGCCCGTCTTCTACTGTCGGAGGTGTCCCTACCAGCATCCCGTCGAGATATGCCTCTCCAACCCGGCATGTCTGAAGGCGGACCTGCTACCACTACTCCTCCCTCTGGACGCACACGACAGGGCCTGCTCTGCCTATGGGGGCATGGCGTATGTGGCCAACATCGCACGCGCACTGAAATGGAACCACTGTGCCTCCACACGACGGATCATCGAGAACAGCTACATCGAATGTCACCCAGCATGCCCCATCATGGTCCTCCAAGGGACAACCTACGAACAACACCTTGACAGCCACCATCCGCTTCATTGGCTGGCAAACATGTACACCACCAATGACATGGAAGCCCTGCTGGACGGCATCGCATACCTGTCAACCTGTAAATACGTCGGACCACAACGCAGGTTCCCCGAGTGACCTATGAAGTCCAACCCCGCACCCATGCTCAGCTTCCGCACGGACTGGCCAGTCACCACCACAACAGCCATACCAAACGACCGGCAACTGTAACCACACCATCAACGACATCGCCATGACATCGGATATGACCGGGACATGCACACTGTTCCCCATCACATCCAGGAACACCGCATGCATCGTGGGAGGCAGTGGCATGGGCTCTGTGCATCGCACCCACATGGACGGAACTGCACGAACAACCAGGACACAACATGGATCCAGCGCACATGGACACACACACCGCTCAGTGGACATGAATAGGTCGCCTGGAGTCTGTGGGTGCTGCACCCCTCCCACCCCCGCCCCGGGAATCCCATACCAGGACCTTTGCATGGACGACAAGTGCATACAACAACAACACGACCCCAGTGACTGTGACATGTCCAGTAACCACCACAGTGCAACAACAAGTGGCACGCCGCTGCATGCACGCAAGCACATGCCCTGATGTCATCTCACATGCACGCGTGCATGAGGAACAACCGCAGCAAACCTGTCACATGGAACTGAGATGGACTGTGCCCATGATGCCGAGCGGTCTGGTAGGCTACATGTATACCGTCTGTGTCAAAGTCCGCAGCTCCGCAGCTATACGTAAATGTACATTAGCACAGCCTTGGCCAAGCAGATGTAACCCCACACCCTATCCCATTTGTAATCATGCTCAGTATATCCTCAACATGTATCCCGCTGCCAGTAGTGTCCACTATACTGCATCACAGAGGACAGAAGACTCAATATAATGTTTGAAACCAGAACTGTCTCCGCTGACTCATTTCACAAGTACGAATGAGAGAGGATGAGAGTATGTGAAGTACACGGCAGTCGTGACATGACCATGTAGTCCACTGGTATTGGATGTCAACGCAAATGAGTAGCACTACTGTGGAAGACACACATGTGTCGTGTGAAGTCGTATGGACGCAGTGCTCAGGTGGGTGGGTGCGACGGGTAGATGCGCACATGCCAAGTTGGAGCACGCCGTGTTGGGAGGGGTCATGAACAGTACACCACCGCTTCCCTGGGCATTGTGAGAGGACACCTGTCGGGGGGAGTGAACACGTGTGTGCACAGCAGCCGGGCACACGTACAAAGCGGTACCAGGCGCACCTCAGCCCACCCTCTGTGGACAAGCTGGATCCTGTTGTGCGCCCGCCATGCCCCTTGACAAGGCACACACAGCCCCAGTCGACCAGGTGTAACCCCAACATAGTCAATCCGCACAGGCGATACAGGGCACGGGATGGCAGTGGAGCATGGTGTGTGAGAGGTCTCCTCGCGCTCCTCCTGGTCATATCACGCAGGCAATAGAACCTCAACGTCCAGCATGGCAAAAGTCAAATGGAAGTGTAGGGGGACGCACCACAGCACGAGCAGCACTGACGTCACGGGAGGTGGCTCGCACCATCCCATCCATTGCCCATCATACCAACCACGCCACATGCCATTGCGACTAAGTGCAAGCGCGTGCGCCACCACCCCTGAGCCCTCCCCAGAGAGGCCAAAGAGTGAATGTGTGGGCCATCAGCCACAGACGGACGCGGCATGGCCGCAAGGGCAGCCACAGCCACTGGGTGTCGCAGGTGGCGGATCCGGGAAGGCGAAGACTGTGATGCATAGTCCATGCAGGCCGGGTCTCCATTTGGGGCACCACGCAGGTGGACGGCGTCCCGCCACACATCATACCCTGAGACAGCCCACTCGTGCAACTGGACCCACACATACACTCCTTGCCCTCTCTGGTGCGAGCTTGGGGCTGCCTGTGCAAGCGCTAGCCTCGCAGGTGAGCATGCATATTGGGGGGCGAGGGGAGGACATGAGGGCTGGGGCGAAGATGACTGTATCACTGTCAGTTAGTACAAGGGATGACCCAGATGTGGAAAGGAAGAGACGTGTCCCGTGTGTACTGCAACTAGTCGCCAATCCAACTACCCCCCATGTCCGGAATGTAAGCCCGCACCTAGGCCCGCCCATCCGCCACATCGAACATACCACCAGCACGACAACCTTCCCATTCGAAACACTGACTGGGGGTGGCGACCAGTGAACAATCATGTGTAGCCTACCCACGCGTACATGTGGGCCCTCCATGATCCATGTCACCTGCGGCAAAGACATGACATGCGCAATGAGGGAAGTGAGGAGAGCTGTCCGCCCCACGCGCAGAAGGTGCATCAGCTCCACAGACCCAGCAGCGAGTCCAGCAGGGGTCACATGTGCAGGGGCAGCTGTGCCTGGTGTGAAGGCACATGCATATGGACAGCACATCGACCAATGTGTAGTCTGCCCACATCCACAGTCCATCATCATGCGGACATAGGAATTGAACACAGGGCAACACATCTTAGCTGGTGCACCCACCGTGACCAACAATGCGCAATCATCGACGTACCCGCCCTGTGCATGGCCCCCCACCCAACGGAGGCACATCCAGTGCCACCATCCCACACACACAAGCCTTCCACGGAACATGCTGTGTCCAATGGTCAGTACAGAGTCAGCGCCCATCTGGTGGATCCTGAACAGGAGACACATGCACACACATGCCAGCTCCCACTATGTACGACTGCCACCTGGCACGTGCAATGTAACCTCTCACCTGTGACGTGTGACTGCAAGCACACAGCCGTCTTGGCATGGGGCTGTCAATGTGGACACCAGTCAATGTTTCGGGAGCTGTGATCCATACAGTGCTGTACATAGGGTGCAGTGCTGACACCTACTACTGTCTCATATCCCCTCGTGCCACAGGTCCCACTTGTATTGGCCGCTCAGCCCGTGCCCACATCGTCGTCGTCGTGTGCCATACTCATCCAGCCTCGGAAGCAGTACCATGCTCAGCAGACACTCATGTTGCCGTGGCGTTGCCGCTTGACGAATATGCAGTCAGTCCCCATCAGCACGCCCGCAAGTCATTGGGGCCTAGATCCCCATGTGCATGCACATGGCAGTGGTATGTCTCACTTGCCATTGCCATTGTTGGGAGACCTGTGTAAGTGTATTGTGGCCGTGCCGTCCCAGCTTGACAGCTGGGCTGTGGCTCATGTGCTTGCTCAGTCATGTCAGTGATGTGTATGCGAAATTGCTATGTGCCGTGTTGCTTTGACATGTGTCCTCTGCCATTTAACCCAGGCGGAGACCGAACATTGACCGCCCATACCAATTGCTGGCGGACATGGACGATACAGAGGTAATCAGGAAGTTTCGGCTGGACAGGCCAACTCTGCATCGACTGTGTGCCATGTTAGAGCCCCATCTCCGTCCCCGCAGGGTGTATCCGACTGCTGTCACCCCCACGGCTAAGGTGATGGCCGCCATGCATTTCTTCGCCACTGGGTCATTCCAGCACACAGTGGGCAGTGGAGGAGGGATGTCCCAGCCCATGTTCAGCAAGGTGCTGAGGGATGTACTGGCAGCCATGATGCTGTACCGGAACAGGTACATCAGATTCCCCAGGGCTCGTGAATTGGCGGCAGTGAAGGGTGCATTCTATGCCCTTGGCAGAATCCCACACGTCGTGGGAGCCATTGACTGCACTCATGTTGGCCTTGTTCCACCACAGGCCACTGAGCACCTGTACCGCAACAGGAAGCACACGCACTCCCTGAATGTGCAAGTGGTGTGCCTTGCGGACATGGTGATCACCCACGTGTGTGCAAAGTTTCCAGGCTCGGCCCATGACGCACACATAATGCGCAACAGCATCTTGCCACGACTGATGGCCAATCTGCAACAGGATCGTGGCTGTATTGTCGGTGAGTATGTGGAGTGGTGTAGCGTGCTGGTTGTGCGATGCTGTCCCCTGTCCAGTTGGAATAGCAACGGTTCTCTGTGTCCCTCACACCCAGGTGACTCTGCGTATCCGAATGGGGCATGGCTGCTCAGTCCATTGAGGAATCCTCGCACCCCAGCAGACGATCGATACAATGAGGCACATGGGAGGACCAGAATTGTGGTCGAGCGTACCTTTGGCCTCCTCAAGTCCAGGTTCAGGTGCCTGGACCGCACCGGGGGTGCACTGGCGTACTCCCCACAGAAGGTGTGCCAGATAGTGGTGGCGTGCTGCATGCTGCACAATCTGGCCATTCGGAAGCAGATCCCCCTCATTGTGGATGACGGAGATCAACCAGGGCCCCAGCCCGCAGACCAGGACAGCTCGAGTGAGGTGGACAGCGGAGAGGAGGAAGCTGGGAATGTGCGCCAGCAGCTCATCGCCCGCTACTTCACTTAACGGTGAGTGTCCATGTACGACGGATGATGTGTCTGTATCTATGCAGGTGTGTGTGTGCTGTGTCAGGGTGGCCGTATGTTCACTGCGTGCAGTGTGTCAACGCTCCATGGCCAGGGTAGTATGCCACTGTTGGTGACTGTGGCATTGTGCCCTATTGCTCTGTGCGATGTGTGTACATTGCTTGTAGTTGTTGACATGTACTGTGTGATGGGTGTGTGACACACTCATTGAATGTGCTCCTGTTCTGTCTCCCACCCCTAGGTCCCTACAGGCCCTCCGGATTCCATTTCCATGCCACGCATCAGGTGCCTTTCCGCCCAAGGTGGCCGTTGTATTCCGTACAATAAAGACACAGGGCACAAACAGCAGTTAGTGAAAAAGGTGCATTTATTACAAACTGTGACATGTGATTGTGTGTAAGGTGATGACAAAAGTGGTGCGTGCAGTGACAATGAGCTGTCGGTCATGGCTGCGTGATGATCAGGGTGTACCCACTGGTTCTATGTCCATAGTCCAACACACACATGCCATCCAGATGGCTGTGTGGAGTGGGATCGTAGAGCAAGTCAATGCAGTGGCTGGTCAAGGAAGGCTGGCGGAAGGCTGGCTGGCTGCCTCACTTGCGACTGGAGCGTGCGAAGTCCTCCCGGGAGATCTGTTTCCTCTTCGGACGGCCCCTTCCACGCTTGGGAGGGGGTGTGTGGTGGCGACCTGCTGGTGGTGGGTGAGGTGTGCTCACTGGCTGTGGACGCAGGGGAAGTGGACACTGCTGGCCGACCCTGCGCCCTAGCAGGTGGTGGCGGAGGTGGTGTTGCTGGCCTTGCCTGTGACCCCACCGCCACCACCAGCTGGCCCATGAGGTCCACGAGTTGGTCCATACGGGACACGAATTGGCCCATATGGGCGTCCATGGACCTCAGCACCCCCAGCACCTCCCGCGTGTCAGTAGCAGACCTGGCCCATTGTCCTTGGGCCTCTTCATAGGCCCCAAGGACTCTGGCCATTTGAGGCAGGGCATGGCTCCCAGGGGAGGCTGGCGTTTCCCTGACCCTGCTCCTCCTACCAGTCCTGCTGCCACCGGCCTGCCCACTAGCCACATTGCTCACCACGGTCCTCGCTGTGGCTCCCAGGGTGGATCCAGTCGGCCGGGCCACCACCTGCGCTGGGGCTGGTGCCAGCGAAGACGTGGTGGTGGTGGAGGCGGTGGTGGTCGGTGCGGCGATGGTGGCGGTTGCGGCAGTGGTAGTGGCCGCAATGACCGTGGGTGTGGCCGCAACGACAGTGGCAGCAGGGGACTGGGACTGTTCAGCATCCCTGGATGATGGGTTGGTGGGTAGGAGGGGTCCTGGGGAGCGGCTGGGCCCTGCCACGCCAGATGGGCCAGCTTGGTGGTCCGTGTCCGAAGAGGTGGACAGATCCTCCAGATCCGTGTGTCCTCGTTGGGGGCTTGTAGGCTGGCTGTGCTGGCTGCTGTCTCCATCCCCAGCGTCCAGCAGTTCGTCACCTGTGGAGAGAATGAGATTTGTTATTGTGTTGCACCTGGCGAAGTATGTATTAGTCGTCTGACATTGGCAGTTCGTGCAATCTCGTACATGGGTTTCCCGGAGGCGAGTGTGTGGCTGTGGCATCTGTAGGTGTGTGTGCTAGGCAATGGGACTGTGTGCTGTGCACATGTGGCATGGGACGGATTGGCCATGCCGATGGGTGTGTTGCTTTGCCCCTACTCATTGTGACTCTGGTGTATGCGGGCTCCTGGCCCATCCTGGGTCTGGTTTGTACTTTGCTTTTGGAGTTCAAATGGAACGCTTAGGAACGCATATGGCAACATGGGGGCCATGCCCCAGATTCGCATTTGGGAGGGAATATGCTTTTGGGGTTCAAATGGAACGCTTAGGAACGCATATGGCAACATGGGGGCCATGCCCCAGATTCGCATTTGGGAGGGAATATGCTTTTGGGGTTCAAATGGAACGCTTAGGAACGCATATGGCAACATGGGGGCCATGCCCCAGATTCGCATTTGGGAGGGTATATGCTTTTGGGGT
The DNA here is from genome assembly GCA_963921515.1 of Calotriton arnoldi. Lineage (NCBI taxonomy): Eukaryota > Metazoa > Chordata > Amphibia > Caudata > Salamandridae > Calotriton > Calotriton arnoldi. Next base: position 1,008,577 of record CAWUFW010004459.1, read on the forward strand.
ACATGCTGTGAGCCATGGGTGCCGAACGTGACATGTGTTGTGGCAGCATGACAGTGCATGGTCTGAGGTGTGTGCATGCCTGACATGCCCTGCATATTTGCTGTCTGTTGTGGTTACTGGACATGGCATTGGACGCATCGTTATGAGTGAGTGATAGTTGTGTGCCAGCCAACGTATTGCAGTTGTCCCATCTCCTTGGTGTGCGTGCTGCCCTGTGCCATGTGCATCACTGCAGTGCTCGGGGGGGGTGTGGCCCATGTTGTGTGTTGTTGCTCACAGTGTGTCGTGCGCTTAATTGACTTCTGGCACATGGTTGGTCATGGGCATGTGTCTTAGCGTGACTGCTGTATGTGTGGCAGCTGTGCGGATGACATGCCTTTCATGAGACTGGGGCTGACGGATGGGATGGATGGTATGTTGTATGTGCATGGTGTGTCTGTGTGTTTGATGGGTTCAGTGGTGTTCGTGTGCATTTATGTTGTTCCGCTCTGTTGCATCTAGTGTTGTTTGTCTTACATAGGCGTAGTTGTGGGGTGTGTGGTTGACAGGCAGTAGGGGCTACATGGACAGGACTTCAATGGTGTTTCGGTTGTGTGTGATGAGTTGCACAGTGGCTGCCGTGTGGGACTATATTCAGTGTGGCTTGTGCATGCAGACGTGGCTCCTTGGGTGTTGCTATGTCTGTGATGGGTCATGTGGGGTGTGAGTCTGCTGTTCATGTCCGTGTGCACATTGTTCACTTGTTCGTGACGGTGGGCGGTGCTGCGTGTTCGTGTGCTACGTGACATGTCCCATGTGTTGGTGGTGTTATGGTCCTCATGCCTCCAGTAATCCAGCCCTGTCCAGTTTCCCACCTGCAAGTTGTTCGTGCGTGCACTGTACTGGATGCCACATGGCTCTTAGCGGGGGGTGCTCCATGTTGCAGGTCTGTGGGGGTGGGGGGTGTAGTGGGTCGTGGGGGTGGCTGTACACCCACTGACACCGATTGCTGTGGACCGTGATGTCTGCCTTTCGGCTGTCGTTGTGCACTGCGGTGGCTGACACGTGGGTGTGGGGTGTGGGGGATGCTCCTCCTTGCTGTGCTGTGGGACTGGGGCCTGGTGTGTGTTGTACTTGGGCTGTCCACCGTCCCACCCACTGCACTTTGTGTTCCTGCCACTTACCTGTTACTTGTCGGTTGGTGCAGCTGTGCCTGACACATGGGTGTGGGGAGTGCTCCACCTTGCTGGTCTGTGGGAGTGGGGGCCTGGTGGGTGTTGTACTTCAGCTGTCCCCCTCCGACCCACTGCACTTTGTGTTCCTGCCACTTACCTGTTACTTGTCGGTTGGTGCAGCTGTGCCTGACACATGGGTGTGGGGAGTGCTCCACCTTGCTGGTCTGTGGGAGTGGGGGCCTGGTGGGTGTTGTACTTCAGCTGTCCCCCTCCGACCCACTGCACTTTGTGTTCCTGCCACTTACCTGTTACTTGTCGGTTGGTGCAGCTGTGCCTGACACATGGGTGTGGGGAGTGCTCCACCTTGCTGGTCTGTGGGAGTGGGGGCCTGGTGGGTATTGTACTTCAGCTGTCCCCTCCGACCCACTGCACTTTGTGTTCCTGCCACTTACCTGTTACTTGTCAGTTGGTGCAGCTGTGGCGGACACATGGGTGTGGTGGGTGCTCGTTGTGGCGCTTCTGGCATATTTGGGGACCTGTTGGTGGTTACGTGGCTGGCTTAGTGTACACATGTCCCCACGCATCTTACAGTTGTTCGGTTTGGCCTGTGTGTGGTAGTGTCTGTTGCATGTGCGTGTGATGTGTTGTCTATTGTGTGCTGGACATGGGGGTGTTTGTCCCTGGGAGCTGTGGCATGGTGGTTGCGCATGTGTGTACATAGCGGTGTGCTGGTATACATTAGTTTGTACTTCACCAGCCTCCACTCTCCTGCTAATCCGGCGAGGATCTCCGGATGGATTACGACTCGCACCTTCTCCTCCCACGCTTTGAAGGTCTTAAAGAGCGCGGGATTCCCTCCGCCAGTGACGGCAGCCAGCTCTCTGTTTTTGCCCTCCTTCTTCTTGACCAGGCTCTTTACGTCATTCCAACGTTTGTTTATCTCGGTTCTGTTCCTGGGCAGGGTCCCGACTGCATTGACCTGGTCTACGATCCGGGTCCACATTCTGTTTCTGGTGGCTAGTGGTGTGTGCTGGACCATGTTCCCATAGATTTGTGGGTACACCTTGATGATCTCAGTCGACCATGACCGTCAGCTCCATGGGCGTGAACTTGGGCATCCTTTGTGGTGCCATGGTGTTTGTGGTGCTGGTGCGGTGTGTGTTGTGTAATGTGCAGGGGGTTTGTGGTGCCGGTGTTTGGTGGTGGTGGTGGTGGTGGTTGTGATGTGTGCGTTTCTGTGGTGTGCTGCTGTCCTTGCTGTGTCACTGTGTCCTCTCCTCTCCTCTCTGGTTTGCAATGTAGCAAGGGGTTGTGGTCTGTGGGAGTGCTGCTTTGTACTCACCTATGTGGGTGTGTCCTCATGGTCTGTTGTTTTCAGGTGTGTTGTGTCTGGGGTTCTGGCCTTTGTATTTTTTGTTTGTCCGGGGGTGTTTTCGGGATGTGTACTGTGCTTGTGTATTTGTGCGTGCCTTGCTGTGTGGACTTGTTGGCCATGTTGTGTGCTATTGGTTTTGTGTGCGGATGGTTTCTGTGCAGGTACGTGGGCGCCATGGCTTCTGCCGTGTCGATTCTCATCGGCGTTGTTTGCGCTGGCGGGCGGTATATTTGTTGTTTTTCCGCGCTCATGGCGGTGCGATCGTAATTTCACGTGCGGTGTGTCGGCCGTGTGGGCGGGCGGTTTTGTGTTGTCGTGCGTGTTTCCGTCCGTGGCGGGCGGTTTGACTCCGACTCGGACGATGGCGGGCGGTATTTTGTATGATTTTTCCGCCGATGGCGGTTTTCAGTTTGTGTACTCATAATGGCGTGGTCGGTGTTCAGGCGGTGTGTGCGGGCGGATTTTTGCCGCTTCCATGCCTGGCGGATTTTTTTACGCCGGGTATCGTAATGTGCCCCTTAATTATTAGTTATTAATAGTAATAGTTTTTAATTTTAAAATAAGTTTTAATTGTGTTTTATTATTTGATAGTTTAATTTAGGTGTGTGTTGTGGATATTATATTGTTAAAGTGTGTGTAGTCAATTAATGTTTATTATTAATAATATTTTTTTAATCGATTATTAATTATGTTAATTATGTAAATACATTTTATTAAAATTGTTGAAGTGTTTAGGTATTGGTGTGGTGTTATAGGGTAGGAAATAAAATAAATACATTTATGTTTTGTTCGTAAATATTTTCTAGTTATTTTTTTGTAAATGTATTTATTTTTTTATTTATATAATATTTGTAGGTTTTTGTTACATGTAATTAGTATTATAACGTGTTCTTTTTATATGTTTAATATTTTTTATTAGTTTTTATAATTTTTTTAATTTTTAATATATACATATTTTTCTAAGTGTTTGAGTGTGAATAGTATTTTTTTTCTCTACTATCCAGCACTTTCCCTACTGTTGCACTCACTGGAGTTGGAATAGTAATTTTTACCCTTCCGTTATCCAACACTTTCCCTACTGTTGCACTCACTGAAGTGGGAATACATTGTTTTACTCCTCCGCTATCCAACACTTATCCTACTGTTGCATTCAGTGGCGTGGGAATACTAATTTTTACCCCTCCGCTATCCAACACTTTCCCTACTGTTGCTCTCACTGGAGTGGGAATAGTAAGTTTTACCCCTCCGCTATCCAACACTTTCCCTACTGTTGCACTCACTGGAGTTGGAATAGTAATTTTTACCCCTCCACTATCCAGCACTTTCCCTACTGTTGCACTCACTGGAGTGGGAATAGTAATTTTTACCTCTCCACTATCCAACACTTATCCTACTGTTGCACTCAGTGGAGTGGGAATAGTGATTTTTACCCCTCCTCTATCCAACACTTTCCCTACTGTTGCACTCACTGGAGTGAGAATAGTAATTTTTACACCTCCGCTATCCAACACTTTCCCTACTGTTGCACTCAGTGGAGTGGGAATAATGTTTTTTACCCCTCCGTTATCCAACACTTATTCTACTGTTGCATTCAGTGGAGTGGGAATACTAATTTTTTTCCCCGCCTCTATCCAACATTTTCCCTACTGTTGCTCTCACTGGAATGGGAATAGTAATTTTTAGCCCTCCGCTATCCAACACTTTCCCTACTGTGCACTGTTTGGAGTGGGAATAGTAATTTCTATCCCTCCGGTATCCAACACTTTCCCTACTGTTGCATTCACTGGAATTGGATTAGTAAATGTAATTATTTTGCTATCCAACACTTTTCCTATTGTTGCACTGATTGTATTGGGCAATTTAAATGTAAATATTTTTTCATAGTTTAATGTTTTAATTTATTCTAGATTTTTTTATATTTTAAATTATTTATATATATATATTTTATTTTTATATAATTTTAAAGTTTTAAAATTAATAGTTTATTAATTATTTTAAAGTAAATATATATATGTATACATTATTATGTTTGTGTGTTTATTTTTTTAAATTACGTTTATGTGTAACATTTTGTAAAAATGTATATTAAATGTAATTTATTTTGTTAAAATTAATATTATCTAACATATTTAATATATATTATTTTATTTTATATACATATTTAAATCGATATTTTTTACATCTATATTTTTTACATCGATATTTTTGATTAGATATTTTTGTACTTACCGGTGTAGGTATGGCAGTCGATATTTTTGTAGTCTATATATTTTTTTCGATATTTTCAACATCAATATTTTTAACATTGATATTTTATCAGTGAACCCTCTCTGAACTTCAAGGGTGCTCTAGTCTTCTCCTACAGAGAAGGTCATCGGTTCACCCAGAGTGTAGGCACTGTTATGTGTGGTACTTCATGGCTGTGACAGTTGCACTACATTAAACATGCAAGTAGAACCAAGATGAAGTACCCTGGGGGTCTTTCCACACTTACATAGGTGGTAGCCATCTTAGATCCATTGAGTATACATTCCTTATGGTTTAGAGTGTTCCTTGCCTTGCATTCATGATACATAATTGTTGCAACTGGAATCTTGTTGCCAGAAGATTGGATATTATTGCAAATTCATCATGAGTTGTCAAGAACCTTGTTCCCCGAGAAGTATCTTGGATAAACATTCGAGAACAAGGATTTTGATTTTTAGTTGCATTTTAGCCTCAGAATCATCCTTTCTATGATTGTGAATGATATGCACTGGATTCATCTTTTCTAGGATCATGAACTTAATCATAGGAGTATATAGTGAACCCTCTGTGTTGTAAAAACGTTTGTTTATATCATTTGAATTACACATGCTATTGAGATATTGCAAGTGGTGGAGAAGTGAATGAATATATTGCTGGGAGTGAAAACACAATACTATGAATTATTTATTATGATGCATCTGATCATCTGTGTGCATTTCGAATCATTCAGATCACAGACTTAACTTGTTGAAGGTCCGTGACTGCAAAACAGAGGTCCAGTTCTAAAGACTCTTGAACCAAAACCTGTGTTTTATATACATTTAGCTTTAAAGGTAATTTGCCATCCAATGCGTGACTGAAGCAAAACAATTATACCACTTTGTTGCATAAGGAATAAAATGTTGACATAGTTCATCAAAAAAGAAATGCCAAGGCCTGCAATGGACCGAGCAGTGGGAGGATAAAATCTCATTATATACGTTAAATTTGCAAAAATCCCTAATTTACAAAGCGCAAGGCCGACCACCATGATTGCCCCGTGATTGCACCGCAGAACTAGTTACCAAGGGCTTCCGTTGCTTTGGACTCTATGTCACAGGGAGCACAATGTTATTTTTGATAAGAACCTGGTGCCACCTCTTGAAAGATTAAAAAGAGATGTCCATTGGAGATGCCTCCCGCTGACGCTCCTCGGTAGAGCTGCTCTGTTTAAAATTATGTCTGTACACTGTTTTTTTTATATAGTTTACAAAACACGCCATACCCAGGGTACAGATTATACTTTAGGTCCAAAGAGAGTGAGATCAGAACGCTGATGTGGGATGGCAGCCCAGAGCGCAATGCACAACAAAATTTGACGAGGGTTTGGTACGAATGTAGAGTGGCCTAGCCGGACCTCCAAAAGTACCACTGTCTGGCACAGCTGTCCACTATCAATGGTAGTGTCTTTGGGCCCCCCACTGAGCTGGCCTACCAAATGGACAGGCTAGGGCTGCAATGGGGGGTTATCTAAGGGCACCCTACAGACCTCTCACATGTTTGAAACTTAAGGGATTGACAACAATAGTGGTTGATATCTGGCACACAGCCATTCGTACCTTGGGCTGTAGGGGGAAGAGCACACAGGCCATGCCCCTTTGGGACACAGCCATGTTGGGAACACTGGGATACCTCCCGGGCTTTGATATATGGGACCTAATCGGCATCTCAAGGATGGGGAACTTATGGCCACTAGGTGTTCTCTTTACAGACTTACAGCAAGACTACCAGTTAGCACCTAACAAGACATATTCATATCTGCAGGCCAGACATGCACTGAGGGCAGTGTTGCAGAGGGGCATTGTACTACCCGAGTCCTCGTCACAAGAAGACAGGGTCCTCGACAAATATATGCCATGCAAGGCCACGTCACTGACATACAAGAAAATACTTCAGAACACCGCTGAGGTCCTGGCACAATTGCGTGAGCAATGGACACATGATCTGGGGTGTCTCTAAGATGAGGACTGGTTAGAGGTCATTGCCTCCCCTAGAGAAGTGGCCTAGTACAATTAAAAATCCTTCATTGCTTGTATTATCTCCCGACTATGCTGTTCAAGATGGGTAGGACAACAAGTTTCAATTGCAAACGGGGTTGTGGCCTGGTGGGTACCTTTTACCACACGATTTGGAAATGTCCAAAAATACAGGGCTTTTGTGTGGTGGTAATTGATTGTCTGAATGAAGTAATTTGGGAGGAAACGTGGCAGAGCCATCCAGCAATGTTGAAAATCATACTGAGAGGGGGAGGGTTGAGAGGAGAAAGTTTTTAAAGTGTCCAGGTGTGTTAATCCTTTGCTTTTAAAAGTGCTCGTTTTTTTATTTGTTCTTTTTACTGGAAATGTCAATAAAAAGATTGGAGAAAAAAATTCCAAAATTACTAATGAAAGCAACCAAAGGCGTTAAATGCATATTAAATAACTCTATAAAGAGCACAATAATTCTTAAATACATGTCCAGTGTTTTTACTTTTAAAAGAAAATGAGTTTCAATTCACACAACTAAATACCAAACAGAAAATTACAAACCTCCTTCTTATTGTTTTGTCAGGCCGTTCTAAAACCCTGTCCTGTTGCATAATATGAACATTCTCACAACAATGTTTTGAATGGAGCTCACAATGTAAAATCACTTCATATTGTAGTTGAGAAATCTGATTTGAGATATCCCAGGGCAGTCATTAGTTAGTGCACCCCACTTGTGTCAATAGGGTTCTACCTGGTTTGGTGTAATGGAGCTTCATAACTTGGTCCCTCAAACTGGGGACCAAGAAACCCTCTTAGGTCATTTTGATGTCTCCTCAATACGTTTTGGGCCCTTGCCTGTCGCGGGTACTTGAACCACCCACATGGGTGGGGTATAATTTTTATCAGGAGACCTAGGGGAACGCTGGGTGGTAGGAAATTTGTGGATCCACGTAGATTCCAGAACTTTCCCAGATACAAATTTGAGAAAAAATTGATTTTTTCAACAACATTTGAGGTTTGCAGGGGATTTTGGGTAGGGAAACGTTGGGGGATCCACGCAAGTCATACCTTGCTGGACTCCCCCGGGTGTCTAGTTTTCACAAATGTGTGGGTTTGGTAGGTTTCCCTAGATGGCCGCCGAGCCCGGGGCCAAAATCTCATGGGACCCCCCTTGCAAAACCAGGTTGTTTTGTGATAGGTAATTTTGATGTCGCCTCAATAGGTTTTGGGCCCTTGCCTGTCACGGGTACTTGACCCACCCATGCGAGTGAGAAACTATTTTTATCGGGAGACTTGGGGGAACGCTGGGTGGTAGGAAATTTGTGGATCCACGCAGATTCCATAACTTTCCCAGACAGAAATTTGAGAAAAAAGTGATTTTTTCAGCTAAATTTCAGGTTTGCAGGGGATTCTGGGTAGGGAAATGTTGGGGGACGCACGCAAGCCATACCTTGCTGGACTCCCCCAGGTGTCTAGTTTTCAGAAATGTGTGGGTTTGGTAGGTTTCCCTAGATGGCCGCTGACCCCGGGGCCAAAAACTCATGGGACCCCCCTTGCAAAACCAGGTTGTTTTGTGATAGGTCATTTTGATGTCGCCTCAATAGGTTTTGTACCCTTGCCTGTGGCGGGTACTTGACCCACCCACACAAGTGAGGTACCATTTTTCTCGGATGACTTTTGGGAATGCGGGGTGGGTGGTATTTTGTGGATCCACACAGATTCCAGAACTTTCCACCACAGAAATGTGAGGAAAATGTGTTTTTGTTTTTACAAATTTTGAGGTTTGCAAGTGATACTTGGTAACAGAACCTGGTGAGAGCCAGACAAGTCACCACATCCTGGATTCCCCTGGGTGTCTAGTTTTCAAAAATGTTTAGGTTTGCTAGGTTTCCCTAGGTGCCGGCAGAGCTAGGGTTCAAAATCTACAGCTAGGCACTTTCCAAAAAAGGGTCCGTTTTTACTGTGAAAATGTGGTGTGTCCACGTTGCGTTTTGGGCCGTTTCCTGTCCGTGGCACTAGGCCTACCCACACAAGTGAGGTACCATTTTTCTCTGAAGACTTTGGGAAACACGGGGTGGGTGGAAGTTTGTGGATCCACGCAGATTCCAGAACTTTCCACCACAGAAATGTGAGGAAAATGTGTTTTTTTGGACACATTTTGAGGTTTGCAAGGGATTCTGGGTAACAGAAGCTGGTGAGAGCCAGACAAGTCACCCCATCCTGGATTCCCCTGGGTGTCTAGTTTTCAAAAATGTATAGGTTTGCTAGGTTTCCCTAGGTGCCGGCTGCGCTAGGGCCCAAAATCTACAGCTAGGCTCTTTGCAAAAAAAGGGTCCGTTTTCACTGTGAAAATGTGGTGTGTCCGCGTTGCGTTTTGGGCCGTTTCCTGTCGCGGGCACTAGGCCTACCCACACAAGTGAGGTACCATTTTTCTCGGAAGACTTTGGAGAATGCGGGGTGGGTGGAATTTTGTGGATCCATGCGGATTCCAGAATTTTCCACCACATAAATGTGAGGAAAATAAGTTTTTTTTTGACAAAGTTAGAGGTTTGCAAGGGATTCTGGGTAACAGAAACTGGTGAGAGCCAGACAAGTCACCCCATCCTGGATTCCCCTTGGTGTCTAGTTTTAAAAAATTTACAGGTTTGCTAGGTTTCCCTATGTGCCAGCTGCGCTAGGGCCCAAAATCCACAGGTAGGCACATTGCTAAAAAAAAGTCAGTGCCTAGTGGACTTTCTGCCGCCCTGGGGGGGGGGATCGGGGGAGGGTTTGCCCCGATATGCCCCCAAGGGGGGAAGAAAGACTGTGGCTATTTTCTGTGGGGGTGGGGGCTGTCCAGAATGGGCATACCAAAGCCCCCACCCCCATGCATAAAAAAAGCCAGCGTAATCGCTGGTGCCTAGTGGGCTTTCTGCCAACCCCCCGGGGGCAGATCAGGGCCCACTGCCCCCATCTGCCCCCCCGGGGGGGGGCAGAAAGACTGGAATTTCTCTGGGGGGTATTGTCATGCCCATTTTGGGCAGCCCCCACCCCTACACGATTAAAAAAAAATCCCTGGTCTCTAGTGGGCTTTCTGCCTCCCAGGGGGGGTAGATTGGGGGCTACTGCCCCCATATGCCCCCCAGGGGGGCAGAAAGACTGGAATTTTTGCGGGCGGGGGTGGGGGCATTGGCATGCCCATTTTGGGCAGCCCCCACCCCTGATTAAAATTGGCAAAAAACATCCCTGGCATCTAGTGGGCTTTTTGCCCCCCCCCCCGGGGGGCAGATTACGGGCTACTGCCCCCATCAGAATGTTTGTATTTTTGGCGGGGTGGGGGCATAGGCATGCCCATTTTGGGCAGCCCCCACCCTAATTAAAATTGCCCGCAAAAAAATCCCTGGTTTCTAGTGGGCTTTCTGCCCCCCCGGGAGGGCAGATTGGGGGCTACTGCCCCCATCTGGTCCCCAGGGGGGGGGGCAGAAAGACTGTAATTGTTGCGGGGGTGGGGGCATTGGCATGCCCATTTTGGGCAGCCCCCACCCTAATTCAAATTGCCCCCCAAAAAATCCCTGTCATCTAGTGGGCTTTTTGCCCCCCTGGGGTTACATATTGGGGGCTACTGCCCCCATCTGCCCCCAGGGGGGGCAGAAAGGCTGTAATTGTGGTGGGGGTGGGTGCATTGGCATGCACGTTTTGGGCAGCCCACACCCTAATTAAATTGCCCAAAAAAATCCCTGGCGTCTAGTGGGCTTTCTGCCGCCCCGGGGGGGCAGATTGGGGGCTACTGCCCCCAACTTCCCCCCAGGGGGGGCAGAAAGGCTGTAATTGTGGCGGGGTGGGGGCATTGGCATGCCTGTTTTGGGCAGCCCCCACCCTAATTAAATTTCCCAAAACAAATCCCTGGCGTCGAGTGGGCTTTCTGCCCCCTCGGGGGGCAGAAAGGCTGTTATTGTGGCGGGGTGGGGGCATTGGATACCCGTTTTGGGCAGCCCCCACCCTAAAAACAATTGCCCAAAAACAAATCCCTGGCGTTTAGTGGGCTTTCTGCCTCGCAGGGGGGGCAGAAAGGCTGAATTTGGCCAATTTATTTGGGGGGGAGCGAAGGCCCTTGCCCAAGGGGCCGCTCCCCCCTCCCTGGTGTCTATTGGGTGGATCCCTGCCCTCCTGGGGTGATCCCCAAGCAGGGATCCACTGGGGAGGGGTACCATTGGAAAGGGGAGATTCTCCCTTTTCCAATGATACCTCTCCCGTCTTTCTACGTGCTCAGGGGGCTGAGATAGCCCCCTGAGCACATAGAAAGTCAAATCAAATCTAATCAGGGACATTTGTACAGCGCACATATCACTCGGAAGTCTCATAGCGCTTGCAGACGGCTCTGATAGAGTACTCATTTAGTTGTCAAATAGCCATGACTTCAGCTTCTTGCGAAAGCAGTTGTGATCTGTGATAGTACGTAGGTTTAAGGGGAGTTTGTTCCGAGAAGCAGTGGCAAGAAAGGAAAAAGACCTTCCTCCTTTTCTCACGGTATGGATTCTGAGCGGTGTGAGAAATGATTTGTTGCTCGATCGTAGCACCCTACAAGGCTGGTACCAACGTAGGTTTTTGGACCAGTACCCCGGGCCTTTTCCATACATATTTTTGTGTGTTAGACAGAATTTTAAATAGGATTCGCTGTCTAACTGGGAGCCAGTGTAGAGATCTCAGACAGGGGGCAGAAGGGGATCTGGGCGGAAGATTCAGAACCAGCCTGGCCGCAGTGTTCTGCAAGATCTGAAGTCTTGTAAGAAGGCCTTCGTTGATTGAGGACAACAGGGCATTTCCGTAGTCCATGCGATTTATTATTAGTCCCTGGACTAATGGTTTCCTGGCCTCGATCGGAATCCATTTGAAGACCTTTCGTAAGCTACGCATCACTCCAAAGCAAGAGCCAATTATATGATTAGTCTGACTTTTCATTGACAATTGGCTATCCATATAAAAACCTAGGTTCCGTACCGTCGGTTTGGGTGTTGGACAAGGGCCAAGGTTCAGGGGCCACCAGTCATGAGACCAATGTTCCTGAGCCTTGCCAAAGAGCATGATCTCAGACTTGCCTCCATTTAGTTGAAGGTGATTTGTACTCATCCACCTATCAACGTGGGACATGCATTCTTTGAAACGCTGCTTTGTTTCTAATGGGTCTGGTCCAAGAGTGACCAAGATCTGCGTGTCATCGGCATATGACACGACATCAAAACCATAAGATCTGATCACCTTGGCCAACGGCGTCATGTAAAGATTAAAGAGAGTTGGGCTCAGGATGGAGCCCTGTGGCACTCCCATCTTGACCGGTCTGTTACATGACACAGTGTTGCCCACCTGTACCGTTGTAACTCGGTCTGTTAGGTAACTCTTAAGCCATTTTAGGGCATTCCCCCTGACAACAATCGCCCAAAGCCGATGTTCTAAAATGCTATGGGAGATGGTGTCAAAGGCGGCGGATAGGTCAAGCAGGACAAGGATTGTTGACTGTCGTCTGTCCAAAGCTAGCCTAATGTTGTCTGTTACCTCTACCATTGCTGTCTCGGTACTGTGGGCCGCCCTGAAACCTGACTGTGAGGGATCCAGTAGTCCATGGCTCTCGAGATGACTAACGAGCTGTTGATTTACTAGTGATTCCAGCATCTTCCCAAAATAGGGAAGCAGCGAAATAGGACGATAGTTCAGGAAGAGTTTTGAATTGGCTGTGGATTTTTTTAGGATGGGCCTTTCCCTGGCAGCTTTCCATAGTTTCGGGAACTCAGCTTCCGATAGTGATTTGTTAAATAAGTCGGTTAGACTTTCCAACAGTACCGGTGCGATGGTTGGGAGAAATTTTGGTGGCACAGGATCAGTGGGAGAACCTGATTTTTTTTTCTGCATGACGGTTGCCACTGCCTCGATGTTACATTTGGCAAATTCATCCAAAATATAAGGGAGGTCTGGAGATGTACTAGACGCATTTTCTGAATGGACGTTATTTATTTGGGACGGAAAGGAATGATGGATTGCAGTAATTTTATCTTCGAAGAATTTGGAGAGAGAGTCAGTCCATTCTTGAGAATTAGGGATTAATGACTGAGTGGGAGGTGTTGTGAATTCTTTTAAGATTTGGTAGAGTTCCTTACAGGAGTTCGCTGCCTCGTCTATCCGGTTTAGGAGGAACAATTTTTTTGCTTGTTTGATGTCCACCATGTAGCAGTGGTGGATATTTTTATATGTTTCGCGATCGGTCAGATCTTTACTTTTTCTCCATTTCCGCTCTGCTGTCCTGCACGAGAGCTTCACTGTCTTTAGTTGCTCCGTGAACCAGGAGCGGCCCTAGATTTAACTTTGACCTTGGTGAGAGGGGCGATTTTGTCTAGTGCAGCCGTAATAGCTTTATCAAAATCAGTTGCCGCAAGGTTGATGTTGTCCTCCTGGCATGAGTGGAAAAGGCTAAAATATTTTGAAAAAAGAGATGGAGTAACTTTGCGCCATGACCTTCGCCATATTAGTTCATTTTTAGGGTCGTCTTTGATCATATGGACTGGGATAACAAATTTTAATAGATAATGATCTGACCATAACAGTGGGGAGGGAGATTCTACTGTGATATCTGGAGAATTAGTAAAAAGGAGATCAAGTGTATGACCTGCGCTGTGGGTAGGACCTGTTACCAATTGGGCAAGTCCTAATGTATTCATGTTTGCGATCAACTGATTTGTGTCCGGGTTCGATAGTATCTCAGCATGATAGTTAAAGTCTCCTATTAGGAAAAAAAAGTCAGAGGCCAATACTTGCGGCGCGACAGTCTCAAGTAATTTGTCTGAGAAGTCGCTTTTGGGACTAAAGGCTCATTTCAGTTTCGGTTTCTGTGAAATGACGTCAGCGCGATGTGCGCGCTGATCGTCATTTCACAGAAACGGGGGCCTCGGGAGCTGGGGAAGCTCTTCCCCAGCTCCCGAGGCTTTGGGAGTAAAGAAATCCCTCTGGTGCCTGCACCAGAGGGATTTCATGTGCAATGGCGTAGGACGCGCTGGAGCCGTCCGACGCACAGTAGCACTTATGCGTCGGACGGCTCCCGCGCGTCCGACGCATGCAAGGGGTTAATGCTCTTTTTCTCAGGTGATTAAATAAGCCTTTGCAGACAGATGCCCTGTCAAGTCATGACTAAAAAGCAATGAAATTCAACCAAAAACGTGGTCCTATTATGACAATCTAGGGTATCCATGTTAGTAAATATGTCTACAGGCTTTAGCACAGAGTAATAACAATCTACACATGAAAGGCAATTGGCTTTAACGTGTGCTTTTCACCATAAATAATTCAGGTATATTGCCTTTCTCATAACTTTTCTTAATAAATGGATCCGATCTATGTCATCAGCCATACGTTTTCCAGATGAACTAATCAGAACTACAACCTTGATCAATGGGTTGGCACCTTAAATAACTCAGACCAACTTTATCTGTGTAATAGAAGCACTCTTTTTCATTGAAAGCACACAACCTCTCCCCAGTGAAATTCAGAAGGAAGATCAGCATGTGAGCAGAGACAAAGCCCTTCTTTCAGCAGTGCTCTTAAAGCTCTTTTTCTGTTAATCACATAAGTTCTGGCAACAGCTGCAACGTCAAGCCAGACACAAAAAGAAGCAACCTGAACACATATGCTTTCCCATTGTCAACAAAGGGATTACAACAGCAACAGGCTGTTTAACTTGAGTATTCCCAAAAACATGCTTCTGTCTCAGAGTTTCTGCCCAGGGTCAGGCATGCTGCTTCCCTTAAAACAGATGGTTCCTTTCATGCTGCTCTTGTGGCACTCAGGCAGGGCGGAGCCTTCACCTTAAACATTGGAATTCAACCATTAATTTGCATAAATGTATAATGCTAAAATAATGGCATATATTTAAAGCGCAAACACCTGCGCTGTGTTTTCAAATGTAATTTTCCGCTCATTTTCGGAAATATTTTCCTGAAGGTTTATTATATGCACACACAAACTCTGATTTATACAGTGTTAGAAACAGAAAAAAATACTTCAGAATCCCATATATTGAGGGCAAAGGATGGCAGCAGAAAAGGGACTGAGTAACGCGAGGGGGACTCATGAGGGGTGGAGACGGACAATCAACCGTTCTATACATTTGTTTAAAAAAAACTCTGCCCACTATGAAATTGGAAGCAATGTCAAATAAGATAGTACATCAGTTCTGGTGTACTTTATTGGTGACAGACTGCATTTGAAAATATCTTATGGGGGTTCAGGCACCTACTGTAGGGATCCTTGTGTATCTCGCAAGTTCCGAGGTACAACAGCAGTAAGATAACTTTTGGATTAATGTACTTTCTGGAGAGATTTTTGTGCAGTTTAGCCACAGGTCTGACCCATCATAAAATAGAATAGAGGGTTAATGTGCCTGGTAGAAAGCACAGCACGTGACATGCAGAGCACAGTTTTGTAGTTTAGGTAACTAGTTGATTTGAGCAATTACTGCTACATTTAACATTCTTGCAGTGCATGCATATCTCTTGCATGTAGTGCTTGTAACAGCAACAAAACTCATAGTTTATCTGCTAAGCACTTGTGAAAAGACAAGCTGAGTGTCTTCGTTTTCTATATGACATTGGCTTCATGGTGTTAGGCTCCGGTTAGGTCCCAGTTTGGATGAGACTCTAACAGGAGTGCTGATAGTCCTTTAAGTGAGGCATTTGTGTTGGGCCCAGCTGGAACTGAAAATAGGAGACATCCTTCGTGCCCTGGAGGTTGCTGCCTTGAATGCAAAGCACAAAACCAAAAAGTGTGGACGTTCCTAATTGGGTCCTAGCATCAGTAAGTTGCACTGGCACACAGTCAGCACATTTCACTGGTGCTGGCCTGGGTCTGACTCACTAATAGATGCCAGATCAAGAATTTGGCTGGATCCCCATCTTTTCCTTTTCCAGCACAGACTTGGATCTAAAATGTTCAATGAAAGACTGATGTTGTAGTTAGTTGCTGACATTCGCACATGATCCGAACCAGAGAAACATCAATTGCAGCCAGATTCCCTTTCCATGGATGCTCATAATATTTAGAAGCAACTCAGCACCCAGATGCCTGTAGATTTCGAATGGGATCAGTGAGAAATTGATCCAAAGATGGGTGAGGCCAAATGAACAGACCCTCACTACATCATCCATCATCCAAAACTCTGAATGGTAAGGGAAGTTTCCAAACGTAGGGCCTCATGTATCTAAGGGTTTTAGACCATTCTGTGGCTACGGGGAAATATGTTCGGACGTAAAGGCCATATTTTCTTCTCATCGTATTTACTTGAAGGATGCAACAGTGGATTATGTCCACAGAAATAAAGAGTGTCAGCATAACTTACAGACCAGTCATGCATCTGCATGTTCACGTTTACACATGGTGCAACAAGAATAGGTAAAGCTATACAAAGAGGTTGCTTAAGGAAATTAAATCAGAACTCAGAGTAGACCAGCTGGTTCTTGAAGAGCTCACCTCTTTGAAGATGAACAGATGCAGAGATCTGGAGACAGAACAATGATGAGGACTCCAGGAACCACTGCTTGCAGACACGTATCATTGCGCTGTCCCGGCGCGTGAGCCGGGGGTCCTGGTACAAAACCTCCGGCTGTGGGCCCTATGGACACGACCACGACCAGGTTACTGGGTGGGACTTTTATTATCACTACCAATGCCATTTTTCAAATGTTTTCTACGTGTGTGTATGAATAATCTTTATAAAACCCTATTGAAACTGAAGGAGGACTGTGTCACCATCAGCCAAGTCCAGTACTGATGTGCTGGGAGCTTGAGGTGTGAACTGGACAGAGACAGAAGAGGCAGAGCACAGAGCCAGCTCCTGGGAGGTCTGCCTGCATCCAGGTTAGAGTGTGAAGTTCAGCAGTGCGTGCCAGGCGCACCTCCGCATCACCGGCGCTCAGTGAACACTCACACCGGTATAACAATTATATTGATTTGTTGTTTTACAGCTCTTTACAGGAAGCTGCCGGTCTGCTGAACGAAGACTTGTCAGAGCCAAGGGACATTGGTTGTTTGATGGAGTAATAACTATTGTTAAATGCATGAAGCGTACCATGTACCAGGGTCCTATTTGTGTGACAATATTTATAAACGCGGTCAATGATGTAGTGAAAGTTAAAATGCACGATAAAGCGCTGCTAGTCCAAACATGACCCAAACAGGTGTACTCTGTATGAAATATGCTGTATGTGTTTTATGTTTAACAATATGTTCTCGAAAAATGCTATGTTTCTTGGGAGTCTAATGTTCTTTAATAAATTATCTAAAAAGGGCCTTAGAGCCCACCCATTACTTACCTTTGGTAGGCTTGGTAGTCACTCTCCTTTCTCTTACTTACCATAGGTAGGCTTGGTAGTCACTCTCCTTTCTCTTACTTACCATAGGTAGGCTTGGTAGGCACTTTCCTTTCCTTACCATTGGTGGGCTTGCTCGCCACTCTCCTTTCTCTTACTTACCGTTGGAAGCAGTGGCGGCCTGCATGGCTCGCGGGTGGCAGCTGCGGGCAGGTTGCGGGGGGGGGGTCGTGCGGGGGTGTGCCTAATTAAAAAATAAAATTGCTTACCTTACCTGTGTCTCTGCTCCTGCTCTCCTCGATGAACAGGAAGCACAGCCAGGCCTCACTGACCAATCACAACTCTGCAATGCAGCGTTGTGATTGGTAGGCACCCAGGCTCCCTTGACCAATCACAACGCTGCAATGCAGCATTGTGATTGGTTTTGAGCGCCCTGGTTTGGCACTCAGCCAAGGAATGGGGGCCTGTGCTTGTTCTTCATGCAGGCTGTAATGTAGCCTTCATGGAGAACAGGGAAAGTGAGCATTGCTGGTTTGGGCAGCCCGAGCGGGCCGACCAAACAGTCATTGCGGATCTAAAGAGTGGGCAAACCACTCCTCGCCTGCCCTGCTCCGAGAGCAGAGCAGCCCTGCCAACCTGCCCGCCCACAAAGCAGCACGGACATAAAATGATAATAACTGAAAGTTATTATCATTTTATGTTTCTACTTCTCGCACTGCTTGAAAGCAGTGGGGCAACGCTCCTCCACCATAGCGGAGGAGCCGCCAGTTATTGGTAGGCTTGCTCGCCACTCTTCTTTCCCTTCCTTACCATTGGTAGTCTTGCTCGCCACTCTCCTTTCCCTTCTTTACCATTGGTAGGCTTGCTCGCCACTCTCCTTTCTCTTCCTTACCATTGGTAGGCTTGGTAGTCACTCTCCTTTCCCTTCCTTACCATTGGTGGGCTTGCTCGCCACTCTCCTTTTTCTCACCATTGGTAGGCTAGGTCAGCACTCTCATTTCTCTAGCATTCAAAATTACCATGACAAAAAGTTGCACAAACTCTACTGTAATAATCAGAGTTTATAGGGTTTGTGATGGCGTAGCTGTGTGTTGTACAAAGTCTGTCCACGGTGGCAGGAGCCCTCTCAGATTATCAATATTTGACCAAAAGAAAAATTCACATACAGTGACTGAAAATGGTGATCCTTTACGCAGTCAGAGGGTAACCTGAAAATCTGGCATCTTTAGTGGGTCCAGCTCCCATGGACCTATCTACATCAGGTAATGTTGTTAAACCCAGCTATGGGAATGGGTGTTAGCGATTAGAAGTACGCCAGACTCAAACTTTACCTATAAGGTCAGGCAAAGGCAGAAAATTTCGACCTTTAAAGAGGGAGATGATGTTTCCTAACTTCTGTAAACCAGGACTCTTCAGGATAATCACAGCTCAGAAGATGAACGACCCGCAACACATCTTTTAGGGTACTCATCAGGCCACCCCTAAAATTATTTCTAAACAAAAAATGTGATGGATCGTTTTGCATTAATTTTCACCCTTTTCGCTCTGTGCTGTGCAGTGCTTCATAGTAAGCATTGCAAGCAGAGGAATGACATCTTCTTCACTTTTCACATGTGAAGGATATGACGATATTTGACGCAAAATCATTTTGCTTTTTTTTATTACATAAGCAGCAAAACTGTCCAAAAGCATATCTCTCTTTTTCATGATCTATGAATTATCTTTACTAAAGCTATCAATCTATTTCTCCCATTGCATATAGAATTAATGCAAACTGGCCAAGGCATTTGCCCTATTTTCTTGCACCACTGCAAAGTCGCTATAGCTCCTGGTACCTAAACTCACCTTCAAGAAAGTAATAAAACATAACTCTTGTCACAAAGTCTCTGACACTTTTATGGTCATGCTGAGTACAAAAAGAGCCCACAGAAAACTTAACGTAGTTGTAAAGCATATGTTCACCCATTGGGGTATCGTGGTGCAGATTAGCACCTGCATTTTTACCCAACTCAATGGTACTTATTTTATCAACATCAAAAGAATGAAAGATTGAGTGGACCTGCGACCTTGAGGTTAAACACAGAATCTTGCCGTGGGTGCATTAGTCCACTAAGGTATCTTAGAGAGGTTTTATGGCATGGCTAAAGTGGGCAATTGCCCAGTGCCCCCACGTTCCAAGGGGCCCCAAGGAAAGTGAACTTCCTTTCTATCCCCCATCTGCCTATGTCTCCATCTCTCCTTTTATGGTAATATTCCATATTGTTTGACATCTTAGGATTTGAGTTAGCAGAAAATGGGCAATAAAATACAAAATTATTACAAAGAGAGGGACCCTAAAGTAGGTGTTGCCCCAGACCCCTAAAAGACTTAATATGACACTGAGCCATCTGACGTTGCCAATTGATGCTAGTAGAAAGCTACAGCATAAATATACACTATTTTTCAATACACAGAGCAAGGAAATTGGCTATGTAGCATTGTAAAAAAACACCAAAAATAGGACGTATTTTATACACTAAAACATTCATTGTACTTACACGAGTCCATTTTAGGTCTGGCTTGACAATGCAGCTGTCGCTTGACCTTATGTGATCAACTCAAAGCAATCCTTAAGAAGAGAGACGTTCTTGTCTCCACCCACATGTTAATTATCTGGAGTACAGCCTTAGTTTTTGTACTTCCACTGAAAATGAGTGCTTGTAGTGCACTTTTTGCCTATGAGATAACTTATGTTCAATACAGCAGAACTAAGCTGGCGATGGTATCCAACCATGATCAACCCTATTGGCCTGACATATTTATTACCAGGAGTTATGACAAATGAAGGAAAACTAACTTACTTAGGGGCTTATTACGATGGCGGGCGGAAAAGCATCCGGAGCGCCATGGTAGCGGGAATCAACCGTCCGCATGTACCGCAGGAAAACCGGCGGTCCGATTAGGATCAACCGCCAGAAATATCCGACCGCGGCGGATTGAAGCCAAGATAGACCGCCGGTGGCGTGCAGAGCAGGTGAAAATCCATCCGCGGCGGTCGGATTAGCGGCGGAAAAAGCCCAAACCACTGCACGGCCAGCGGATTGACCACATGTGAAATTAGGATACCAGCGAGGTGACAGCGGAACGAACCGCTGTTTCTGACCGCCGCGATCGCAACCAGTGATGAATGGGAGAGCCGGCGGAAGGGCGGTCGTATACCCACCGCCGCGGCCACTCTGGGAAAATCATGGCGGCTGACCAAAAAAAACACACAACATGCCCACCAAGTGTACCCAGCAACCTGGCTCAGCCTCAAAAAACACCCAATACACCCCAATGACAACCCCATGGCAAGTAAAAAAACACACAAATCCCAGGTCAACCCACACAACACACCTGACATCAATACTACATTTTGACTCACCCACATAGCTGAGTATAAAACCAGCCCCTTCCCTGACCACAATCCTTTGCAATACTCCACCACTGAAGGAACCAAGCCTACAGCACAAAGGAGAGGCAAACCACCACACAACTCACCAGCACAACAACACACACACACACCACTTACATCACCACCACCACTCTCACACCTGCACTTTCAACCCCTTTGCACATCACACACCATGGCACAGAAGAAAATGCCAAAATTCACTGACAATGAGTTGTCAGTCATGGTAGATGAAGTAATCAGAGTAGAACCACAATTGTTTGGAAGCATGGTCCAACAGACACCATTAGCCACCAAAACACTAATGTGGGAAAGGATAGTCTGCAAGGTCAATGCAGTAGGGGCTGTCCCACGCACCAAGAGGGAGATCGTGAAGCGGTGGCATGACCTCAAGAAAAAGGTGAAAGAGAGGAACAACAAGAACTGTGAGCTGGCTCAGAGGACTGGCGGTGGCCCTCCCATTCCACCAAGAACATTCACCGCATGGGAGGAGAAGGTGCTTGCCATACTGCATCCAGAGTCTCACAGGAATACCCGGGGGAGTGGAGGCTGGTAAGTAACAACAAATGTCTACCATCACACTGCTATGTACTGTCTTGCACAACTACAAAGCTACACCTCCTAGGCCCAAATGCATCCATGTGCACCATACACTCCCCAACACGTCTCACAGTTCTAACATTCACTCCCTCTGAATCACCCCAAAGGTAGCTAGCAACATTCCCAGGGTTGCATGTGTACATGCAGCCAGCACTACAACTCCCACCAGGCACCCTTGTCCCACAGCTGAGCAAGATGGAGCACTCCCACACACCCAGAAGCATGTGGCAGCCATTGCATTATTCACCTCCACCTAACAGGTAGGTAGCCATCTTAACAGGGAGGGGTGTTTGTGGGTGGAAAGCCAGCACTACAACTCCCACCAGGCCCCCTTGTCCCACAGCTGAGCAAGATGGAGCACTCCCCCACACCCAGAAGCATGTGGCAGCCATTGTATTGTTCACCTCCACCTAACAGGTAGGTAGCCATCTTAACAGGGAGGGGTGTTTGTGGGTGGAAAGCCAGCACTACAACTCCCAACAGGCCCCCTTGTCCCACAGCTGAGCAAGATGGAGCACTCGACCACACCCAGAAGCATGTGGCAGCCATTGCATTGTTCACCTCCACCTAACAGGTAGGTAGCCATCTTAACAGGGAGGGGTGTTTGTGGGTGGAAAGCCAGCACTACAACTCCCACCAGGCCCCCTTGTCCCACAGCTCAGCAGCATGGAGCAATCCACCCACACCCAGAAACATGTGTCAGCAATTACCCTCAACTGTGTCACAGAACAGGTAGGTAGACAGTGCATGCACCCTGCCATTCCTCTCAAAAAGCATGGAGCCATATGACCACACCAGCCCTCTCACCCCACCCAACTTGGCATAGATCCAATAGCCACATCCAGTGTGCAGACAGCTTAGCGTATGTAACTGTCACAGAAATTAAAGTTTGACTCACCAAATAACAAGTTGAAGAAATTCAGGGCACAATCATGCACAGCAGTGAATGCTATGTGTAAGTGCCATGGTGGCAGAGCATTAAGGCCCATAAGAAAACAAAACAAGCATGGTCATTTTTAAAAATAAAGCAAAGAACATGATATAACAGAGGGATGCATGAGATAACAATGGCTAGTACATGCCCAGAATGAAGGTCTTCCATGCAGAGTAAACAGCAAAGATGCTTCACATAAAGTTGTTGTGCTGCTAGTCGTTAGATGACGACATGTCCTTGTAATCACACAATCTGTACGTGGAGCATGGTATCTATTGACATGTCACACCATGGACAAGTAATGTAGGTACCAACACATCATGTCATGATGCTCAGCACCGTGCAGCCATACAAAGTGATCTCAATGTAAACTGTGTGGTGTATAACATGTAACATCCAAACATCTAACACCAAGCTTGTGGGGTGCACTTCAATGGCCATTTCTTCTCTGTCCTACAGGTGACCAAGAATTGACTGCTGCAAATGACAACACCAACCTGCAGAGCCAGTCTCCCCCCCCCGGAACATGGACTCTCGGATGCAGACTCCCTAAATTCCTTGGATGCGGACACAGAACCTGGCCCATCTGGCCTGCCAGGGCGCAACAGGTCCCAGGCCCCCACTGTCCTCACCATCACCACCTCAGCAACAACAACTGCGCTGACCCCTGCTGTAACGACCTGTGCGGCCTCCACCACCACCACCAGTGCTGCCTGCAACACTGTCCCTGCCTCAGAGGATACCCACACCACACCACAATCTGAGGAGGGCAGGGAGAGTCAGCGGGTGCATCGAGTGGTGACGCCACAGGTCTGGGACAGCAGGGCAGGTGGGAGGGCAACTGTGCGACAAAATCAACAGGACACTGGGACCGAAGCCCTGGCCAACATCGCCAGAGTCCTTGGGGCATACAAACAAGCCCAGGGACACACGGGCCAGGCTCTGGAAGAATCGGGTGAGCTCCGCCTGTTGCTCTTGTGCCAGCTTGTGGGTGTCCTGAGGGACAGGCCTGTGGCCCAAAGGACAGCTCAACCTCCCTCCAGTGGCCCGCAGGATGACAGTCCCACCACCTCACCTGCGGCCACAGAGACGTGTGAGCTGGAACAGGATGAGTCCTCAGACACCTCTGAGCCTGCAGCAGAGGCCCTCCCTGCCAAACGCTCAAGGGGCCGTCCGAGGAAAAACAAGGGAGGATCACGTGGCAAAGCACCAGCCAAACGCCAGTCAAAGAGCCAGCCATGATGGCACCTCTCTTCACCTTGCCATTGACTTTGTTGACTATCCTTACCCACACTGCCATGTTGATGGCAGGCTTCTGTTGGACTGTGTCACCACATCAATGTGGTGACTACTCTATTGTCTCGTCTACCATCATTGACAACTCATTGATTCACTTCCCACCTTTTTGTAAATAATCACTTCCCTGTCACATATACTTATTGCAAATAAACACTCTTTACACACCTATGTTTTTGTGTCAGCTCCATGTTTATCACAGGATGTACAATCTTGACTCAGATTACAATGTACCAGGTGCACTGATTGTTGTGAGGCATTGAGAGGCTGAAGTGACCTAGGAAAACACAAGAGAACAACATTCACTTGTCAGGCGATGGCATCACACCCATTACACAACACTTGTCATCAAGGTACTCAAACCTGCACACATTACAATGAGCAACGATATCGACATAGACATCATGTAGCTGTGCATAACTACCCTGTCCCAGAAACATCAGCCCTCAGCACAGAGCCAACAACAGGCAACTGTCACAAAGCTCCCCTAGGCATTTCCTACAACTACAAAAACAGCATACAATGGCACTGTTGTACAATGTCACTCACCTTCAAGGGAAGTAGCGGTTGATGAGCTGTTGACGCAGGTCGACACCTTCCTCCTCTCCACTATCCTCGTCACTGGACATGTGTGGGTCTGCAGGCATCTGCTGCTCATCATCGTCCAGGATCAGGGGGATCTCTTTGCGCAGGGCAAGGTTGTGGAGCATGCAGCATGCAACTACGATCTGACACACCTTTTGTGGAGAGTACATCAGTGCACCTCCGGTCCTGTCCAGGCACCGAAATCGAGACTTAAGAAGACCAAATGTACGCTCCACCACACAACGTGTCCTCCCATGGGCCTCATTGTAGCAGACTTTACCTGGGGTCCTGGGATTCCGCAGTGGGCTCAGCAACCAAGGCCGGTTGGGATATGCAGAGTCACCTAGGTGTTAGATACACAGACCAACTTTGTAATAAAACTGTGGCAGAGGACAGCATGTCACACATACAGCACACTACTTGACTCTGCGTACTCACCCACAATCCACGCACGCTCTGGATGCAGATTTGCCATCAGCTGTGGTACGATGCTGTTACGCAGGATATAGGAGTCATGGGCACAGACATGGGAGATTATCATATCCGCCTGGCATACCACTTGCACATTGATGGAATGTGTATGCTTCCTGTTCCTGTAGATGTGCTCACGTGCCTGTGGTGGAACCAGGCCAACATGTGTGCAGTCAATGGCACCAACAACATTAGGGATGTGGGCAAGGTCATAAAAATCTCCCTTCACAGCTGCCAACTCATGTCTCCTGGGGAAATGGATGTAGCTGTCCTTGTAGTTCATCATGGCGGACAGGGCATCACGTAGCACCATGCTGAACATTGGTTGAGACATCCCACCTGCGCTGGCCACCGTGTACTGGAATGAACCAGTACACGGTGGCCGCAGGGGCGCCATCACCTTACATGTTGGTGTCAGAGCAGTTGGATAGGTTCGGCGAGGCCTCAGATGGGGCTCCAACTGAGCACATACGTCCGGAAGGGTAGGTCGATCCAAACGGAATTTACGTATGACGTCCTCATCCTCCATGACCGCAAGCACCGTGAATGGACGAAAAACATTTGGTCGCCTCCTAGGTGAGAGGAAAGGGGATACATGTCAATTCAATTCCCCTCTGAGATGGGCACAACATCTTATGTTTTGACTGACACAGCGCCAACAATGACTGGCATGAAACTACAGCTTACACCACAAGTTACATGTAGGGACACCTTGATCTAAACCAGTCGTACACTTGACCAGTATTCACACAGTGAGTACCCCCAAACAGATTCAGACTATGTGAATGCCAAAAGGTACATTTCAACATCTTGTGTCACCAGCCCTGAGAGTAGTTGACACAGCACATGTGTGAAATAGCAACACTGCTGGCTTCGACGTAGCTGCTGTACCTGCCACACCCTCTTGCGTAAGTCCGACAGGGCACATATTAACAACACAATGGGCACAGTGTGCGCACAATGATCAAGTATGTACAGGAGCTCAGCAATGTACACAGTGAAATAGGCACATCATGTAGCCAGACCTTCATTACTGTGTGTTGCTTTGTCATTTCACACATTGACATGTGTACATCACACCACAGATCTGTGTACATGCACAACAATATCATAAGTGACATGTGAGGGAGTACATGCCAATGCATGTAATCCTGTGCACTGACATGGCATGTGTAGTCATCAGCGAGTCAAATGTAACACTAGCATTGGTTTGCACTAACTGGTGGCATGACTCATAGTGAGTGTCTACTGTTCAATGTTGAGACCTGGCCATTGCCATTGCTACAGCATGATGTGTCCATAGGTGCCATAAGCGTGCACCACCACCGCAATCATGGCCATATGCACCAATGCCAAGCGGCCAAATCGCAGTAGCGACCGCCTGTGCCCCACGGTGTGTCACCGCCAATGCCCATGCCCTTACAGCCAATGGGAACCGCAATCGCAGAAGTGATATACACATTTGAAAATGGCGGTTGGCGTGCACCGCCACCACAATCACGGCCATAGGCACCAATGCCAAGCAGCCAAATCGCGGTAGTGACCGCCTGTGCCCCGCGGTGTGTCACCGCCAATGCCCATGCCCTTACAGCCAATGGGAACCGCAATCGCGGAAGTGATATACACATTTGAAAATGGCGGTTGGCGTGCACCGCCACCACAATCACGGCCATAGGCACCAATGTCAAGCGGCTAAATCGTGGTAGCGACCGCCTGTGCCCGCGGTGTGTCACTGCCAATGCCCATGCCCTTACAGCCAATGGGAACCGCAATCGCGGTAGTGATATACACATTTTGAATTCGCGGTAGGCGTGCTCCGCTACCGCGGGGCCGGTCATTGGATGCAATTGAAAGATGCACGATTGCGGTAGCGACCGCCTGGGCCCTGTGGTGGGTCACCCCCAATGCCCATGCCCTTACAGCCAATGGGAGCCGCAATCGCGGTAGACAAATGCACTTTTGAAAATCGCGGTAGGCGTGCTCCGCCACCGCGGGCCACTCATTGGATGCATTTGTAAAAAGAGGACCTGGAACACCAATTGCAGCATCTGAGTACCACTGAAACAACCCCAGGGGGCTATATATGTGTGGGGGAGAGCCACACATTTCCACTGCTTCCAGACACTGCTGCCTGACACTCTTCACCACCAACTGCTGCTGTTCCTGTCTCCTGGACCCAGTGATGGCGAGAACTGAGAACATCAGGGCCCGTCCATTCACCACAGAGGAGCTGGAGGTCCATGTGGACGAGGTGCTCTCACAGTATGGGAGGCTCTATGGTGCTCCAGATGTCATGGTAAGTGTCCCAGAGTGGAAGTGAGAGTGCAGGGAGTGCACACATGAAGTTGATCTGCTGCAGTATGTGCCTGAGAGTGTGGGTTTGTGTGATACACTGCCTAGCATGCTGACTTAAGGAAGATGGGGTTTGTCGCCTAAGTTACACATTTCCAGGGCTGCATTTCAGGATGGGAGGGACATGCAGTGTTATTGCAGCCATACAGTGACACTGCAAGTTTGGAAAGTGGAAGTCAGGACAGACATTGCCTGTGCGAATGGATGTTTGAGTCCAGGAGGTCTTCACATGCTCATTTGTGACATTACAAAGACTTTCCGTCCAGAGGGTACTGATGGAAGTGTGTTTGAATTTCTATTGCCACCATGGATCTGTAGGCAGTATGCACAAGAGTGAACTGCCGGAGGGTGACAATCTTGTTGGAAATCCCCATATGTCACAGCAGATTGTTGTACTTCAGAAACATCCCCCTTCCCTTATTCTCATAATGTGTACTGACTCGCATGTGTAGGCACTGTTTGCACTCTCATATTGTACATGCATGTGACTGTTGTGATGGCCAACGTTAAACCTCAGTGTGAGCCACTCTGGCCTGCACAGTTACTGCCCAAATTGACAGGGACCCATCACTGAATGGACAGAGTGAGATATATGTGTCGTCTGCCACCCTATTCCTCAATGAGCTATCTTAGGTCTGTGGATTGCACAAGACAGACCTTGTGAGAAGGGTGTGAGAATGTCAGATCATGGCCCTAAATGTGACCGCCATGACACAGTGAGCCATTCACAGCCCAAGGACATTGAGGGGTGTGCATTGTTGGACACAGTGATTCTGCCACGGAACATCATTTACAATGTGATGTCTGTCTTCCTCCCTCACAAACTGCATTGCAGATGTGGGCCTCCAACACATTGCTTTCTGTGCTGGCATTCTGCATGTGCATGAGATGTCCAGGTACTGTGCCCATCCTCATACCTGCATGCATTTGTGTACGATTGTCTTATGCTAATGTACTACGTGTCATGCTGTACGGCCCCTGCTGAGCATGTCTGAATAGCTGTGCTAATTTTGTGCATGCTCCTGTACTGAGACACAATGGTACATAACCCATTGTTACTGATATTTCCTCCTCTTGTCTCCCATGCCTGCAGCTCAAAGTCCACCAGCGTAAGGCCATATGGAGGGCCATTGCACGCAAGGTGCGGGCTCTGGGTGTCTCCAACCAACAGCACACACACTGTCACAAGAGGTGGGATGACATCTGTTAGCTGAGCAAGAACGTGGCAGAGATGACGCTGGGGCTGCTCCCTCGGACTTGCAGGTTGGCGTGCAGGAGCATGACACCACTAATGGCCTGCATCTTGGCAGTGACACAGCCAGAGCTGGATGGATGCTTGAGGGCCCATCAGCAGCAAGTTGGGGGTGAGTATTCTGCGAAGGGTGACTTTTGGAGTGTGTGACTGCACGTGTCCCAACCCTGAGCCAGTGCAGAGCTCTGTGATGTTCCTAGTGTGATGCAATGGCTTGTAAGTGGCCTCTGTGTTGAGTGCAGCTGTCATGCATTTGCGGTACATGTACTTTCTCATGTGTTTTATGTAATGGCCCTTGACATTGAATGCTGAGATGTGGCCTTATGGCATCTGCTGCATTAGGGGAGTCATGGACATCACTGGGCAGTGAACGGCAGTGTGCCTCATCTTAGTGTGCTTTCGTCGATGTGTGCAGTGCCTGACCTTGAACTTGTGAGAACTACACATCTGACACCAATGTGCAACAGTAGTTGTGCTTCAAAGCACAACATGGTGGATGACAGGAGCTCATGGCCATTGCAGGTGGACATTTTGGAGTCTGTATCTGTGTTGTCCCCTTAAAGTGACTCCATATGTGACTGTGACAACAAGTTGAGATGTACATCTTTTTCACCTACAGGCACGTGGGTATGCTTACAGGGATCTGTATGTCAGGTTACATGGAGGCACGGGCAAGCTATTTGGCTGTGTGAACATCTCATGGCTCATCAATGCCAAGTATGCATGTTCCCATGCATCTTCAGATATTTGCATTGTGGCTGCACATGCAGACTGAACAGGGGTGTGTTCAACATGGGGCTATCATCATCTTGTTTTGTGCTTTGTTTGCATATGATGTTTGTATGGCACTAAACTGAACCTACGTCTCTGTCTCTTGCAGCATCTACAGAGGGCACAGAAGGACAGGGTACAGACACCAGGGATGAGGCATCTTGCTCGACGGCAACACATGAGCTCACTGACACTGATGTGACCAGCGCCTCGGAGGGGGACCGGAGTGCCCTTGAAGAATCACGCCCGGAAACACCAACATCAACGTCATCTGACGCCAGCGGTGACTCCTCGATGTTGACGGACACAGGGAGTGGGAAATCTGCCTCTTCGTCCACCACACATCGTCCAGTGCCCACCCTCCCGGCTAGTTCCACTAGTGCTGCCCGTGCCCGCAGCAGTACAAGGGGTAGAGTGTCCTTCCCCCCAGGCACCGCTGCCCCTGCCCCTGTCTCCCCTGCTGCCCTCAGTGTTGAGGCAGTGGAGCTTTTGCGCCAGCTGTGTGTGGGTCAGACTACTCTACTGAATGCCTTCCTTGATCATGACAAGAAGTTTGCACA
Organism: Calotriton arnoldi; assembly: GCA_963921515.1. NCBI lineage: Eukaryota > Metazoa > Chordata > Amphibia > Caudata > Salamandridae > Calotriton > Calotriton arnoldi. The sequence continues at coordinate 1,037,935 of CAWUFW010004459.1, forward strand.
GGTAGTTGCCTTCATGGAGGGCATTCATTCTGACGTGGGTGGGCTACACAGGACTGTCCAGTCTTTGTCCTCCACAGTGATGGCAGCCATTCAGCTGGCACAGGCTCAGGGTCCAGCACCAGTCCCTTTGGCAACCACCCTGCCATTGGCCACATCTGACGAGAGTGACCACACACCACAGCCCTCAGGCTCAAAGTACTCCACACAAAGCACAACACAGCAGCACTCCAAGCTGGCCAGGGCACAGACACCATCCCCAAAAACAAAAGAAGTCACACAGGAACGTAAAGCCAAAAGCCCTTCGGGTGACACTCAGGGGCAAGAAGCAGGCCTCAGGCTCACATGCATCCAAATCAGTCCAATCCAAAGACACTTCCGTCCCAAAACCTGCTCCCAAAGACAGGCAAAAAGTTGCCGTGCCTGCTGTGAAGCTGGTGCCTGCAAAGAGTTCGCATAAACGGCTCTCTGAGGCAGGTTCACCCACAACCTCAACTCCCACCCACACCCCTGTGAAGCTGGGACAGGAGGGTACTGTGGGGGGTTCACCTGGTCAATAGGGGATGGAGGGGAAAAGGCAAGGCCAGGCCAAGCGTACCACCAGACCCAGCAGATCACCAGAGGGAGGGCCACCACCTGCACCTGACGCACCTTTGGTGGGGAGTGAGGCTGTTCTGCCCGCCCCACTTCACACTCCTACCAAGACAATTCTTCAGTATCGAATCCCCAAGAAGTGGAAAGGCAGCCCTCCACATTCTCCCTCACACACTGTGTCTCACAGCAGCATTTCTCCGCCTCCCCGTGCCACCATGCCACCCGGTCCAAGCAGCCCTCCGGCTCACAAAGCCACTGAGGCCTCTACCTCAGCTGCTCCTCCAGGTCTGGTCCGCCAACGGTCGCCGACAATCAGCCACCTCCCAGTTCAACTGACAGCCAAGTCTGAGGCAAAGTCCCCCTCCCAAAGCCATCTCTCCCACAGCGGTGCCTGGACTGCCCATCTGTATCCTCAGAGTTGTGGTGATTCCCATGGCAGTGTACGGTGTCACCCTTTCCCTGTGCAGGTTCAGATGTACACATGTCCCTCCTTTGCACTATGGACTGGCCACTGGCCTTGCTGTTTGTAACTTTGGATGCGCATACCCTGTGCAGGTTCTCATGTTCCCATGTCCCTCCTTTGAACTATGGACTGGCCACTGGCCTTGCTGTTTGTAACTTTGGATGCCCATTCCCTGTGCAGGTTCTCATGTTCACATGTCCCTCCTTTGCACTATGGACTGGCCATTGGCCTTGCTGTTTGTAACTTTGGATGCCCATTCCCTGTGCAGGTTCTCATGTTCACATGTCCCTCCTTTGCACTATGGACTGGCCACTGGCCTTGCTGTTTGTAACTTTGGATGCCCATTCCCTGTGCAGGTTCTCATGTTCACATGTCCCTCCTTTGAACTATGGACTGGCCAATGGCCTTGCTGTTGTCTACTTTTGATGCCTATCTTGGTGATATGTAATAAAGAAAGTTACTCCTGTTGTCTGCTTTGTCAGTGTCCTTGCTAAATAAAAGTGTTTACGGTATGTGTATGGTTGCATGTGACAAATGCTCTGTATGCCACCTTCTCATTGCCAATTGCTTCTTTTACTTTTTCTGGGTTTGGCAGTGGTGAGGGGCACTTTAGTTCTTCTTTCTTCTGAGGTTTGAGGGTGCAATGATGGGTGTTTGTGATGATCTACGATTATCATACTCATCATATCGTCAGGTTTGCTAAATTGTCCACATGTCATGTTATGATGCAATACCAGAACAGAGGTGTATTCTATCCACAGGATTACTTGCGGGCTGGCCAGGGTCCATCATATCTGTGTGATCTTTCTTGATGTGTGAACAGCAGTGTTGATGTATGGTCATCTTGTGATGGCCTGTCTTCCTAGTCACATGTGTACATTTGGATGTGTGCACTTGTGTGGTCATGAAGGGTGAAGGGGTGATTTTGTAGTTAGTGTTGATGTGTATGTGCCCCTGCAATGCCAACTCACACATGTATGACACAGAAGCTGAGTGCCTGTTTGTTTCAATTGTCTGCCATGTGTTTCAGATTGTGGGCACATGTGGGAGTTGTAGGTTGGGCAGTGTGCAGTGTGTTGTTGTGTCCTTGCACTCCTGGGGGACACCTACTTGTTGTTGCTGTCAGTTGTGAGTATGCAGAGTGTGTGACAGGCAAGTCGGTGTTGTGTTTTGTTGATCAGCCATGTGTCTTGTTACTGTTTGTGCACACTGTACAGAACTGCTCAGCCACACTGACAATATTTGTGAGTTTTCTCATGCACTGCTGTCACTTGACCCATTTTTGGCTCCAGTATGGTATGTGGTATGTGGAGTCATGCCATCCCCCATATGTGCTTCTGATGCCTACACATTGTGAGTGACTCCTCTTTGTGTTTGTGTACTGTACACTGCTCACCTGTCCACTACTGAAGTACACACCACTTCAGTCTCATGTCTCCCACCCCATGGCTTGCCAGTGTGTGAGTCTCCCCACCACTTCATGGTGTGACACTATGCTGTGTGAGGCTGATCTGTGTCCAGGACCAATGTACTACTCAGGACAGTTTGCAAATTAGTTATGTGTTATTTCTTTGTACTTGTTTGCTATCATGGTTGCTCATGTGCAGTGCAGGTGTTTGGGCAGCACAGTCCTCTGGTCATGTTGTTTGCACCTGGATGTCCCTGAGTTGTGCATCTGTGGGTGATGGCTAAGCTGTATGTTTGTTTGCTGTGGTAGTGCTACACTTCCTGAGTGTGATGTTCTGTTTGTGCTGTGATGATTTGTGTTGTGGGAGTTCATGGTGTGGCACATAGATGTGTGTGCTACTGATTTGGTTGTTGTGCACACACTGCTTGGTGTGCATGCAGTGTTGTCAGTGTATGTTGCCTTGTACTTGCTTGTTGTGCATACCCCTGATGTGCAGCTGAGTTTGCATTGTGATGGATTGGTCTGTGCATCTGTTGTGTTTTGGTTGTGGATGTATGCAGTGTTTGGCCTATGTTGGCTCTTTGCACTGGCTGATGCTATGTGTGTGTGATGTTCTATTTGCATGACGTTGTGTGTGAGTGGTTGTTGCTGTGTGATACATTCAGATGTGTGTTGCAGGTGTGGTGTGCATTACTTGTGTGCCTGTCACATGCAGCAAGGAGGATTCTTGTTGCTGGGCTTGTTTTCAGTGCACATTGGTGGTTAGTCCTCCTATTTTTGACCTGTCACTTTTCAAGGTTGTGCATGTGCATGCTTCTGGTACAATATGGCACCTTGTCCACTTCCTGGCTGATGAGGTGTCTGTGTCTGTGTTAGCTGATTGTCCCATTGATCCCAGTTAGTGTTCATGGTAGATTTTTGATGATGCACCTCTTGTTTGTGTTGAGGTATGGTGTCTGTGCATTGGTCCTGAGTGACAATGTTGTGTATTCCTGTTCTGTCTAGGGTCACATTGCCTTTCCACTGTTTTGCTGCCCATGTGTGGGCTTGTTGTACCTCTGTGTATGTTGTTTGTGAGCTTTGTGTTTGGCTATTATTTTGGCGTCTGCATTGGTTCAGACATCCCTGTGTGTTAGTGTGATGTTTTTGGGTGCACCACAGGGAGTGTGATTGGTTGTCATTGAACTCACAGGACACAATTTTGGCCTTTATGTGTGCTTCTCACAGGTGTTGAGTGCTGCAGGTATGAGGTGGGTAGAGAATGGGTATGTGTGAAGGTCCTAGTTGTGTTTGACAGTCAAGGAGTGTGACAATGGGCCATGTGTGTTGTACTGATGATGTACACATGTCAAGTCAGTTGAGACAGATGTGTGGCTGCTCACTGTATGACTTCAGACACTTCCTATCATTCCTGTGCCTATGCATGGCTTGCCTTGATGTGTCACTGAGTTGTTGCACAGAGGTCAGTTTGGTTTAATTTCACTCACTGTGCCACCCATGTCTTATTTGATGGCCTAAGGGTGTTGTGATATGTTCCTTCTCTTGCATGTGATGTACAGATGCTATGTGGCTTGCTCCATGGTTTTCCAGCACTGTCCACTTCACTTTTGGCTGGCCCATTTATTGTCCTACATTGCTGCTGACCTATGGTGTGTGTATGTGGCTGTGTGTCAGTGTGGGGTGTTTGTGAGTGACTTGACAGGCAGTGTGGACACTTCAGTGGATGTTTTTATGCAGTGTGAGTCTTCATTTTAAAATTAGACTCAGTTTGCTTCACATGAGTGGGAGATAGGTGTGAGGAGGAGAGTTGTCCAGCCCCTGAGCTTCTGTGCAGGGTGTTCCTCTTCACCCCCACCTTCCAAGACAGGCGCCCTGGTCCTTTGGTGTGTGAGGTGCAAGGTCTGGCTACACCTGGGAGATGAATTGTGCAGGGGGGGCACAGGGGGAGCACAGGGGGAGCACACAGCATGTGCCCCAAATGGGTGTGGGAAGCGTAGTGTGGGAAGGGTGGAGGTGGAGCCCTGTGAATCTTTGTGGACTGCCCATGCCTGGCGCTGGCCCTGCCTACTACATTTTGCGCATGTTTTCCCGCGTCTTCACCGCTGCGGTGACGTGACCGGGACATTGCAGTGATTTCGCGGTTGATTGGTGACCCGGATGCGGAGGGGTGATTTCCTGACAGGTGGGACATGTGTGGGTACACTTGGGGAGGTGTTCCTGTCCCCACCAGAGTGTCTGATGTGGACAGGAACCGTATATCAGCACAGGAGTTGTGTGTTGTGTGCGGAGTTGTGTCATTGCGTACCTGCGGCGTTGTCCGTGACGGTCCATTATTTGCTGGTAGTGTATGAGGTACAGCACCGGAATGGCTTGAAGAGCTGGATCCATTGCGGTCCGGACCGGGTGGAGGGGACCGTGAGTCTGGCTTCGCGCTCCGCAGTAGTGTTTCCGCCATCTCTGGATTGGTGGTTTCTCCGCTGCGGTGTGCTGGGTTGTTTGTGGCATCATGATTTGTACGTTGGTCGGGACGTCATTCCGCATGGCGGCGGGTCTCTATTGGCTCCCACCGCCGCGGTGGCATGTGCAAACATCTGGCGGTTCACGTCGCTCCGCGGCGGCCGAAAATGGGCTATGTTTGCCCATTGTAATATGGCGGGCGGGAGGACCGCTGCTGGAGTGCGGAAAAGGTCATTTTCCGCCAGCACCGCGGTTGTGCCTCCGCCCGCCATCGTAATGACCCCCTTAGTTCGAAAAGCATATGTTAAAGCCAATAGGCATTTAATATTAGTTTGCTATTACACTGTTTGAAAGCCTGTAAACAGGTATTTTACTATATGAAATCTCACAGATTACTGTCGTAGGCAAAGGTTTTGGCATTGGCTACCCCCGTCTGACAAGCCCTGAAGGTATAAACTCTGTAATGTGCTTATACTTGTTTTGACAACTTTAATTCGGCAGATATTTTTATTTTATGCCTAAATACCTCCTGGTTTCATTATTATGGGAAAGCTTATGCAGCATACTGGAGGCCTGAATTGGTTATGGCGACAAGCGAATGGTAACGGGTATAGGCTTGACTGGTACATTGTGAAATGTTATGCCCATTGTTATAAGTCTGATCTGTTTATTATTAAAAGTTACAACAAAGGCCTAATGTTTGACTTATTTATTATGAAAAGCCAATGTTAAAGTCAATAGGCCTTTAAGGGTGGATTGTTATTACACTGTGTTGAAGGCTGTATACATGTATTTTGTAATGAGGAATCTCACAGATTACCTTACATTTTAGGTTACTCCTTTTGACAAACACTTGGGTTAGAAGATTTGCACTGTGATAATCCTGTGTTAGACCCTCTTAGGAGGGTCTGGGATGTTTAATTGTCTGTCAGAATTTTCTAATCAAATAAATTCATATACATAGATATATTGCCCAGTGTGGGTCACTGTTAGGATCATGTTTCCATAGGAAATGCCTTTTTTGGGTTCCTACTAACTTTGGTGCCATTTGATAAATCTCTGCAAAACTTCCCAAAAAAGTGCTATTTAACACTAGTTTGTGCATGGAAAGTTGCGGGGTGATCCGTCAAGTGGGGGCCAAGAAAAGGGGTTTGGCTCAAAACACATTTTCCCAATTTATTTTCTCCATAGGAAATTTAGACACAGCTGCAGCCCAGACCACTGAATGGATTTACACCAAATTTGGCAGAAAGCTAGATCTTGGTCCAGAAAGAGTGCTTTTTGTGATTTGGTGTAAATCCATTCAGTAGTTTTGAGCAATTAATGCAAAAAAAACTGTATCTCTAGGGAAGCGGAGCCTCTGCGGATCCGACAGATCTCAAGCTGAGATCATCAACCAGTAAGTGGTGGCAGCCATCTTAGGACTTGGAACTCAGTCCTGAATCCTAAGAAAGAAGCAAAAAAAGATGTAGCGGTCAGGTAGGGATACCCTGACCCCCTAGCCCTGCTGTTGGGGTCCCGGAGGGAATTTATGAAGGATCTGCGAATCTGCAGCAAAATCTTTTTAAAAAGCGTGGGGTCCCACATGTCTTTTTTTTTTAAATCCCCCTTGGGGCCAGGTCCCTGGGTCGACATAAACTTTATTATTTCGGGTGTGTGGCCCCCCTTCCAAAGTAACTGCGAGGTCCTGGGAAGCCCATCCCCCGGGGCTGCCATAAAATAAAGAAGGTGGGGCGCGGGCCCCTCCCGGAGTCTAATTAGGCCCCAGGGACCCCAACCTCTGGGCCCATAGTTAATAAATAATATAAAGGGAGGGGAGTGTGTGGCCTTCTCCCTGAGCTTAGTTAGGCCCCAAGAGACCCCATCCTCCTGGACCGAAATGTAAATAAAAGGGGTATCAGTCTGCCCAGCCCCCCTCCCATCCCCCAGGACCATCTGGAACTAATTAAAAGGGAGGGGGCTGAGTGGCCCCCCTCCCCGAGCCTTTAAAGGCCTTTGGAACTCCATCCCCCAAGGTCGGCTCAGTGACTGTGTCCTGGAGAGCCCATACCTGGGATACAGTAGTTTTTCTGCCCACACTACCATGGGCAGGGAAACATATGTTTGGTCCCATCTGGCTGGAGCATTTTTAAATCTCCCGCAAAAATGGGCAAGCATACAAGTCTGCTCCTAGCGGAGGGAGCTTTAAAAATTCTCCCGCCAGCTGGGAGCAGACTTGTGTTTTGTTTTCCTACCTGCACTCCTGTGGGCAGGGAAGAGAACCAATATTGCAAGCAGAATACAGCTGCTCCTTCCGGGCAGGAGTAATGCCAGCCCCCGCACCATGCAGAAAGCTAACTGGGGCTGTCGGGGCCCTGTTGCTCCTCCCACAGCCCCCACATGGTGCTTGGTGGGTGCCTTGGGTGGGTACCGGGTCACCCACCTATAAAGTAGAAATTTCCTGGGGGATGGGTTCCCCGGGGTTAAAATAGGCTCAGGGAGGGTCCCCCCTGCTTATTACCCCACATATTACATCACTAATGACATCTTCTATGATATCATTGATAATATCACTGCAACATTTGCAATGAAATTATTGATGAGAAAACTGTGAATGGAGGGGCGCGAGTTATAGCTACCTTAGTACAAAAGTTATAGTTACATGAGATAACTATTACAATATCTGGTGAATTTCTGTGATTTTTAGAGTTTAAAACATTACGTTGTTACTGAACATTTCACCTAACTATAACGTTACTTTAACCTTTGTTTTTTTCAGTGAAAATAAAGATAGATAGATATACATATAAAATATCAGAAGAAAGATTGCCGAGCCCGGCAAACATATATATATATTTTCACAGCCTAAATTGGCTCAAAACTTGCATTTACGGATCTGAAACCATGCAAATAACATGTTTTGAAGCTCTTAGAGAAAGACATATAGCAGGGAAACAAGTGTATTTAGAGACAATACAACGCATGGGGGCCGATCCATGATATCAGCACTTATTGTTGATTTATACTATGTCTATATTTGAAATGTAAATTTCTGATGTCAGTATGTCATTTCAGTTGATCTGGATCAGGGGTTTGAGAAAATAAAACCTGCTCGGATTAATTCCTCAGTAACATTTACTAACAGTGTGCGGTGAAACTAACATGCAAAAACACGAAAACACGGGGAAATGCTTATGCGCATGCGTGCACTAATGCGTGGACTAATGCATGAAAGACTAGGCAGCATTCGCGTTCTGCTTGAAAATAAAAATAATAATAATACTGCCTTCTGCACGTTAATGCTTTGTTAGGCAAATAACGTGGGATAGTGCAAATGGTGGGCGGTAAAACAGTGAGAATGATATTTCATGAAATTAATAATGTCTGTGTTTTATTCATCGTAGTGATACTTGCATGGGCCTACATCGTTGCATGACGAGTTAAGGGTTAAAAAAGAAAAATTAATAAAACCCGAAAATCGAGCTCTGAGAGAGAATGGAGAAGGCAATGTTGATGACCTTCGAGAATCACTGTGGGGCCGATTCCGATTCGGGCAGGAAATCTCTCCGACCGAGCCGGACCCGGAGAGATTTCCGACCGAATCGGACCCTAGCAGTCCGACCGAACGAGTACGATGCGTTCGCATGCTATCGGACTCGATTCGGTCGGACTCCCATTGAAGTCAATGGGAGCCGGTCGTACAACGCGTACGCGGGCTCCCATTGACTCAATGGGTGCGAGGCGAACAAGGGCACCCCCTATAGCGGGTACGCGTCGAAGCAGGTCGTGCCGTACACGCACAGGTAGGGGGGACCCATGGGTCCCCCCTGTGTGCGACTCGCGTGGCTATGCGTACAGGGGGGTCCGACACGGACCCCCAAAGTGCGGCTCCGACTGCACTTTCGAGCCGGACGGCGCGAGTCGGTCGGACTGCTCGCGGTGCGCATCGTACTTACCCGGCCGGGGAACGTCTCCATTGCGCGGTGCGAGTCGTGTCCGTGCGAGTCGGTCGGAGCGGTTGGGTCCCACAAACGAGTCGGTCGGCGATTTCGCGTACGTTCGCATCGTATTCGTTCGCCCGGACACACGTCCGACTCGGTCGGAAACAGGGCGTCCGAATCGGATCCGGTAAAGCCAAATCCGATTCGGAGCCCTACCGGCCGAGATCGGAATCGACCCCTGTATGTCTGCCAAGTAATGGAAGGATGTCCGTAGGACCATGAGCAAATGTACAAACTTCTTCCGCGGAAGCTGCAGAGGCAGACAATAAAAATGTAGAGATTTGAAACATGTTACTAGTTGGAGGAAGCGTGTATTCATGAAACGTGGATTACGTATTGTTGGAAATGTAAAACAAAGAATGCTGTGAAAACATGGACGTGACTATGGTGGTGTGATAGAACAACCCCTAAACTGACCAATGAGAGACCAAGATTCTGAAAATGTTGCTACAATGGTGGGTTGGACATGAAGGTTTTTAGAGAATAACTGGGGTGTCTGGGGGGGTGTTAGATTGCTTGTGCCTTTGAAGAAGCTAGAGAGGGGAGATCGTCGCTGTCCGTCGGTTTGCTGTATGAAGATAGAGGCCTACCTGTTTCCTGTTCCTGTCCTACTCTTTGTTCCCTGAACTTTCCTGGGGAACCCCCATCTATTCTCATGGCCAGGGGGTAGATTTTCCACTAAAATACTTAGGTTTGTATAGCTAAAATCTGAACTTGCATAATCATTTGCAAATGTATATTTGTCTCTAAAACTTATGTCTCTTCATCTATCCAATCCTTCATTGCATTCTATTCATTGTAATTTGAGTTTGATACTTTTTTTGCTTTGATAAATGTTCTCTCTCTGTGATTTATGCATTGTTTGCCTTGTAAAACTGTACATGATGAGCATTTACCTTCACATTATTTGCGATAAATATTATTAACCTTATTCCGAGTTTGTGATTTATTTAGTAGTATAGATTGATAGTTAGTTTCTAATTATTACCATCAACTTCTCAACTAATGGTCCATCGACCAGAATAAAGAGAGTTGATTACAGGTTCAATTATGTATCTTGTGTGTTAGGACGAGCCTGTAGTTTGTGAACAACTGATTAAACGTAAACTTGAAACAGCGCTACAGGGATTTATATGTTGGGTGTATGAGTATGGGCCAGTGATTGTGTTTTATCGATTATCGATCCCTGATTGGCGCTGGATCAGTTTTTGGTAGCGGTTTATTATTGATTAGTTTGGTAATAATTATCGATTATTGATTATTTGTTTCCTTAACATGAAAAGTTTGTGTTTTGTTCTATGTTGTCTTGAAGTACGGGTGCGGAGTTACCTAAGATCCCGGGATGATAATGTATTAGCCTGAAGAGGCAGAAGAATAGTGTGGATAAGTCATCACACTGCAGAAGTACTTTGTCTGTTGTCATAATACTTAACGGCGAGAGGCTGTTAGTGTTATATTAGGTACTATTTTGTTTGAGAGTAGATTTTGTTTGGAATAGTGAAGGGTCCACTTCCGAAACTCTGGCCTTACATCCCCAAAGGAGTACCAAGACCTCTTTCCATGTGAAAGTCCTCTTCCGAAACTTTGGCTAGTATCCCTAGAGGAGTACCAAGTCCTCCTGTAGCTTGTTTGGGTGTAGAATAGCGCTGGTCGTTATTTTACTTGAAGTGAGAGAATCTTTCTTTTGAAGTGAAAACTATTTCTTTATTTAGTGGAACAGACAATGTAGCATTGTTTTATGTTTGTTTCCTAACAAGTTTTGTTGAGGAAGGCATAGAAAAACATTGCCGTATTATTTTGTAAAGGGAGGGTCAGTAGTTGGAGTAATACTGACGTCACAAAAAGCCGCGCTGGCATTGGTCAGACAGCTGGCGTTCGAAGTGCTGTGATTGGTTGATTACTGTGAGCCATGCTGGTATTGGTCAAGGTACTGATTACGTAGGAGTGTTCTGATTGGTTGGTTAGTGTGAGTCGCGCTGGTATTGGACGGTTGTTAGCAAATAGAATAAGCAGAAGTACGAAGAGTTTGTTGTTTGTTTTATTAATCTGAATTTTAGCGAGAAAGATTGGGAAAAATGAAGCTGGTTAATAAGATAAAGAGTTTCTTTAAAAAGGACAAACCAATAGTTACAAGAGAGGGAATTCCTATTCCACCTCCAAGAACAGCTGCTTCTTTTATGATGTTGGAACGTGGTTACCATACGTGTACTTGGTTAGAAAATTGGGTGAAATACACGGAAGATGATGGTGTATTAGCTTTTCCGAAGCATGGTACATTTAATTTAAGGATTCTACAGAATTTGGGAGGAAGAATGAACTCTTTAGAACTAAATCCCAGACCTACACAGTATGAAGCGCTTGAGGAATGGGTACAAGAAGCATATGACCGAGAGAAGTATAGGGGTGGAAGGAGATATAGGAGTATAATGTCTTGGTATTCTATTGAAAAACGGGATGATAAAATGAAAAGATGGAGAAGAGCTGTGATAGCGGATGGTTTGTATCCAGTTTTAGTTGCAAAAGAAGCAACTGGAGGCAAATGTAAAGAAAAGAAGAAAAATGTAGAGACATCAAGGATAGATTTTGACCCAAGTGATTCTGATGATGAGTTGTTAGATGACATCCACCCTATCAAGAGAACTCAAGTGAAACAGTCCCAAATGCACCATTAATGGGAACCCCACTAATTCCGCAGGTTCCACAAGTCCCGGTAGTTACTAGAGCAGTACAAGAGAGTGAAATGGATATGCTGAATAGGACAAGAGAGGAGTTGACTCAGAAAATTAATCAGTTGAATCTGAATGCAGAAGCATTAACAGCCCCAGTAACAATTGGACCTATAGTTCCGTTGTACGGAGAAAAACAGAATATATCAAGAGCACATGCGTTGACAGTCCCAATGAATAGAGACAAGAATAAAGTGGTAACGATAGTTGATCAGGTTGAACAAACTGAAACAAGTACTTCATTAATTGATTTGCCAGTTTGTGAGAGGATAACTGAAACCCCTAAGAGAAGTGCGCAAAAAGGAGATTAGTGCAGAATGTCACTCCGATATCAGGGAGTTTAATGGGAGCTTCACCAGATGAATTAGATGACTGGATAAGGGGAATGGAAAAGCGAAAACCTCAATCACAGAGTATAGATGTGAGAAAACTGAGAGTGGATTTGGAAGAAATGATTATTGGTAGAATAAGCCCAGACAGATTGAGTAATTATCGAGATGAGGAGTTGTTATTCCTGTGCAAAAATATTACTTGGAGAGCGAGAAATCTTCATGAAAAATTAACAGAGACTGCTTGTGAATATGGAGTGGACATAGAGAGGTCAAGAGTGTTACAGAAAACATATAAGCTGGATTTTACTGAAAAGGATTTGGAGAGCTTGAATGCGTCTGGTAAAAGCTTGCAAATAAAAGAATTAATGAGTATCTTGAAGAAATGGGGAGATGTAGAACGATGGAAAGGTAGATGGGCGAAAAAGAAAGAAGAAATGATTGCCAATAAAAATGCGTCTTTATTTCTACTAAGAGAGTCAGAACAGGCTGAAAGGGTGTGTCCAATGAGAGAAGTTCCGGGTGGTGGATATGTTCACCTTCCTTGGACAAGACAGGATATATTGTCTTTTACTAATGACTTCCTTAGGTTGAGGGAAAAGCCAGTTGAATGGTACAAACAAGTAGAGAGGTTTGTGAAGGTTTCAAAAGTTTTATTGAAGGATCTGGATGGTTTATTTGAGATTGTTGTTCCAGCAGATTTATGGACAGAGTGTAAGATTGCTGTTGATTGGCCTAAAGAAGAATATCCTAGAGATGCGAAAATAGGTGCACCTTCAGATGAGGTGATGAAGAAATATCATCAGGTAATTACTTATCTGAAGGGAAAAAGGGAAAAATTTCTCCAAAAGAAACAGATTGGGTTAAAATTGACAGAACAACTCAAGAACCAAAGGAGTTGGTACATGCTTATTATGAAAGATTGTTACAGGTGTTCAAACAGTACAGTGGGTTTGAGAATATTGGAGATAAAGATATGGGACATTTTGTGTATCGTTTTGTATTTGGATTGAAACCAGAAATTAGTAACAGGATTCCGCAACATTTGATTTGTTGGCAGAGTAAAACGGTTGATGAGATACTGAGGTATGCAAAGTATTGTAGTGATGATATTGAATCAAGGCATAAGAAGCTAATAGAGAAAATGATGTGGGAACAAGTGAAGGTAGCAGAACAGCAAGAAGAAAACAGTGGTTCTCAAACAGATTTTCAGATGAAAGGTAAGAATCAGAATGGTCAAATAACGAGTGGTGGTAGAGGTAAAATGAATAAAGATGAAATGAAAAGGAAATATCCTTGTCATGCGTGCGGAAAATTTGGGCATTGGAAGAACGAGTGTAGATATGCTCAGAAAAATAATGGGATAAATCAAAATTTAAATTCACAAATGCAGAATGAGGTGGTTGTGAATCAACAACAGCAACAGCAGCAGCAGATAGTTACTCCACAGTTACAGGTACCACAAGCTCCTATGCCAAATAATGTGAATGCTCAAGTGCAGAGATACAGTGCGAACACTGGATTTCACGCAGGTGAACAAATTGGTAAGAATCAAAATGTGCAAATGGTTTCGCAACACTTGTTGCAGTGCAATGAGAGTGATTCAGACTCATCTCAATGACGGTGCCTGAGGCGGGAGGAAGAGTGCGTGCTTGGCGCAACTCTAGAGGTAGATCAGTCAGGTCCATTTGTTGATGGAAAAGTGGAAGGTAATGATATTACATTCCTAGTGGACACTGGTGCTACCCGTTCTACTGTAAGAGCAGCAGAAATTCCAAACCTACCCCTCTCGGGAGAAACTATCCAAGTCGTAGGAGTCTCCAATAAGCATATCAAAACCCCAATAACAAAGCCAATAGAAGTTCAGTAAGCTTTATTCGGATTGTGTAGCAACCATAAAAGCAAATATACATACACAGACACTAAAATCCAATATCAGATTCATAAAAACAGCACATATACATATACAATCAATTTAGTGCAATTACAAAAATACAATCTCAGTTAATAAGTACATTAAAATACCATACTTTTTCTCGCATGAATTGATTTTAAAATAAATGTCGCAGTATAAAAACAAATCTCGGGCTCTCTTAGTGTAAACAATAGGCTCATAGCAGCATTGGTGGTTATAACATTATATTTCTTGAACAAATGTTTTAGATAGACAATTCTATAGTTCAGATATAGATCGCATAAAAGTAGAAAGTGCATAGTGCTCTGCTTAGTGTGCTCATCACAAGGGCATGGGGTGACTGGTCGCTGTTTCATTTCGGGGAATGCGACTAGATAATGAACAAGGCCTAATCTGATCCTTGTTAATACAAAGCGGTGAGAGGGTCTTGTAACTAGTGATAGCTAGCTTTGGAAGCCATCGAAGTCTATATACGATTGGTAAAGCTGATATGTAGTTTGTTTCCCCACGATTCTCATCCTGCACTCCTTCTTATGGGACAAAAAAGTGTTCTTTATCTCCTGTTTGGACAGACCTATCACATTAATTGGATTTTCTAAGATCTTGAACTTAAAAAGATCTCTAATAACATTAGCTATATATTTTAGCCAAGGGATCTTAAAACAATTGTCCAATCGCAGGCAGTCCTTAATAATTGATTGAGTAAATATTGTCTCCTCTTTTGACCAAATTGATCTCCAGAGCAATAGGGGTCTCAGTGCGATCAAGTCTGACAAGTAGTTGAGCCCCACTTCACGATGGATTAGCTCAGAGGATGCTGATGCAGGCAGGCACAGAAGCTTTTTAAAAAAAGAGTTTTCCTCTAATTGCAGTTCTTGACTGGAATGGTAACCCCATACCCCTGCACCAAATAGTGCAGTGGAGGCGCATCTAGCTTTATAGATGTATGTCATGTCTTTAATACGGCAATCCCCTAATTTGGAGGCAAACCTAAAGACCCCATTTACACTTTTTGACATCTTAACCCGGACATTAGACATTTCGCGTGACCATTTACCATCACCAGAAAAGGTTAGCCCCAGGTAACAAAAATTGTCGACAGATTCCACTCTTTCCCCGTCTATAAAAAAGATTTCATTTTCCTGGGATTTATACCACAAGCCATTGTATATGTTTTGGCCTTGTTTATCAACAACTTCCTCCCGTTGATAAAATCTGCGAACCCATCTCTTAATTGCTGTAGGCTTGCCGGTGTTCTAGATAAAAGCACAGCATCATCTGCATAAAGCAGAACCGGTACATCTCGGCCCTCAGCTTGGGGGGCATCCGCCTGTATCAACTTAAGGACTCCGTCAACTTCGTTAATAAATAAAATAAAAAGCAATGGTGCTAAGACGCAGCCTTTGCGGATGCCACGTTTAACCTTAAAATTAGGAGTGCATTCGCCCCGATGGCCATACCGGACTCTAGTCGATAATTTCTCATATAGCCTTGCAAGAAAGTAAATAATAGGCTCTGGGGCACCAAGGTTAAGTAGAACTGGCCAGAGTATAGCATGGTCCACTAAATCGAATGCGCTGCTAAGATCAGCAAGAAAAACAAAAATGGGTCTTGGCTCAAATCAGTAAGGCTGAGCCCGAACTAGAACAAAACCAAACAACCATGCCAATACTGATAAACAATTCAAAAATTATTTTCTAGAAAGTTCATAGACATCAATCTATGACAATCAAATATCTTCGTTTTTAATCCTTCAATTTATTTTCAGTCTTTTTATGTCTTTTTTTCACAGAATTTTTTTTAAACATAAACTTAACAAACATCGTCTACAAACATCATCCTCTCACTCTCTCTTCTTTTGAACACATACCAAGAATTTTTCATTCACAACCATTTATAACCCACACCGACATCCAACCAAACAACAAACACAACAATGCCCTTCCTGGTTCAACAGGCTTATTTGAAATTTGACAACCAGAAGGGACCACCAAACAACGAGCAATTCATAAATATCACAATTTCAAATGCACTATAATAACAACTTCAAATTAATTTTACAAAAATCCAAAAACGTTTAAAGTGCACCACACCTCAATCATTAAAAAAACTTTGTCTGGTACAATAACGCAAGGTCGACGCATTTCAAACCCACTTCTTTTTAGGGGGGGTTCTCTTCAGGACCACAACAGCTGAAAATCAAACAGAGATAACATCTCTTACTCACTATACTAAACATCAAAGAAACATCAAAGAATGCATCCCCCATGGAGCTCCGCTTACCTTAATTTATCAAAGGAGGCCCAACAGCTCCTAAAGTCGTATGGGCGAATAATCTGTGGAATATGAAAATAATATAAAATACTGTCCCAAAAGAATTTTTTCAAAAATTGATACTGTCCTCCGTTATTAACCAACTCGACTTACAGTGAGAGGGGTATCCAAATTCGTAAATGTATCAAGCGTTCAAACACATCTGTAGAGCCTTTTCAAACGACTCCGTTAGTTGTCTGCTGTTGGCAATAAAGACACCAATAAGTACTACATCTAATTATCTCAACAGGCGTGTCATCTCTTATGGCCGTAAGCGTACCTTTCAATAAGTGAAACTCAGTCCCCGGGAATACTTCATAGGCAGTCAGCTCTTCTTACTTGTGCATTTCTGATAATACAAAAGCTAATGTCACAATCTGCAGGAGCTACGGTCTCTCTAACTCAATCCAACGTAAGTGCATGCAAGGTACATGATGGGGTTTACCTCTAGGTTTGTAAGTACTTGTTTACTTTCATGTACTTCGCACCAATGGCTTTGCCGCGTCTGTTAAAAAAGCAAAGAGCGACATCTCCATGAGAGCGCTATATCAAAAAGCCCTTCGCAGTCTAAGGTAATGTGCTGCCAACAAACTAACTACTTAGTTGGCTCCAAAGAGTGGTGATTGTATTCCTAACGTACCTTACGGTTTTCACTCTCCTGATGACGATCAGCACATCGGGCGTAGTGCGTCTATTCACTACGGAAGGGGACGGTAACAAACGTCCAAAACTACCTACGATTTAAACCACTAGGATTTTGGGAAATTTGAGGGAACATGGGATTTGTAGTTTTCTGTCCAAAAATCTATGAGACTCTGAATGAAAACCCGGGATGGACAATCCTAAAATGGAGGCTTCAGCTTCCTTAAGCTTATCAGCAAAAACTCAAAATGAATCAGATAAACTAGTTCGATTGAGGAAAAAACAAATTAGAACTGACCTGCATGGTCATTTCTTATTAGAACATCTTAAGGCAAGAACAATTCCTGGAGGCCTTCAAGTTCGGAACATTCCTGTCATTTTTATTGACGACCCTTTGTATAAAAAAAGGCTACAGCTGCATTGAAACAAAGTGTAGCAGAGATTTGATAGTCCTCACTGTGGAGACAGCTCATAGGATCTCACAACAACAATTGGAGGAAATAGCCCTTTTAGAGACATAGATTAAAAACAACCAACTAATCACTGACTCGAAAGCATTATTGGACAAAGTTGAGAAGGAGATTTTAGAATTTAAGGATTTTACGATCAATCTGAAAGGCAATAAGTTTGAAAAGGACAAAAGAATTTCTTCTTAGATAACGTTTATCCTTTCTTACAACCCGACTTTTACACACGAGCAGAATCTCGTCGATTTCTTACTGAGTTTCAAGGAAGATCTAAAAATAAGTTTCTCACGTTTTCGGACACTTCATCGTCTTCTGGAGGGGAAGCAGACAGTAATGATAGTCGCCCTAATTTAAATCGAAGAGGCAATAATCCCCAACAACAACCTCCTCCTCCTTTTTTAGGAAGAGGCCAACAGAAACAAAGAGGACGCAACCGGTTCAACAATCAACCATGGGAGATGACCACACAGAGACAATATTACAAGAACTAAGACCGTCTCCCATTTTCAATCTTTCCAAACGTGTGTTAACTAAAGCTGAGACAACTATTTTGGAGAGAGGATTAACTTTTGTCCCTTCGAGATCGACGGACTTTATCAAATTGAAAACAGAAGCAATAGAGTTCTGTCGCAAGATTCGTTTAAAAACTTTTTTCTCCGAAAGTACACCTCTCAATTTTTCAGAGGTGACAGGACTTCGGACAAAATCGCAGTTCTGTCCACCGTCTATCAAAATTCCAAAAGAAGTCCTTACTTTTGAAAGAACGCTGCTCTCTGCCATTTCAAATATGGAGAAGAATAAAAAGTATGTGAAATATAATATTTCAAATGAACAAAAAGAAGCTATTCTCTGCCTAAAAAACGATACATCTATAGTCATCAAGCAGGCGGACAAAGGGGGCTCAATTGTGGTTTGGGACACTCCTAGCTACACGGACGAAGTCATGAGACAATTAGGTGACACTGAATGTTATAAAAGAATTACAAAAAATCCAACATCAGAACTACAAGGTCAGCTTTTCGAGATTTTGAAATCAGGACATGATCAAGGTTTCCTAGGACAAAAGGAATTTGAATTTTTACACAATAAACACCCGAGAGTTCCAGTGTTTTATATTCTTCCTAAAGTCCATAAAAGTGAGACCAGCCCGCCAGGCAGGCCTATAGTCTCAGGCTGTGATTCTTTAATCGAACCTATTTCAAAATATGTGGACTATTTTTTAAAACCTTTTCTAAATGATGTTCCATCTCACCTCCAGGATACAACAGCTGTTATTAACAGATTGACATCAATTAAGTTTGAGGAGAACAAGGACATTTTGGTCACCCTAGACGTTGTGTCGTTGTATACTCACATTCCTCAGGACGACGGCATAGTGGTGCTAACTAATTTTTTGGAAAAACGAATCAAACCAGTGAGGGTTTCCACAAACTTCATCAAACTGTTGGCAAATTTTGCACTAAAAAAAACTTTTTAGTTTTGCAAATGACTTCTTTTTCCAAATCAAGGGAGTCGCTATGGGCTGTCCTTTTGCCCCGGAGTTAGCTGTATTGTTTATGGCCATGTATGAAGAAAGATTCATATATAACAATAACCCTTTCCAACAGTACATCTCAAATTGGATGCGGTACATAGACAACATTTTTTTGATTTGGACAGGAACGCATGAACAACTGAATTAATTTTTTCATTGGCTCAACGCAAGGACTGAAGATATTAAGTTCAGCCTCAATCAATCAAAGCAGCGAATGATCTTCCTTGATGTGGAAGTATACCCATCAGAAGGAGGGTTGGTGACAACTTTATTTAAAAACCCGACGGACCGAAATAAGGCACTTCATTACACTAGCAATCATCCTAGAAGTTTAAAACAGAATTTGCCGTTTGGACAATTTCTAAGGATTCGACGTAATTGTTTCTTTAAAGACGAGTATCTCTTGCATGCTAATAATCTGCTAAGTAGACTATATGATCGGGGGTATCCTAAAAAACTTTTGAAGAATGCAATGAAGAGAGCATGGTAGACTCCACGTGAGTCACTCTTACAAAAGAAGGAACGACCGCCTATGGATAGATTGGTATGTGTTACCACATTTTGCCCTAATTCCAATCAATTGAAGAAAATCATTCACCAAAATTGGCATTTGGTGAAAAATTTGGATGATACCCTTTTGAATGCTCCTTTGTTTGCTTTCAAAAAAGATAAAAGTATTGCCAATCATGTGGTTCGTGCAGAGCTACCAAAACCTCAAAAATCAAGCTTTAGAGAGTATATGGGTCTAGCACCAGTAAGCGGACACCATAAGTGTGGTTCGTGTTCTTGCTGTGAGCAGACAATTGAAGGATCTTTGTTCACTCATGATGGCATTCATTGGAAACATGAAACATTTACTAATTGTAAATCTAAGTTCGTTGTCTATGGAATAATATGTCCATGTCCTAAGCTTTATGTCGGTAAGACTAATCAAGAAATTCGTCAGAGAATCACGCAACACAAATCCAGAATCAAGAAAAATGTGGAAACAGCCCCCTTAGTAAATCACTGGAAGGCAAAAGGTCATACAGAGAAAGATTTTAAATGGACAGTCATCTCTAAAATTGAACCGGACTCAAGAGGTGGCAATTTGGATCAGAAATTAATCCAACGAGAAGCCATGCTTATCGTGAAATTCAATACTGCGGTAAATGGCCTAAATGTACTTTCAGAATTATATAAATTATAATCTGTAAAATTTGAAGCTCTCAGCTAGCTGATATCGTGTTTTATCACGTTGTGATTTATTGAGGTCGCCTCCATTTTAGGATTGTCCATCCCGGGTTTTCATTCACAGTCTCATAGATTTTTGGACAGAAAACTACAAATCCCATGTTCCCTCAAATTTCCCAAAATCCTAGTGGTTTAAATCGTAGGTAGTTTTGGACATTTGTTACCGTCCCCTTCCGTAGTGAATAGACGCACTACGCCCGATGTGCTGATCGTCATCAGGAGAGTGAAAACCGTAAGGTACGTTAGGAATACAATCACCACTCTTTGGAGCCAACTAAGTAGTTAGTTTGTTGGCAGCACATTACCTTAGACTGCGAAGGGCTTTTTGATATAGCGCTCTCATGGAGATGTCGCTCTTTGCTTTTTTAACAGACGCGGCGAAGCCGTTGGTGCGAAGTACATGAAAGTAAACAAGTACTTACAAACCTAGAGGTAAACACCATCATGTACCTTGCATGCACTTACGTTGGATTGAGTTAGAGAGACCGCAGCTCCTGCAGATTGTGACATTAGCTTTTGTATTATCAGAAATGCACAAGTAAGAAGAGCTGACTGCCTATGAAGTATTCCCGGGGACTGAGTTTCACTTATTGAAAGGTACGATTACGGCCATAAGAGATGACACGCCTGTTGAGATAATTAGATGTAGTACTTATTGGTGTCTTTATTGCCAACAGCAGACAACTAACGGAGTCGTTTGAAAAGGCTCTACAGATGTGTTTGAACGCTTGATACATTTACGAATTTGGATACCCCTCTCACTGTAAGTCGAGTTGGTTAATAACGGAGGACAGTATCAATTTTTGAAAAAATTCTTTTGGGACAGTATTTTCTATTATTTTCATATTCCACAGATTATTCGCCCATACGACTTTAGGAGCTGTTGGGCCTCCTTTGATAAATTAAGGTAAGCGGAGATCCATGGGGGATGCATTCTTTGATGTTTCTTTGATGTTTAGTATAGTGAGTAAGAGATGTTATCTCTCTTTGATTTTCAGCTGTTGTGGTCCTGAAGAGAACCCCCCTAAAAAGAAGTGGGTTCGAAACGCGTCGACCTTGCGTTATTGTACCAGACAAACGTTTTTTTAATGATTGAGCTGTGGTGCACTCTAAACGTTTTTTGATTTTTGTAGAATTAATTTGAAGTTGTTATTATAGTGCATTTTTAATTGTGATATTTATGAATTGCTCGTTGTTTGGTGGTCCCTTCTGGTTGTCAAATTTCAAATAAGCCTGTTGAACCAGGAAGGGCATTGTTGTGTTTGTTGTTTGGTTGGATGTCGGTGTGGGTTATAAATGGTTGTGAATGAAAAATTCTTGGTATGTGTTCAAAAGAAGAGAGAGTGAGAGGATGATGTTTGTAGACGATGTTTGTTAAGTTTATGTTAAAAAATTTATGAATTTTTTGAAAATTTTACTGTGAAAAAAGACATAAAAAGACTGAAAATAAATTGAAGGATTAAAAACGAAGATATTTGATTGTCATAGATTGATGTCTATGAACTTTCTAGAAAATAATTTTTGAATTGTTTATCAGTATTGGCATGGTTGTTTGGTTTTGTGCTAAGATCAGCAAAGCATAAAAAGAGGCCCCCTTGTTTAGCACATGTATATTTTCCAATTAAAAGCTCTAAATTAATACACTGTTCTAACGTACCCAGCCCCTTTCTAAAACCATATTGAGCTTGTGATAAAATCCCATTTTCCGCAACCCACTCTTCCAATCTTACTAATAAAACTCTGCTCATCACCTTTACTGATGAGTCTAATAGGGAAATTGGCCGATAGTTCTTGGCTTCCGATTTATTCCCTTTTTTATAAATGGGGATAATAACTGATTGGCCCCAGGTCATGGGGTCTCCCTCTATAACTGCAGCGTTAAAAACTCTAGTGAGTATCGGGCCCCATAGTTCTGGCACCGTTTTATAGACATCTATGGGTACACCATCCGGGCCCGGCGCTTTTCCCCCTTTGGTACCTCTAATTCCCAGCTCAACCTCATCAAGGGTGATATTTAGGGGAATAATGGGCCATTTGTCGGGATTTATAAATTCCTCGGTAACTTCATCACATGGATCAAAAATGGTAGAAAAATGTAAAACCCATTCCTCACAGCTAACATGGCACAAACATTCAGGATAAGATTCATTTTTAAGAAATGTCGAGTTAACAGTTTCCCAGAACAACTTGTTGTTAGATGTACCCACGGCCAATGAAAGTTTATCCCACGCCTCCTCTTGGAGCTCCTTCTTCCTCTGTTTGAGGGCTAGTTTGTAATCTAATCTTAGATTTTGAACTAACACTTTATCCCTGGGTCTACTGGAGAGTGACTGTTTAACTGATTCAGCGAGTTGGTACAGGTACGGTTAAACCAACCACAATTTTGTGTATGCTTCCTACTCGGTGGAGCGGTTAATAGCTTATCAATGGAATCATTAATTTTACTAAAATTAGTTAATATCACAGCCGGTTCAACCTCCATTTCAAGACTATCATATATCTCCTTACCACATTCTAAAACAATATTTTTTTCAATTTTAACTGAGTTAGTACCTTTCCACCTAATTCTGGTGCCATTTGGTCTACACGGGATAATATTACCAGTAACCGTTTGTTGTATTACAAATTTGTTGCCCCATATAACCATTGGCATGATAATACAATTGTGATCGCTAAGTAACAATTCGGCAATCCATGGAGTGGAACATAGATGTACAATGTTTGCGGAAACTAAAACATGGTCAATCGTGGTATTGGCATTTATTCCAGTGAAGGTTGACATCTCCCTCCCATACCCATCATGAGCACATTGCATTAAAATCAAGGTCATATTTCGCCAAAACTGTATTTAAGGTATCACCATAGTTGTTGTGCGGGAAGTGTATACAATCATCCCCTTCATCACTCCTAAACCCACAAACTTTAGTCATAGACAATGTACAAATTGGAGTATTAAAATATCCGACCAATACAATAGCAAGATTTGTATTTACTGCTGTAACCAGTTTATCTATTTCCTTCTCTAATTCAATAACTACATTGTGATGAGTTGAGTCAAAAATATTATTATAAAAATCCCAGCCATCTTTATGATGCAACCACAATATCTGCGAGTGGTATCCTACTTTGATTACCCTTTTGACTACCAAAGGCAATTTATTTGACAGAAGGATTAACAGCCCACCCTTCGCTCTGCCAGCCATAGAGGGTGTAGCTAATAAATCATAGGAAGTAAACTCTTCAAAATAAACATGTTCAGTACTCCAGGTTTCTTATAAACAAATAATGTCATGTTTATTAATAAAATCCACCCAGCCCAACATGTCCTTTTTGCTTGCCAGTCCGGCTATATTCCAAGTAACGATAGTATAGCCGTTAACTGTGAGATTCCCTGTACTATGAATAGGTTGTTCACTTATACTCATACTAGCGTCTCCTTCGCTAGTAAAGGGATTCAATACGGGCGAGTATGTAACTTTTTCCGTAGATTTCACTTTATTTCCATCTGAATGAACCCCTAAGCTGACCACTTTCTCCCTATTTAATGAGTATGAAACAAACGGGTTTATAACCTTAGGTAGGAACTTAGGCATGGTTGAATTAGGCTCAACGATATTAAGCACACTTTCTCCTATCAGCCCTGCTTCCGTCGACCCGATTCCTTCGGGTCCCACCTCCCCAACGGGTAGACGGGCAGTGCTCTGTCAATCATTATCTTCAAGAGTGCTGAGTGGTTGAAATCTATTAAATGTAGGTAATGCGTAACATGGCTGCGCTACCACAGCCGGATTAGTTCCATATATCTCCTGATCTCTTCCACTATTGGGCACAGGCCTTAGGGGTCTATAGAAAAAACCTAGGGGTAAAAATGATACATTAGAGTCATTATATGATGTTGCAACCGCTCTTTCCAGGGAGGTCCTGGCCCAATTGGGGTTCCTAAAGTTAATAATTACGCAATCACCTTGCAGTGTCTTTCTTAAGGGTCCAATCCAGTTTACTCTTCGGGTTAAGAGTATCTGGTCAGCGTGATCCACTGGGTAACCACAATTCTTATTTAACCAATGCACCACTTTATTTTTTATAGTATAATCCATTTCCTTTTGGCCAGGCTCAAGTTGGGGTACGTTTACCAAAACTGCCACATATGGGCAGCATTCTGGGGGTAGGTTTATCGACATATCAGTTCTTCCCTCAGGTACCCCCTTCTCCCTTAGTTTGTTAGGGGCCTGGGTCAACTCTGCCCTTTCAATCCTATCCCCTCTACTGGGGCAGGATTGATTGCTCATAGTCGCTTTCTGTATAGAGCCTGTTGAGATCATGTTGGCACTGGTTTTGGGCGCTTCCGGGTTGCTTCCTTGGCCCCCACAATCCCTATTATCCCTATTATTAGAGCTTAGGGTACCAGTTAATGTGTTAACAGCAGTTATTCCTTGTTGTAATCTTTCATATGGCCCATTCACTTTCTCCCTTGGGTTTTCACTAATAAGTTTTAATAAACTGCTGAGTTTAACAACTTCTCCATTAAGTTTGTCTAATTTGTCGTGGAGTGGTTTTATTGATGCCTCTAATTTTTGGGTTAAAAGGGCTACGATATGATTAATTTGCACATCCGGCAGAGGCCTTGACTCTGGTATTCGGTAGTGGGCCTTTTTTACTTTTACTGATGGTCCCTATTTTCACTTGACTTTTTCTACAACCCCATTTTCCTTTTCGGAGTAGGTGAACCACTAGGTGAATGCAGTCGTGGTGCATCAGATAATGTAAGTAAATCTGTATCAAGGTTCTCAGTACTCACTATTATCAGTGGGGTAATTTCTTGCTCATTACTTGGGGTAGTCTCTGCTTCATGCTGTTGAATCCCACATTCCAACCCGGCTATTTCTTCCATCACCGTGCCTGCACCTAGTGAAAGACGGCGTTCCGCCCTGTCTATTTCATCGTTAATAGCGCTAACCGCCCGTACTAAGTACGAATCGATGGTGGTGCGTGAGGGGTCAACTGCAGCTTTATGGGTTTTTTGTAATTTACGCTTCGACATCCTGATAATTACTACTACGGTCTCACCGTGTCCTTAGAATAAAAGGAACACAGGACAAGATGCAAAAGATGCGCAGTACAAAGCATGCAGTGTACAAAACTGCAAAGTGCAAAACTGCAGAGTGCAGGCGATGTAAAGTGCAAAAAGTGCGAAAGTGCACAGAGTGCCAAAAAAAGTGCAGGGTACAAAATACAAGTACAGGTACCGCAGAACCGGGAATAATAAAAGGGGCTAGGTACCAATATAATCAATAAAATCAAGTTAAAAGACCCATTGATTCATGCTAATCACCGAGAAATATATATCATTTGCAAACAATTCAATACACAGAAAATGAAGTATAATATGCTACACAAGCCCTAGCTAAATCTTTTAGCTGTCTTACTTACTGATATAGCTAAGATTAAAATCATTAAGTATCACAATCTATAGAGGAAAAAGTGAAATTGCCAGATTAAGAAGGATATGTTCCTTCACTAATTATCTCACTGCCTTTCTGCTCTTCAGAGTTATTGGGGGGAATTATACAACAGGAGTTCAATTCACTCTACAATTGCTGAGTATTCCAACCAATGTCCATTTCCAAAGCCGCCAAATCACAGTTTTCAAAGGCTAAATGGGGTGGCCCTGCCCTGTCATGGTCTGGCTTCACCCGGGCACGCCCGCACGTGTCCCGCACTGCGGGAGTCCGCTGGCATCTTTAACGCGCCTCCTTGCGCGGGCCGAACATCACTGGCGGCCCTGACAGCTCTGTGGCGGCTGGGAGCTGTAGTTTCCTGCAAGCCGTTCCCCTCACGGCAGGTCAGTGGTAATCCCGGGCGTCCCGCGCTGCGAGAGTCCGCTGGGATCTTTAACGCGCCTCCTGGCACGGGCGCAACGTCACTGGCGGCCCTGACAGCTCTGTGGCGGCTGGGAGCTGTAGTTTCCTGCAAGCCGTTCCCCTCATGGCAGGTCAGTGGTAATCCCGGGGGAAGTTCATATTGGAAGATTCAGAGACATGCATCGGTTTGTGGCATGTGATACGAGTCCGGTAAACCTTTTAGGGAGAGATTTACTGTGCAAGATGAATTGCACTATTTATTGTACAACAGATGGTATTGCTTTCCAAACACCAGATGAGGATGTTGCATTTAAAATGATGTTAGCGAAGCAAGGGACAGAAGTGGATGAACTGTTTGCACTTCTTACTAAAGAAGATTTGCCTGCAGAGTTGAGAAATACAGTAAGATCTGATGTATGGGACTTCTCAGGAAAAGAGATTGGTCTGATGAAAAGTGTGGATCCTATTCAGGTTGCGGTGAAAACGGGTGCAACATTTCCAAACACACCTCAATACAAGATGAGTCCTGAGATAACAGCAGGAGTTATTCCTGTGATTGACCAAATGATTGAGCAAGGTATTTTAAGAGAAATACTAAACAGTCCTTGTAATTCGCCTATTATGGGAATTAAAAAGCCAAGCAGAAAATATAGGCTAGTACAAGATTTACGAAAAAATAATAATATTGTAGTACCCTGTTGTCCAATAGTGCCAAATCCAGCAGTGATTCTATATCAAATTCCCTGTGATGCAGAATGGTATACAGTAATTGATCTGTGTCAAGCATTTTTCTCGATTCCCTTACATCCAGATAGGCAGTATTTATTTGCGTTCCGGTTCGGAGACCGTGTTTTGGCATGGTGCCGAGTTCCCCAAGGGTACACAGAAAGTCCATCGATTTTTAATCAGATTTTGAAAAAATGTCTGGAGACTTTGATTACCCAGAAAAATCGGTTTTGGTTTATTATATTGATGACCTACTGGTGGCATCAAAAACACGAGAGGCATGTGTGACAGATACAATTGCCTTACTGAATCATCTGGCAGAAGGGGGACACAAAGTGTCACCAGCAAAATTACAGTTTTGTAAACAGGAGGTCCAATATTTGGGACACAAAATAGAGAAAGGAGTCAGAAAGGTGACACCAGAAAGGATCAGTGTAATTCAACAAATGAGCCCTCCTAAAACTCAGAAGGAAATGCAAATGTTTTTGGGAATGGTTGGATACTGCAGACAGTGGATCAGTGGCTTTTCACTGATTGCAAAGCCTCTACAGAGGTTGACACACAAAGATGTGACTGATCCGATTGAATTAGATGATGAAAGCATGAAAGCTTTTATTGAGTTACGAGACAGTCTTTGTCGAGCACCTGCATTGGGAATGCCAGATTATACAAAGGATTTTGCATTGTACTGTTGTGAGAGAGATGGGTGTGCACTTTCAGTTTTGACTCAGAGACATGGAATGGCACGACGTCCAGTGGCATATTTTTCTGCTACTTTGGATTCAGTGGCTGCAGCGTTACCAGGTTGTTTGAAAGCAGTAGCTGCTACTTGTGTGAGCTTGGAACAAAGTGAAGCGATTGTGATGGGACATTCAGTTAAAGTATATGTGCCACACTCAGTTGAGATTCTTTTGACAAGAACACGTACACAGCACATGACCTATAGACGGCTGACTAGGTATGAAAGAGTAATATTAGGTGCTGAAAATGTGACTGTGGTAAGATGTACGACAATAAATCCGGCAACATTGTTGCCTAGTCCATTTTGTGAGGAAGTGAAAGATGAAGCAGATCGCGATTGTTTGGATGTGACAGATTTGTGCACGAAACCAAGGCCAGAAATTAAGGATACCCCGCTAGAGGAATCAGATAGTGTGATGTTTGTTGATGGATCTTGTCTGAGAAATGAAAAAGGCGTATTGAGTTCTGCCTATGCAGTATGTACAGTGGCTGCAGTTCTGGAAGCATCCTGTCTAAAAGGGGTAAATTCTGCACAAATTGCTGAACTCATAGCTCTGATTAGAGCATGCAAAATTGGCAAAAATTTGAAAGTAACCATATTTACTGACAGTCAATATGGTTTTGGGGTGGTTCACGATTTCGGACAGTTATGGATGCAAAGGGGATTTCTGACTTCTTCAGGTTCTCCTATCAGAAATAGCAAAAATGTGAAAGATTGATTGGATGCTTTGCAATTGCCAAAGAAAATTGCGGTGGTCAAATGTTCTGCACATAAGTCAGGAAATGATTATGTGACAAGCGGCAACAGATACGCTGATCAAGTAGCGCGTTTCTGTGCACAAAATTCAATTGCGATAAACAGAGGGGTGGAGAAGAAAAATACTAATTGCCACCTGATGTTTTCCTCCTGGGAAACTTGGGGTGAGATTAGACAGTTACAAGAAGAGGCAAGTAATGATGAAAAAGAAATTTGGAAAAAATCAGGCTGCAAGAAAAGAGCAGAAGATGAAGTTTGGGTGTATATAGATGAAAGACCAGTTATGCCAGATTCTTTACTATCCCAAATGGCAAGGGTATACCATGGAATTGTACATGTTGGAAGAGATGCAATGATTAGGCTCTTCAAGCAGTCATGGTATAACCCAAAATTCAGGGTCATTGCAGAGAGTTTATGCCAAAGGTGTGTTATATGTCAGCAGCAAAATCCAGGCAGAAAGACAGTTGTGAGTTGGGGATGAATTGGAAAGGCAGCAGGACCATTTACGAGGCTCCAGCTCGATTTCATCGAGCTTCCCCATGTAATGAACTAAAATATGTGTTAGTTGTTGTTTGTTTGTTTTCTCATTGGGTAGAAGCTTATCCAACAAGAAAGAATGATAGCTTGACTGTTGCAAAGTTGCTTCTAAGAGAACTAATTCCAAGGTTCGGATTTCCAGTCACTTTAGAGACAGATAGGGGATCTCATTTTAATAATGAGATAATTCGGATGATCTGTGCAGCACTACAGATTGAGCAGAAGCTGCATTGTGCCTATCGACCAGAAGCATCTGGAGTGGTCAAGCAAATTAATGGCACTATCAAATCTAGACTGGGAAAAGTATGTGCATCCACAACACTGAAGTGGCCTGACGCTTTACCCCTGGTATTGATTAAGCCTGGGCGTAGTTCGCGAAGTAGCGCTACGCGAAGCTACGCAAAGTGCAGTTCGCACTACGCGAGCTTCGCGTAGCACTACGCGAGCTTCGCGTAGCACTACGCGAACTGCGTAGTGCCCTGTTCGCAATGATTGCACAGTGCCGGATGCTTGTCCGCACTGTGCAATCATTGAAAACGGCATCTTGCACAGTGCGAGCTGTCTTTTACTGCCGCTCGAGTAGATTTTTACTCAAGCGGCAGCTTTCTCAACGCGGACTGGTAGTTTCTCATCGCGAGCGGTCGCGAGCATACGCGACCACTCGCAATGAGAAACCTGACCTCCCCGCGTTGAGAATCTCGCCGGGAAGTTTATTTTCCACGCTCGCGATCGGCAACTTGATGTTGCTGATCGCGAACGAGAAAAAGTCTCGCCGGGATGTCATTTTGCTTGCTCGCGGTCGCCAACTTGACGTTGAGGACCGCGAGCAAGCAAAAATGACCGCTGCACTACGCTACGCTACGCGTGTTTGCACTGTGCTACGTGCAATTCGCGTTGTGCGAAGTAGCGCAAACTTCGCAAACTACGCGAGCGTAGCGTAGTGCTTTGCCCAGGGTTAGTATTGATGAGTCTTAGAAGTATCCCAGATAAAAAGATTGGATTGAGTCCTCATGAAGTGCTAATGGGAAGAGCAATGAGACAAGCGATTGTACCAGCAAACAAACTGATGAATATTTCTGATGATCTAGTGCTTGACTATTGCAAAGGATTGGCTGATCTGGTGCGTTCTGTGTCTCATCAGATTGGAGAAATTGCAACCACAACACAGCCGGATCAAGCACATGATCTGAGTCCAGGAGAGTGGGTTCTTGTCAAGAAACACGTGAGGAAGTCATGTTTAGAACCCAGGTGGCATGGACCGTATCAGATTATTTTGGTAACAACAACAGCAGTGAAGTGTAGTGGCTTGCCAAACTGGATCCACGCAAGTCATACCAGAAGAGTCCCAAGTCCACTTGAAAAAGAAGGTGAGCAGCAACTGGTGAATAAAGATAAGAAACCAGAAGCTGAAGGTTGTGAAGCTAAAGAATCTAGAGTGACAGATTCTGACAAGCTTGATGATGATGAACAACCAAGCACAAGCCAAGTAGAGTGGACACCAGCTACTGGGCCTCGTAAGACTGCTGTTGAGCAAGTAGAAAAGGAAGTTACAGAAAATCAAGAGCAAGTTCAACAAAGAAAGGGACTAAATAAAAGAACCTGTGAACCAGAAAGTAAAGGTGAAGAAGTGGTTCAAGCTAAGAGAGCAAAAAAGGGTGACAATTGGCCAAGTTGAGTAAAAAGACTGAAATACACTCTTGAAAAGAGAAAACCAGAACAAATAAATTAAGTATCAAGTCAAACTGAACAAGAAGAATCAGAAGAAGAATCAGTATGAAGAACAAAGAGAATAAGAGTCCCAAGCAGGAAATACAGAGCTCCTGAATGGACGTATGTAATATTGGAAGAAATCGAGAGCACAGAACAAATAGAAAGAGAAGTTGGTACTGGTACTGAGCAAATTGATGAAAGCAAATTGAGACCGCCTTAAAAGAGAACAGTGAAAATTAAGGTGCATCAAAATTCAGTGAAAATATTTGGGAAGTTCCAGAAGATTTGAAGAAGACTCTTTAAAAAAAAAAAAAAAAGAGGGGGTAAAGAAGAAGCTTTTTTCTTGAAGTGTAGGATACACTATTTTCCAGTGGTTTTTGGACAAGTTTGTCAAAATTTTTAGAAAGTTGTTAGGATTTTCTTAGGTTTTTCTTAGATTTTTAATTTTTATAGTATACAAAATGGCAGAAGATATAGTGACTGGAAATCAAGAACCTAGGGGCCCATTACGATGGCGGACGGAAGCACAACCGCCGTGCTGGCGGATGCAGAAACCACCAGTTACCGCCGGCACGCAGCAGTCCACACGCCCGCCCAATTACGATGCGAAAAGCAGGCCAAACACCGCCGGCAAGCCAGCAACACCGTCCGCCATCAAAGTGCGCCCGCACACGTAGCGGCGCAGCACAACTGACACACACCGTCCGACCAAACACGTCCCGCCCGGCGCATAAATTACGATGCCGCAAACAAACGGCTCCCACGGCAAAGAGACACCGCACGTGAAAGAGAGGCGGAAACACGGACGCAGAGCACGGACAACGAAGAAGCGGCACCCCGGGCATGAATCCAGCACCGCAGGCCCTTCCCATGCTTCTGCTGATGCACTACCAAGGACGCAACGTACCGCGGAGACGCAGGTAGGCACACACACAACAAGTGCACGCAAACAGCGCACACAGTGCAAGGGCGGAAAAAGCGGACAACCCCCCACCAGCGCGTGCACACTACACATCCACCATTGCATCCACATATGACACACAGGCCAAATCCTAAAATCGCGGAACACATGTGTACACACCACCTGGGACTAGGAACCAACCACCCCGTCACGGCCCCAAAGCGCCGATGACGCCGCCACACATGCGCACAACGCAGAGGCCAACCGCAGCGCCATGCATGCGTCGCACACAGACACAGGGACACAACCAAGCAGCACACACACCAGCCCCACCCCGAACGCACATGACACATGACAGGCCGGCCACAGACATGTCCCCAACGCCCAATTCACGGACAACACCCAACGCCACACAACCGACGCACACATGTCAGTTAAGTCACGCAACAGCAGGACACACCCCAGTGTAACAAACATGGCGAAGCACACAGCGGCGGCAACACCAACTAGGAGAAGCAGGGCCCCTTCGGGAAGAGGAACGCCAGTACCACACTGAAAAACCCATACCACCCTGCACATATGAACAAGACACATGAAACGGAACACTAAAGAGCCCGGGGACCGACAACAGGTGGCCCAAGAATTACATCCACACACAAGGCCCAACGCAGAGCGGAAAGGCAGCCTGCCGCCCACACAAGGGAGAGCAGACAGCACTGAATGACCTTCCATTCCAACACCGAAACCACAGCCCTACGACAGAAGCCGGTGAATACAGCCATTGTCCAAGAATAGACCAACACAGGCATGCCGAGGAGACCGACCACACGGCAGATAGCGCATATCACAGAAGCACACAACGGACGGGGAAGAAAGAAGAAAACACTCCCCCATGTCGGCCACATGCAAGTTAATTGGAAGGAGTCACACAGCACCGACCTTGAACTGTCTGAGAAGCATGTGGGAAGAGGGCCCGTGTCCTCCAAACAAGCCAACAGAACACAAGTCCTGTCTCCCCACGACTACACAGAGCTCACAGCAACCCCGGAGCGTGCACATTGCAGACTGCACACACAGCCGGAGCACGCCACCTCTACGAACCGCTGCGAAATGGCAACCGCAACACACCTACCCAACTACGCCGAAGAGCTCAAGCTGTACCAAACCAACACGATACATACATTGGGATGCGATCTCCTGTCCCTGCTGAACGTAAGTTACCGACTGACTTACCGCATCACATTGTTCAGCTGCGTCATGCCCGTCTTCTACTGTCGGAGGTGTCCCTACCAGCATCCCGTCGAGATATGCCTCTCCAACCCGGCATGTCTGAAGGCGGACCTGCTACCACTACTCCTCCCTCTGGACGCACACGACAGGGCCTGCTCTGCCTATGGGGGCATGGCGTATGTGGCCAACATCGCACGCGCACTGAAATGGAACCACTGTGCCTCCACACGACGGATCATCGAGAACAGCTACATCGAATGTCACCCAGCATGCCCCATCATGGTCCTCCAAGGGACAACCTACGAACAACACCTTGACAGCCACCATCCGCTTCATTGGCTGGCAAACATGTACACCACCAATGACATGGAAGCCCTGCTGGACGGCATCGCATACCTGACAACCTGTAAAT
This sequence comes from Calotriton arnoldi, assembly GCA_963921515.1. Lineage (NCBI taxonomy): Eukaryota > Metazoa > Chordata > Amphibia > Caudata > Salamandridae > Calotriton > Calotriton arnoldi. The sequence goes on from CAWUFW010004459.1 coordinate 1,070,868, forward strand.
ACGTCGGACCACAACGCAGGTTCCCCGAGTGACCTATGAAGTCCAACCCCGCACCCATGCTCAGCTTCCGCACGGACTGGCCAGTCACCACCACAACAGCCATACCAAACGACCGGCAACTGTAACCACACCATCAACGACATCGCCATGACATCGGATATGACCGGGACATGCACACTGTTCCCCATCACATCCAGGAACACCGCATGCATCGTGGGAGGCAGTGGCATGGGCTCTGTGCATCGCACCCACATGGACGGAACTGCACGAACAACCAGGACACGACATGGATCCAGCGCACATGGACACACATACCGCTCAGTGGACATGAATAGGTCGCCTGGAGTCTGTGGGTGCTGCACCCCTCCCACCCCCGCCCCGGGAATCCCATACCAGGACCTTTGCATGGACGACAAGTGCATACAACAACAACACGACCCCAGTGACTGTGACATGTCCAGTAACCACCACAGTGCAACAACAAGTGGCACGCCGCTGCATGCACGCAAGCACATGCCCTGATGTCATCTCACATGCACGCGTGCATGAGGAACAACCGCAGCAAACCTGTCACATGGAACTGAGATGGACTGTGCCCATGATGCCGAGCGGTCTGGTAGGCTACATGTATACCGTCTGTGTCAAAGTCCGCAGCTCCGCAGCTATACGTAAATGTACATTAGCACAGCCTTGGCCAAGCAGATGTAACCCCACACCCTATCCCATTTGTAATCATGCTCAGTATATCCTCAACATGTATTCCGCTGCCAGTAGTGTCCACTATACTGCATCACAGAGGACAGAAGACTCAATATAATGTTTGAAACCAGAACTGTCTCCGCTGACTCATTTCACAAGTACGAATGAGAGAGGATGAGAGTATGTGAAGTACACGGCAGTCGTGACATGACCATGTAGTCCACTGGTATTGGATGTCAACGCAAATGAGTAGCACTACTGTGGAAGACACACATGTGTCGTGTGAAGTCGTATGGACGCAGTGCTCAGGTGGGTGGGTGCGACGGGTAGATGCGCACATGCCAAGTTGGAGCACGCCGTGTTGGGAGGGGTCATGAACAGTACACCACCGCTTCCCTGGGCATTGTGAGAGGACACCTGTCGGGGGGAGTGAACACGTGTGTGCACAGCAGCCGGGCACACGTACAAAGCGGTACCAGGCGCACCTCAGCCCACACTCTGTGGACAAGCTGGATCCTGTTGTGCGCCCGCCATGCCCCTTGACAAGGCACACACAGCCCCAGTCGACCAGGTGTAACCCCAACATAGTCAATCCGCACAGGCGATACAGGGCACGGGATGGCAGTGGAGCATGGTGTGTGAGAGGTCTCCTCGCGCTCCTCCTGGTCATATCACGCAGGCAATAGAACCTCAACGTCCAGCATGGCAAAAAGTCAAATGGAAGTGTAGGGGGACGCACCACAGCACGAGCAGCACTGACATCACGGGAGGTGGCTCGCACCATCCCATCCATTGCCCATCATACCAACCACGCCACATGCCATTGCGACTAAGTGCAAGCGCGTGCGCCACCACCCCTGAGCCCTCCCCAGAGAGGCCAAAGAGTGAATGTGTGGGCCATCAGCCACAGACGGACGCAGCATGGCCGCAAGGGCAGCCACAGCCACTGGGTGTCGCAGGTGGCGGATCCGGAAGGCGAAGACTGTGATGCATAGTCCATGCAGGCCGGGTCTCCATTTGGGGCACCACGCAGGTGGACGGCGTCCCGCCACACATCATACCCTGAGACAGCCCACTCGTGCAACTGGACCCACACATACACTCCTTGCCCTCTCTGGTGCGAGCTTGGGGCTGCCTGTGCAAGCGCTAGCCTCGCAGGTGAGCATGCATATTGGGGGGCGAGGGGAGGACATGAGGGCTGGGGCGAAGATGACTGTATCACTGTCAGTTAGTACAAGGGATGACCCAGATGTGGAAAGGAAGAGACGTGTCCCGTGTGTACTGCAACTAGTCGCCAATCCAACTACCCCCCATGTCCGGAATGTAAGCCCGCACCTAGGCCCGCCCATCCGCCACATCGAACATACCACCAGCACGACAACCTTCCCATTCGAAACACTGACTGGGGGTGGCGACCAGTGAACAATCATGTGTAGCCTACCCACGCGTACATGTGGGCCCTCCATGATCCATGTCACCTGCGGCAAAGACATGACATGCGCAATGAGGGAAGTGAGGAGAGCTGTCCGCCCCACGCGCAGAAGGTGCATCAGCTCCACAGACCCAGCAGCGAGTCCAGCAGGGGTCACATGTGCAGGGGCAGCTGTGCCTGGTGTGAAGGCACATGCATATAGACAGCACATCGACCAATGTGTAGTCTGCCCACATCCACAGTCCATCATCATGCGGACATAGGAATTGAACACAGGGCAACACATCTTAGCTGGTGCACCCACCGTGACCAACAATGCGCAATCATCGACGTACCCGCCCTGTGCATGGCCCCCCACCCAACGGAGGCACATCCAGTGCCACCATCCCACACACACAAGCCTTCCACGGAACATGCTGTGTCCAATGGTCAGTACAGAGTCAGCGCCCATCTGGTGGATCCTGAACAGGAGACACATGCACACACATGCCAGCTCCCACTATGTACGACTGCCACCTGGCACGTGCAATGTAACCTCTCACCTGTGACGTGTGACTGCAAGCACACAGCCGTCTTGGCATGGGGCTGTCAATGTGGACACCAGTCAATGTTTCGGGAGCTGTGATCCGTACAGTGCTGTACATAGGGTGTAGTGCTGACACCTACTACTGTCTCATATCCCCTCGTGCCACAGGTCCCACTTGTATTGGCCGCTCAGCCCGTGCCCACATCGTCGTCGTCGTGTGCCATACTCATCCAGCCTCGGAAGCAGTTCCATGCTCAGCAGACACTCATGTTGCCGTGGCGTTGCCGCTTGACGAATATGCAGTCAGTCCCCATCAGCACGCCCCGCAAGTCATTGGAGCCTAGATCCCCATGTGCATGCACATGGCAGTGGTATGTCTCACTTGCCATTGCCATTGTTGGGAGACCTGTGTAAGTGTATTGTGGCCGTGCCGTCCCAGCTTGACAGCTGGGCTGTGGCTCATGTGCTTGCTCAGTCATGTCAGTGATGTGTATGCGAAATTGCTATGTGCCGTGTTGCTTTGACATGTGTCCTCTGCCATTTAACCCAGGCGGAGACCGAACATTGACCGCCCATACCAATTGCTGGCGGACATGGACGATACAGAGGTAATCAGGAAGTTTCGGCTGGACAGGCCAACTCTGCATCGACTGTGTGCCATGTTAGAGCCCCATCTCCGTCCCCGCAGGGTGTATCCGACTGCTGTCACCCCCACGGCTAAGGTGATGGCCGCCATGCATTTCTTCGCCACTGGGTCATTCCAGCACACAGTGGGCAGTGGAGGAGGGATGTCCCAGCCCATGTTCAGCAAGGTGCTGAGGGATGTACTGGCAGCCATGATGCTGTACCGGAACAGGTACATCAGATTCCCCAGGGCTCGTGAATTGGCGGCAGTGAAGGGTGCATTCTATGCCCTTGGCAGAATCCCACACGTCGTGGGAGCCATTGACTGCACTCATGTTGGCCTTGTTCCACCACAGGCCACTGAGCACCTGTACCGCAACAGGAAGCACACGCACTCCCTGAATGTGCAAGTGGTGTGCCTTGCGGACATGGTGATCACCCACGTGTGTGCAAAGTTTCCAGGCTCGGCCCATGACGCACACATAATGCGCAACAGCATCTTGCCACGACTGATGGCCAATCTGCAACAGGATCGTGGCTGTATTGTCGGTGAGTATGTGGAGTGGTGTAGCGTGCTGGTTGTGCGATGCTGTCCCCTGTCCAGTTGGAATAGCAACGGTTCTCTGTGTCCCTCACACCCAGGTGACTCTGCGTATCCGAATGGGGCATGGCTGCTCAGTCCATTGAGGAATCCTCGCACCCCAGCAGACGATCGATACAATGAGGCACATGGGAGGACCAGACGTGTGGTCGAGCGTACCTTTGGCCTCCTCAAGTCCAGGTTCAGGTGCCTGGACCGCACCGGGGGTGCACTGGCGTACTCCCCACAGAAGGTGTGCCAGATAGTGGTGGCGTGCTGCATGCTGCACAATCTGGCCATTCGGAAGCAGATCCCCCTCATTGTGGATGACGGAGATCAACCAGGGCCCCAGCCCGCAGACCAGGACAGCTCGAGTGAGGTGGACAGCGGAGAGGAGGAAGCTGGGAATGTGCGCCAGCAGCTCATCGCCCGCTACTTCACTTGACGGTGAGTGTCCATGTACGACGGATGATGTGTCTGTATCTATGCAGGTGTGTGTGTGCTGTGTCAGGGTGGCCGTATGTTCACTGCGTGCAGTGTGTCAACGCTCCATGGCCAGGGTAGTATGCCACTGTTGGTGACTGTGGCATTGTGCCCTATTGCTCTGTGCGATGTGTGTACATTGCTTGTAGTTGTTGACATGTACTGTGTGATGGGTGTGTGACACACTCATTGAATGTGCTCCTGTTCTGTCTCCCACCCCTAGGTCCCTACAGGCCCTCCGGATTCCATTTCCATGCCACGCATCAGGTGCCCTTCCGCCCAAGGTGGCCGATGTATTCCGTAAAATAAAACACAGGGCACAAACAGCAGTTAGTGAAAAAGGTGCATTTATTACAAACTGTGACATGTGATTGTGTGTAAGGTGATGACAAAAGTGGTGCGTGCAGTGACAATGAGCTGTCGGTCATGGCTGCGTGATGATCAGGGTGTACCCACTGGTTCTATGTCCATAGTCCAACACACACATGCCATCCAGATGGCTGTGTGGAGTGGGATCGTAGAGCAAGTCAATGCAGTGGCTGGTCAAGGAAGGCTGGCGGAAGGCTGGCTGGCTGCCTCACTTGCGACTGGAGCGTGCGAAGTCCTCCCGGGAGATCTGTTTCCTCTTCGGACGGCCCCTTCCACGTTTGGGAGGGGGTTGTGTGGTGGCGACCTGCTGGTGGTGGGTGAGGTGTGCTCACTGGCTGTGGACGCAGGGGAAGTGGACACTGCTGGCCGACCCTGTGCCCTAGCAGGTGGTGGCGGAGTTGGTGTTGCTGGCCTTGCCTGTGACCCCACCGCCACCACCAGCTGGCCCATGAGGTCCACGAGTTGGTCCATACGGGACACGAATTGGCCCATATGGGCGTCCATGGACCTCAGCACCCCCAGCACCTCCCGCGTGTCAGTAGCAGACCTGGCCCATTGTCCTTGGGCCTCTTCATAGGCCCCAAGGACTCTGGCCATTTGAGGCAGGGCATGGCTCCCAGGGGAGGCTGGCGTTTCCCTGACCCTGCTCCTCCTACCAGTCCTGCTGCCACCGGCCTGCCCACTAGCCACATTGCTCACCACGGTCCTCGCTGTGGCTCCCAGGGTGGATCCAGTCGGCCGGGCCACCACCTGCGCTGGGGCTGGTGCCAGCGAAGACGTGGTGGTGGTGGAGGCGGTGGTGGTCGGTGCGGCGATGGTGGCGGTTGCGGCAGTGGTAGTGGCCGCAATGACCGTGGGTGTGGCCGCAACGACAGTGGCAGCAGGGGACTGGGACTGTTCAGCATCCCTGGATGATGGGTTGGTGGGTAGGAGGGGTCCTGGGGAGCGGCTGGGCCCTGCCACGCCAGATGGGCCAGCTTGGTGGTCCGTGTCCGAAGAGGTGGACAGATCCTCCAGATCCGTGTGTCCTCGTTGGGGGCTTGTAGGCTGGCTGTGCTGGCTGCTGTCTCCATCCCCAGCGTCCAGCAGTTCGTCACCTGTGGAGAGAATGAGATTTGTTATTGTGTTGCACCTGGCGAAGTATGTATTAGTCGTCTGACATTGGCAGTTCGTGCAATCTCGTACATGGGTTTCCCGGAGGCGAGTGTGTGGCTGTGGCATCTGTAGTTGTGTGTGCTAGGCAATGGGACTGTGTGCTGTGCACATGTGGCATGGGACGGATTGGCCATGCCGATGGGTGTGTTGCTTTGCCCCTACTCATTGTGACTCTGGTGTATGCGGGCTCCTGGCCCATCCTGGGTCTGGTTTGTACTTTGCTTTTGGAGTTCAAATGGAACGCTTAGGAACGCATATGGCAACATGGGGGCCATGCCCCAGATTCGCATTTGGGATGGAATATGCTTTTGGGGTTCAAATGGAACGCTTAGGAACGCATATGGCAACATGGGGGCCATGCCCCAGATTCGCATTTGGGATGGAATATGCTTTTGGGGTTCAAATGGAACGCTTAGGAACGCACATGGCAACATGGGGGCCATGCCCCAGATTCGCATTTGGGATGGAATATGCTTTTGGGGTTCAAATGGAACGCTTAGGAACGCACATGGCAACATGGGGGCCATGCCCCAGATTCGCATTTGGGATGGAATATGCTTTTGGGGTTCAAATGGAACGCTTAGGAACGCACATGGCAACATGGGGGCCATGCCCCAGATTCGCATTTGGGATGGAATATGCTTTTGGGGTTCAAATGGAACGCTTAGGAACGCACATGGCAACATGGGGGCCATGCCCCAGATTCGCATTTGGGATGGAATATGCTTTTGGGGTTCAAATGGAACGCTTAGGAACGCACATGGCAACATGGGGGCCATGCCCCAGATTCGCATTTGGGATGGAATATGCTTTTGGGGTTCAAATGGAACGCTTAGGAACGCACATGGCAACATGGGGGCCATGCCCCAGATTCGCATTTGGGAGGGGATATGCTTTTGGGGTACATGCTGTGAGCCATGGGTGCCGAACGTGACATGTGTTGTGGCAGCATGACAGTGCATGGTCTGAGGTGTGTGCATGCCTGACATGCCCTGCATATTTGCTGTCTGTTGTGGTTACTGGACATGGCATTGGACGCATCGTTATGAGTGAGTGATAGTTGTGTGCCAGCCAACGTATTGCAGTTGTCCCATCTCCTTGGGGTGCGTGCTGCCCTGTGCCATGTGCATCACTGCAGTGCTCGGGGGGTGTGGCCCATGTTGTGTGTTGTTGCTCACAGTGTGTCGTGCGCTTAATTGACTTCTGGCACATGGTTGGTCATGGGCATGTGTCTTAGCGTGACTGCTGTATGTGTGGCAGCTGTGCGGATGACATGCCTTTCATGAGACTGGGGCTGACGGATGGGATGGATGGTATGTTGTATGTGCATGGTGTGTCTGTGAGTTTGATGGGTTCAGTGGTGTTCGTGTGCATTTCTGTTGTTCCGCTCTGTTGCGTCTAGTGTTGTTTGTCTTACATAGGCGTAGTTGTGGGGTGTGTGGTTGACAGGCAGTAGGGGCTACATGGACAGGACTTCAATGGTGTTTCGGTTGTGTGTGATGAGTTGCACAGTGGCTGCCGTGTGGGACTATATTCAGTGTGGCTTGTGCATGCAGACGTGGCTCCTTGGGTGTTGCTATGTCTGTGATGGGTCATGTGGGGTGTGAGTCTGCTGTTCATGTCCGTGTGCACATTGTTCACTTGTTCGTGACGGTGGGCGGTGCTGCGTGTCCGTGTGCTACGTGACATGTCCCATGTGTTGGTGGTGTTATGGTCCTCATGCCTCCAGTAATCCAGCCCTGTCCAGTTTCCCACCTGCAAGTTGTTCGTGCGTGCACTGTACTGGATGCCACATGGCTCTAAGCGGGGGGTGCTCCATGTTGCAGGTCTGTGGGGGTGGGGGGTGTAGTGGGTCGTGGGGGTGGCTGTACACCCACTGACACCGATTGCTGTGGACCGTGATGTCTGCCTTTCGGCTGTCGTTGTGCACTGCGGTGGCTGACACGTGGCTGTGGGGTGTGGGGGATGCTCCTCCTTGCTGTGCTGTGGGACTGGGGCCTGGTGTGTGTTGTACTTGGGCTGTCCACCGTCCCACCCACTGCACTTTGTGTTCCTGCCACTTACCTGTTACTTGTCGGTTAGTGCAGCTGTGGCGGACACATGGGTGTGGTGGGTGCTCGTTGTGGCGCTTCTGGCATATTTGGGGACCTGTTGGTGGTTACGTGGCTGGCTTAGTGTACACATGTCCCCACGCATCTTACAGTTGTTCGGTTTGGGCTGTGTGTGGTAGTGTCTGTTGCATGTGTGTGTGATGTGTTGTGTATTGTGTGCTGGACATGGGGGTGTTTGTCCCTGGGAGCTGTGGCATGGTGGTAGTGCATGTGAGTACATAGCGGTGTGCTAGTATACATTAGTTTGTACTTACCAGCCTCCACTCCCCCTGCTAATCCGGCGAGGATCTCCGGATGGATTACGACTCGCACCTTCTCCTCCCACGCTTTGAAGGTCTTAAAGAGCGCGGGATTCCCTCCGCCAGTGACGGCAGCCAGCTCTCTGTTTTTGCCCTCCTTCTTCTTGACCAGGCTCTTTACGTCATTCCAACGTTTGTTTATCTCGGTTCTGTTCCTGGGCAGGGTCCCGACTGCATTGACCTGGTCTACGATCCGGGTCCACATTCTGTTTCTGGTGGCTAGTGGTGTGTGCTGGACCATGTTCCCATAGATTTGTGGGTACACCTTGATGATCTCGTCGACCATGACCGTCAGCTCCATGGGCGTGAACTTGGGCATCCTTTGTGGTGCCATGGTGTTTGTGGTGCTGGTGCGGTGTGTGTTGTGTAATGTGCAGGGGGTTTGTGGTGCCGGTGTTTGGTGGTGGTGGTGGTGGTTGTGATGTGTGCGTTTCTGTGGTGTGCTGCTGTCCTTGCTGTGTCACTGTGTCCTCTCCTCTCCTCTCTGGTTTGCAATGTAGCAAGGGGTTGTGGTCTGTGGGAGTGCTGCTTTTGTACTCACCTATGTGGGTGTGTCCTCATGGTCTGTTGTTTTCAGGTGTGTTGTGTCTGGGGTTCTGGCCTTTGTATTTTTTGTTTGTCCGGGGGGGTGTTTTCGGGATGTGTACTGTGCTTGTGTATTTGTGTGTGCCTTGCTGTGTGGACTTGTTGGCCATGTTGTGTGCTATTGGTTTTGTGTGCGGATGGTTTCTGTGCAGGTACGTGGGCGCCATGAGTTCTGCCGTGTCGATTCTCATCGGCGTTGTTTGCGCTGGCGGGCGGTATATTTGTTGTTTTTCCGCGCTCATGGCGGTGCGATCGTAATTTCACGTGCGGTGTGTCGGCCGTGTGGGCGGGCGGTTTTGTGTTGTCGTGCGTGTTTCCGTCCGTGGCGGGCGGTTTGACTCCGACTCGGACGATGGCGGGCGGTATTTTGTGTGATTTTTCCGCCGATGGCGGTTTTCGGTTTGTGTACTCATAATGGCGTGGTCGGTGTTCAGGCGGTGTGTGCGGGCGGATTTTTGCCGCTTCCATGCCTGGCGGATTTTTTTACGCCGGGTATCGTAATGGGCCCCCTAGTTTTAAAAGTAGATGTATCAAGCTTGCTTATGTAGTGTCTAGCTATTAATGTTAATATGGTTAATATTAACTGTCTTTGTACCTGTTCTAATGGCAACTAATAACAAGAATAATACTAATAATGTGATAAGTGAAAGAATGGGCCTTGTTACTAAAGAAACTCCTAAAACTAACAATGATCAGGCTGATGATAGCATTTATCATCATGATAAATCAATTAGTGATTTCTCGTTAAATGTCTTTACAAAATTGCTTTACAAATATGTAGACACAATGGATGTGAGAGATTGCTATGTATGCATGCAATTACCTTCGTCTGTCTCAGAAGGGGTGACTTACCATCACCTTCCTTTAACATATGGTGTATCATGTAGTGTACTAACTAGTCTCTTTTACTGACGGGGAAGTTACAGTATTATTATTCAAACATGGATTTAGTGTTTTTAGAAATTCCTATTAGAAAAGAATCTTATGAATAAGGTGTATAGTAGTAGAAATGCGGGATACATGGGAGAATTTTTCCATATTACACAGACAATAGATATAGTATATGCTCATAGAAATAATCTAACATGTAGTTTGCGGGCTGAAGAAAAAGAACTCATTAACATGGTTGAAGATAGAAGACAGGATTTTCAAAGAAAAGCTGCTGAACAGAAGTCACATGTACCACCATGGGCTTTTAGAGAAGGAAATTATAAGAAAGGCGAGACTTACGCTGCAATGTCCCTGGATTGGTATCATAAAGGGAAACTTTGCTTACTTAGACTAAAAACTGACTATAATAATTATTTCATTGGTACTAGTGAATGTGAACACACTTTTCTGATAACTGGTGGATGGGGATTAAAAGGTGGAATTGATCCTGTATTTCCAGGAATATATTATGTGTGTGGTAAAAATGCTTACTTTAGGTTGCCAGCACACTGGTATGGTAGTTGTTACTTTGAGATCGTATTTTCTAAAGTATACCATGTAGATAGAAATAATAAAATCAATTAAATAAAGCAAGGACCAACACGCAAAAAAGAGCAAGTTTTTCAGAAATAATTGGTGATATTTTTGGTGCACTGATACCCTCAGTTGGAGTTGTTCTAAATTCGCATAAAATTCGGAAATTGTCCACAGTGCTTGATCGTTTATCAACAGACACTGCTGGTGGGTTTTTGATGATTGATACTGAAATGGTTGCAATTAGATCAATGGTTTTGCAAAATCGACTTGCCCTGGATATTTTATTGGCAAAAGAGGGTGGAGTCTGTGGCATGTTGAAAATACAACACTGCTGTACTTATATCCCTGATAAAAGTAAAAGTCTTGAGAGAAATATAAAGAATATTACAAAATTACATGAAGATTTGACTCAACTGGAGGTTGACGGTGTTTGGGAGAAACTTGGTAAGATGGTTTTCCACATTTGGGAGTAGTTTATTAGGAAAAATATTAATACCAATTATTTCAATAGCTGTAGTGATTTTGTTTATAATAATGGCATATAAATGTCGTAAGTGTAGATGTGGAAAGAAGGAGATGACAGAAGTAGACAATAAACGTAGAGCTAGGAAAAGAAGGAGAGAAGAAATAGAACTAGAGGATATGAGAGGAAATTACTATGAAATGATGAAAGATTTAGATGAGAAAATGGCAAAACGGCAAAAAAGTACAGACCTTTAGATAAAAGTGGTAATTAGTTTGATGGTGATTTTTGTGATGGCTCAAAAATGCCATCAAAGGGGGGAATTGATGGAGCAGGGGTTTGAGAAAATAAAACCTGCTCGGATTAATTCCTCTGTAACATTTACTAACAGTGTGCGGTGAAACTAACATGCAAAAACACGAAAACACGGGGAAATGCTTATGCGCATGCATGCACTAAAGCGTGGACTAATGCATGAAAGACTAGGCCGCATTCGCGTTCTGCTTGAAAATAAAAATCATAATAATGCTGCCTTCTGCACGTTAATGCTTTGTTAGACAAATAACGTGGGATAGTGCAAATGGTGGGCGGTAAAATAGTGAAAATTATATTTCATGAAATTAATAATGTCTGTGTTTTATTCATCGTAGTGATACTTGCATGGGCCTACATCGTTGCATGACGAGTTGAGGGTTAAATAAGAAAAATTTATAAAAGCCGAAAATCGAGCTCTGAGAGAGAATGGAGAAGGCAATGTTGATGACCTTCGAGAATCATTGTATGTCTGACAAGTAACGGAAGGATGGCCGTGGGACCGTGAGCAAATGTACAAACTTCTTCAGTGAAAGCTGCAGAGGCGGACAATAAAAATGTAGAGATTTGAAACATGTTAGGAAGTGTGTATTCATGAAACGTGGATTACGTATTGTTGGAAATGTAAAACAATGTAAAACAAAGAATGCTGTGAAAACATGGTGGTGTGATAGAACACCCTCTAAACTGACCAATGAGAGACCAAGATTCTGAAAATGTTGCTACAATGGTGGGTTGGACATGAAGGTTTTTAGAGTATAACTGGGGTGTCTGGGGGGTGTTAGATTGCTCGTGCCTTTGAAGAAGCTAGAGAGGGGAGATCGTCGCTGTCCGTCGGTTTGCTGTATGCAGATAGAGGCCTACCTGTTTCCTGTTCCTGTCCTACTCTTTGTTCCCTGAACTTTCCCGGGGAACCCCCATCTATTCTCATGGCCAGGGGGTATATTTTCCACTAAATTACTTAGGTTTGTATAGCTAAAATCTGAACTTGCATAATCATTTGCAAATGTATATTTGTCTCTGAAACTTATGTCTCTTCATCTATCCACTCCTTCATTGCATTCTATTCATTGTGATTTGAGTTTGATACTTTTTTTTTTTTGCTTTGATAAATGTTCTCTCTCTGTGATTTATGCATTGTTTGCCTTGTAAAACTGTACATGATGAGCATTTACCTTCACATTATTTGCGATAAATATTATTAACCTTATTCCGAGTTTGTGATGTATTTAGTAGTATAGATTGATAGTTAGTTTCTAATTATTACCATCAACTTCTCAACTAATGGTCCATCTACCAGAGGAAAGAGAGTTGATTACAGGTTCAATTATGTATCTTGTGTGTTAGGACGAGCTTGTAGTTTTTGAACAACTGATTAAACGTAAACTTGAAACAGCGCTACAGGGATTTATGTGTTGGGTGTATGAGTATGGGCCAGTGATTGTGTTTTATCGATTATCGATCCCTGATTGGCGCTGGATCACTACAATCAGGACGAGAAGTATCAGTATGCAAAGAAAAAATTGGACTGGATGAGCTACTCATGAATGAATTTAGGAAGCTTGGGAGCTCAGTTAAGCTCAGTTGCCTCCAAGTGTGTAGAAAGCATAAATGTGATTTACAAAAACAAAAAATGAAATTTAAAATAATCTTTTACATTTTTTGTGTTATTATGTTTTTGGATTTGTTGTGTTTTTGTATTGGGTTCGTGCAGTCAGGAGACCACCTCAATGTGGTAATTGAGATGCATTTAATTTCAGCTTTCACTGCATTGAAAGCTGCCCATTCCCACATAAGTGAGGAGTATGATGCGGTTGTAGCATCGCTTCCTGTGACATCGCGTCTGATGACGTCGCTGTGCATTTCCGAGTCTAATTAGACTCTCCGCATATTTTTAAGGCTCTGTCAGACTTCCAAATGCATAGTTTAAGTGTCGACTCCCCATTTCCTTGGAGAACGCCACCAGCTGTGAAAGGAGCAGACATATGCTACATCAGAGAAAGCAGGAGCATGCAAGCAGAGGGCACTCTACAGAACAGCCGGGGCTTTCGTGGCTATCAGGAACATTTGAGAAAAGTGCCTAGGATGCCACTGGCTAATGGATACCACTGTGCCCATAAATCAAAACCCTTTGAGTCTTTTAGAACTATGGGGAATGGAAAAGTACAATGATCTCAGGGTGCAAAAATACAAGCGCCACTCCTTGGCAGAATGCACAGTGGAACAGGTCACACTGCCTAGGCAATTTGAGGTGGCCAGTGTGTGATGCTGGAGCTGTTCACAGCAAGGACTGTGTCTGGGTTCGAATGCAAAGTAGGAAGAACGTGCAGCATCCAGGTCAATGGAAGCGGGGGGGCACACAGCTCACGAGGCATGTAAGGGGAGAAGCAAGGAAGGGACAATGGGACCAAGTGCACGTAGGTCGAGCATGTCGTAGAAAAAGCTCTGGAATTAGAGTGCAAAGGGCACCGGATGCACAGACAAAACCGATAGGGAATATCATGCAATCGTCAGGGTGCCCAGGTGCCAAAGCGAGTAACAAACTAAGGGGCTCATTACGATGGTGGGCGGATGGCCACCGCCGGCCCGGCGGTGGCGATCCGCCCGCCATCAAAAGGTGATTTACCCGCCGCCATATTAGGATGGCGGTGGGAATCACTATTGTTCCGCGACGGTCGGAAACATCGACCGCCACGGTTCCGCAAGGCGGTCCTTTTCCGCCCGCCTGGCGGAACCCGGAACCAGGCAATCATTGCGGCGGTGCCGTGCAGGCACCACCGTAGTGATTACAATGGCCCTCTCCGACTGTCTTTTTGCGGCAGATTCTCCGCCGCAAAAAGGCATGCGGAGACTGGCTTTGGGGGCCCTGGGAGGGGGTCAGCTGTGCACCCATGGTACCCCCCTCCATTTCCATGCACAAGGTGGCAGGCACCGCGCGGTGCCTGCCACGTTGTGCAGGGAAATGCACAACACGGCCATTTCACATTGTGGCGGGTGCTGCAGCCAGCAGCAACCGCCGCAATGTTAAATCGCCAGATGCGACCGCCGCGGTGGCGGTCGCATCATAATCAGGGTGGCGGGACCGCCGCATGGCAGGCGGGCGGCCCCTAAGTGCACAGAAGCAGCCACAGAGAGTGCCCTGGCCAGAGAGCTTGGCGTCCAGAGCCTCCAGCGCATGTGTGGGCGATTTTGATTTCTATCAAATCCCATCTTTAGAGGTTACTGTTCTTAATACAGAATCTGCTATTTTGTGTCTTATAGAAAACGACTTTAGGAGCTCCTGCAATGACCGGTTAACGCCAAAAATCTGTAGTTGTTTTCATAGTAGCCATTCTGTCGGGTTTTAACCCAGTGGTGTTATAATGAAGCCAAAAAATACGATCCCTGTTAGCTACAGTTTTCGTGTGCAGATTTTTGGCGTGTTTTCCTCTAGATTGACTGAGCCGGAGAACCTGGAGTATTTTTGCTGTTTGTATTTTTACGGGAGCAGGGTGTAGTGTACTGTACAGTGCACCACATACTACACCCACAGGCACCAAAAGTAAACAACAGTGCACTAAGTAATAACAGCATCGTGGAGAGAATTACAGTGGGGCAGTGCACACAATAATGCATCATAGTGCACCAATAAGGCATTACAGTTTTCTATGACTGACTCCACAATCTGCTCCCAGCAAGGCTCTGACACTTCCTTCCTTTTTTCGTCCAGGCCTACCCAGGGAATGTGTCTGCTTCTCTGCAGCAGAATGACCTTTGTTTTCGGATAAGATACAATCCCTTTGCTTCTGAAAGGAGCGCAGGCCTTGATGTTGCCAAATACATCTTCTGCGCAGGACCTTCAAAGGCGCAGCTGAATTTGGAACACGATTAATGCTCTGCAGAGTTCATAGGTCTGATAGATCGCCGACCGCCAGACGCTGAAATGTAAACAGCAAGGATTAGCATATCTGGATCATACATTTTGTTTAATTCAGACGGATTTGTGATTTTTTTAATGGCTGTGTTCCAAAAATCTTAGAGCACTTACATAACAGCACCTCCTACCAGGACTTCAACGGAGCCTTTAATGTGTGTATGTATGTATATGGTATTTCTATAGTGCGCATCTAGCAAAAAAGCGGCAGAGCAGTGTACATGGTCGAAGGCAAGCATAAAGTCAATGAGTAATATGAGACAAAGCTGGGTTGTGGACAGTTAATGGCTTGTGATGGTGTGTATTTTAAAGAGGTGTATCTTCAGCTTTTTAGGTCTCGCCTGGCGTTAGCAGCGCGCATGCGCTGCTCTCGCCATGCGAGTGCCTTTTGTAATCGATACAGATTCCAAACTGACTTAAAGCCACGCCCTTGTTTTCAATTGGCGCGCGTCATCGTTTATGTTAAACGCTGACGCGTGATTGAAAACCGGGCTTTCAGGCTACCGCCTTGTCCACTTTAAGGACAGCCCATGTGGACAAGCTCACGCCATCTTGTTTCGTAAACGGAGACGTAGGCGATAAGGACTTTGGAAGCTTGTGGCAATAGCTCTGTATTGTCATGGAAACCAAGCCGTGCTACTTTTTTATTTTTTTATTCACATTTGTTGACACACGCGGCATGCAGCTTGTTGCCAGAGTTACGTACTTTCGTGCTACATTGGCTTAGCTGCGCATGGTTAGAAACAAAAGGTAAGCTTTTTTTCTTTATTACAGAAGTAACTTTCTATTATGTAATGTTTCTTCAAAGGCACCGCCCGCACGTTTATAACAGGGGGTATCAATTTGTAAAAGCACTGTATAAGTTGGTGCGTTGGTATTTCTTTCGCGCTGGCTTAACTTATGATGTGCTGCCCTCTAGTGGACTCATGACAAGCTTCAGGGCAGCAGCACCTGACTTAGTCAACAACATTTTCAATGCTTGTCTTCGCTCTGTCTCTTCCTTCTCGTCTATGTCTCCCTGTTCTCGTTATCTGCCTCTTTCTCGTATCCTTTGCCTCCCAATCTTCCTATCTACTCTCCCTTTCAACAGCTGTCAATGTCTCCCTTCTTTCCCTGCCCTTTCGTGTCCGTGTCTCCTCCCTTCACCCTTTCTCTACTCTTGCTTGTCCGGCGCCGTCGCATCTTTCTTAACCTCCCCCTCTCGCTTGGACTCTCTCTTCTGTGGTCTCCTGTCCCCCCCATTCGGGATCTCAGCGTTCCCAAGTCTCTGTCTCCCTCTCTCAATAACAACTCCATGCTTGCCCCGCTGGTGGGTCTCCCTCTCCGGGACTCCAGCATCTGTCTCCTCCCCTCTTCCCGTCCTTCATCAGCTGCCGCTCTCTCGTCCCTGCAACGCTCCATTATCCCCCACATTGAAAATGCAATAGGTCTCGCCTTTCATTAAGTTAAAGCCATTTGCTTTGCTATACAATACCATTAGCAAAGCAAATGGCTTTAACTTAATCAAAGGCGAGACCTATTGCATTTTCAATGCTTGTTCTCAAATTGGAGCGGTGTTAGGGCCTCCTGGTGGATATAGGGGTGTTGTTCCAGACCCTGGGTGCATAAATGGAAAAGGCTTGCTGTCTTGCTTTAACAGTCTGCATTCCGATGGTGTCTTTGGCTGCTGGTGGGCCGCTGCCACCTGAGATGGCGAGCTTGTCTGAAAGATTAGCAGGGGTGCTGATCATGACGGCTTGGTAAATAATGGAGCTGGTTTTGAAGATGGTGCGGGCCAGCAAGGGGAGCTAATTCCATCAGGATGGGGGTGATGTGATCATATTTCTTCAGGCCCTGAATGAGATGCACTGCTTTGTGTGGGATGCCCTTAAAGGGTGCCAGTATGGAGTCTGGGAGGCCACGGAATGAGGCATCATCACCAAACAGATGAGAGAGTACAAAGGCTTGAACAGCATTTCTGAAGTCGCTTTCTGGAAGAAACAGTTTGACTTTCTGTAGAAGAGAGAGCTTGTACCAGCAATCTCAGTCAATAAATAACCAACATTTTTGTGCTAAACTTGTCAGAACAAAATTGGAGATAGTTACTAACATCATGAGGTTAATAAAATTGAAAAGAGGAAGAGAAGCCACGGAAATGAGTTTTCTTAAAAGATTTGTTTCGTTTTGTCTACTGTTGCAGTTTTACAGAGTGTGGACCAGACCTCAGAGTGCTTGTCGAGCATTGGTCGATTTATATACAAAATCTGGTGCAAGAAATGACAGGGAGCAATATGGTTCGTAGGGATGCACATAAGATGTCAGTGTTTATAAGATGTTTTCAAATTAATCAATATTTAGAGAAATGAGCCTATGTAGAAAATGTTTTTGCAATTGCCTTTTGACAAACCATAATAGACTATCCCAAACATTCTATACTTTCATAAAGATACGTTGCTTGCATGGTACGACATTACTCTACGAAGATGACCAGTAGCTCAAGGGCGGAGCTGAAATGTTTCAGCCAACAGGGGCTTAGACGTTTGAAGGATTTTTTCACCAGGGATGTAGGACAGGGTCCTTTGTTAAGCTAGAACAAATGGGAGAGATGATGGTCTTATTGATGACTTCAAAATTGATGGTGAAACATCATGCCACCTCGCTGTAAACTTTCTTTTTGCCTCAAATATCATAAGTGTTAGTGAAAATGTTACTACCTGTAGCCTGATCTTTTTTTTTTTTGATAACTAACTTTATTGATTTTTGTAGGAGACATTTATGAGAAGACAAGAGACCAACAGCAAGTTCAGAATTCAGCGCACATGAGAAACACAGTGTCCGATCGGCATTATACATGATCAAGATGAACAAGAAAAACCAGCATAGCACCCACCACACCTCGCAAGTGACCAAAGAGAGCACTGATCTTCTATCACCCCCACTCATTTACCCCACACCTTGCGATATTTCTTCGGACATCCCCTGGCCTCGTACAGGGGAGCTCCTGCGCTGCGCACCAGTCCACCCCCCTGCACCACCGTGACATGGTGGGGGCAGTCAGGCTCAGCCAGTTCGCCGCAATGTCTCTCTTGGCCACCATCATGGCTGTATTCAGGAAAAGTTTGTCGGCTCCAGAACCGTCCAGCCCCTCAGTAACTCCCAGGAGTACATTCGTTGGGTTCAGGGATACTTCCCAGCCTAGGATCTCATTCAGTTCCCCCAACACCAGTTCCCAAAAGCATGTAATCACAGAGCATAGCCATACCATATGGAACAAATCAGCCTGTGGATGATTACAGTGTGGACAGGAGGCCCCGGGACGGAGCCCAGCGCGATGGAGGCGCAGCGGTGTGAGGTAAGCAGCATGTAAGTAGTATATTTGAACTAAGCGAAGCCGCGCTGAGGCTGTAATTGTTCTGGGGGCCATTAGCGCATCCCTACAATCGTCATCCTCCAAGGACCCAAGCCATCCCTCCCATCTGTCCCTGAGCCGTGATAGTGTAGTGGGGGTGTTGTTCGTGAGGGAGCGGTAGATATGAGAAATTCCCCCTTTCCCCAGGTTGCCAGTCATAGCCTGGGCTTCAGGCGGGCTGTATTCGGGTATAGATGTGCCCACTGGGACGTGCGAGAGGAGAGCATGGCGCAACTGCAGGTAGCGGTAAAACTGTGAGGTGTGCAGGGAGTATAGGTGTTGAAGGTCCTGAAAGGAACGTATATTATCCCCCTTCCAGATGTCCCCCAGCTGCGAGATCCCAATTAGGTCCCACGCTCTAAATCCAGAGAGGCCAGCAACCTCCCGGAGCAGGGCGCCCTGCCAAAGTGGGGTGTATTGAGTCAGTTTACCCGACCAGTGGGTGTGGCGCAGGGAGGCCCGCCAGGCTAGGAGTACCCCACGTGTGACCTCAGGCAGGGTTCTGGGGACAGTGTTGCCGTATAGCATCCCCTGAATGGTGGGCAGACCTAGGGTGTGCAGTTCCAGTCTATATGCCGGGTCCGACCAACCCCCGTTGAACCAGTCATGTAGTGTAAGGAGCCGAGTGGCTAAGTAATAGAGGTACAGGTTCGTCATCCCCAGACCTCCGTCAAAGGGCGGGATCCGGCACCGAGAGAGGGCCAGACGGGGTCTCCGACCTCCCCACAGGAACTTGAGGGCCAGGCTGTCCATCTCCCGGAACCATGCGCGTGAGAAGGGAAGGGGTGTGTTCTGAAGCATGTAGAGGAACCTAGGTAAAATCATCATTTTGAAGAGGGCTATTCTGCCCATTGGGTTCAGCGGCAGAGATTGCCATCGGAGAAGGTCAGCCCGCGCTTTCTTCACTAGGGGAGTGACGTTGAGCACCCAAGCAAGGTCTGGGAGGAGGGCTACCCAGATCCCGAGATACTTGAAGGACTGTCGCCGCAGAGGTATCGTGGACTGCCATTCAAAGCACTCTCTTGAGAGATGAAGTGGGACCAGGACGGACTTGGTGGAGTTCAGCCGAAGACCAGGGGTCCGTTCGAAGAGGCTCAGCGCCCGGAGGCACCGGGGTCCCGACTGCGCGGGCTCCGCCAGGTATAAGAGGACGTCATCCGCGTAAAGAGCGATTTTGTCCTCTTCTAGACCAGGCCAGTTCCACCCCATGATCTGCTCGTCCGAGTGTATGAAACACACCAGGGGCTCCATTGCTAGAGCAAAGAGGAGGGGCGAGAGGGGGCATCCCTGCCTCGTACCCCTCCTGATGGGGAAGGACTGCGACAGCGCTCCATTGACCAAAACTCGGGCCCTAGGCCGGCAGTACAGTGTCTTTACTAATCTGCAGAAGTTTGCCCCGAATCCCATTTCCGTCAACACTGCGTCCAAGTACCGCCAATCCACTGAATCAAAAGCCTTCTCAAAGTCAACGAGAAGAAGGGACAAATATGGAGCCAAGCACTGGCGGTTCGGTAGGGTGAGGTGGAGGCGCCTGAGGCCGTGCCTGGTGCCCCGCGATGGCATAAAGCCGCATTGGTCAGGATGAACTAATTTGGTCAGGCACGGTCGTATGCGATTGGCCAAGACAGAGGCAAACACCTTAAGCTCTGAATTGATGAGCGAAACGGGACGGTAGTCGGAGCAGCGCCGCGACAGGGGTTGAGACTTGGGAATCACCACAATGGTGGCCATGTCGGTTTTGGTGCAGAACGAGCCTTTATCAGCCACCTCTGCGTACAACTCAAGGAGGTGGGGGACCAGCGTGTCCCGGTAGGTTGCGTAAAACTCCTGTGGGAGTCCATCTGGCCCCGAGGTCTTACCGGAAGCCATGCGGGAAATTGCCTCGTGAACCTCCTCCTGAGTAATCAGAAGATCCAGCACCTTTGCTTCAGATTCAGTAAGTCGCGGGAGAGGTATCCGTTCACGACGGAGCAGGTCTGAGAGCAAGAGGGTGGGGGGCTGTTTAGTGTAAAGGGCGGCATAATATGCAGTGAAGCATTGGGCCACCGCCACTGGGGATTGCTGGGCCTCACCATCCGGGGACACCACTTCAGGAATGATGCGGTTGGCCATCGGGTATGTGGCCAGCCTATGAAGGAGCTTTCCATTCTTATCCCCCCACCCGTAAACTCGCGCCACCGAGGACCGCCATAGCAGTCTGGCAGCCTCCAGGGAGGTCTGCCGGATCTCATCTCGCAAGAATGCTAGTCTCCTGTCCAGGGCCTCGGTCCGTTCTGTGGGTGGCTGATCTTCAATCAGGGTTGCCTGAGCTTCTAGAAGAGTGAACCGGGTGTCTTGTGCGGTTCGTTTAAGTTTAAGCTGGCCCTTGGCGAAACCGCAAATGGTGGCCTTACCGGCCTCCCATAGAGTGCCCGGGGAGGGGACGGAGCCCAGGTTGGCTGTGAAGTAGTGACGGAGCTCGCTACCCACCGCCTCGCGAAATTCTTGGTCCTGGAGAAACCAGGTATTCAGCCTCCAAATTGGGCGCAAGGACTCCGGGAGATCACCCACCCGCATTGTCACCGGAGAGTGGTCGGATATACCTCTAGGGAGTATGGTCACCTCAGCGATCATCCGACAATCGAGGGCCAGCATAAAAATGTAGTCGAATCGTGCATGGGTGTGGTGAGCTGCCGAAGTGTGGATGTAGTGTCGGGCCATGGGGTGCCTCAGTCTCCAGGCGTCACAGACCCCCAGGGCGGTCGCCCAATTCGATAAAAGCTTGGCCTCGGAAGTCCTAGAAGTCGAGGGGCCCCCGGCCGCATCGAGGGCAGGGTCCATGACTGCATTGAAGTCTCCCCCTATAATGGTCATACCTGGAGGCAGGGCGGATATCAACCCCGCGAGTCGTTTTAGTGTGGGAGCCATCAGCGATGGTGGAGAGTACACGGACAACAGGTTCAGGACTCGGTCACCCACGGTCCCTTCCAGGGCGACGTAGGTACCCTGAGGATCCACCGTGACCTTGCGGAGAGCGAACGGGAGGGCGCGGCGCACAAGAATGGCGACCCCTCTCGAACCCCGAGTCAAACCAGCATGCCAGACCCTATCGTAGCCGTAGCGCGCCAGGAAGGGGCAGTTGTTGCCTACCAGGTGGGTTTCTTGGAGTAGCAGCACATCAACAGTGTGGCGCTGTGCATATCGCAGAACCGCTGTGCGCTTGACCCTGTCGAGGAGCCCGTTGACATTCCAGGATATGACGTGAAGTGACCCCTTTCCTTTGTGGACGTCAGTCATGGAGGGTGTGAGCGCAGGAGGAGACGTCGTGAGTGGGAAACAGGCGCAGGCGAGATGTGCGGCCCAAGTGATGCACCGGGAGAGACCCAGCAAGGCTGACAGTGGGCGCGCTCTCTATGTTGGTGGTCAAGAAGGCGAGTGTGGTGTACGATATGTGACAACGAGGAGCCGGGACAACGGTCTCTGCTGTGCGTGCGGTCATCGTGCTGTTGGTCAAACATGTTAGTGTAGCGATCAATATGCAACAAAGAAAACTCGGGACAACGGTCCCCTCCCAACCCTACCCCCTTCTCCCTCCCTATACTTCAGGAATGGAAGCATATGTCGCCTAACAAGAAAGAACTGAGAGAGAACCAAACTAGAACGCTTGGGAATGGGGAATCGTGGAGGACCCCTCCTCATAGCAGGATGTTCTGTGGCAATGTCCATCGGGAGCTAGAAGCAATAGTAAGCTGTAGTGCAGCACCAGGGCCGCGGAACCGGCTACGGCCGGAAAGTTATGGTGGGCTCAAGGGGGCCCCGTAGAAAGAGTCGGGCTTCGAGAGAGGTCAGTGTCCGCTAGGTCCAATGGCGATGAGTGGAGCGGGGCGCCCCCTGGGTCCGAGCGGCCTGAGGAGCCAGTTCGCCGCACGGCGATGAGATCCCCCGGGGGCGCCCCGGCCGCCAGATGACGAGAGGGACCCAATGGTGAATCCGAACGGGCCCGTCTCGGGGCCCTCCTCTTGCGTGAGTGGGTGCGCTGCAGCCGCGGGGCAGGCAGGTCCCGGTGGGCGCCTCTAGGGCTATGTTTGGGAGATGGACTCCAGCTGTTGAGCCTTAAGGGGCGCTCCTCTGTCACCCACCCCCAGGCCTCCTCAGGGGAGTCAAAGAAAAGGGTTCTGTTCTGGAACACAACCCGAAGGCGGGCCGGGAAGAGGAGCCTGTATTGGATGTTGAGGGCACGCATCTTCTGTTTAACTTCCCCAAACGAGCGACGCTGGCCTTGGACCTCGCGGGTGTAGTCAGGGAACACCATGACCATCTGGCCTTCATACTTGAGGTGTTGCTGCTTACGGGCTTCGGCCAGGACGGAGTCCCGGTCCCGGAAGTTAAGGATCCGCAGTATTATCGGCCTATGAGGTGCACCAGGTGGTGGTATGGGGGCGAGGGATCGGTGCGCCCGCTCAATTGCGAACCAAGGGGAGAGGGAGCCCTCGGGCATCCACGAGCGCAACCAGCGCTCCGTGAAGTCCGCAGTTCAGCCCTGTTCCGCCCCCTCCGGAAACACCACCAGGCGGAGGTTGTTTCACCGGGACCTGTTTTCGGCATCTTCAGCCCGTCGGTGGAGCTCCTGGGTATGAGTCTGGAGGCGAGCGACCTGATTTTTGAGTTGTTGGACATCATCCTCTACTGTGGATATGCGGGATTCCGCTTCCTTAATCCGGGTCGTGGTGTTGCGGAGGTCCTGCCGGATAAGAGTCATTTCGACCCGGACTTCAGCAATCTTGCCCTCCACCAAGGATTGTGAGGTATGGATGGCTTGAAGGATAGTGGACAGGTCTGTAGCGGAGGAGGTGTCTTTGTCAGCGGTCCCTCCCATCGCCCCGGAGTCCGTGGTCGTAAACCGGTCCATTTTAGTCTGTGTGGTGGGGTTTTTCGGTACCCGGTCTCTGCCCATGGCCGCCGCCCAGCAAGGCTGAAGGTCAAGGTAGTCTTCTGGTGATCAGGTGGGGGGAGGGAGAGAGACGGAAGAAGATAAGGGGGGAGGGGAGGGCCAGACCCTCCTGGCTCCCCACCGCCCGATCGACGGCCGATGGTCGCTCCCCACCGACCCCCCCGGCCCCAGGGCGAGGATTCAGGTGTGCGGGTCCCACAAGCGGCCGGGATCAGCGCCAGGTCTGGGGCGCAGGGGCCAGCTCAGGATAAAGGGCAGGGGTAAAGTCCAGAGGAGATGCAGGGGGCAGGCCCGTCAGAGGGGGAAGGAAGGAGGGTCCCACACACCACGCCGCCCAGTGAGGCGGCCGAACCCCTCCAGGAGGTACTCGTCCACCCCGGGCCATAGCCGGGCACCACGGCTCCACAATGGTCCACCGGAGAGGGCGCGGTCCGCCAGCCTGTCACCGCTGTTCGAAATAACAGCCGAGGAGTCCCCTTCCTGCCGTCGCCACACCGGGGGGAGAGCATGTACTGCCAAGAGATGTTCCACGTGGCGGCAGCAGGCCCGGATCCAGGGACCGCCTCTCAGGCAGGGCGCAGGGAACCACGGTACACCTCAGGCCCCCAGACACGATGGGGGGATGGGGGGGAGGGAGGGATCAGGACTCTGACCCCGCTGCCGCCCGAGCCGTCGGCCAAACTCTCCCACCGGCCCCCGGCCCACCCCAGATCCACAACGAGGCACAGCAGGCGGGTCCAGCTGAGGCCGCACCCCAGCTCCTCACCTCATCACTCGGGCTCCTTGATGGATGGATGGCCCTCTGGGTTGCCGTCAGCTCCGCGCAAGAAGCTCCTCAGGGCCTCATCCCCAACTCAGGCGCTCAGATCCCTCCTAGGGGGGCCATCACCCCGCACCAGGCCTCCGCTGCGAGCGGCTGGGCCCCCGTGTGCTGTCGCAGGGGGGGAAGGTCAGCCACCTCCTCCGCCACCATCCGGCCGACAGCCGAGGTCTCCCCCGCACTCGTCGCGGCACCAGGAGAGTGCGCGGTCCGGCCGCTCCAACCACTGGCAGCAGGCCCAAATTGCAAGGCCCAGCGCTAGGGCAGCAGGCAAGGGCAGGCCCCAGCTCCAATAGCATGGATCCCCAGGAGGCACCGGGCGGAGCGCCAGTCCTCTCACCGCCAGATCGACGGCCGGCATCACGCGCCAGTCCTCCGGCACCGCAGGATCAGCCTCCGGGTGTGTGGCGGGCGGGGCCCTCCCAGGCCGCCCCCAGCTCTCCCCAGCCCCGCCGGGTGCGATCCGCAGTGGGTTGGCATTCAGCGCCGCAGTCTCAGGCCGAGGCGGCACCAGCAGCCCCCCGGAGTCTCCCCTCCACGCACGGGACAGCAAGCAGCCCCAGGGCTAGGGGCATCAGAGGGAGCCGGGAGACCGCTCCGGCGGGGCTACCATCTTGGAGTCGCCGCGAGTCAGGACTGCTCTTCAAGGGCTGTCTGCGGCGTCCAGATGCCACCCACGCCGCCTCCACAAGGGATCCGGGGCCTGGGACAGCTGAGCAGCAGGATTCCGAGGTATGCTCTCGTTGATGGTGGCGGATGACGGAGGGGTCCGGAGCACTTCTAAAGTGTGACCGCCATCTTGACGCTCCTGGCCACGCCCATCTAGCCTGATCTTATGAACTTGTTCCACAAAGATTCCAGCAAATTCTAAGAATTTTTCTGTCGAGTGAAGGGTTGTGTTAAGTAAAAAGGGATTAGCGGAGCGTCTAACTAATTTAAAGGGTGCCAGGCATATACGGTGAGACATTTAGTTAGAAGAATATCTAGGTTGCAAACATTTAATGTGAAAAAAGTATTTTAATTCCAATTCTAATAACACATTTTTGAATTACAAAGATGTGACTTAGACATGGATGGAGTTAGAATAGTAAACTGTTATTTGTTACAATGGAAGTTATGACCAAAGTAAGGTAATGAGGAAAGGTTGCAGCTTAAAACCCTATTTTTCAAACTTACGATACAATTGTTTTTAAATGATACTTAATATCATAATTACATTTAAAAATAGCTTCCATTTGGATTAAGTATGGGACATTTTCTAACTAATACTTTTGTAACTAAATGCTTTTCCATAGGCACTGTAGAATTGTGGCCTTACAATTTTCAGTATAATTTTCCAAAATAAATATATTTCTAATTTTGTTTGTAAATTTGAACCTAGACAGTGTCATGAAATGGTTGGAGATACTGCTTACTGCTTAGTACATGTCGAGCATGGGGAGCAATACTCCAAACCCACTAATGTGAAGTTTCTTTCAGGCATGAAATGGCTGACAGTCGTCATTGAGTGTTGCCATTGACTGAAGCTGCACAATCACAGAGAACATGTTATGCATCACCATTGCAACAATGAACTGCAATTCCCAGCATTTCATGAACTGCCGCGTATTCTGGAAAGATTGTGACCATGTTGAATGACGTCCTTTGTGGCCTAAAGCATCGTAATACAATGCTGGTGCAAGCCAAGATCTCTCTACATGGATCTTGCTTTTCCTTGCCAAGACCTATTTCTTCCTGTGGATTGGTATTGATGGGCAATGGGAATAGAGAGAAGTATTCAGAAAGTGGCGTTATTGATGAAAAAAACTGTGAACTATTTCTTGAACATCTGCATGAACTATTCTAAGATTGGGTTTCCTACATTTCACTAAGGTTATCCTAAGAAGGAAGTGGAAGGATTGTTAGACTGAGCTATGATGCACATGTAATAAGAAAAATGGCAGTGGACCCAGAAAATTGCTGCACCTAAGCCGTTATCTCCCAAAATATTTGTCTGTGGTTCAAAGAATGTGCCTTCCACTGTGTGCACTCCCTGTAAGCACCCTCTGCCAAAAGGTTCCACCATATGCTAGGGAGAATCAATGAAAATGAAAAACAGAGATGCACCACATTTACAACAAATCACAAAAATCAATCAGTAAGTGTTTTCAAAGAATTCCGAAATTGATAAGGAAAATGTTCTTGGGCCTGATTCACAGAACTAACTTATGTCAAAAACGTAAAGTTAGTACTTTTTGGTATTCACAGAATACACTTACTCATTTTGATATTCACAGAATGAACTTACTCATTTCGGTATTCACAGAAGTTAGTAGTCCTAACTTTAGGACTCCTAAATGCCTTCTGTGAATACCGAAGAGTCTTAAAGTTAGGATTTTTCTCAGTTTAGGAGTAGTAAAGTTAGGACTACCAAAATGAGTAAGTGTATTCTGTGAATACCAAAAAGTACTAACTTTACGTTTTTGACATAAGTTAGTTCTGTGAATCAGGCTCAAGAACATTTTCCTTATCAATTTCGAGATTCTTTGAAAACACTTACTGATTGATTTTGTGATTTGTTGTAAATGTGGTGCATCTCTGTTTTCATTTTCATTGATTCTCCTAGCATATGGTGGAACCTTTTGGCAGAGGGTGCTTACAGGAGTGCACACAGTGGAAGGCACATTCTTTGAACCACAGACAAATATTTTGGGAGATAACGGCTTAGGTGCAGCAATTTTCTGGGTCCACTGCCATTTTCTTATTACATGTGCATCATAGCTCAGTCTAACAATCCTTCCACTTCCTTCTTAGGATAACCTTAGTGAAATGTAGGAACCCCAATCTTAGAATAGTTCATGCAGATGTTCAAGAAATAGTTCACAGTTTTTTCATCAATAACGCCACTTTCTGAATACTTCTCTCATTCCCATTGCCCATCAATACCAATCCACAGGAAGAAATAGGTCTTGGCAAGGAAAAGCAAGATCCATGTAGAGAGATCTTGGCTTGCACCAGCATTGTATTACGATGCTGTAGGCCACAAGGACGTCGTTCAACATGGTCACAATCTTTCCAGAATACGCGGCAGTTCATGAAATGCTGGGAATTGCAGTTCATTGTTGCAATGGTGATGCATAACATGTTCTCTGTGATTGTGCAGCTTCAGTCAATGGCAACACTCAATGACGACTGTCAGCCATTTCATGCCTGAAAGAAACTTCACATTAGTGGGTTTGGAGTATTGCTCCCCATGCTCGACATGTACTAAGCAGTAAGCAGTATCTCCAACCATTTCAAATAGCTGTTTTTTCGCTGGGTACATATGAGGCAACTTTAAGAAAAAGATAATAAAGAGAAGGGGCCTGATTCACAGAACTAACTTACGTCAAAAACGTAAAGTTAGTACTTTTTGGTATTCACAGAATACACTTACTCATTTTGGTATTCACAGAATGAACTTACTCATTTCGGTATTCACAGAAGTTAGTAGTCCTAACTTTAGGACTCCTAAATGCCTTCTGTGAATACCGAAAAGTCTTAAAGTTAGGATTTTTCTCAGTTTAGGAGTAGTAAAGTTAGGACTCCTAACTTTACTACTCCTAAACTGAGAAAATCCTAACTTTAAGATTTTCGGTATTCACAGAAGGCATTTAGGAGTCCTAAAGTTAGAGTCCTAACTTTACTTCTCCTAAACTGAGAAAAATCCTAACTTTAAGACTTTCGGTATTCACAGAAGGCATTTAGGAGTCCTAAAGTTAGGAGTCCTAACTTTACTACTCCTAAACTGAGAAAAATCCTAACTTTAAGACTTTCGGTATTCACAGAAGGCATTTAGGAGTCCTAAAGTTAGGACTACTAACTTCTGTGAATACCGAAATGAGTAAGTTCATTCTGTGAATACCAAAATGAGTAAGTGTATTCTGTGAATACCAAAAGTACTAACTTACGTTTTTGACGTAAGTTAGTTCTGTGAATCAGGCCTTCTCTTTATTATCTTTTTCTTAAAGTTGCCTCATATGTACCCAGCGAAAAAACAGCCAATGCATTTCATCCATATACAAATGGACTTCTTCTGGGCACAATAGAAGTGGAGAAATCTATTGTGTAACCCACGCTGAAAAGCACCCCTCTCGACCCCGGTGCCAGGAGCATTTCTCCTGGCACCAGGGTCGAGAGGGGTGCTTTTCAGTTTCCTGCTTGGCACCAATTGTAGTGCTTGATGATGAGTAGATCTGCCCTAATTCTTCCATTCATTTGAAAATATGTTACACATGGACTTTGGACTAAGGGATGGAGGAGATGTTGTTAATTTCCTAAACACTTTGATGGAATACTCTGGGAAGATTCATACCTGGATCGACGGTTTAAATAGATGAATCTAACTTGCTGCAAAAGTGGATTACACAATAGATTTCTCCACTTCTGTTGTGCCCTGAAGAAGTCCATTTGCATATGTGCGAAACGCCTTGCCTGGTTTTTTGCTGTGTACGTATGAAGCAATTTTAAGAAAACGATATTAAAGAGAACAAAAATGTCCTTATCGATTTTGGAATTCTTTGCTCCTCTGTTTTTCAAATTCTATGATGCACATGTATACATGAATGCCACACTTTTGGGGTATGGCCGGGTTGCTCCACTTCAAGTAGCTGAAAATACATTTTTAAGGGACCTTTTGGGAGTTCCACAAAGTGTAACTTACGAAATTTTTCACGAACAACTAGGTTTAGAGTTCATTATAGATGAGCTTTGCGTTTGTCCCCTAAAGCTTTGGAACTCAATTTGGGTAAAGGAGGAACTTAGTCTTAATAGACTAATTTTGCTGGATTGTTTAAATCTAGAAAAATCCTCCTTGATCCCATGGTTGGCGTATGTGGCGCGTAACCTGCGGGCTCTAGGGAGGCCTGATCTATATGATAATCCTTCTGTCATAACTCGCTCTGATGGCAAAGGGGGTTGAAACTGCTTTTAGGGACAAGTTGGCATCGGAAATGAGGATTCTACACTAATGAAACATTCCATGTGACATGCAATATTAGTGAAAACTGTCAGCTGTACAGAACCTTATTTGACCTGGAATATGACACGACATCAACGCCGCATATTGACTTATTTCAGGTTGAACTTATTTCCCTCCTAATCCCTTTTAATCATGGTTGTTTTACGAATTCGGACTTGCCCCTTTGTAACTGTGATAACACATTGATTAATGATACATTACATGTTGTCATGCTTTGTCCAAAATACAATAACTTGAGACATATGTTTTTACGCCCAATTTTAAAACCATTGAATTTTACTCAAGTTAGGCCTGCCTTACTGTTTTTACAGCTGTTAAACTCTCCCTTCATTTGTTTTTTTCTTGTATGCTTTTTGATGAGGGTATTAAATTAAGAATGAGTTTGGCAATGAAAACTCGTATGTTATTTTTAATGACCTGACTTTTATGATTTTATCTGTAAAATTGAATAAAGATTATGACTGACTGAATGACACACTTAAGCTGTTAAATTCTAATATTCACACAGAAATTGCCAAGATTAGGGAACAACAGAATATTAATATTGTTGGTTATTTAGCAGTTCTACAGAAATCAAGAAAAAACTGTAACTCATATTCCGCAAGAAAGTGCATACTAACAAAGCTTGAGGTAGGAATTCCTGTCATAGGGAGAAGCGCTAGTGTATACATATTTGAGGCGCTCATTCCTTGTGTGTTTATCTTTCAGGACTTTCAAGAGCTCATCAAAGTGCAGAGAGTTGGTAGCACATGGATATTGCTAAGGTAACCGTTCACTATTACAATTAAGCATTAAGTCTTCTGTAACAAGTTGCTTATATGTATCTGTTTTCTTGTAGATATCCACTGCATTCTGCAGGTATCCCTACTCAACAAAAGTGAAGAGCTAGAGTGGTGGAGTACTGAGACTCTGTTTTCTCTAATATCCCATTCCCTTTTTCCCATTTCTACCTCTGATCCTCCGACCTCTGAGAATATGGTCACTGGTGGAGGTGGTGAGAGGTGGAAAAATGCATCCTCTTGTATTATTCTGAGCACAAAGATTAGTGCTTCATGAAAGATTTATTTCAAAAGCTTTTTATGATTATTGTTACGAATCGATTTGAGATGTCAAGATGTGGCCTTCACCTTTAAATTATGTTCTTGTAGTTTTTGCTGCTTAATCTCAATCAGGTCAGTAAATCTGAGATGCTATGTTGGCACACACGTCTTTCAACAGCTCTAAGAGCAATTATCTTCAAGTTCAATTTAGCTGTGAAGCATAGTGTTAATAATTTAGGGGCTTATTTACAAGGCCCTTGCACCACTTTTGCGTAATTTTTAACATGGGAAAAGTGACGCAAAAGTGGCGCAAGGGGCTTGTAAATCTGCCCCTTAGTCTTCTTCCTTTTTTTATGTTATGCATGCTAATTCATTCATAAGTCTGGACATAGTGTTTTTGTAGTGAGCCATGACAGTGTTGACATCCTATCTTCCATGTTTGTATTCAGCTGTGAAGTAATGAGTTCACTGAGTTTGTAACCCAAGTGGACGTGATATTTGAAAGACCAGTTGTTTTTACTTTACTGAAATTTATTGTAAATGGTTATTTGATTTCCCTCTACTTTCTCATAGTTAGATCCCCACCCCAGTTGGAAAGATCTCTAATAACCAGTGAAAATATATTAGCAGTAACTTTATACTCGTAAATTCTCATTTGAAGGGGCGGAGATGTGTAAGTCTACACCTAGGTGTAAATCTACACTTGGAAATGGTGAATTGTGAAAAAGGGAGAATTACACCTAGATGTAGGAGTAGGAGGAAATATAAACATGAGTAATATACTCATACTCGCATTTGTGAATTGGGCCCTACATCTTAAAATTGATCAGGTCCCAGGAGAGATTAGGTCAATCTGAGGATATTTTAACTAGCAGTATGAAAATTTTGAAGGTGCCAATGATTAAAGGAAGAGTTAGGAATCTATTATGCTGTTTATGATGAGACAGTAGTTTGTTAATTTCCCGACTGATTCAGGCTTGAGGTTGGAATCAAGTGGTATTTTAGGAACCTCATTATTGTCCACTCGGATCAACCCTGCAAGGGGTAGAGGAGATTAAAACTCATATGAATTATTCAGATAAACTATTTGTGGTTTGTGAGTTAGACAACCTTATGTGGGTGTGGAGGTGGCATTTTTTTATTGTGTGAAAAAGTGTCATCGTTATCAGGTGAAGAAGAGTTTTGCAGCAAAGCATTAGGCTAACAGCCTAATTTAGTTATGGACACTTAGGGGTCGATTCCGATTCGGGCCGGAAATTTCTCCGACCGAGCCGGACCCGGAGAGATTTCCGACCGAATCGGACCCGTGCAGTCCGACCGAACGAGTACGATGCGTCCGTATGTTATCGGACTCGAGTCGGTCGGACTCCCATTGATGTCAATGGGAGCCGGTCGTACAACGCGTACGCGGGCTCCCATTGACTCAATGGGTGCGAAGTCGGACAAGGGCGCCCCCTACAGCGGGTGCGCGGCGAGCGACTCGCGCCGTACACGCACAGGTAGGGGGACCCATGGGTCCTCCCTGTGTGCGACTCGCGCGGCTACGCGTACAGGGGGTCCGACACGGACCCCCAAAGTACGGCTCCGACAGCTCTTACGAGCCGGAGTGCGCGGCTCGGTCGGACTGCTCGCGGCGCGCATCGTACTTACCCGGCCGGGAAACGTCTCCATTGCGCGGTGCGAGTCGAGTCCGAGCGAGTCGGTCGGAGCGGTTCGAGCCGGGAGCGAGTCGGTCGGAGCGGTCGGGACGCCCGGACGAGTCGGTCGGCGATTTCGCATCGTACTCGCTCGGCCGGACCCGCGTACGGTTCGGTCGGGAAACAGGGCTCCGAATCGGATCCGGTAAAGCCGAATCCGATTCGGAGCCCTACCGGCCGAGATCGGAATCGGCCCCTTAGTAAGTCTAAGTTCCTTTCTAGGTGGACTTAATCTCATGAACGCTTTTCGTTTGTGTAGTTTTTTTGTTACTTAGGTCCCAAACTAGGGTCTGATGTACTAATACTCATTTGCAAAAATGGGATGTGCAATTTGTACATTGACTGGTTGGAAAAAGGGTGTGAAATTTGCATTGCAAACTATATGCTAATATGTCGCATGGCAAATTTTTCACTTGTAGGGAGTCACACAATGACTTGCCTAATGAATAATAATTAGGTAGACCACAATTGTGACCCCAGTGATTGGCTGTGAATGTAGGCTTGCAAGGGACAGCAGACTACCAT
Source organism: Calotriton arnoldi (assembly GCA_963921515.1). Lineage (NCBI taxonomy): Eukaryota > Metazoa > Chordata > Amphibia > Caudata > Salamandridae > Calotriton > Calotriton arnoldi. Next base: position 1,103,285 of record CAWUFW010004459.1, read on the forward strand.
CCCGGCATTTGCATTCTGAAACAGGAAACATTTTTTTAAAGCAGCCTTGTTCATTAAAGGGACAGATGTTGTATAAAAATGGTTTCCATTTTGGAAGACTCCGTGGGACATTGTTGGATGTAGGCAGCTGTCCTAGAGACCACTACCTGCTTGTCTTGAGGCACCTCAACATGATCCCTGAAAAGTGGGAGCAGACCACTGAAGCAGTTTCCCCTTTCAAAATGAGTTATCATCCCAAATGGGGCCGGTAACTAATCAATGGTTTGCTATTGTATTCACATCCATTGATACCATTGCAACTCCTTTCACATCCCTTCCTTTGTAATTCAGAAACTATTGCAAAGCCCGTTTAGGAGTTGGAAAGACTTTTTTGATTCATAAAAGGACTTTTGTACATTGTAAAAAAGCCCTTTTGAAGTAGCAAATCATGTAATTTTATGATGTATATTAGACCATAAGTTTTCATATTCAGATAATAGTTAGCTCCACTTATCTCTTGGGTATTTATTAGGTTAGGTTTTTGTGTGCTTTTGAATTCAATAAAATTGCCTTTCAGCGTTTATAGTTGACGTAGAAATGTTTTTTACCTGGTTAGCAGTTAATATCAGGTAACACTTAGGGCCTGATTTAGATTTTGGTGACGGGTTACTCCGTCACAAAGGTGACGGATATCCCATCCCCCAAAATATACATCCCATTATTTTCTATGGGGTTTATATTTTGGCGGACGGTATATCCAACACCTTTATGATGGAGTAACATGTCTGCCAAGATCTAAATCAGGCCCCTAATTTTTCATAGGTTGTGCGAAGCTCCTGTTCCGGTGGGTTGAGAAAGGGGATCATCTTGGGTTTAAGTGACCTACTGAAAGACTCATTATTAGAAAAGATCCCTCTTGGGTCATGGATGCAGGGGCATGGCAAAAAAAGTGAGGTGATTGGCGTGTAAGCAATTATCTCACTCACCTTAGAAGTCCAAGAGCCTGATTTAGAGTTTGACTAATCTAGGACACTCACCCATCTTCCCTATGTGCATTGAAATCTATACATTCTAAATAGGGCATACAATGCATCAACTTCTTTTTGGCAAATGTCCCACATTTGCAAAACTAAATCCACCCTTAGTTTTCTCCTTCCATTTTCCTGTTTTTTGAATGGAGGTGATACAGTTAGCTGTATAGGTAATGCAGGTGAAGCATCTGTCTATGGTTTGGGGATGGCAAAGTAATTGAGGCATATAACTATTATGCTAGCCTTTCATATGGCCTAGCTGACAGTGAAGTTGCGGTTCATATCCGATTTAGAATATGGATGTGCTCAGATTTACAAACAGGATGGAATGAATACAGAAATAGACGCCTGCCTCTGAGCAACCCGGGAACGTTTGAAAGAAATTCCCCGGCATAAATTACGAAGCACACTGCAGTATTTTCCATTGAGAAATTTTGGTTACCACGCAAATAGGAGTCAGAGCAGCAGCTCTGTCCGAGAATCAGGCAATCAGAAATCGCTGACCATTAACATGAAGCCCTGATGAGAGTCCCGGTACCAGAGGACTGGGTCTTGAAACGCGTCGGCACTTTTTTTCAACACGGAGGAATTTGAATAAACCTGTTTTGACGTGAGGGATTTGTATTGAATAGTATGCCCCACCCACACACTCTAAATATTTTCCCGTGTCAGGCACATGTTTGGCCCCAAAAACAAGATAGCGATAAGAGTATTCTAGTTTCTGATGTGATGATGCAAAAGTCCAACGTTTTTGTATATAAATGTGTTTGTATATAAGTATTTCATGCACTGTCTATTGTGAATTGTCATAAGTATTTTTCATGTTTTGTATGTTAATTTGAAAAATGTGTGTCTCTTTACTTCTCATGCAACTAAAATTCTTTTGGTAAATATAAACAATTGCAAAGAAAGGAATGGTTTAATAAAAATTCCATTCAAACAGAAAAGATAGTGGTCTGTTTGTGGCTCAGAAATAATAAGAGCATAACGTCAAACGGAGCCAGGTTCTCCTTTTTGTATTCAATTCAGCCTTTCATATGGAGCACTGGTGGTTTATGGCCTGTGAGGTAGTATCTAGTGGTGCTGGAATAATTTTCAGAGTGGGGTGCTGCCATCAATGTTACATCATAGGAGGATGTGAAAAATCCAAAAATCACATACAGATCAAGTGAAGCTAATGAGCCGCGCCCATTCAACAGGAGAGTGGTAAGGGTGTACTGTGTAGCTGGTGTTGCATTTCGGAGCACACTGTCGCAAATATATTACTAAAGCATCGTGTGGTAACATATTGTCATTTACAGACAGCACATTTTCCATTGAAATGAACACTAAATTGGCACAAACATACCGTTTTACTGATAACATTATCTTGTGCACAAATGATAATGTGAGGGAATTGTGTCAGCAAATATTTGTCAATTGCGCATCACCAAGTAAAGTATCTTGAGTTGTTTTTATCCTATTATTTTGTTTCCATCACACTTCTGAATTAGAAAAAAACTGCTTCATTTGTTGTTTCCTAACTGTATATTTATTGGCACAGTTTGTTTAAGCTATTTAAATTTTGCCGTGTGTTAGAAGAAAATTACATCCTACAGCCTCTACAGTCACAGGGCAAGATTGTAAGATAGTTTACTTTACAAAATCCTCACAATTTGCAGTAAGAGAAAGAAAAGTAAAGAACAGTCTCCATGTTAAAAGAGTAAGCAGCAATTTGTCAGAAGACTAGACTGACATTTGACCTCTGTTTTTGAACACACACCAAATGTGACAGTATAAAAATAAAATGTAAATTAATCGTTAATGCCCATTCACCTTTGCAACTCCAGCATGGTTGCAGGTCTCCTACTTCCTGTACCTATGGAAGTACCTGTGTCAAGCAGCTCGAGTTTCTGAACCATGAGGTAATTTCAGTCACTTATGAAATAGTGGTTCTGTGAGCAGCTTCTTCATAAATAATAGACATCTGGAGTATAGGTGTAGCATGGGAGGTTTTCCATACATGGTCAGGGTAGGGTGATTGGCCTGGAGCCTTATTGGGGTTGGAGAATGAGGAATGAGAAGAAGGAGAGGGAGAGGGAGATGGCATTGTTACAATGATGGATCTCTTTTTAAGTTATCCATTTTGGTTGCTATGTAGATCTGTGTCTGGATGGTTAGTGACATCATGGGTTTCTAGCTTCTCTTTGACATGGAATCTGTTTAATGTCCTGTTCTTTATTTATTTATTTTATTTTATTTGAAGAGTTTTATATAGCGCTGGCTAGACCCGGAGGTATCAGAGCGCTTTACATGAGGATCATAGAATTACAAGTTACACATTACATCCGTTACAAGAGCATAGTAAAACACAGGAAAAAGAAAAACAATGTTACGGTATTTCGTCGGAGGGAGGGGGAGGAAGGAGATACAGCGGGAAGACTGGGAGAACAGGGAGAACTGTGCCCAATGTCCGACTGGGTAGGTGACAGCCGAGGGGATGAACCAGGGCCGATCTCCTCTATAGCTGTTTAGCAGCTCCACCGGGCATCAGCCACGTTGCTCAGGACTCCGCGGCCAGGAAAAACAAGAATAGCAGAGCACTTTACATAAGGATTTGTGAGGTTACATGGTTACAAACAGTTACTGGAGCATGGCAATACATACTCAAAGACAAACAAACAGCAATGTTACATTGGTACATGATACAAGATGAATGTGGCATGGGAGGAAGAGGGGTGAGGTAAGGGATCAGAGGTAGGGGTAGAGACGAGGAGAACTATGTCCAAGGTCCGGCTGGGTAGGTGACGGCCAAGGGGGTGACCCAGAGTCGATTCTCCTCTATAGCTGTCTAGGCAGCTCCACCGGACATCGGCCATGTTGATCGGTCTCTTTGCGCTTAGGAGTTCGTGTAAAATTTAGTTCGTGGGGGAGGCTCAGGCTCACTCTTTTCTTGCATTCTCAGCTGCTGTGATTGGGTAGTGAGTTGATTATTTAAAGTTCGCCAAGGGCACTTAGATGATCCCCATATTCGGTTAGACATGCAGAGGGACTTCACACAAGACGTCTCAAAATGTCATATATGGGGTGTATGACTAAAAAGGTCACATATAGGCATATGAGCAAAAATATATGGCAAAAGAGTCCTTGCTAGCTGCAGTTGTCTTGCAGGAAACCTACTCTATACAATAATTAAGTCACTGTTAAAATAGGACTGTAAATTCAAAGGACTGGGTACTTAAAGGATAAGGGTGGAATATACTAAATATTAAATACAAGTATTCCTCTACAGTGAACAGCTACTATCTACTGTTTATGACTATATGGCCTTAGTGGTATTTTCCCAGCTCTGGATTGTGAATGGAAGTCTATGTTTTTCAAATCCTGCCAGAAAAATGCTAGAAACCTGCCTAAATATTTTTTTAACTATTTTATCGAAATCTAGTTTAATGGGGGAAAATGGACTTTTGATATCTGCAGTGAAAAGGTAAATTTTAAAAATTATACTTTGTGCTGCCTGAAAGCCTAGCAGAGATCAGGCAAATCTGCTGGTATTTTCCCCCTGTAGTGACAGTAAATAACATCCCAAATGAGTTTCAAGAGGAGTGCTGTCAGGAAGAAGATACCAACCTGAAAAGGTAGAAATACCTAATCCGCATGTTGGGGGTGAAGCATGCCCTAAGATGAAGCATACCAGAAACTGCTGGAGAGGTCATTTCTTCAAAAAAGCAACAGGATCTCAGAAAATGTGAGACATATGTTTATTCATTAATCCTGATGTGTAATGTGATATAGATTGGGAGGTCGGATTAACGATTTTCCCTCTCCCCCTCTACATTGTATGTGGTCCTTACAATCACACCAGATGTTCACAGTGAGTATTTTGATTTGCTAGCTATACATTTTATAAAAATATTAAATCTTGCTGGTTCTTAAAAGGACTTGTGTTAGGCGTGCAAAATTTAGGTAAAAATTATTTATTTAATTGTTAGAATAATTTGTTCATAATAAACAGCTTTAATCTCACTCCAATGTTGAATTTCTTTTTTGCTCAAGTAGAAAAGTAATTTGTTGATAATCTGGCACTTAAAATAAAAGTAGTAAATTAGGAGTTCTGGTCTATCAGTTTGTAACAACGTACTGCATATCTAGAAATTTACATGGAAACGAAATAAAAGCTACCGCTAGGATGACCAATGGCAAAAACATTAATATATCACAGTGATCATATGTATACAAAATGCACGAGCGATAAAACGATTGAGTGAAAATTCAACTTAAAAATACCCTCTGATGAAAGAAATATCAGCGAACTAATGACATTGTATCAGAATCAGAAACGTCTTTATTCGGATAGTCAAATATCCATAAAAGTAAAACACATTAAAAAATATAGACACATATAAATACAAGTATATTACAAGAAAGAACCCCTACATCTAACAACATGATAAAAATTGAGTTAAAAACAAACTAAAATCACCATGATTTCATCAGGTTCATTTTAATCAGGAAGCATTGTGCATCGTTCCCTAACAACCATTCTGAGAAATGAGCCTACATGTACACAAGTCTCCAAGGGCCAGATGCACGACGGATTTTTGCATGTGCAAATGGGTTTTAGACTCGTTTGCGCATGCAAAAAACCAGTGAGGCATGTACTAACCCCATTTTGCGAGTCGCTAATTAAATAGCGACTCACAAAATAGGGTTAGCGACTCGCTATTAGGAAGGGGAGTTTCGAGGGCGTCCCCTCGAAACTCATAAATAATAATAGACATCTGGAGTATATCATAAATAATAGACATCTGGAGTATAGGTGTAGCATGGGAGGTTTTCCATACATGGTCAGGGTAGGGTGATTGGCCTGGAGCCTTATTGGGGTTGGAGAATGAGGAATGAGAAGAAGGAGAGGGAGAGGGAGATGGCATTGTTACAATGATGGATCTCTTTTTAAGTTATCCATTTTGGTTGCTATGTAGATCTGTGTCTGGATGGTTAGTGACATCATGGGTTTCTAGCTTCTCTTTGACATGGAATCTGTTTATCTGTTTAATGTCCTGTTCTGTGAGTTGCTGCCCACGTAATTGCCTCTGATTAAGTAATTTAAATAACTAACTATTGGACATTGTTAAATTCTTCGGTGTTGGTTGGTTTGTTTGTTATGTTGATAGTCGGAGTTGGGTTAATGAAAAAGTTAGCTAAATGATGAGTTGAGGTTTGTGTATTAGTGGACCTTTTCATGAACAGGGCTTGCATTAGAAACTCAACTTGTCGAGTATTATAAGGAATGGCCTCAAATCTCAGTATCGTTCACTTATCACGAATGCAGGTTGTGAGGTTGAAGTGAGTCTCTAGGAATGTGGTATCCCAAGACACAATTTGTGGGTTTTCAAAAGCGTCGAATCACGTGTGAGTGTGTGGTCTTTGAAATGGCAAGTTTGTCATCAGTCAGGGTATGGTAGTGATCCACCAAGGTATCTGTAGGTTTTCCTGTGTGGCATGCTGGTATTTCCTAGCTGTAATTCTGCAAATGATGGGTGTGCACGGAATTGTAAATTGACAATTCCCTTATAACTCTAGAAAGAGATGTTTTTTGGTATATAACTACATTAAGGGGCCGATTCCGATTCGGGTCGGACAGCTCAAAAAGAGCCGTCCGGACGCTTACCTCCCGACCGACTCGTCCCGGGAGCCGGTCAGTCCTGCCGATCAAGTACGATGCGTGCATGTGCCGGAAACTCGACCGACACGAACTCGCCAAATAAATACTCAATTCTCCCTACGACCCGGTCCCGTAAACGCAGAATCGACTCGCACGGGGGCTATGTCAGAGCTGTTTCCGGCTGGACAAGTACGATGCGCACTTCCTATGCGCCGAGCGAGTCGACACGTACGGCACGTCACAGCATCCGGAGAAGCTGCATGAAAGGAACGATTCGCGCCACAACACGATCCCCGGACACGAGACGCACAAGCCTACAACTGGGACGAAACGAACCAACGACCAGTGCAGACGAGACAGTGTCGACATGAATCCCATCGCACAGGTCATACCGATCCTCTACATCCATGGACTGATCCGGAACAGACGCCAACGACGGAGACGGTAAGAGACACCCCCCCAAACAAACAGCCGACACGTACCAGTAAACCTGTGACAAACACCCAGGCCCCCCCTTGCCCATCACCCCCACCCATAGGGGGCCTCTTGCCTGTCACCACTCACGCCCCCACCCATAGTGGGCCTCTTGGCTGGGGCTACTCTCACCCCCACCCATAGGGGGCCTCTTGCCTGTCACCACTCACACCCCCACCCATAGTGGGCCTCTTGGCTGGGACTACTCACACCCCCACCCATAGGGGGCCTCTTGCCTGTCACCACTCACACCCCCACCCATAGGGGGCCTCTTGCCTGTCACCACTCACACCCCCACCCATAGTGGGCCTCTTGGCTGGGACTACTCACACCCCCACCCATAGGGGGCCTCTTGCCTGTCACCACTCACACCCCCACCCATAGGGGGCCTCTTGGCTGGGACTACTCTCACCCCCACCCATAGTGGGCCTCTTGGCTGGGACTACTCTCACCCCCACCCATAGTGGGCCTCTTGGCTGGGACTACTCACACCCCCACCCATAGGGGGCCTCTTGCCTGTCACACTCACACCCCCACCCATAGTGGGCCTCTTGGCTGGGACTACTCACACCCCCACCCATAGGGGGCCTCTTGCCTGTCACCACTCACACCCCCACCCATAGTGGGCCTCTTGGCTGGGACTACTCACACCCCCACCCATAGGGGCCTCTTGCCTGTCACCACTCACACCCCCACCCATAGGGGGCCTCTTGCCTGTCACCACTCACACCCCCACCCATAGGGGGCCTCTTGGCTGGGACTACTCTCACCCCCACCCATAGTGGGCCTCTTGGCTGGGACTACTCACACCCCCACCCATAGGGGGCCTCTTGCCTGTCACCACTCACACCCCCACCCATAGGGGGCCTCTTGCCTGTCACCACTCACACCCCCACCCATAGTGGGCCTCTTGGCTGGGACTACTCACACCCCCACCCATAGGGGGCCTCTTGCCTGTCACCACTCACACCCCCACCCATAGGGGGCCTCTTGCCTGTCACCACTCACACCCCCACCCATAGGTGGCCTCTTGGCTGGGACTACTCTCACCCCCACCCATAGTGGGCCTCTTGGCTGGGACTACTCTCACCCACACCCATAGTGGGCCTCTTGGCTGGGACTACTCTCACCCCCACCCATAGTGGGCCTCCTGGCTGGGACTACTCTCACCCCCACCCATAGGGGGCCTCTTGCCTGTCACCACTCACACCCCCACCCATAGTGGGCCTCTTGGCTGGGACTACTCACACCCCCACCCATAGGGGGCCTCTTGCCTGTCACCACTCACACCCCCACCCATAGGGGGCCTCTAGCCTGTCACCACTCACACCCCCACCCATAGTGGGCCTCTTGGCTGGGACTACTCACACCCCCACCCATAGGGGGCCTCTTGCCTGTCACCACTCACACCCCCACCCATAGGGGGCCTCTTGCCTGTCACCACCACCAATAGTGAACTGTGTGAGTACCACTACCAATGCCCACACACATAGGATGGGTGATGTGTCACACATACCCCATACCCCAACATAAGGACTACAAACCAAAGGATATCCACAACAACCTCATGACCACAACATGTAGTCTGTGTACAATACCCACCACAGTGAACATGACCATGTACACACAATGTAACTCACAACACGTGTCTGCAATACCATAGTGTGGCTAACACAAGCCAAGCCTCACATGAGCACTGCAGTAATGGCCTCAACACCCATCACTTGAGTGTACAAAGGTAACTGTGTGGTACTAAACAGCACCATATGTAGAGCACTGTGCCAATGGGGTCTCAACCCCCATCAGCACAGTGACATGAAGGTAAGTGTGGGGATCACACATGCAGCATATGTAGAGCACTGTGCTAATGGGGTCTCAACCCCCATTAGCACAGTGACATGAAGGTAAGTGTGGGGATCACACATGCAGCATATGTAGAGCACTGTGCTAATGGGGTCTCAACCCCCATCAGCACAGTGACATGAAGGTAAGTGTGGGGATCACACATGCAGCATATGTAGAGCACTGTGCTAATGGGGTCTCAACCCCCATCAGCACAGTGACATGAAGGTAAGTGTGGGGATCACACATGCAGCATATGTAGAGCACTGTGCTAATGGGGTCTCAACCCCCATCAGCACAGTGACATGAGGGGACTCCACTCCTGTGGAAGGAAAGCTGTGCCATATGTTGTCCATGCAGGCCACCAGCATGTCAGCAGTATACTTTGTCACACAGCTAACATATACCACACATTGGTGGCCCTGGTAACAGCAGCCTGGGCACGGGAGGGTCCCCTGAGTCAACTGCACAGAGTCAACACACATGTAGATGAAGTAGCACTGAGGACACAGATGAGTCCATCCACATAGATGCATACACTTGCATGTCCATTGGAGATGGCCACACAGTCAGTGAAATGGCCCAATTGAACCATGCCAAGGCCAACAGGTATGCATGTGTGTAAGACACTGATGAGACATTGCTAACAAAAGATAGATAACACATTTCCAAAGACCATAATCATGACCCCGTCAGATTGCTGCAAAGGATGACATGGATACACACCCCAACAGGACATACCCCCCATGGCCCACATGGTCTCCAGCACAGTGACACTACATTTCCCAGCCATGGAATACACCATCACTGGAGCAAGGGCATGTCAAGTATCAACAACATCATGTACATCTGAAGCAAAACCACTAGTGAACAAAAAGGAGCTTTTATTCAGCCGAGTTATTTGTGAAATTGAAAACAAGAAGAAAAACATGAAGGCCTATGGCCAGTCCATAAACAGACCCAACAGGGTCAAGTGTCCAAATGCCACATTTGGCTTGCCTGCACTGCCAACGGAAGGGGACATACCCCTGGGAGGGGCATACATAGAGGCCAGCCAGGCACCGCAGGTACAGGATCATGGGTCTACAGAAACAGGCAGGGAAGGGCTGGTGGGTGCAGGAGCGGCAGCTGCAGCGGAGGAGTCTGACAGGATGGGTGCCGGCACGACTGGGGGGCACAAGTCAGGAGCAGTGGGTGCCGGCACAACTGGGGGGCACAAGTCAGGATCAGTGGGTGCTGGCACAACTGCAGTGGGCAGGTCAGAGGGAGTGGACACGGAACCCACTGCAGTGCCCAAGTCAGACCGGGAGGGCAGAGACTCCACTGCAGTACCCATCCCCAGGGGAGCAGGAAGTGGATCCGGTGATATGGGCAGGACGGAGGGGGAGGGCACGCCCTCCACAGCAGTGCCACACACAGGCTGAGTGGGGTGTGGGGTGCTGGAAGAGCAAGAGGCAGGGGGGGGAGGCCTGACCATCTTGGGGATGCGGTAGCGGTGGGTGGGTGAACCTGGGGCAGGGTGTGGTGGTGGGACCTGTGGAGTGGGAGCCTGGGGGATGGCGGGTGGAGACTGTCTCTTGGAGTGTTGGGCCGGTGGTGGGGTCTTGCTCTTCCGGGTGCGGGGGGACCTGCGGCGTGGGGTCTCAGCCTGCCTGCGCCTGGGGGAGGGTGTCTGGGGGCGAGGGACACCCCCCTCTGTGTGGCCGGACCCCCTCTTCCCCTTGTGTGCTGGTGTGGATGGATCAGTGGGGAAGAGTCCGAGGTCGACCAGGAAGAGCCTCTTTGCAGCTGGGGATGCAGTCGAGGCAGTGGAAGGGGCCGTGGAAGGGGCTGTGGAGGGTGAGGCATCGGAGGACTGCGGAGTGCCTGTGGATGCATGTGTGTGTGTGTCTGACCCATCCCCGGTGAGTGTATGTCCAGTCCCCTGAGTATGCGTGCGTGCATGTTTAGACTTTGGCTTGGGTGTGTGTGTAGTGCCTGGGTCTGTTGTGTGCAATGATGGTGCAGGTGTGTGTGTGAGTTGGACAGGTAGGGTGCTGGGAGTAGGGGATGGGGCAGGGGCAGGAGGGGGAGGGACTGCTGGAGGAGGGACACTGCAGCCGTCAGTGAGGAGGCCATGCCCTGACTGGTCCTCTGTAGGGCAGACATGGATGATGACATGCCCTCCATGTACGACACCAGCTGGTTCAACAGACCCGTGTGCACATGGAAGACACGCAGCATGGATGACTGCCCCACATGGATCTGCCGCAGCAGGGCGACAGACTCCTCACTCAGGGCTGCAGGGGACACAGGGGTAGGGGGTGCGGTGCCTGACTGGAAGGAGACATGCCCATGAACACGGGCGCCGCCACGGACCTTAGATGTGGGAGCCATGGGGAGGGCAGTGATGGTGGGGGCGGGGACAACCTCAACAGGTGTTGGATGGTGGCTGCTGCCACCCGCCTCCACAAGGAAGTCCTCGTCACTGCTGCTGTGGTCCTCAGCTGCGGTGGTGTTTGCCGAGGAGCCCACAGACCCACTCCCCTCGCCCTCCGTGCCACTGGGTCCCTCCGACTCCTCAAATTTCGACCCAGTCTGGCTCTCTGGCTCCCCCTAGTCCGTGGAGCGGTCTCCCTCTGTGTCCGTGTCTGTATCTGCACAGGGAAAATAGAATGAAAACACATTAGTCATCTGCACTGACCACACACACCACAGAAAGTACAGCACATCAGTGGCCAAGTGCGGGCATCAATCAGTTGAACTTTGCTAGGAGTGCTCACACAGATTTGCATAGGCCAATCGTTAGTCTGAGAGTCGAGCATGGCATTCACATCCCTCCTGCCCTTGCACCCATCTGTCTTGCGCATGTAGGATCCCTACACCCCACTGCAGACACATGCACCACCTACCCATTACTTGACAAGACCGGAAAATACGTAGTGGTCTGTCAACATGCACACATCACATCTGCTGACAATGGACCTGTACATTTGCCTGGACGTAGGGATGGCCAGTGTTGCATCTGAGAGGCTGGGGCTGAGTACATGCACCAGACATCCTGATCCCCGCAAGTCCTGCATACCTTGGCACAATGGAGTGCATGTTGCACATGACACACTCCTGCTGGATCACCCCTAGGTAGTGTAGTCCCATGGCTCAGCCATGCCTGTGAGATCATACATCACAGTCTCCAGTCACAGGGGGCAGGGCAGCCCCACAACAACTGTCACCACTGTGTCACATTCCCAGGACATGGGGCCTGCAAACTCTGTAGCTGACAACTACACATGACCATCCACAGTAACAACATCGTCTGGATTCTGATGTGCCCACCCCAGACCCATTGGACGCATGAGAGACATGGGACAGGGCACTCTGAAGCTGAGCAACTCACACCCTGCTGTGAATGACACCCAGCTGCTGGAACTACCTAGTTGCAGGCACCATTGTGCACGGTCAAGTCATCACATCCATACATGTCACAGAGGTATTGTCTCACATGGGTACATCTCAGATTGCATGCTGACCCCAAACCCATGTACACACCAGTGGGCCTGACAACGGTGCCACAGCACAATGACACAGGGGCAGACACCTGAGGGAACTGGTCACCTGGCACAAAGTGCCAACCGAGACACGGGAGTGGGAGTACAGACTGTAGCATGCCCTGGACTAGCCATGACTGTCCTGCTCCACGTGGAACAGGTGATAGCCATGGACAGTAGGCAGGTGGCTGTGCATGTGTGACACACTTGAGGTACATGCTCCAGAGGCCCCAACAGTTTACCCAACCAGCAGCATGGGTGTGTGCCGAATGCCCCAGGCACATGTGGTGAGCCCGAGCTGTCAATTGGCCACATGACAGGAGTACATGCAGATAAATACCAGGACCCTGGCATGTACTGTACAATGGTCCCACCCTTGAAACACAACACTGAGTCCCCTGAAGCAATGCTGGCCCACATCCCATGCACCTTCACATGTAATGGCACAGTTTCCACGTGACACTATGCCCAGACAGAAAAAGCAACACCTGGCAAACAGATGAGAAGGGGGCAAGTCACCAGAGAGGGACATGGGTCCTGGATCAACTGAACAATCTACTGTTGAGGTGTTACCAGGCCAGAGGGGGCACATAGCATGTCAGACACAGCACACAGTGCAGTCATGTACTCACCCCCTCCTTGCTGCTGTCTGGACTTCAGCTGCCCATCCAGGTCCGGGAAGACCACCGCCAGGATCCGGAGCATGTGGGGGGTCAGGGTCCGGTGTCCGCCCCTCCTGCGTGGAGGCGACAGCTTCAGCTGGACCCGTGCGATCCTCCGGGTCTAGCCCCGAAGGTCCTTCCACCTCTTTTGGCAGTTGCGGATCCTGCGCCTGTAGACCCCCACGGATCTCACCGCCCGGTCGATGCTCATCCAGATCTCATGCTTCTTCTGGGCAGCAACCTGTGAGGATGACAAAGTGCAGAGGACATTACTACACTGGCAACATATTAGTGCAACACACAGGCAGTCACACATGTGGGCATCAGCAAGGCTAATGAGGTACACAGGTGGTGCAACTATGGTTGAGGGACCGGTGTCCAGCACTCACAACTTTGAGACATGGCCTGGGAAGGGAACCTAGTGACAATCCACCTTGCACTGCACTGCAACTGTGCAGTACATGTGGGTGCCCCATTTGTGGCAAGAGCAGTAGTCAGTGGGCAACCAAGCCACTGGTGTACACACTAATGCTGCTGCTGGTCAGACCAGTAGCACAATTAGCAAAGCAGTGGACAGCACACTCACCTGCTCCCCTGGTTTCCCATAGAGCTTGGTGTACTGCGGCAGGAGCCCGTCCAGCAGGGCCTGGTTCTCCTCCTCACTGAAGGCTGGGGCCCTCTCCACAGTACGTGCCATCATTGAAGCCAGAGGAAGCAGAGACAGCAGCAGTGATGAACTTGATGTGCTCCAGTAGCATGTGGTGCAGGCAAGTGGGTTCTCTGGGGGCCAGGCAGCCTTATATCTGTGCTGTGGAGGCATGTCTGCCCTGGGGTACAAAGGGATAGGTCCAAAAGCTTGCATCCTATGAATTTGGCCAATCCATGGGATAGCACGACTCGTACACGCCTTCAGCATCATTTAAAACATCACCTCCATGACACACTGGCAATTGCAACAATGTTGTACGACTCCAACTGAATTTCCTGCACACGCCTCGTTCAAATCCGCGTCCATCACCATGACAGCTCATGGCCAATGAGGGTGCAGGGCCCGGCAAATGACTGTACTACGCGGATTTTGAATGGCAACACACACCCGTCTCCATCAGATTCAATGGGCAAGACGTGCGCGCGGCTCGGTCCATACACGACCGACGCGTCACACGCGTCCGTCGCCATTGTATTGTATGGCCCAGACATGCGCGCGGCTCGGTCCATACACGACCGACGCGTCACACGCGTCCGTCGCCATTGTATTGTATGGCCCAGACGTGCGCACGGCTCGGTCCAAACAAGTTATTTTGGTTTTGGGGACATTGAACGTGTCGGTCAGCCTTGCTGTCAATTCCTGACATATGCCATCCTCTGTCACTAGCTAGGGACTATGGGGCACACCAATGGCACCACTGCCTGTGCCACAGTGTGTCCCCAGTCATGTATGGCTGCCTCTTATGTGTGTGTCTGGGGGCACAGGATGTGTTTGGTCGTGTGCCACTTGTTGACAAGCACTCCCAGGCTGGACCCGGATGTGGGTGGACACATACATGTGTGGTGTGCCCATTGCCACAGGGGGTGCAGCAATGCAGTACAGGACATTGGCAATGGACACAGTCCCAGCCAGGATGTGCGTGTGTGTCGTGTCACATGTACCCTGTCTCATCAGTGTTAGTGGCTTCAAAGCAGGGTGAACCAGTGTCGACATTGTGATGTCCATACACTATCTGTGTGCATGTGGTGTGATCTGTCAGTGATCCAATGTGAGCTGATCCACACATCACATTGGTTTGTACATGCACAGTGTTGTTGTGTGGGGGTGGCACAGACACCTACATATGTCCTCTTGTGGCGACAGGGCACATGGACTGTGGCTAACATGCTTGTTGTGTGTAATGTCAATGATACGTCACATCATGCCTGTGTAACTGTCAGTCAGGGAGCTGTGATGTGGAGAAAATATCTGTCCTCACTAGTCACTGTGGGCTTTGTGTGGTAGGTGGCAACAGGGCAGATGTACTGTGCTAGGGCCCATTGCTTTGTCATGGCACAACAGGGGCCCTGTCATGTGCACATCTTGGGCTTCAATGTGCGTTGATGCCATGTATGGGACATTAGTGTCTGCAACCTGTGGCAACCACCTCAGCTCATTGTGTTATGTGTTTGTTTATGATGGGCTGTGTTGCTGTGGCTTTGTGACATTGCTGGAGGGTGTGCCTTCATTCTTTGTTTCTGTCTGTACTGCAGGGCCCCAAATGTACCTAGGCCATTCCCGGACCTGGCAACGATGGTGGAACGTGAGTCCATTAGAAAGTACCGTTTCACCAGGGCAGTGATTGAGGAGTTGGCAGGGCAGTTGGGCCCACACCTGCAACCTGGCCGGCCATACCCGACGGCACTGACCCCCAAGGTGAAGGTGATGGCAGCCCTTCATTTCTTTGCGACGGGTACCTTCCAGTACACTGTGTCTTCTGGTGGAGGGATGTCACAGACAATGTTCATTCGGGTGCTTCGGGATGTGTTGGAGGCCATGTTACATTTCCTGGACCTGTACATCTATTTCCCCACACCCCAACGACTTGCAGACATAAAGGGTGACTTCTATGCCCTGGGGAGGATGCCAAATGTCATTGGCTCCATTGACGGGACACATGTGGCTTTGGTGCCACCACAGGCACATGAGCTGCCATACAGGAACCGCAAGCATTTCCACTCCATCAATGCTCTGGTGGTTTGTTTGGCGGACATGACAATCTCCCATGTGTGTGCCCGTTTCCCTGGGTCTGCGCATGACGCCTATGTGATGAGGAGTAGTCGTGTCCCTAGACTGATGTCACGGATGCAGAATCTACGTGCCTGGCTTGTTGGTGTGTACTGACTTTTCCTCACTGTGTGTGCCTGCCAATTGTTTGCTACCTGTTTTTCTCCAACTCCTCTAATGTGCATGTATCTGTATGTAGGTGACTCTGGATATCCCAACATGCCATGGTTGCTGACACCCCTGAGGAACCCTGTGACACCAGCCGAGATGCGCTACAACCAGGCACATGGTCGTACCAGGAGGGTGATAGAGCGGACATTTGGACTCCTGAAGAGCCGCTTCAGGTGTTTAGACAAGACAGGAGGTGCCCTCCCGTATGCCCCTGCTAAGGTGTGCCGGATCATCATCGTAGCATGCATGCTGCACAATCTGGCAGTGCGAAGGGAGGTGGCCCTCATCCAGGATGACAATGACCAACACCCGCCACCTGTGGAGGATCCTGGCCTGGGCCAGGATGCCAGTAGCGATGATGAGGCTGCGGATGATGTCCGCACACAGCTCATCAACAACTTCTTCTCCTGAATGTGAGTATACAGTGATGTGTTGTAAATGTGTTGTGTGTGCATGTTTTGTGTGTGTGGTGCACCTTGCGTGTGGCTGTGTGCTACTTGTGTGGATGCCTGCAGTGATGTGTCCATCCAGTTTACCTGTACTCACCACCAGTTGTGTGATGATTAGTATTTTAGGGTGGTGTAGTCTGTGATTTGTGTTTGCCATGTGTGTTGCAGTTGTATGGCGTCATGCAGTGTTAACAATTGTGTTTCTGTCTGTCCTTCACAGGGTACTGTGACTGTTGTTTGGTGTACAGAGACCCCTGATGCCCATGCTCCACTGCCAGGATGGAGTCGTTAGTGTCCCGACGAGTGATGTGCCAGGCACCCCAGGACCTCCGTAGTTATCCACTTGGTGACCGTGTGCCCACTGTCAGGTGTTGCTAGCTTGCATGTGTGTAATAAGGGACATGTGGCAATTGCCTGACAATAAACTGTGCTGCACCTTCTGTTGTGTGTTGCTTGTGCCTACACATCAGACTGACATTGACGTACTGCACTTGTGGGCCTGTCACCACTGACTCAGGTTGGGTGTGTAGTTTGTGCATACCACAGGCTTGCTTGTCAACATTGATGTTGGCAATGAATTGGTTGGACGTGGTGAGCATGTGTAAAGTAGACCTGGTGGTGTGTCTCCCACATATGTGGCACATTGGCCTGACTGACATGATAGTGTACTCATCACAGTACAGGTTTGCATGCACAGTGTTCTTCAGCACATCCAGATGTACATGCCACTGGCAACCTCTCAATAACCACAGAGTCACGTCTTGTGTTTAGGTGAATTTATTGGCACATAAGTGGGGATGGTGCTCAGGATTGGGAGTTTTGTCAGTTGGCTTTAGAATCCAAAGTTCACAGATAACAAGTTAGGAGTGTTGGTAGATGAAATCTCTAGAGTACAGTCCACAGTCGTTAAGCACATTGTTCCAACTCAGACCCTCCATGTCATGTGGGGAGTACGATGTCGTACAACAAGGTGAACGGTTTGCACACAAAGGTCACTGTCCAGAACAGGTGTTGGTTTCCTGGGGGATGTGCATGGGCATCTTCGTCTCACTTGTTCCTCACCGGACGACCCCTCTTCTTCTTCTCAGGGGAGCCTCACCTGCAGGCTGCTGCTGTGCACGGGGGCCTCCACCAGACCCCCTCACTCTCTGTGGCGGTGGCAGATGTTGTTGCCCGAGATGTAGTCGTCGCACAGGGAGGTGGGCTCAAGTTGGTGCTGATCTGGCGGAGGCAGGTCAACATTTCCCGGTGCACCACTGCTATATCTTCCATGGTATCCCACTTGGACTCCATATTTGACAGGTGTGTTTCAACACGGGACATGTGGGAGTCCAAGCGGGCATGGTGGGCAGCCTGCTGTTCTTTGATGTCCGTGAGGATCCCCACTACCTGGCTGAACCCTCCGGTGCTCTCCTGGTACGCATCCATGATGCGTTCCAGGTGGGTGTCATCCTGCAGCCCCGCACCCTCAGTGGAGCCTCTGCTCGGCCTCCCACCCCTCCCACCACCCCTCGCCACACGGCCAGCACCTGTGGTGTCCCGCACAGGTGTCACAGGGGGATCTTGGATGTTGTTGCTGTTGTCAGGTGCCCTGGTGCCCTGTGACCCTGTGCCGTCTGATGGTTCGGTAGGTCTGTCCGTGTTGGCAGGGATGGCTTGCGGTGTATCAGCAGTTGCAGGGGTGGTTGCAAGGGGGCAGGTGAATGTTGCCAAGGGGCTGCATGAGGGCCGAGACCGGAGGGGCCAGCTTGGGTGTCGTCCGACGAGCAGTGAGACTGTGCGCCACCGGAGCCAGGTGGGTCCACCGGAGCCTGGGACTGGGACTCTTCCTCATCTGTGGTTGAGTCCACATCTGCCCCTGTGTTTGGAAGGAAGACACAATGTTAGTGATGTATTCATGGACATCAATGGTTCATACACATGACATTGGCCACTGTGGTTGGTGTTGCATGCCTGTCCATTGCATCATCCTACTTTGTCACTGACGGAGATTTCCATTAGTGTGGTGCATTCACCTGACACCCTGAGGCACTTTGGTTGTCATGTCTAGCTGTCTGCCTGCCTGGCATCTTAATTGCACGCTGGACTGTACTGTGCCATTCCTACACTGGTGCTGACACATGCCTGACACAGGTGTTTCATCCCTGTCAACATTTGTGCTTTGACGCTGGCATCCTTGCAAAGGCACCTAGTTTGGGATCTCTGTTTGGGGCATGTGTAATGGCAGTTTGTGTCAGTCAATGTGCATCACATTAGTGTGTCTGCTCAACCTGGTCACAGTCCAGCATGCCCGGGTTGTCCTGATGTTCTCTTCTGTGTTGTCTGTGTCCCCAGTCCACATCCCATTTCACACAGGTGATGGTGTCACTGTTGCTAATGGAGTTGTGTCTGAGTTTTGTGGTTGCACACATGCTTTGTGATGTCAATGTCCTCCATGGTGGTATGGACTGTTCGCTGCGGCTGTCTTTCTTTACTAGAGTCGTGACCAGAGGTGTGTGTTCGGTTGCTTCAGCTGTGAGTTGCATGCCTGCTCCAGTGCAGCCCATGTTAGTCCTTGTGTCCACAGTGTCCATGTCAGTGAGTGCTGTGTGGTGTGGATGATGCCTACAATACTGGACAATGTCTGCGTATCATGTGGCTGACAATGGGGGTTTGAGTGTATGTCAGCATGCTACAGTGTGAGGGATGTTGGTGGGTCCATTGTAGTCAGTCAGGTGTCCCCTGTCACTGCTGTGTCTGTGAGTTGCTGTGTGTTTGGATCTCTGTGGTATGTCTGCATTTCTGCACTTGTCAACTACAATCCGCGCCTACCCGTCCAGGCCAGAGGGGGTCCCTGGGACACTGCATCCCCGGAAGTTGAGTGCAAAGGTACATTTGCAATAGCTGGCAGTGTGACTGTGATTGGGTTGGTCGATGCGTGTGTGTGACTAGCAGCCTACTCATACATTGTATCCATGTGTCAGCCATCTTGCCCTGCTCTTTGGTTTGGCAGTGTGTGTTCCCAGGGCTGCTGTTAGTTTTTGCTGGGAAGATGTGATTTGCAGCTGCCTCAATGGTTTTCAGTGTCATTGCAGTACCTCCTCCTCCCCCAGGGGCCAGGCAATTCACACAGAGACATGCTTCAATGTCGGTGAGTGTGGGTTGATGTTGAGGTTGTGAGTCAGTGGTGTAGTGGTGGTTGTACACAAGTAGCAACAGTCCCTGTACGTCACACAGCAGTAGCCAGTATGGTGGGTCTTGGGTGTTGTTTGCATGAAGTGTGGGTAAATGCCTTCTCCCAGGTGAGTTGTGTGGAGTTTGTGTTGAGGGGTGTGTGACAGCACATGGTGGTGGGCATGGTCAGAGCTGGCAGTGTTTCTCCCTCCATGGCCAGATGGGCCACTATTGTGTATGCTTCCCTTGCAGGGAGTGGCAGTTGACTTTCAGGATGTCAGGCATCAGGGTCCTGCATTTGGTATGTGCACATAGCCCATCAGGGCCTTGTGCTCCCCACAGCAGGACCCAGTGTCAGCCATCTTGAGGGTACATTTCCACTGCCTGTGAGGTGCGCATGGTTAGAAGTGGTGTTGTTGGTCCATTTGTGAGGGGGACTATTGGCTGTGACTACAACTCCCATCATGCTTTTGGCTACACTGACTTCCCCAACATCCCCGTGCTTCCTTCCTGTGGGTCAGGTTCCCTGTGAGGTGGTGTGACAGTGGTGGCAGACTGTGTGGCAGTGTCTGTTGGGGTTTTGTGGCACTGAGTTGCTCTGATTTTTGCTGGGTTTGTACACGTGATGACATAGTTCAGTGTTGGTATGAGATAGCAGGTGTTGTGTTGCTGTGCCAGGCATATGGCTGTAGGGATGACTTTGTTTGTGTTACTGTGGCTTTGTTGACGGAAGTTGTTTTGCCTGTCCCCTTGACGGTGACATGTGTACATGGCCCCACAATGTTGAGTCTCTTATTTGTGTACTCACCAGGCTCTGGATGTCAGTCAGACCATGTATGCTCTCCGGTGGTAAGATGGCCTGTACCTTCTCCTCCCAGGACCGGAAGTAAACGGGTTTGGCAGGAGGGCCGCTGCCGGTGTGCTTGCTGAGCTGATGGTCCTTCTCCAGCAGCTTCTTGACCCTCCTGCGCACGTCATACCACCTGTTCTGGCAGTCGTCCTTTGTGCGCAAACAAGGTGCTTGTGCGTTCACCTTGTTGACGATTCTCTCCCACATCTTGGCCTTCTGGGACATGGGGGTCTTCTGTACCAATGTGCCAAACAAATGTGGCTCTACTCTGATGATTTCATCTACCAACACTGTCAACTCACTATCTGTGAACTTTGGATTCTTCTTGGGGGCATGGTGGTGGGGGTGGTGGTGTTGAGGGTGGTGGGTTGGTGGTGGTGGTGAGGGGGTGGATGGGGGAGTTGTGGTTGTGGTGTTGGGGGTGGTGGTGGTGGTAGTGGTGAGGGGGGTGGATGGGGGAGTTGTGGTTGTGGTGTTGGGGGGTGGGGGGGTTGGTGGTGGTAGTGGTGAGGGGTGGTGGATGGGGGTTGGGGTACTGGTGTTGGGGGTGTGTGGTAGTGGTGAGGGGTGAGTGGATGGGGGTTTGGGGTAGTGGCGGGTGGTGTTGGTGGTGAGGGTGGGGTGGATGGGGGGTTTGGGGTCGTGGTGGGGTGGTGGTGGTGGTGATTGGTGTGTGTGTGTGTGAGGGTGCAAGTGAGGTTTGTGGGTGTGGGTGTGTGAATGTTGTTGGTGAGATGGCAATGGTGTGTGTCAGCAGAGTTGCGTGTGTGGAGGTTCTCAGGAAATGGCAATGGCTCATGGGAGTGATTGGTGGCCTTTAAATATGTTGAGTTGTGGGTGTGTCTCTCTTCATTGATTATGATTTTTTTATTTATTTCCGTTGTCAGTGCTTGTTTGGTCCTTTTTTTGTGTTTGGTCAGCTGTTGTTTGTGTGTGTGTACGAGATGTTCTTCTGACCGTGCCGGACGCTGCTGGTGAGTCGTACAGGCTTCTCCGAGCCTTTCACGCTGTTGTTATGCTGTGTTGTGTATGTCGTGTGCGACTCGGTCAATGGGCGTTCGACTCGGTCGTGGGCGTTCGTTTCGCTCGCGGGAGTTCGAGTCGGTCGCGGGCGGAGTCCGTTGGTTTGAGTGTTTGTATCGTGTGCGTGTCGGTCGTGCGGCTTGTGCTCCATGCGAGTCGTTCGTGTTTCCGCGTCTGGCATCGTACTTTGCAACTCGTACGTCACGGGTACGTGTCGCTCGGCTCCGCTCCGGGTACGTGTCGGACGGTACTGCTCGAGGGCTTTTTCCGGCCAGAAGCCATTTTTCCGTACGGCTCGGTCGTCCGGTCCATGTTTGGCTGAGTCGGTTGGTATTCACAGGCTTTCCATCGTACTGCGCGGGTCGTACGGCGGCGAGACGTGTCGGTCGGTACTTTCTCCCGGGACGTGTCGGTCGGTTCACTTTACAAACGGAATCGGAATCGACCCCTAAGTGGGGCAATGACAGTCCTTCTAGCTGCCCGAGAGCATCAGTAACAGCCTCTGACTGTTCAACTATGGTACATTGTATGGCTGTCAGTAAAAATACACTGTGATTGCCTAGAGGAAAGGCATCCATTCCCTCATGACAAATTACATGTGATGGTGCTGAACATTCTACGAGTACTTTATCCAAATTTATTTACCGTTCTCTGCTGTATAGAGAAAACATTGCATGAACTGGGCGGGGTTGCCAGAAAAACAAGATGGCCACTGGATTTGTGCATTTCCATTGTTTGCAAACTATGCCAGACTTGTCATCATTTGTTAGAGCAACTTATAATGGGACATCCGGTTTAAGACCATATACAGGCAATTGAATGGGATCGTTGGCTCTTTAACTCGCTCACAGACCGCATTGTAGCCTGTAATCCATAATAGAGGCAGAGTGAAGTTCCCTCGTGTGGGAAATACTTTGCACACCTGAAATTGGCACATTTTTGTCAGGGTTGGTCATTTGCGTTCTAGATGACTGGGTTGCAAATTCTTGTGTCTTACTTCGCTCCCTATCTCGCTGTCTTTGTTTATCTTTAGAAATTGTGGTTCTACAGGCATCATGCTCCTTAAGAGCAAAGAATAAACAGAGTTGTCCACCCCTGATGCACTCCTGGCAAACCACCCCCTAAGCCACTCTGATTTCAATACACACTATCTTCCCATGAGTACTGCAATGGCCAAAGCTTTGACCACGTGTTTGCCAAAGTGTGGCACGATCAGGCCTTTACCCAGAGGTGTCTTGTGCAATTGTACATGGATAGACGAGGCCTTTATTTAAATTCAGTGCCCTGGCTTGTTATACGTGCACCTTCCATGGTGGCTAAGGATCTGGCACTCGCAGTTGTGAAGGGCATGAGTTGTTGGGATGCTCCCTGTTGAGTCGCTCCAGCAGTTTGCCTTGATGAGTCTGCGAGTCACTTTGAATACTGCGTCAGAATCTAATCAGAGGTGCATCCTATTTGAATAAGTTTAGCACCACCGTCGGTACCCGGTGTCAGCTGCTCGGACAGATTTGAAATGAGAACTCGCTCAATTTTAGTGATCCGGTGGATAATGTTGACTGTCCATTTTAGGAAACAAAGGAAAGGTGCTTTGCCAAACCATCATCGAAACGGAAAGTCTGAGCAGCATGTCAGTGTTCATTGACACATCTCCTGCGGTTGGTTCTCTCAGCGCATGTCAGCCATGCTGAAAGGGGAGGAACCAGTGAGTGTCAAACAAAAGGGGAAACAATAAACATCCCTTACAGCAGCAAGGTAAAAGGAGCAGGTTTCGCTGTAACACAACCGACTCTACAGGTATTTGACCTCCCCTTTTAGGTCTCACTTGTGACAATGCATACGCTCTCACTTCCCAGAGGTATTGATATAACAAGGGGCTTGCAGCCTTCCCATTGCTTACCATTCGTTGGCTTCCTTGTCAGTCTTCTGTGCTGTCTTCTAATTGGCCAGAGCATGCAGGATTCACTTCTTCTGATTGCTTGAACTTGATTGCTGTCCTTCTACTGATCGTGTTGTGATTGAAGTACTATTTCTATTTACTTCATATTGATTCTTCCCTTTCCACCCCATATCTCTATTGCTTCTGTCCCCTCCTACTACCCTTGGCCATGTTGCTTCTATCTCTCCCCCACCCGGTCCCCAATGACTGTGTTGCTCGTTCCCTCCCACTTTCTCCATTTTGCTTCTTCCCTCCCATCCCCACCCTTAAACTGTCCACAATGCTTATTCCCTCCCACTCTCCTGTTGACCGAGTTGCTTAATCCCTCCAACCCCCACACTTCACTCTCCCATTGCATGTGTAAGTTATTCCCTCCTACCCCTTTAGTCCTGTTGTCTGTGTTGTTCCCCACCAACCGTAAGAAAAAAAAATGCTATGCACATGGCTAGCGCGGGGCGCATCTTTAGCGCTTTTTAAAAAAACATTTAGCCATGCTACAGAATAGCCACACTGTTGTACAACATGACTAAAAGACATTGGCAATGGCAATAGGCCTCTGATAGGTTTGCCAATGCTTCTTTAAAAATTATGACTATTGAATCATTTTAAGCTATACTATAAAAACATGATCTTTTATATAATTATAACTTTTTGCCTGGGAAGTGGTGGGCTGGCAGCTGAAACAGTCCGGCAAAATGTGTTTCTTCCAGCCACCTAGTGTACCAAGTGCTGAGTCCGGCATCTTCAGGAGAATTGGGACAGGTGAAATTATATACATGTCTACAAGGAAGTAACTTGTGTTTCCATGAGTTGTTTTAGAGGGTTGAAATGTGATAGTGTAGTATCCTGCATATGTAGTGTAATGTATTTTACACCTCCTGCTCAGCCATTGCCTGTGTTCTGATCACAATAGAATGTTGGAGTCTGATGAGCCTCGGAATGTTGGGACTCAGAGAGGTGAAGTGACAGTTAGGCGTGGGCTGAGCAGCACACAGGCTGCTCCTGGTGGGGCTCTCCTTTATAACTTATCTACTTGTTATACTACTTGTTACCTGCTTGAATAAATCACCTTAAGATTACCTACCTGCAATGGACCTTCGTTACTACAGATAGCCAATGATCACGCCATCCATCGACCGCTAACCGTATTTTCCTTTCCCTTATCCTCCACCTATTGGGGCTTATACCTGTGTGTGATATGGCCATTACAGACATGTTTATAGATTTCTCAGATTCAGAGTGCAGATACATTCATAAGGGCTTGGAACAGTACAGTAGGGTACTGCCAGTGCAGTTGTCCAATGGCTCCTGCATCGCCTGCACTTAATCTCCACAGACAGCTTTTAAAAGCCTGGTTACTTCAGACACAGTATCGAGGAAGCTGTGACACAGTCACCAGACAGGCTTCGGTCCCTCACAAAGGGTTTGATCCTCTCACATGCACAGCTTCAAAAACTCACTTGCAAGACCTCCATAGCTTTCATAGTGTATCACACACACACATGCTGGCCACTCAGAGGAAGACAAGGCCTTGTATCACCACAGGTCAGTGTAGTTCGAATGAAGAAGAGTAAAGGTTCCGCAATTGATTAGTCTGCAGCAATTTTCATCAAAGGCACAAGAAGCAGACTGGTATTGGTGGCAGCTGACCACAGCTGCCATCTGAGCCATCGGTGGAGTGGTTATACTGGAGGAGACTGTGAATCTGGCATGGCACTTGGTGAGGTTTTATCTCTCTGGCATCAAATTTGAGAGTGTTTATTGTATGCACTCCAGGAACATAGCTGCATAGACAAACCAAGCAAAATGGTCCTATTGCCAGTTCAGTTATCGGCGGACTAGTGATATGCTGGCTGAAAGCCGGTATGCGGTGTGCAACTGGTGAATTGGTGAATTTTAGGCCAGTGATATGATTTTTGGAGTATCTCATGTGATGCTGGGAAGCTGAGTGCCAGGGGAACAGACCAGGGGATGTTGGTTTGTCAGATGAGGTCCACTATGTGGATAAAAACAGCATCTCCATTACCTCTTGACATACCTTGCCGACTCACGCGGGGGTGAGAGAGGGAGATTGAAGGAGATTGCTGGAAGCTGTAAGGTTTCCTTGATTAACTGTCTATGCCATTCACACTGGTCTATTTGAGTTTATTTACAATAACCATTCTAAGCAACACCTCATATATAGTTGCTGAGTGGTGGAGAAAGGGGGTGTGGCCTTCAAGTCCTCTCAGCAATCCCGCTCTCTGGGACTTACTGGAGGTAACAAGAGGGCTTGTTGGCCCCCAAAGACCCTCAGTATTCAAAGGGATTCTATTCCCCAACCACCACTGCACCAGGAGGCGTGTTTCCAGAGTGATGGCGAAGGGGGCATGGCCTCCGGCGACGTGCCGGAGTTTAAAAAAACAAAAATATTAAATAATGTTTTTTAAGGAAGGGGGGCTGCGTAGCCCCCTTTCCTCTGCCGATTTCGGCCCCGGGGACCCCATCCCCTGGGGCCAGGTTTTTTTTGTTGAAATGAGGAGGGGGGGGCCATGTGGCCTCCCTCCCCAGGCCGATTATGGCCCTGGGTACCCCATCCCCCGATGCCTGGCCTTTTTTTTTTTTTTTAAATAAAGGAAGGAGGGCCACGTTTCCCTCTTTCCCTGGGCCAGCTTTGGCCCTGGGGACACCATCCCCCGGGGCCTGCCCTTTATTTATATTTAAAAAAAAAAATAGGAGGGGGCGCGTGGCCCTCCCTCCCCAGGCCTATTTTAGCCCCGGCGACCCCATCCCCCAGGGCCAGGCCTCCATCTTTTGTTTTAAAATGGGGAAGGGGCCTGCGTGACCCCCCCCCCTCCCAGGTCAATATTGCCCCGGGGACCCCATCCCCTGGGGCATGGCCACCTTGTTGGGGACCGGGCGGGGGAGCCTGAAGGGCTCTGCGGTAACTGCCGGCTCCTCGCCTCCTGTGGGAGCCGGCATTGCTTTTGGACAGAGGGAGCTGCTGACATGCAGCTCCCTCTCTTTAAAAGCAATTCTGCTCCGCTTCGTGGAAGCTAGAGCATTTTGAATGCTCTAACTACCACGAAGTGAAGCAGTGTTTGCTATGGCTTGGCGGGAGTGGTGTTCCTGCCAAGCCATAGCAAACTGCATTATCCCGAGGTTGGGCACCCTGGGACATTGCTGGAGCCGGCCCTGGAGGGTGGCGGTCCCCAGGGTCATCTACGGCCCCACGAGGGGGCCGCACAGCCCCCCTCCAACATTAAATAAGCCCCGGGGAGGTGGTGGTCCCCGGGGCTGTGGGCGCCGTGAGGCCCCTGTATGTAATTAAGTATAGAGTTGCCCCAGCGCCCCACCACCCATTATTTTTAATATAGCCCCGGGGAGGTGGCGGTCCCCGGGGCTGCAGGCGGGCCACATGGACCCACGCATTTATGTGAGTTCACCCCTGGTGGGTGGCAGGCACCGGGGTTGCAGGGGGGGCACATGGCAGCACCCGCATTTCCTTTGTCTTCAGCCCGGAGAGGTGGTAGCCCACCAAGGGACCTAAATTAAACAAAGAGCGGGAGCCTGTGCTTTGTTTTTCTTTTTCATTTTTGGCCAGAGTCGCGAATCCAACGCGGGCTCGCCAACGGAGGGAAACAAATCAATGCTCTCACAAGAGAGCAAAGTACGGAAGTCAACGCTTCCACGGGACAAGTCAATTTCCCCTCCACAAGAGCCGGCACACTGCGGGCTCGCCAAAGGAGGGAAACGGATCAAAATTTCCGACACCAGGGAATTATCTTGGAGCTGCCGTTCTGACTGGAACACAACTTTAAATCAAACAGAATTGGTGCAATGAGCACCCTTACCCGACCATGCCTTTCTGCAGCGGGCTCCAGAATGCCGGTAATCCAATAATCGGCAGAGCTGTGAGAAGCAGAAACGGCTTTATCGTGCGACCCGACGGCACACGCACGCCAGCGTGTGATGTCAGTTACACACCTTGCTGGGAATTGTAGTTCATAGCAAGGCGGCCGTCTCCCGACCTTTAGATAACGGGAGTTGCAGCCAGTCAGTCTTCACGTCAGCTGGTGCTCTTTGACACACACATACATAAACTCACAAAAAATGGTGGGCAGGCACATGCAGAAAAAAGTAGCTGAGAACAACGGAAGATGCCTGGCTACTTAAGCCTGGACTTTAGCAAACCACCTGAACCTAGCCATCAACAGGCACATGTAGACAAAGAATAACTACATTTTGCATTTAATACAAGGCCATCCACAAGCCCCTAAAATGATTAAAAACATTTAGCACAGTAGCAGTGAGAATGTGAAAAATACATTTAAAAATACACCCAAGGCCTACTGTAGGGAAGACTAGGCCCCAAACAGTAAAACAACAACACAATAAAAAGATTAACAAACGTATAAAAAATTCACAAAAACACAAGTAAATGGAGAAAATGTGTTTATAACTCCAGGCCTCCACCATCCCAAAACTGTGCAAAAATGATCCCTTAAGATACTTAATCCCACAAGGGCCCCAACATAACCCCAGGCCATCCAACAACAAACAAACAAAAAAGAAATAATGAACACAAACAACTTGTTATGTTATGTTATGTGTATTTTATAGTGTCATGTCACACGTCAGGGTATCCTGGCACTTCTTAGGTCAGGGGACCCAGGCCATTGGTTCTTAACCCGTTGCGTGCTCATGACGGCTCCACGCCGTCATGAGTCATGGGCGGCGTGTGCTCATGACGGCGTGGAGCCGTCATTCCGCTGCCGCTCCGCCCACGCAGCACTAATTCCCCGCCTGTGCGGGCGAATTAATGAGTGGGCGGGGTCATGACGGCTCCACGCCGTCATGAGCACACGCCGCCCGTGACTCATGACGGCGTGGAGCCGTCATAAGTACCGGAGCGCCGCGCCCACCCCCTAGCCCCTCCCGCGCCGCAGCGGAATTCGCGGCGCAGGGAAGGGGTTAATCAAAGAGCTAGATCTTTATCCTCTTGCAGAAATCAAGAAGTGAAGAGAAGGTCCTGATGTGGTGTGTGAGATCATTCCATGCTTTAGGAGCGATGTAGTAGAAGGTGTGACCTTCTGTTTTACTTTTGCATATGCATGGTATGTGTGCTAGTGAGAGTCTGACTGAGCGCAGGTGCATGGAGGGTTGGTGGAACTGTATACAGTTGTTTAAGTAAGCTGGTACTGTGTTGTGTAGCACCATATAAGTATGGGTGAGTAGCTTGAACTGTACGTGCCGACGTATAGGGAGCCAGTGTGGTTCTCCTTAGGTGTTACGTGATGTAGGTTTGGCGTGGGAGGTTGAGGATCAGTCTGGCTGATGGGTTCTGAATTGTCTCAAGTCTTTTTGTGAATTGGTTGGTGGTACCTGTGTAGAGGGTGTTCTTATATTCCATTCTGCTGGTGATGAGGGCTTTGGCGATGTTTTTCTTGGTGTTGCTGGGTAGTCACTTAAATTTTTTCAGCATTCTCTGGTTGAGAAAGCAGTCTGTGTTGAGACCATTGACCTAGAGGACATTTCCAGTTTGCTGTCAATATTGATCCAGAGATCTCTTGCTTGTGTGCTGGGTTTAGTCCTTGGTCCGTAGGCAACCAGGTGAGGTGTTCTTTCCGAAGATCACCACTTCGGTCTTGTCCATGTTGAGTTTGAGGCAGATGTACTTCATCCAGGTGGCCACTTCTGACATGCATGATATGAAGTTGTTCTTGGTTTTGGGTGTTTTGTCCAAGAGGGAGTATGTTGATGTTGTGGCGTGGATGATGTCTGCCAGCAGTGTCATGTAGATGTTGAAGATGGTTGGGATTAGTGAGGAGCCCTGTGGGGCTCCACAATTGTGATTACTGTGGTTTTCTCTGTAGTGATAGAGTTCCATGTTGTATGGGTGTTTTGTCTGAGACCAGAAGACTTTTTGCAAGATTGAAAGAAGCCGACTGTGGTTCAAAGTTGGTGTAGATGGCTGTGATTATGTTGTAGAACAAGTCTGATAGGTCATTGCACGGTTCCTGGGTTGGTGTGATACTGCTGGTGTGGTGAAGTCCTTGATGATGGAGAAAATATCTTTGCTGTTGTTAGAGTTGTTGTCGATGCACTCATGTGGGCTTTCCTTTGGGTTTCCTGGATTTGCCCATGATAGCGTCTCTGGGTGGATTTGAATATTGCCTTTTCCATTTCTTCTTTGCTTGCTTTCCATCTCCACTCTAGTTGCTTGCAGTGCCATTTGGTTATCCTGAGTTCTTGTGCGTACCAGCTGGCCTACATTGGGGTTCTCACTGCTTACCTTCTTTTCCTAGGGACCTGGGTGTCGCACAGGCAGTGATCCAGTTGTTGCAGCTGTTGATGTTGCTTGTTGATATTGCCTGTGTGTGTTGGTTGGTTTTTGTGGAGGGCGCAAGCCCGGTCCACCTTGTTTGTTCCAGTGGCGGATGGTCAGGGACAGTACTGAGGGTTCTTCTGTGATGGGGAATATTGATTAAGAAGCTATCGATGGTGTGGTCCATGCAGGTGACGGAGTGGGTGTGTTAACCGTGATATCATTCAATGAGGTGAAGATGGGGGTCTAGGATGTGTCCGGTGGTGGGGGTGGAAGGTGACAGGTTTTGGGTGAGTCAGAGGTATCTGATTGTTTCAATGACTGCGGCTCAGTTGTTCCGGTCTTCTAGGTGGAATTTGAGATCTCATAGGAGAATGTAGGCACTGGACTGGATGGCTCAAGTGGCTACAAAGTACAGAATGTTGCTGTTGAAGTTCGTTCTGAGTCCGGGTGGTCGGTAGATCAGAGTTTGTCATAGGGTGAAGTTGACTGTGACTTGTAGTTTGAAGTGGAGGTCTCCCTTGTAGCCAGTGGGGATGGCTGAGGCGAAGACTAATGTTGATGCTGCAGTCAGCCATGTTTTGGTGAGGAAAAGGAAGTCAAGGGAGAGTTGTCCGGTAGGTCCCAGATCTCCGTGGCATGTTTGCTGAGGGGTCAGAGGTTGAGGAGCATGCATCGAGAGTTGAGGAGTGGGTGCCTGTTTGTGTGCTAGTGGGGTGTTGGGAGTAGTCGGTGTGGTTGCAGTGGGTGTGAGAGTCGTAGGTGTGGTGGTACAGGTGAAGCATCAGGAGGTGTAGGTGAAGGCTTCTTCTTTCATGTTGTGAGGTGCAGTGTGGCTAAAGCGGTGGCCGGTGTGGAGGGCGTGGAGGAGCACAGAGGGGTGCAGTGGGTGGGGGGAACAAGGATACTGCGCAGGGCACGGTCTAGGAGTGGACGGGTGAAGACGGGCCTACCTTTGGTGCACCAGCAGGGCCTCCACAATTAAGTAGGTCCTGGGGGGCGAGCACAGGGGTGGTTGATGCAGCTTGGAGGGGCACAGGAGGTGGGAGGAGGAGAGAGAGAGTATCCGGCACGAGGAGCAAGCAAAGGGTGGGAAGGGTTTGGCAGGAAAGGTGGGAGCCGGGGTGCAGTGCGAGGCAAAAGACAAGGGCACAACAGGTAAAGAAAATCAGTGAAAATGCACAAAAATGAGAGCAAGGCTAAAAACAAGGGCACACTAATAGGCAAAAGGATGAAAAAAGATGGGTGAAAAAGCAGTGCAAATACATTTGGCAGGAGATGAGAGAAAGACAAAAAGGGTGAAAAGCGGTAAAAAAACACTTGGCAAGAGATGTGGGAAAGACAAAGTAGGCACAGAAAAAGCAGTGAAAAACAAAGATTGGTCAAAAGCGGTAAAAAGACACTTGGAAAGAAATGTAAGAGTGACAAAACAGGCACAGAAAAAGCGATGAAAAAGCAAAGATGGATGAAATGCAGTGAAAAAATATTCTGCAAGAGAGAGATGAGAGAATGACCAGGAATGGGTGAACGCAGTAGAGAGAGAGAAAGAGAAAGAGAGAATGAGATGGAGGGAGGGAGGGAGAGAGGAGAGGAGAGAGGCAGGAGGCTTGAGGTGCTGAAGCCAGGTTGAACGGGCCTGGAGTGGTCAGAGAACTGGTCACAGGTCAGTCCTAAGGGGCTAAGACCACCACCTGCTTAACCTATTGCCTCACCAACCATCTCAGCAACCACCAGCTCCTGGACGCCACACAGTCTGGATTCAGAGCAAACCACAAGTACAGAAACAGCACTCATCACTGCCACAGACGACACCCGCATGATCTTTGACAGAGAAAGCATGGCAGTCATCATTTTCCTGGATCTCTCTCCATCATTTGACATGTTCTCACACCCCATCCTCAATAGGCTCCTGTATAAGATTGGTATCCACGGACCCGCTCTCTGCTGGACATCCTGTTCTTAATGGTTAGAAAAAAAGCTGTCATCCTTGCACCTTCCTCCTTTGAAGCCCGCAAACTCATTTGTGGAGTGCCTCAAGGTTCATGGCTCAGTCCCACCCTCTTCAATGCAAACATGATCTCTCTGGCTGACATCATCCATGCACACAACATCACAATCCTCTCCTATGCCCGTACAACTCATACTCTCTCCGAAAAGCCCAAAAACAAGTTGACCGCCTGAATGATCTTAAGTCGCAAACTGGATGAAAACCAGCTGTCCCAAACTCAACACTGACAAAACATAAGTAGTGATCTTCGGCAAGAACACTTCACTTTGGAACTCCAACTGGTAGACGGTCGAACTCAGACCACATCAACACCCAGCACCCACACCAGAAGCTCGGAATAACCTCAAATGTTTGTTGACAGTCTACGGTAAAGAGCCTCTGCTTACGGAAAGATACTACTTGTGTTCATGCCAATCACATTTTTTCTGTGCATGTCATGTAACAAATTTTCCCTGAATAGGATTTTCCCTATGCAGCATGGCGCAATGTAATATTCTCAGTAATTACGCGTAAATTTAGTTATGCAAAATTACGCCAGTTATGCCGGCGTAATTACAATTTTGCCTAGGACTAATCTATAATGCAGGCCTGGGCATAGTTCTCAGAGTTTTGCTACGCGGAACTCCGCGAAGTTACAAAAGAACTCCGCGAAGTTCCGCGAGTGGCGGAGTGCAGTGCGAACTGCAGTTTGTGCTGTTATTCCTGCCGCTCGGGTAGAAATTCTACCCGAGCGGCAGCTCGCGCTGTTCGCGATCGCGAGCGGGGAAAACACTCCGCTGCACATCGCGAAGCAGAGTTTTCTGCACTCCGCGAGCTCCGCGGAGTGCAGAAAACTCTGCAAACTCCGTGAACGGAGCGAAGTTCACCACCCAGGCCTACTATTATGTACTTGCCCTTCTGGATACTTTCATCAGTAGTTAAGGAAAACAATTCACAACCCTCTATGGAAAGGACTGATGAGAAGAGTGGGTATCAAAAACTTTCTGTCTACCAGTTACCAACTGCAAAATGATGGGCAGACAGACCATGTAAATCATTCCATAGAGCCATATCTGAGGTGATTTTTGATGGATCATAGGATCGATGTATTGCACTTGCAGAGTTCGCATACAATAAATCTCTATATTCTTTTTTGGGAAGAACTTATTTTTCCTGCTCTCACAATGCATTCCACAGATATGGCCCCTAAAGTTTACTATCTCTTCGGTACCCACAGTGACCGTTCTTATACAGCAAATTCATATCATCCAAAGGGATAGACATCAGCATCTCCTGTAAACCAAATAACAACATAAATCTTTTGTAGATCATCACCAGAATAAAATGCCTTCTTACCAGTGGGGGGACAGGATGTGGTTATGTACTAAACATCTAACAATACAATGGTCCCAT
The DNA here is from genome assembly GCA_963921515.1 of Calotriton arnoldi. NCBI lineage: Eukaryota > Metazoa > Chordata > Amphibia > Caudata > Salamandridae > Calotriton > Calotriton arnoldi. Next base: position 1,136,488 of record CAWUFW010004459.1, read on the forward strand.
CCCAATTTCACGCTCTTATTTTGTAGATTGCTTTTCCACAACAGGGAAGGTGGGCACTTAAGCAGGTCGGCTTTCACTCCTTTCACACTGGCACGTCCACTGGGTATTCCATGTATCTATCTTGACTTAAGGTTGCTACCTAAGATATAGTCATCACCTCTTCTCCAGTCTTAATTGATGGCGCCTCTGAATATGAGGTGAGTTTACTAGGCTATTGTAGACTTACAAATACACCAAGGTCGACTGCAATACCTGACAGCTTGGAGGGACTACAATAATCCAAAAGGTTATGGGAACCTGCAGATTTTGTCCATCCTGCCAACTGGCAAGGACATTTCATAAGTGCTTCCCTATTAAACAACCTCTAGCTGACCTATACTCTTTACACATGCTTCCAAGCTATTAGGGTAGAGATTCTATTTAAGGTCATTCTGATATGATGTCCATGCCTAGAAATGTGTTGCTAGTTGTTGTGACTCTAAACTAGGTAATAATGCAAACACATTTATTCATCCCTCATGTTTGTTTTGTTTCTCCTTAGTTCCATAGCATTAGGCTTCCCTCTATTTCCCCACATTTTTGTGCTTGTTGTTGTACTCAATGCCTTTGGGTATCCATTTTTAATCTTCCCTCCTCAGCTCTTTAGGTCAGGTTTGCAGTGGCATCCTGGGGTCCCTGTCTGGTGTCCTGATCTGCTGGGGGGTCAACATAGCAATATCAGCTGTAGAAACTGGCAAGTCTCAATATCTCACATGTTTTAATAATTCATTCCAGTGCATATACCTATTTACCTTACAACTAGTTCAATGACTTACCATTCCTCCACCATAATGTATCTTGGGTCCTGCCAGTCTGTGACATTTCCATTCAGAGAACGAGATCATGTTAAGTGTGTATCTCTCACTCCTTTTCTCTGCTTCTCCCCACTGATACTAAAGCAAGCATGTTGTTCATCATTGTCACCTGTGTAGATGTTCAGGGACAGCTGGGGCTTTCAGCATGTCTACTTATCAAAAATCTGGCTCTAAACCCACAAACATTGCAGACAGTGTACATATTTGGGGAAGTGTGATAATTTTTTACTATTCTAACGCCAATCTCACACACCTGGGGAAAAGGGCATATATTGGGAGGGATCAAATTTTCTATTTTAATTCAATCCTCCAACCCCAACATCTGGGAAGTGTATAAAATGGAGGTATCATACTTACTATTCTAACTGCAGTCCCACATTTGGTGAACTGCATATATTAGAAGGGGTCAAATTTAACATTCTACCTCCAGTACCTCAAATATTGTAGAAAATGCACAGATGTGGGTATTCACATAAAATGTAAACTCCAATCCAAAAGTAATTTTAACTGACCATATATTAAAAGTGTTATATTTAAAAAACATTAAAATCAAAATATTCCTAATTGATATTTTAATAATAAGCATATTTTTATTCTTGCAAGTTTAACTTCTGATCTCTTACTGGGGTCCATATATAAATTAATAAGTTAAATAAAATATAAATAGGAAATTGAAAACATATACATCAATGTTATAAAAAAAGTCTGAACAGCAGTTTTTATTTTAAATATTTTCTCTATTTAATTTAGAAATTCAATTTAATTCTGGCCCCTATTTTTTATTTTCTAAGAAAAATATTATAAATTCCACAAACAATATTTTATATACTAATTAAAATTACTTTAGTCACCCCATAACTATTTATATTAATAATTCAATACATATGGGAGGGGCGTGGTTTGAACACCATCCAAGATGGTGGTGCCCTGCTGAGCTCTGGAGTGATCAGGGAGCTTTCAGACAGTTTTGGGCCACTGAAGGGCTCGCCGACAGAGGAGACATCGATGCGTCTCCTCTAGTGAACCCAGTGAGTTGCCTGACTTTATTTCTACATGCCGACTCCTCTTCAGTGCAAGCGGTCGGCCCTGGGGACTTTCCTGTCATAACTGGAGATCGCTCCCGCAATTTTGTTAGGCAATGAGGGCGTTTCCATTGAAAAGCATCAATATGGCATAACAATACAATGGTATGCCTGAATTTCACTCGGACGGCCTCGGGGGATTCTTTCCTCATTAAGAAGAACATGCTTGCTTGTTCACCTAATGCCCCATATTTTTCACATATTTCCTTCATTTGAATTAGATTCCTGAGGCATATACGTAATGCAGGTGTTTATTCACACATAATAACACCTTCTTTAATTACATACAGCCTGAGACAGATCATACTAAAACATAATTTATATAACAGTTTTTCCCCTCTTTCAGCCAATGTTGTCTGTATATGGGGAAAGCAGGAAACCTTAAACTGACTGCAACGCCAACTACCATTTTGTTCCTAGACTCTGATTCTGCCCAACACGATATGGATGACACTACCTTTCAGAAGTCAGACATTGCCCCAGTAACATTTCTAAAATCATAAAGCACCATTGGGATCAAATAAGAAACTGAAAAAAGATCCCCCACCACCAGTTAAATCAACTCAGATCTACATGGAAGGGATGCATGAAGAAATCCGCGCATTAAAACCCTTCATGGAAGAGATTACCAATACTTTACTACATTTAGATGATTAATGGTCCTCTTTGGGGAGGGGCGTGGCCAGGTTCCGATGTGAGCAGACGCAGGCTGCGGAGCTCCGGCCGACATTCCCCCGGCAAACAGCTATCCTGAGCCCCGGGCACGTCTATCTTGGGGCACCTGGTCGGGAAAGTGGCCAGGGAGTGTGCTGATCTCCACACCGTGATCAGCGGGCCGGTTTGGTGGCGGAATCACTGAGACTCGAGCTGGCGGTGAACACTCCGGTGAGGAGCAAGATGGCGGCCGGAATAGAGCGGAGTGCTTAACCCGCGGCCGAAAGAGCAGGGCGCGAGCAGTTGTGAGCTTGGAAAGCCTGGCTGTCATCGGTGCCGAAATTGCTGCAAGCGGAGGCAGCGGGCTTAACGAGGTGGCAGCGGGAGTGCTGTGAGCATTGCCGATCGCGCTGACGCAGAGACATGAGAGGAGGGCCCTGGGCGAGGGCTGCGGACTTGTGGAACTGCCTCTCCCCCGATGCTGATTGGTAAGCGAGGCATGCGAGCTGAGGGCGGCGGCGCTCGCGACCAGTGGAGTGAATAGCCTCGGTCTGCCCTGAGACGACTTCGGAAGAGAACAAGGGCGTGCTCGAAGGAAGGTGAGCGGGGCCCCTCCCCCCCTGACACCACCATACTGTTGGGAAACGCGGCCGAGGTGACGAGTGCATGCAGAGTGGCCGGATTGCTGCGGTAGCACCCGGTCTGAACTGGAACCTGCAAGTGGTGCTCCGATGTGAGAGGTCTGGGCTTGTAGGGGCCTGCACTCCGGACTCTTAAGCGGGGGACCACAGGGGAGTCCCGGACACTGTTTTGAGGGGCCTGGAACGCCTTAGGTAAGCCATGTTCTTGCCAGAGATGTGACCGGCCTGGGCATCTTCATCGGTACGTTATTTATTGAAGGGGGGTCCCATGAACATGAAACTGGCCTGCCATTAGGCTCCCCGAACACTCTGCGCAAAGTACAGACTCCCGCTAACTCCTGAGATCGGGGCTATGTCCAATTGGCCTGATAGTCTGGGGGTACTGGATCACTGAAGAGGTCAAAGCCTGGCCAAGCCATCGGGACCACTGTGCAGGTGATCGTCGCCACAATCAAGGAGTGTTTTGGGAGGGGGCCCCCAGCTGAGAGCGCTGCTTGCCCAGCCGGCACTGCAGATCTGCGTATAGAGGATTTTGTAGAAGCACGCAAGTGGAAGCCTACAAGGAGAGATGGGGAAGCCATCAAAGAGAAGGGGATATAACGTCCTCAGCACCGGGGGTCCAGGAACCCAAACAGACGACAAGGAGGAGTGTGTAGAATCGGGTAAGGAGACGGTCGGCACGACCCCCACCCTGGCAGACATCATGCAAGCTATCACGGCCTCCAGGGAGGCCTTAGAGGCGAAAATTGACTCGATAGGGACAGATTTGAGTTTGCTGAAAGACGACCACCGTAAACTCAAAGAACGAGTGCTAGCCTCAGAAAAGGAACTCACGGATGTACCGTAGAAAGTGGAGATGCTCCAGAAGGCGCTCAGCACAGTCGAGGGCCGAGTCAAAGTGCTGGAGGCACGGGCGGAGGACAGTGAAGGAAGATCGTGCAGGAACAATATAAGGATTATTGGAATGCCAGAAAAGTCGGAGGGTACAGATATGGTGGACTTCCTTGAAGGCTGGATCAAAACTGAAGTCGCCCCAGAGGGACTCTCCCCCTTCTATGCGCTAGAACGAGCCCACAGAGTCCCTGCCCGGCCGCCCCGTCCGGGGGCCCCTCCCCGACCCATAGTGGAGAGATTGCTTCACTTTCGGGATCGTGATTATGTGCTCCTTAAGGCCCGTCAAAAACAGGAACTACAGGTTGCCAGCAGTAAAATAATGATATTCCCAGATTTCACGAAGGAAGTACAGCGTCAAAGGACCTCATTTTTAGCTGTTAAGAAAAAACTGAGACAACTTCAGATACCTTATGCCATGTTATTTCCGGCACGGCTGCGAGTGGCGGACCAGGCGGGGGCGCAATTTTTCACCACCCCACAGGAAACGTGGGACTGGCTGGACAGTCGGCGGAGCCAGAATGAAGGGGCTGCATCGCCGGAAAGATCGCAACAACATGCAGGAAAGAACGCGCTCGCGGCGCGTGCTCCATCATCTAGAGAAGCCAGGAACAAAAGGCGTAAGGCATTACAGGCGGTGGCGGAACTCACCAGAGGGGACTCCAGCCCTGGCTCGAATAAGGCTGGTCAGGACGCAGATAAGTCAGATGGATCGGTGGCTGCCAGCTCTAATGAAAACTCAGATGAAGAATTGCCGCAGGTCACGCCTCAAACAGCGGACGACATTGCCAGACTTGAACAATCTGGGTGGTTGATGTGGCTATTTAATATTGCTACCGTTAGGCCTACAATTATTTGGGAGGAGGGACCGGTGACGGTCTTCCAAACGCAAAGTTCTTGAAACCCTCCTGAATCCCGGGGAAATTAATGTTTTGGAACACTGCTGGGGGTGGATGTTGGTGGAGCTCTGGGAGTCGCTGCTTGCGCCTTACAGCCCCATCACTAGTTAGAACACTGTTTTGGAGGCTACTCCGAGTTTGGATGGGAAATCATTTGGTTACACCTGTCCTGGGGAGGGGGAGTTGGGGTTTTGTTATTGCACTATTTAGGGATTGGGGAACTGTTGGGGCCAGGCGTGTCATAATCAATGTAGTCGTAGAAATTATGTCTCACCTAACTCAATGGTGCCCCCCCATAGACCTTAAATGTATCACTTGGAATGTACGAGGGATGCACACACTGTCACGACGGCATAGGATACATGCTTTTCTAATAAGGAGAGGGATTCAGATCGCGTTGCTCCAAGAAACTCATGTTATGGCCAAAGAGGGGGCTGCGCTCCAGCGTAGATGGAGAGGCCAGGTGTATTATACTAACTATTCGGCTTTCGTTCGGGGGGTCCTGATTTGGATAAGAGCAGGGGTGCCGTTCCAATGTACGAACCAAATGATTGACCCAGAGGGAAGATACATTATAGTCACGGGTAAATTAGATGGTAGAGATGTAGCCCTAGGCAGCCTCTATGGACCAAATACAGAACAGCCGGCGTTCTTGGCCCAGCTATCTGGGACACTGGCCTCTGTACTGACGGGTCCAGTAATCCTAGGTGGGGATTTTAATTGTGTCACTGATGTTGTGATGGACCAGTCGCATCCGCCACTCCCGGACACACCTACACATAAAATAGCAGCAGCACGCCTTACCTGGCAATTGCAGTGGGGTGTGGTAGATTCCTGGAGGGCACAACATCCAGCTGACAGGGACTATTCCTTTTTCTCCGCCCTGCATGAACTCCATGTTAGACTGGACTCTATTCTATGCTCCCCAGACATTCATGAGAATGTACAGATTACCGAGTACCTTACTAGAACAATCTCAGATCATAACCCGCTACTACTAAGCTTTACATGGTCTCGTGAGCGTCCTAGGATTCCGACCTGGTGCTTGAAACCAGAGGCATTGGAAGATCAGGTTTACAGAGCGGCGGTAAGTACTGCTATTGAGCAGTATTTTGAAGAGAATGCCAACACAGCAACCTCTAAATTGATAGAGTGGGATGCCTTTAAGTCAGTTATCAGGGGGCGGTGTATCTCTGAGTCTGTGGGAGTGCGTAAGACTTTACTACAGGACACAATATCAGCAGAAAACAGACTTCAGGAATTGGAGATGGAACGGGCAGAACAGTGAGACAAGCAGGAGGAACTTCTAGCGGCTAGGGAAGAGGTGGCTGCCCAGGTAGAGCGACTTCGTTGCTTTGACTATAAAAACTATATAGCCAGAGCCCATGCTGAGCGAGATAAATCTGGAGTCCTGCTGGCCTGGTTGGCCAATCTGGCTCAATGGGGTTCAGTGATACTTGAACTAAGAGGTCAAGGGGAGGAACCTTTGTACCACCAGCAGAACATCAGTAATAGATTCTTTGAATTTTATGAGACGTTATATAAGAGCAAACTGTCGCCCACTCCTGATGAGTTGGCTAATTTTGTCAATGCAGTGGACTTACCGGTGGTGTCGGAAGAAATAGCGGAGGATCTGGGAGCTGATATAGGGCTAAGTGAGGTGAGAGGGGCTATAAAAACCATGGCCAGAAATAAGACACCAGGTACAGATGGTCTCCCGGTGGAGTTCTACTTGACCTATATTGATCTACTCACTCCTAAGCTAGTGGAGCTCTATAACCAAGCAGTACGGGAGGGTCACCTCCCTTCCACCACAAGAGAGGCGGTAATTATCCCATTACTGAAGCCGGGGAAACCAGCATGGGACACAGCAGCCTACCGACCGTTGTCTATGTTAAACCTGGACTATAAGGTCTTGAGCCGGATACTGGCAACTCGGCTTCTTCCCCATATGTCAACTTTAATCCATCAGGATCAGGCGGGCTTTATTCCCACCAGAAACACCGCATTAAACATTAGGCGTCTCCTTCGGATCCTAGAGGCGAGATTTGACTGCGAGGGTGGCGAGACCATCTTTGCAGTGGATATTGAAAAGGCCTTTGATAGCCTTGAGTGGGCTTACCTCTTCGAGGTGATGAGGAAGTTTGGGTTAGGCCTAGCATTCATTAAGTGGACGGCCCTACTATATGCGGAATCTACTGCCCGGGTTAAGATGGGCAGACTGATTTCTGGAAGTTGTAGAATAGAACGGGGCACATGGCAGGGGTGTCCTCTGTCGCCTCTATTGTTTGCTTTGGCCATGGAGCCGTTGGCAGCTAGAGCTTGCACAGGGCAATATTTTCAGGGATTGGAGGTAGCCGGCCAGATTCACCACATCGCGCTCTATGCGAATGATCTACTGCTGTTTCTGGCGGATGATCGCAACGCACTTAGATGGGCGAAGGACCTCCTCCATGGCTTTGGGCAAGTAGCGGGCCTAAAAGTAAACTGGGCAAAGTCATCCCTGTTTCCAGTCAGGGCGGACGTGGCTGTTCCCTTAGCAACGGAGGGAGTACAATGGCAACCCCACTGCTTGGCCTACCTGGGCACCCAGATCTATCACTCTCTGGACGACCTGTAAGAAGGGAATGTAGGGCGGGCTTTACAGGTAGTTAAAACCAGCTTTGATTTCTGGGGGACTCTACCTTTTTCGGTCGCGGGTAGGGTGGCCCTCCTAAAAATGGTGGCGCTACCGCGGCTGCTCTATTATTATGGAGTTCTGCCAGTTTGGATCCCGACCCGAATGTTAACCTAACTGAAATCACTGGTAACAGCGTTCATATGGGGACCTAGCAGGCGGCGGGTGGCACTTAATACACTTATGAGGCCAAGAATTGAAGGAGGGTTAGCAGTGCCTGACTTTGAACACTATTACATAGCTGCGCAATTACAATGGCTCACAAAATGGGTGGCGGATAAACTTAGGGGGCCTGTGGAAAAGAGGGGAGAGGCCCCAGACTTGCGGCTCCTGTCACGAATAATTTTGAGACTTCCTTGCCGTGAAGGGGACCTCCCCATGGACCTCAGGGCAGCGCGTAAATGCTTGAATAGAAGTCTGAGAAGGGCCAAGGTCAAATGTCCATATGCGCCGGAAATCCCCTTGCTTATGTGTGAGGCACTCCCCCATGGTGGTGACTGGCGTGGGTTGGGTGCATGGGCGGATCTGGGAATATCTACGATAGGGGACCTTTATGAGGAGGGCACGTTGATCCCATTCAACGACCTCAAGGAGCGGCACGATCTGCCGGGAGGAGACTTTCTATTGCACACAGCCCTTACGGCAACCATGAGGAAACACTGGAGTGAGGGTCTATCTGAGCCGGGTATCTCGATGGGTTGCCAATACTTAGTCACTGCGGCGGGCACCTTTAAAGCAGTCACATGTCTGTACAGGTGACTTACATGCATGACGCTCCCTCCCCTGACTAAAATCCATAGAGAATGGGAAGCAGACCTGGGCAAGCCTATAGAAGATAAAGAATGGGGGATACTGGTGGAGAGGGCGTGGAAAAGTACTAGAAATGCACGGTTTCAATTGATAAACTTTTATGTGCTACACAGAGCTTATCTTACCCCTGACAAGCTCAATAGATATTTCAATATGCAAACTCCAGCCTGCCCACGATGTCATACAATAGGAGCTGATGTTTTGCATATGTTCTGGAGCTGCCTAAACATAGGGGACTTCTGGGAGGAGGTAACCTTAACATTGGCGGAAGTGACTGAGAAAGAAATAGGGAATACCCCCGCATACTGTCTGTTGCACTGGTTCCCTCATACTGCTAAAAACAAGGTAACGAGTAAGTTCCAAGACCTTGGGTTAGTTTTAGCTAAGAGAGACATTACCAGTCACTGGAAATCGAGAATTGGCCCTAGTTTCTCTAGATGGAAAAAAGGAGTTCATTAAGTGGGCTGAATGTAAAAACATTGTCAGATTGAAAATAGCTAAACAAACGGGAAGCGAAAAAGCGCTGGAAGTAGCTAGAGGGTGGACAGCGTTGCTTGATATACTTAAAAATCCAAATGCTGTGGGTGGGAGCGACCAAGAGGAAGAGGACCAAGAGGGGGCTGTCTGATTTCCCTGCACTGGGCCTACTGAGAAAATTATTCCCATGTTTGATAGACCCCCCGAGCCGAGAGAAAGTCCTCTGAGCGTATGTCAACGACCCTCAAAGTTAACAATATATGGCCCGGCGGTCGACTGGGCACGTCAATGACTAAAGAGACATGCCTGGGTGGGAGGGTAGTGTGGGTGGTGAAGTTGGGGTAAGGTTAAGAAAATACGTTTGAGTCATCTGATTTACAGTTCGCAATGTCACATGCAATATCGATGCTATGTAAGAAATAACTGTACCAGAACTGGCGGTAGGGAACTGGCCGGTAAGTACTTGCTTCCGGTGATATTATTAAGGGGAAAGCTTATTTTCTACACTGCCATGGAAATAGCAAGACAAGAAAGATATCATATTATTGTTTGATTGTATTGTTTAATCGAAAATGCAATGAAAATCTGTTTACAAAAAAAAAAAAATGGTCCTCTTTGGAATCAGGAGTTTTGATGGTAGAACAAAAGACTGATAGTCTTCAAAATACAGCCTCACAAGTTGCTCATCTGGAGTCAGAGATCTTCATACTTAAAAACACACCAAAGATATAGAAAATTGAAATCGAAGAAATAACCTTTGCATTTAGGGTCTTCCCGAAAACACTGAGGGCTCTGATCTGATCGCCTATTTTCAGTCCTTTCTCCCAATACTTCTAGATATGCCTACAACCACTCATTTCATCATCCAAAGAGCGCACAAACTTGGTCACAGAGGTTCAGCAAAACCAAGAGGAGTAATCTTATTTTTCTTACACTATACTGATGGTTTGCAGGTGATGTCTGCTGTGAAAGATAAAAGGCAAATAACCTGGGCTGATCACAATCTCTTTTCTCTTGTGTTTTTTGTATCACTCTAATTTATCTCCCTCTCTTTTGTTTGGCTTATTTTATTACTTTTCTGGCTTCCCTTCTCTTTACTAAGTATAATATTAGATTTTTTGTTTATATTCGTATTTCAAATTAGCTATCTGTTTTGTTACTGTAGACACAAAATGTGCATGCTTTTACATTCTGAGCTACTACATGGAACAGTAGGGGTTTAGGTAATACTATTGAAAGGCAAAGAGTCTTATCTCATTTAGCCAAACTTAAAACTGATGTTGCATTAATTCAGGAGTTGCATCTTTTGGAGTTAGAGGCTGCTAAACAAATAAATGCTGGGTTGGGAATGTTTTTGTTTCATCTGCAATGGTGAAAAGGAATAGAGTATTAATTCTTTATCATAATAAATTGCAAATCTCAGCGGTAACCCAAGAACATGACTGAAGGTAGATGGATTATTGTTAAATTACTTATTGATAACAAACCACTTGCAAATGTCAATGTTTACGTCCCAGTCTCTCTTGGTATTACATTCTGGACTACTATCGCCAGCAAACTACTTCTATGTGATGATGATTATATTATATTTGATGGTGATTGTAATCAAATAATGATCCCACATTAGATAGACACTCTAAAGTTAAATTTGTTCATACCAAAGTGCATATACAGTTTAAATCGGCCATTCAACACAAACCCTTAGTCGATATATGGAAGCTTAGTCACCCGGACCTTTGGGAATATATATTTTATTCTGCACCTCATCATTCTCAATCTTGAATAGATGATCTCTTTATCAGTAAATCCTTGGCTCAACATAGCCTTAGTACAGATATTGGATCAATATTAATTTCAGACCATGCTCCAGTAAACACTAACTTAGATTTAGTACCCTTCTGGCCACATTCAGGTTGATGGCGTTTTGATAACTCCCTGTTGTTAGATGCTAATTTCACAGTCCAGTTTGAAGAATTTGTTTCAGAATGTTTAGCTTTTAACACTACAGCCAACTCTTCTTTTGTTATGATATGGGATTAGTTTAAAGCAGCAGACCGAGGTTTTATTATTAATTTTGTTTCATGTAAGAAAAGACTCCTTTAAGCTCAGTCGAATCAGCTTCATGATAAAATAAAAAACTAGAGTACACCTATTATCATTCAAATAATGAAGTTTCCTTACAAGACTTAATAGATGCTAAATTAACTTTGAATCAATTAACTACAAATGCTGCATCTACATATTTATTAAAAGTAGTGCAAGATATTATGGTGGCCAAAACAGAATAGGGAAATTACTTGCAAATTATTTAAAAGTTTAAAAAGAGTGAGCTAATTGAATCTTTAATGGTTAACAACGTAGATGTTCTCTTTAAGGACAAAGATAGTTTAAATAAATTTGTCAATTTTCATCCAAATGTATACTCTCCAGAAACACAACCTTCCCAATCCGATTTGATCAATTACTTTAAATCCATTACATCCCACAATCATTGGATATTGATTTTGAACCACTGGGTAAAGATATTTCTATATCAGAAATCACTCATGCATCTCTACAATATGAAGAGGGAAGGATCCAGGACCCAATGGGTTTTCCATTGAATTTTACAGTCACTTAGCAAAAACCTAACCTTTTACTTTTGTTTAATTTTTTCATCAATAATGGAACATTTCAAGGCACTTTCCAAGTAGCAATGAATTGTTTGATCACAAAAGAAAATAAAGATCTTATACAATGTAAAAAGTGTTGCCTCATCTCCCTAGTCAATACTGACTACAACATTTTTGCCAAAATGTTAGCACTACGCATTGATCCTATCCTACCAGATCTCATAGTCCCAGAACACTCCGGTTTTGTGTAGGGCCGGTTGGCATCTCAAAATGCTCATGTCTTTTTCAATGTATTAGGTAAGGCATCCGCATTGGATTATCCTTTGGCTGCCATTGCTTTGGATGCAGAAAAAGCTTTTGACAGGATTGGTTGAACATTCATGTTTCACACATTAAAATGGATTGAGTTTCCACCTAAATTGCTTCCTTTAATTTCTTTATCCTAAAGCTGCAATTTTTGTTAATGGTACCCTATCAGATTACTTCCCCTTGTTTAGAGAAGAACGTCAAGGATGTCCCTTGTCTGCCCTTTTATTTATTATTGCACTAGAGCTCTTTTTTACCAAAATTCGACAAGACCAAAGCATTTCAAGACTTCAACACAGGAGACTTGCAGATCAAAATGTCAGTCTACTCGGATGCCATCCTTTTATAATGTTCCATACCCACTGCATCTCTTCCTCCTTTCCTCAAACAAGTTTCTATTTTTTCCCAACTATCAGGCTACCAGTTAAACACTTAGAAATATGAAATATTACCCTTAAATGTTTTATTTAACAAACAACTCTTTGCTCATGCAGATTTCACTTGGCAACCCATAAAAATAGAATATCTTGAATTATTGTTCACAAAGACAATTAAAGGTACAATAAAATTAAACTTTGATCATATTACTAAGACTTTAAACGATACACTCCTACAGTGGCACCCTTTGTTTCTTTCTTGGTGGTACAGGATGGACTATATTAAAATGATGCTCACTCCTAGGATACTATACATCATTTCCATGATTCCAATTCATATACTTGATTGCTATTAAAAAAGAATAGATTCTCTTGTGTCTGAATTTCTTTGGAAAGGGAAATCATCCCATATAGCTCTGTCAACCTTAAAAAAAGATAAATCTGAAGGTGGTCTTTATTTTCCAAATTTTAGGCAATATCATTATGCATTTTCTTTAAAACAATCGGCTCGCTGAGGATTCTCCTCCCTCTACTCCTTTATGGATATTGTTAGAAAAATCTCTTATCTTCCCTTTTGACTTGAAAGAAATATTGGCTTTTAAGGCAAATATTTCTCAAATGGGTACTTCAGTCATTGCCCATTCTCGTAAGATTTTGACTCCTCTCCTTCCTTCTACCTATCTTTTAGTTGCTACTTTCCAAACAACAATCTATTTGGCATAACCGTCATATTCGGATTAGAAACCATTCTATATATTGGAAAACTTTGAGAGATAAAGGATTGCTTTGGTTATCGCAACTTTTCAATGACAATCAGATTTTATCTTTTCTTGATCTTCAAACTACATTTTCCTTGTCCTCTATATTTAAAAAACGATATGAATTCCACCACACCTCCTTAACTGATTACATCCGGCCCAGGATTTGGCTGCATTGGTGATCAAGTCCAATCAAGCCTGCAAGCTATAGGAAGGGACCCCAAAACCCAAAAAGCACAGCGCCAGGCAGTTGCCAAAAAGCATCGGATAGCTGGGGGCAGGGCTACCCTTGCATCGTCATACAAAGCACTCTGCACTTTCCGGCTGCGCGGGATGCTCTGCTCAGTATTTGGCCGCATTGGTGAGTGGTGCCCAAGCCGCATCAAGCCTGCAAGCACCAAGAAGGAACCCCAAGTCCCATAAAGCACAGCACTAGGCAGGCGCCAATGGGCTCCGGACAGCTATGGCCAGGGCTGCCCTCGCAGCGTGCTACAAAGCGCTCTGCACTTCCCAGCTGCGCGGGGCACTCTGCCCAGGATTTGGCCACATTGGTGAGGGGTGTCTAAGCCCATCAAGCCCGCAAGCAACAGGAAGGGACCCCAGGTCCCAAAAAGCACAGCGCTAGGCAAGCACCAACGAGTATCGGACATCTGGGGGTGGGGCTGCCCTTGAATCAAGCTACATTACTTCTTACATTCTTCTTACATTATGACTTCTTATGCCATTATTAGATGCTGTTCACTGTTCTCATTAAACTCAAACTTAAAAACAAATAATTCAATGCATAAAACACTGCTTATGCAATTCCCCATTTGAACCCATAATACACCAAAACAATGTTAAGAAATATTAAATAAATAAACTAATAACTTGCATGTTTTCTTTTTTTATTGATTAAATTAATTTAAATAATTAATTAAAATTTATATGCTATATCTAACTATAAATATAATAATTTTAATTTAAAGTAACTTTAAATAAAACTCTCACCACCCACTTCCCAAAACACCTACAAAACACCAGATAAAATAAAACATACTGTTTAAAATTAAATTCGAATAAATCAAAATACAACTATCACATTTAATGCATACAAATATATAATTAAGGAAAACTAAGGAAGAATTAAAAATGCATACCTATTGTCAGAATTTAAATTTTTTCTGAAAAATACTACTTTTTCAAAACCTTTAAATGAAAAACAACCCCAAAATATTTAACATATCAAAAATGTAATAAGAATAAAAACCAAGACAAATTTTTATAAAATTGTAACACAAATCAATTTGATTTTCAACATTACAAAACCAGTATATTCACCATTAATATTATGTCCCATTATATTTTTGTAGTATCAATATTTTGACAGCATATTATAGTCAAAGGTCATTTTGAAGTCAGTGTTCAGGTGCCATACCCAATGTGCATTTTGCATTATCTGCAAAAGCCACATATCCCGACCACCGAAGATTTCACCACACACCTCAATGGGTATCAGCAGGGGTGGGAAAAATACTCCATTCTGCCGGAAGAATTGGTGGAACTTTGGCAACTCCGCATTAATCTTGTAATGCAGAGTTCCAACCAAATTCCGTCAATTTCCGAGTGGCAGAATTTCTTCTCGTGGGCAGCTCATGAAAGGTAAGTTGGTGAGCGCTACTGAGATTTGGCACTCCCTAGCACGATTTCCGGTTGCTAGGAGGACATTCGGTAACATTTTTCTAAAGCAGGCAGTCACAACCATTTGTAGAAAATCCAATTTACAGCAGCAAAATCAACTCAAGTAGCTGTACCCTCTGGCACTCCGTGTGGTGCTGTTTGAGCTGATTTTTCAGTGTGGAGCACGCTCCCGGCACTAAATCACAGCGCAAGCAGTGAAAGGTGCCTATTTCTGCCCATTGGAGGAACTCCACTGAATCTTGCAGAGTTTTTCTGTAACTCCGCCTAATTCCATGAAGTTAAATTCCACGAGTTCTGCCTACCCTTAGATATCAGTAAATCAAGCTACATCCACAGGGTTGAAGCATCACAGCTTTCTTGACTCATGCCAGTTTACAGCGACAAAAGTATCTCAGCGTTGTTGTGTTTTTGTGTGGAAAAATGCAATACGGAGAGCCCGTTGTGCATTTGCTAGGTCACTGATGACATCCTGATGGTTTCAATGGATAACAAAGTCCATATATGAAGAGTCATAGACCTCTTCTGAAGGCTCTGGTCAGAAGCTAAGTAAAGAATAAGTGTCAGTTCCTAGTGTCCCATCAGTCGCGGCCAGCATGGCTCGAGGGTGGGGGTCGGGTGCGGAGGGTCACGCGGGGAGGGGGTCACGGGGGAGGTCACGCGGGGGGTTAATTAAAAGAATATTTATTATTATTTAAACTTACCTTGAGGCCGGGTCGTGTGTCTTTTCGGCTCCTGCTCTCCTGCCTCCAACAGGAACAGGAAGCAGGCAGCCAGGCTCCCTCCCCATAGCCAATCACAATGCTGCAAGCAGCGTTGTGATTGGTCGGGACTTTACCCAGCCAGGGGCTTATGGGGTGGGAAGTTCTCCATGCAGGCTGCATTGCAGCCTGCATGGAAAAGGGCAGAGTGCGCATGCCTGGTTTGGGCAGCCCTTAGAGGGTCGACCAAACAGTTTTGCGCACTCAGGAGTGGGCACACCACTCCTCCCCTGCCCTGCTCGGAGAGCAGAGCAAAGCCCCGCCCACAACGCAAACATAAAATGGTAATAACTAGAAGTTATTACCATTTTATGTTTCTGCTTCTTGCATTGCAAGAAAGCAGTCGGGTGACGCTCCTCCGCCATAGCGGAGGAGCCGCCCCTGTTTCCCATATACTGTAATATTAGTAAATCTTCTCAGACCAAGGTCTTTCGCTCAACCCAGAAAAGTTGATGAGGTCTAACACTCACTGTCTGTAACATACGTCACTACAGCACCCAGGTTCCTCAGCTTCGCTAATGAGGATCTACCCAGATTTGTCAATGTTGATTTCTCCTCTTCAGGACCTCACCACGACAAGCTTGAGAATAGCAGCTGGCACTCTGTGGGTGCAGCTAAACTCCAAAAAGTATTTCTCTATTCTAATTGAAATGTTGAAATTCCCTAAATTAAAATAGGGTGAGGGCAGTGAAATAGATTTATTTGTTTTATCTGTTTTTATGGATCTGGAAACAAAATCCTTAAATCCAGATAGCGAATCAAAATATCTAAGAGCACAGGGAAAGTTATGAGAGAAGGAGGATAGAACCTTTAGTTCCAGTCAGAAGGATTTCTTAGCTTTTGTCACCTTTATCATGAAAGAATAATTTTATTAACTTATGTAGATGGCTTACATTCAATTATACCCCCCAGGAAAATGAGAATCCCACACAACAATAAGATTGGAGGTAGGTGTATGGAGATCTGCTCAGCAGAGTCTGAAAACAATCAGGCGATATGAACCTCCAGCAATATGAGAGAAGAACATCTTGCTAGTTTGACTGTTGTGGGAAAGTCAGAGGATGAACTATCTGCCATTGCCCTCCTAAGAATTCCTACAGACCTACACAGATGCACTGTGGTGAAAACGTTTGAGAAACTCATGGAAATCTTTTTTCAAAGCTGTTTAGTGGCTTATGTGCATTGAGGTTAAGTGTTCCACCCACGGAAGGTACAATGCTGGTCCCAGTGGTGGCAATCCCTGGCATATCATGGGCTTCCATGCCATTAAGGTACCCACATCATGTCTAATGTTTGCCCTGGCAAAACTGTAGTTATTCTTGGCATGTTGTGGTGCAACCATGATGATACACATCCTTGGTAATGTTGACCTGTTATAATGATGGTACATCTTGGTGTATGGGTAGCATCCATGGGATGCTGGTGCCCATCCCTGGTCAAATACTAGTGATAGCATAATGGAGGTAGTGATGGCATTTTGTGATCATTCACAGATAGTGCCTTCCCCTTGTTTAATGTTGGCTCTGGTATAATAGTTGCAACCCCTAGCCGACTATGGGCATACATGGCGTGATAATGCCCAGGCTTTATTTAATTGTGGTCCTATAATTCACCATCAATTGTGGGGTTTTTTGGCTTGAGGTAGCGATATATGAGTATGCAAGGTAGAACATATCCATCAGTGGCGACTGGTGACACTTTAAAGTGGTAAGGCGTAAACGTTCAAGGTGAGTGCCCAGCGGCGACTGAGCGTAGCGAGCGAGCCTAACTGTCATAAGGGGGTCTCAGGAGTGGTGATCTCCCCTTGAAAAACTTTTGAAAAAATAGTGGGCTAGTGGTGCGTTTTCAAGCATATTTGAGAATTAGCAGAATTAGGATAAAGAAAGACTGGGAAAAAAACATAACTTTCTAACCTAGATTACGATTGCAATTTATGAACTGCACAGTAACAAGAGGTTCTCAGTGACAAAAGCGGTAAACCAAAGAGCTATGCACATAAAATACTGTTCTGTGGTCTGCATAGTACATGCTCTTTGCATCAGCCATAATTCACCCTCTGCGCTACCTTAGATGAGTCAAAACTGCCACTAGAAAAAACTCCAATCTCTCTCCAGCAGGTACATTAATCACCAGAGGTTTTTTTTTCCAAGAGTTGTATGTAGCGCAAACTTCACCCGAAGGTATGAGAGCGCTTTACATGAGCACCACTTGTGTTACATAAGGACACATTCATTTTTGTTAGGCACAAGGAGATTAAGTGATTTGCCCAGAATCACATTATGTTGAGCGTCGTTGCAGAGACTCAAACCCGGTTCCCCAGATTTGAGGTCAACTGCCCTAGCTATTAGGTCACATCCTCTCCCCAGAGTTATCTTGGCACTATTATTGTGGCCTGAAAACTGTTGTGCAAAGCCCCCTCCCCCCCTCCAGCTAAGTAGATCACTCAGTGACAGAAGCGGCTCATGTTATTTGCAGAGTGCCAGCTGCCGGGTTCCCCATTCACTTGGCCTCTTTGCGGTGCTGTGGCGCTGCTGTGACACTGGCTGCCGTCTGCAGTCTCAGCTTCTAGTCACCTTGTCAGATGCGAGCAGTCGCATGTGGCACAGTGACACTGGCAGATAGAGGTGCCAGGTGGGGGAGCCAGGAAATGTAAGGAAGGAAAGCACTGTCGTAACGAATCTTGAGGGGGCCTCCCTGCAAGGCACGTCAGGAGCTCTGCAGCCAGAGTGCTGTGCTGAGGGGGCCCCCTGGAGCTTGGGGGCCCCCCACACCGCAGGGGCTACGGGGGCCTGTGTTACTCCCCGAAGGGCAGCTTGGCTTGACTCTGGTGGGAGCGGAAGAAGTAGGGGATATATTGAAAACAAAGAGGGGACATGACGAATGCGAGAGCTGTTGCAGCAGTATCCCAGTTCACTTCAGTATGGCTTTCTTTGCTTGATTTATGAGTTGACAAGTGTTGTCAAAGTTTTACAAAACTACAGACATAGCAACACCAGTTCTCCCCTCTTTCTCCATCCAAAGTCTCACTTTCTTGTCCTTGTCTCGCCCTTTCCCTCAGCTCTCCCTGGTCAGTTACCTTCCTCGTGATCCAGCGCTAACAATAAAAATTCTTCTCCTATATGACTCGGTCATCCAGGTACAACTATCTCTCCAATACACAGACTATATCCATATGATGGTGGGGCCCATTGACACCGCATATACATTCACTTACTCATTTATTCCCTGGATTTCCTCCGTCCTTAACCTAGGAGAAAACGATTCGCTGGAAGGAGACGGGATACCTCTTTTTAACACGACATAATGTTTCTCATTGCTTTTATGGTATTCCGCTCATTGGTCGATGGACCAACTAGTAGGAATCAGTTGATGGTGATTAAGACCAGCTCAATCACAATAAACTCTTTAACATTTTACCTTAATTATTGAGCTAAAGAATCACTGAGTCATTTGTTTAAAGATAATAAAGTTTATATAACGTTTTTAGAAACAATGCATAAGTTTAAGTTTATCACTCAGTTATTACATTTATCATCATTATAAGAAATAAATTGAAAATACAATGCATACCTATTGGATGGAAGATAAAGTTTGTCACAGCAAGAACTCCAAAAGATCAATCTATCTGTCTTGGAAAATCTAATAGCTCTAAATGAAAAATCTATCAGGAGTAAAAAGGTTCTCCAAAAGCAGCATCTTATACTCAACTAAAAATATAAAATAGCAGCAGCAGCATCAACTTGTCAGCATCAGCAACCGCAACTTCACCCATCTGCAGCATCCACTCTCTCCAGCATCTACTCTCTCCAGCATCACACTCTCCAGCATCTAACCCCTCCCCACCAAGAGTAGGTCTTCTTATACCCTAATTCTAGCTTACTAAATAAAAATGTTGCATCTCTATGGCGTGATTCTCTCTCATTGGTTCATTCGAGTCCATATACATTTTAATCAAACTTCCTTGTCTTAACCAGTTCTTTGTGGAATGTCCATGCTTGCATCGTTTCCCACAGTTCATGACATTACTCACCAGTTTCGATCAGTCCACTTTGTATCTTTTTCTGATACTTTTGGGTTCCGCTGTTCCGTTTGTCCATTTATTCATTTTGACTTCTCACGCTTCTTGCTGATCATCTTGGCACACATTTGCTCAGTAAGGTCACAATAGCCTTGACCATACTTTCATCCTAGGCTCTCAGCACGAACACGTGGTCATTCTTTTTCATAGCCTTTCTCCTTTTTCCACACGGCTTCTTGCACATGCCTACTTTAGCTCATGGCGGGCATTTTATATCGCTGCTCAACAGGCCTAAGATAAATAAAATATTGTTAATATAAAGAATATAAACCCTTTTGTTTCCCTCCCGTCTTTCTACGTACCCCAATTAGGTATTACCTAGCAAAAAGCAACATATAAAGCCGTCCCTTACTTACCATCGCTTTATTTTGCCACCACACATTTTATTTTCAAAGCACAAATCATACGTTTATTATTTTATTAGTACGCAAATATTAGATTGTTAGTCACGTCAACAATTATAAGTAGATTTATTTGCACATAAAATAGCTTGTTACCTTTAACCCTTTACATGTAACATACATTGTTGGTTATTTACTTAAACGAACATGTTTATTAATTAATTTACATAAATTATTAGGAGGTTAAACATTTTTCATTTATCCTGCTCCATCAACTCCCCCCTTTGGTGATTTTTAATATCACCACAAAACCCAAGTTACACAATTTTCTCAGACAGCATATTTCTTTTATCCGTTTGCTTTTGTTAGTTTACACAACTGTATCCCTTTCAACTTGTCTCTTGGTCTTCTTGTACATGTTCTCTTTTATCTCTTCTAGCTCTATTTCACCCATTTCTCTCTCTCTCTCCTTGTTTATCATGTTTTCTTTTTCTATTTTATTCTGTCTTCTTCTTTTCTTTATACATGTAATTACAATCAATCAATCAATCAATATTTACTTTATTCGATTTGAAACACAAATCATATAAGCATTTACATATAGATACAACCAAAAAATTAACAACCCAGTATTTCATGATATCTAAAAACATACTAACAAATCATGTCACAGTATCATTAGCCACTCTTGTGGATCTTGATTTAAGGGCCATTCTTAAAAAGTTTACCACACAAGACAAGGTTAAAACATCTGCGGAAAGTTTTAAAAAGAGCAATGCCACGCGTGCCTGTCTAATACCAGTAGTCTGCAATAGAGACTTCAAGAACCTTTTTCTAGGGAGGGCATAAAATGAACAATTAAAAAGGAAGTGGAGGGTATCCTGCGGAGACACATTGTCGCAGCCGCAGGGCCCTCTTTCCCCAGGCTTTACTCCAAAGCCTGCTGGAACCGCTAAAATATGGTGGATAAAATTAAATCTAAAACGTGTAATTAAAAATCTATCGTGGGCATTTGTCATAATGGTTAAATATGGTTCTATTTTCAAGGAGGTTTTAATTAAAACATATTCTCTTACTGTGGGTTTAACCAACTCGTTACTCTCACGTTGCGCCATACTAAACTGGAAAAACAACTCTTTAACAACTGCCTTGTCCTTCTGTCTTATTATATCTGGCTCATCGAACAGTGCCTGCCGTCCCATTTTTTGTAGGCAATCCCGCACATATTTTAACCATGGGATCTTCATTACGTTAGCCAGGGACAAGCAATCCTGAACAACAAGCCTTGTCAGGCCTATCTCTTCATTTAACCAGACCTTTAACCAGTGAATTATAGGTCTAACAGCCACTGAATCTGAAATATAACTAGCTCCCAGTTCTTCATGTGCAATAAATGCCGGGGTGCTATGGGGAACCCTTAACAGACGCCTCATATATTTGTTTTCTTCCGTTTGTAGGCTATTGATTTTCACAAAGCCCCAGACCTCACTACCATACAACACCTTGGCACAGCAGATTGAATTGTACAGTTTCAAAATCACATCCGGGGTCCACAGCCCAAGCCTGCTTGCAAAGTTCGCAATTGAACCTGTGGATCTGATTAAAGACAGAGATTTCTCTTCTAATAACTGTTTAAAGTTAAGCTTCCCATCAAATAATATGCCTAAATAAGCAAAAACTGGGACTTTGCCTAAAACATGCGAGCCAATGGTGTATTTAAATGATTTGGCTGGCTTTTTCCCCATTTCCATTACATATGATTTGGTGAGATTGGGGGCCATCTCGAGTTTTTCCATAAACTCTACAAAACCATTCATTAAAAGTTGTAGACCATGAGGGGTGCGTGCCAATAACACTGCGTCGTCTGCATATAATAAAACCGGCACAGTTCTTTCCCCTATTCGTGGTACATCTGCCCTAATATTCCGCAGTGCCGCATCCAGGCCATTAATGTATAAAGTAAATAAGAAAGGAGCCAGAATGCATCCCTGTCTGACACCGCTTGAACATCCAAACCGATCCGTTACTTTTCCCTCCTGGGTATACCTTACTGCAGCCGTGGTATGATTATGCAGTGATTGAAGTATATTTATTAGTTCTAAATCCACCCCCTGGTTAGCCATTACTAGCCACAACTTGTTCCGGTTCACGCGGTCAAAAGCCGCTGATAAATCCATAAAAGCCAAGTAAAAAACCTCCCCTTTTAACAGCGTATATTTAGCAGAGATAAGATAAAGATTAAGACACTGGTCCACAGTTGATTTCCCTGGGCGGAACCCGTATTGAACATCAGTGATTATGTTAGCAGACTCGGCCCACTCCATTAGTCTATTTAAAATTACCCGCCCCAAGACCTTGGCTGATACATCTATCAAAGATATTGGTCGATAACAGTGCGGGCTATCCCGATTACCCTTCTTAAAGATCGGTACTATAATTGCCGAAGACCAAGATGTAGGCATTGAAACACTTATTGCCGCATTTAGGACCCTTGTTAATAAAGGTGCCCAGACCTGTACATTCGATCTGAAAAGGTCGGGTGGAATCCCATCTGGGCCTGGGGCCTTATTTCGCATCAGCCCTTCAATACCAACAGTGACTTCCTCCAACGAAAAAATGACAGAGGTAGCCCTTGTGGGTGTGGTTAACAACCGTGCTTCTGCCTGGCCAGACGAGTGGTTATATAGACCCTGAAAGTATTCCTGCCATTGTTCCGGGAGTATATTACCACTTAGCCCTGGTTTATTTGGGTCCGCAAAACAGGGACTATTTATAACCCTCCAAAACCGTTCTGAATCTTTCTGCTCTGCTGCTTCAAGGAGTTCCTCCCACGCTATCCGCTGCAATTGACCTCTACGTTGTTTTAACGCTAACTTGTAACTTGCGCGACACGCCAACACCCTCTCTCTATCCCTAGGAGACTGCTTAAGAGCATCCTTCAAGTTCCTAAGGGTAAGAGAACATTGATGGCTAAACCATCCTGGGGAATCCCCCCTATGCCTACGTGGCTGTGTTTTCAGCAATTTAGTGACAAGGACAGCGATATTTGTAAAAGCCTCAATCAAGTCGGCCCCTTCCACCTCTGGGTCCAAGCAATTCATGATATCTTTAGCTCCTTGACCAAATAGAGCCGCGTTGAACCCTGCCTCATTTATCTGGACCCATCTTAATCGCCTGCCTTGATCGATCGTGGATAATAATTGATCCTCTGTCTGTCTGACCACACTCTGGCTATATACATCAACTATTAAAATTACTGGGTTATGATCGCTAAATACACTGTGTAAAATATTAAATTTCCTAACAGATCTTTTCATTGCCTGTGAGATCAAAATATAATCAATAACTGAATGACACCCTCTTCCCTTAAAAGTGGGGTCCAACAGGGAGCCTTCCACAATATCGGCCATATCCAACGTGTGTGATAACCCGTGTGTGTGTAAAAGGCACGTCAGCTCCCTACCCATCCGGGTGTGTTCCATATTCATGCCCTCACTTAATGCACATGACGACCACACACCATGAGCCACCCTTAAGTCCGGGCATGGATGACAATTAAAATCGCCTGCTACTATCATGTGCATTGCACCATGCCCACTCCTGGTGAGACGGTCCAGCCAACCATCTAATTCATGTATACTATTTAGGCCCTGTGGTGTGCATTGTATGGCATTATAAAAATTCAAAATAGTTACCCTACATCCCTTAGCTATGAGTCTAACACCTTGTACATTATGTGAATCACAAGCCAAGTCCTTCCACCTTCCCTGAATGTTCAAATCCACGAACACAATCAATCCCCCCTTTGCTCTTCCGACTCGGGATTTGATTGCTGGGCAAAAGAAGGTTTTATATCCCTCTATAAAACACGTGTTCTCCGTCGCCCAGGTTTCTTGGAGGCAAATTATGTTAAAGTCCCTTACCAAGGCGAGCCAATGCATATCCTCAAGTTTGTTTGCTATACCAGCTATATTCCAGGATATGATTTTTAAAGAGCCATCATTCTTACTCCTATCAGTATAATGCACCCCACTATCTACCCCAGGGTGAACTATACTGCCCTCTCCAATCTCCCTACTCTCCTCACTGGAGGTTGATTCCCTACGCTCCAATGACGGGACTACCTCCAACTCACCAGCCCGCACAGACTTCCCTTTCTGGACGACCACTGACCCCGACGAAAACAAGGTCCCCTCACCCCTACATTCAGGCAGTCAATCAATTTCATTCAGATCACCCAGGGGGGCAAAAACATTATTTAGATGAACCGGTCTGCCCCTAATCCTCCTGGTATTGAATTGATCCTGGTTCTCCCCGACCTGATTGACCATACCTCTTGTACCTGGTCTACCTGGTCTATAAAAAAAGCCCAAAGTCAAGGGTTTTATACTAGTCTCCATATCAAATAAATTTTCTGCCTGAGAAAGGATTGACTGTACCAACCACGGATATCTAAAGGTGACAATCACACAGTCTCCCGAAAAGGATTTCCTCGTGCTACCTATCCAGTTCACCCTTCTTGCCATTAAAATATGCTGAAGATCACGTGTGTTAAATTTCACAAATTTGGATAACCAGTGGGCTACCTTATTAATTAAATGTGGGGTAGACTCCTCATTCGTGTTTATTTGGGCGGGTACACCTGCAAGAACAACTACGTATGGACAACAGTCTGGTGGGAGATTTATTGTTGGCAGGTCATCACTCTGATTCGGGGCACCTCTATTCGAAGTTTGTTGACTTGACAACAATCTGTTATCACTAATATCACTAATATCCCTCGAACAGGCTGCTTCCCTATCCACACCACCCTCGAGAGCCCTGCTACCCTTTCCAGTCATGTCCCTGCAGCTTCCACGTGCCTCTGCCTCTATCGGCGTGATGGTCCCTGGTACCGGATTACCCCCTCCCCTTCTGCCTGCATACCTCGTTGATGTTCCGCTTGTAATGGCCGGGATATCTGTGTTGGGATTTCTCGGCCATACATGCACCACCCTCTTTCCTGTGTTAGTTTAATATGACTACTACACACTTTCTCCAGCCCTAACAATTTCTCCTCTAGGCTAATTAACTTGCTAAGTATGGGCTCAAGTAGGACAGAAAACAGGGACTCAATTCTTTTCCAGGGATCATTATCACAGTCCCCCAAGGATGATATCAGGCAGTTCAATTGGGTTGGAGCTACTCCCTGACATACCGAGGGCCCCTGTGGAGCGTTATTAATATCCTGGGAACTTGGCTTGGATTGTGACTTCTTGGGCCTGGGCTTCTGTTTAAATTTTTGTTTTGGTAGGGCACCACCCCTGTGATGTTTCATCGAGGGTTCTGGGCTGGTTATTGGAATATCTATTAGCCCAGCCCTTTGACCCCCCCTTAGATCTGGTAATTCTGGTGCCGCCCTCATCATCACTTCCATCTACTACACTCTGAATATCGGCCACAATCAGCGGTACCGGGACCTGGGCAAAATACAAATCCCCTCCACCCAAAGTCCCTAGGTCGGGAACTCCTATCCGAGCACCCAAACCTTTGCTCCCCCTATTTGACAAACCACCGTCAACACACAATAAGCTCCTCTCGCCGCCTCCCCCCTCTGAGGTATTACACACATTTACAGGTAATTGCGGGGCAGGTGCCGGCGAAATCGCAACACTAATCCCCCCTAGCGAGGATCTTTTACAGGCAGTCACCGAGTCCAAAGAACGTCTCCTCTCGGTGAGCTGTATTTCATGAGTCAGTAATGATTCTGCCCGTGTTAAAAGGCGTCCAGAGTCCCCGTTAAACCCCCCTTTTTTCGGCATTCGCTTAGCCATACCCCCTGGATATCAACAGTACCTCCAAAACAGTATCCCAGGGCGTAGTGTTCAGGGGGGTGGCCCAGCCCGGCCTCCTCCGGTCTCTGACGGGCGCGGACGGGGCCGCCCTTGGCCCGGGCGCGGCCCGCGCGCGTCCCGCGCTGCGGGCGGCCCGCTGGGCCTTTAACGCCTCCGGGCGCCTCCAGGCACGAAAAATCGGCGTCACGGCTAGCGCCGCCGCTTGTGCTGCTGGGGGTTGTGGTCTCGCGGTGGCCGTTCCCCTCACGGCAGTGGGAGCAAGAGAAAGCTGTCGTTGGCCGTTCCCCTCACGGCTGGAGCAAAAGGTAAGTGCGCGTCCCGCGCTGCGGGCGGCCCGCTGGGCCTTTAACGCCTCCGGGCACCTCCAGGCGCGAAAAGCGGCGTCACGGCTAGCGCCGCCGCTTGTGCTGCTGGGGGTTATGGTCTCGCGGTGGCCGTTCCCCTCACGGCAGTGGGAGCAAGAGAAAGCTGTCGTTGGCCGTTCCCCTCACGGCTGGAGCAAAAGGTAAGTGCACGTAATTACAAGCTTCAGCACTAAAATTATTATTATTATCATGGTTGCTATTATTATAACTTTCCCTATAATTAATCCACTCATTCTTGTTAACCAATTTATTACTGAAGAAAACCCTTTACCAAGTTTTCCAAATGCACTTTCAACCTCCAGTGGAACAAGTTCTTTGTGCAAACTTGTAATATTCGTTATATACTTTTGTATATTTTCACTTTTATCTGGAATGTAAGTGCAACAATGTTGGACTTTCAGCATTCCACAGACTCCACCCTCTTTTGCCAAAAGAATGTCAAGGGCAAGTCGATTTTGCAACACCATAGCTCTCATTGCAACCATCTCGGTATTTACCATCAAGAACCCTCCAGCAGTATCTGTAGATAAACGATCTACCACTGTGGATAATTTCCGAATTTTAAATGCATTCAAAGATATTCCCACTGCTGGTATCAATGCACCAAAAATATCACCTACTATTTCTGAAAAACTTTCCCTTTTTCTACGTGTAAAGGTATTTATCATTTTGTGTGTTCCTTTCTCTTTTCTATCCATATGAAAAATCTTTGGAAAGACCAGGCCTAAATAACATGACCCATACCAATGGTCCGGCAACCTGTAATAAGCCCTAATACCGCAAACATAATAGATCCCTGGAAATATTGGATCTTTTCCCCTTTGAATCCCCATCCGCCTAAAATTTGATAATTGTCATGGCAAATACTGGAACCCACAAAATAATTGTCATATCTTGTTCTATTTCTTCTAATGCACAACCTTCCCTGTTGGGGCCAATCCAGAGTCATAGCTGCATTTGTCTTTTTCTTTTCATGATTGTCTTCCTCAAACACCCAAAGAGGTGTTTTTGTCTCTTCTATCACTTTTCTTTGAAATTTCACTCTTCTTTCTTCAACCATCTCTAAAAATACTTTTTCTTCCTTCTTTAACTCACAGGTAAGGTTGTTTTTAACTATATTATCTAATGTTAAAATCTTATCTTCTATAAAATATTCACCAAACGTTTTTCCTCTTTTATTTTGTTTAGCTCGGGAACTACAGAAAGTTTCGCAAAAATCTTATCTATGTCAGTGTAATAATATTCTAATCTACCTGTTTTATAAAATAAACTTGCTAAAACACTACATGTTATTCCATACGTCAAAGGAAGGTGATGATAAGTCACACCCTCTGCTACAGACGCAGGCAATTGCATACAAACATAGCAATCTCTTACATCCATTGTTTCTACATACTCATATAATAATTTAGAAAAAACATTCTTTGAAAAATCTGTTATTGATTTGTCTTTATGTAACTCTGCACTACTTTTTAATATAACTGGTTCTTGAGTGTTAGCTCCTTTTTCTTTCTCTGTGTTATTAGACGTTTCTACTACAGCTAAACTAATTGGAATAGTGATTGCTAAAACCACCCATACTGTCATTAATAATCCTGTACAAAAGAAGCACATCTTACACCATCTACTTAAAAACTCACATTTACATTTTCTATCTCTAGTATCCTCCATTTTGTTTTATAACCTTATTTATTTATTTTCAAGAAAATTGTGTCACTACACCTCAGAAATGACTTATTAGCCACTCTGCACTCCAATGTTTTTGTTTTTGCTTGGTACTTTCTTTTAATTCTTTTGAGAATTCTTTCTTTGTCAAATCCAGTATTTTGTCAAATCCGGTAGAAATTCGTCAGATCCAGTATTTTGTCAAGTCCGGTAGAAATTTGTTTAAATTTCTTCAAGTTTGTTGCACTTCACCTTCACCCATTAGGTTTCTTTGTTCTGGGTTCTCGTGAGTGTTCTTTTCTTCTTTGATATCAGTCAAAGCAAGATACAACCATTCAGGCGATCTATACTTCGGATTTACCTTCTTTACTCTTTTCGTTTTCTGCAAGTGTTTTCCACCTTGTTTTTCTTGCTCTTTCTGACTTGTTATTTCATTCACTTGTTCAGCACTTTTTCCATCTAACCTTATGATCCTGTATCTTAATTTTCTTACTTCGTTGGGCCAATTGTCTCCTTTTCTTGGCCTTTTTGCCTCACTTCCTTTTTCCTCTCTTTCTGTTTTCCAATTCCTTTTTCTTGACTCTAGTTTTTGGTTTCTTTCCTCTCCACTTTCTTCAGATTCTGTTTCTGTTTTCTCTTTACTGTCTCTTATTTTGAATCTTATAATTTCATTTTCTTCCTCTACTTGTGGTTCTTTTCTTATCTTCCTTCGTTCACCTACTTCTGTCCCTCCTCGAGGTTCTTCCGAATTTGTGTCAATCTCTCTATCTGCTTTTAAATTTCCCTGTTCTTTTGTTTGGCTATCTGTCCCTATTGCTCCTCGGGGATCTTCCGATTTTTCTAACTTTCTGTTTGAAACTCTCCCTTCTTCATCTATTAATATTATCTCCGAAGGATTTTTACCACAACTTGTACTTGGTTGCTCACTGTTACTATCTTCGTGCTCAGTTTCTTCTCTTATGCTTTCAAATTTCCAATTTCTTTTCAGAATTTCCTCACAATCCGAATGATCTGTATCAGATTCTGAACTGGTATCTGATATTTCCAGATGTCGACTCACATGTCGATCTTCAAGTTCTGGTACTTCAGCTATTTCCTCTACTTCTTCTGTCGTTGCACTTGTAGTTTGGTCTTCCAGATGTCGACTTACAGGTCAATCTTCAGATTCTGGCACCCTGTTTGTTTCTTCTTCTGCTTCTGATGCTGAACTGTTATCCAATACTTCCAGATGTCGACTCACATGTCGATCTTCAGGTTCTGGAACTCTGATGGTGTGACTGGCATGCACCCAGTGTTTCACTCCTGCACATTTGACTGCAGTGGTTGTCACCAGGATCACCTGTTGTGGTTCGTCCCAGCGAGGAACCAAACAGTTTCTTCTCCTGTGGACTTTTATGCAGACCCAATCTCCTGGATTCAAGTCGTGAGCTGGTTTTCTTTCAAGAGTGGTCGCATCCGATCCAACCTGATGAAACACAGAACGCACCACATCAGCCAATCCTTTGCAATAATCCAGCACCAGATCATCAGTTATAGTCAGTAGTTTGTTGACAGGTACATGTGCTTTTCTCATTGCTCGTCTCATAATTATCTCATGGGGACTGAGTCCAGTTTTCCTTTCCGGAATACTTCTGATTGTCATTAAAACTAATGGCAAGGCATCTGGCCATTTGAGTCCTGTAGCTTGACACATTTTTCCTAACCTGTTCTTAATTGTTCCATTCACTTGCTCTACTATTCCAGAAGCCTCTGGTCTGTATGCACAATGCAGTTTCTGTTTAATACTAAGTGCTTCACAAATCAGTTTAATTAATTCGTTTTGGAAATGTGTTCCTCTATCTGTTTCAATCGTGACTGGAAAACCATACCTCGGAATGAATTCTCGCAGCATAAGTTTTGCTACTGTGATTCCATCATTCCTTCTGGTCAGGTATGCTTCCACCCAACGGGAAAACAAACAGACGACTACGAGGACATACCTTAGTCTGTTGCTCGGGGGCATTTCTATAAAATCCATTTGCATTCTAGTGAACGGACCTCCTTCTCGTCCTATTGTTCCTAGACTCACTACTGTCTTCCTTCCTGGATTTAATTGTTGACAAATAAGACATCTTTGACAAAGACTCTCAGCTATGGCTCTGAATTTTGGATTATACCATGTTTGTCTAAAAAGTCTGATTATTGAATCTCTCCCAATATGGGCTTGTCCATGGTACATCCGTGCCATGTCAGAAATCATGCTATCAGGCATAACTGGTCTTTCATCTCTGTAAACCCAAACATCATTTTCCTCACGTTTTCTACATCCTGCTTTTATCCATGTATCTTTTTCCTCATCATCTGCTGCTTCCTGTAACTGTCTCACCTCATCCCATGTCTCAACAGGGTTAGTAAAAAGCAAAGGACAAGAAATATGCTCTCTCTCTCGGTTCCTGTTCAAAGAGACCACATTCTTTGCACAGTACTGTGCAATCTCGTCAGCATATTTATTGCCGACAGTTATGTAGTCTTCCCCATTTTTATGTGCATTACACTTTACAACAGCAATCTGTTTAGGCAGCTGTATCGCCTCAAGCAACTTTTTCACAAACTCTCCATTTCTAATTGGCGTTCCTGCAGACGTCAAGAAACCTCTTTGTGACCAAATCTGAGCAAAATCATGCACCACTCCAAAACCGTACTGGCTATCTGTCACAATCGTAACCCGTACATTTCTTCCCAACTTGCAGGCTTGAATCAGAGCTACTAGTTCTGCGACTTGGGCAGACCGTATCCCTTTCAAACAAGATGCTTCCATTACAGTTGCTACTGTGCAAACTGCATATGCTGCACTTAGAACTCCATCATTCGTTCTCAAGCATGAGCCATCCACGACCAGAATATAATCTGATTCCTTTAAGGGCTCATCTCGTATGTCTGATCTCGGTTTTGTACAATATTCAAGCACATTCAGACAATCGTGATCTACTTCATCCATTTCAATCACACTCTCTTCATCTGGCAATGATGTCGAAGGATTCACATTCATACATCTGTCAATGGTCACATTATCTGCACTCAAAATTACTTTTTCATACCTAGTCAGCCGACTATGTGTCATGTATTGTGTTTTCGTTCTTGTCAAAAGAATTTCCACAGAATGGGGAACATATACTCTCAGTGGATATCCCATCACTATGCCTTCACTCTGTTCCAGACTCACACAAGTAGCAGCAACTGCTTTCAAACATCCAGGCAACGCTTTTGCTACAGGGTCTAAAACAGCTGAAAAATATGCAATGGGTCTTTTCATGGTTCCATGTCACTGTACCAAGACTGAAAATGCACATCCATCTCTTTCACTGCAATACAACTCAAAGTCTTTCTCATAGTCAGGCATTCCCAATGCTGGAGCTTCACACAATTTCTTTTTCAGCTCTCTGAATGCTTTCATTTCCTCATCATTCATTTCAAAAGGATCTTTAACATCCTTTTTGTCAGTTTTTGCAACGGTTTGGCGATCAACGAAAAACCGCTTATCCATTGTCGACAATATCCAACCATTCCCAGAAACATTCTTACCTCTCTTTGCGTCATTGGAGCTCTCATTCCTTGAATCATCTTTATTCTTTCAGTTGTTACCTTTCGCACTCCTTTCTCAATTTTATGCCCTAAATATTGGACTTCTTGTTGACAAAACTGTAATTTTGATGGGGACACTTTATGTCCTCTTTTGGCTAAATGATTCAGCAAAGCAATTGTATCATTGACACATGCTTCCTTTGTTTTTGATGCCACCAGTAGGTCATCAATATACTGAACCATCACTGACTTTTCTGGCATTTTTAAATCTTCCAAGGATTTCTTTAGAATCTGATTAAAGATTGAAGGGCTTTCTGTGTACCCTTGAGGAATTCGGTACCATGCCAAAATACGCTCTCCGAACCTGAACGCAAATAATGGCTGGCTATCTGGATGCAATGGAATAGAGAAAAATGCATGACATAAATCAATTACTGTGTACCATTCTGCTTCACGTGGAATCTGATATAGAATCACAGCAGGGTTCGGTACTATTGGGCAACAAGGCACTACAATTTTGTTTACCTTCCTCAAATCCTGTACAATTCTATATGTTCCGTTTGGCTTTTTCAGTCCCATTATTGGCGAATTACATGGACTGCTCATGATTTCTTTTAGTATCCCTTGTTCAACCATTTTATTTATTACTGGTGTTATTCCTTCAATTATTTCTGGTGTCAATTTATACTGGGGCGTATTTGGGTAACTCGTTCCCTCTTTTACGGAGATTTTAACGGGATCTACTTCTTTCATTAATCCTATATCTTCTCCCTGTGAATTGTACTTTTTTTTTTTTTTTTAACTCTTTTTAGCTTTTTGCCGTTTGTTGGCTATCAGCATTTTCCAAAGCGTACTCACCTTTGCTGCTAAGGTTCTTTTGCCAGGAGATTCCACTGGCTGCCATTCTCCACTTGTTCCAAGTGACGACATCCAGTTATACTCTATCTTCTGTTCCAGAGGACGAGCTTTGTTGCTCCTACATCAGCTAATCTATGGGTATTCCTACCCCTACGTTCCACGCGTTGGTTTAACGTCTGCTATTCAACACTTCCTCTTTCACTGTCTTTTTCAGTTCAATTGGGATTTTCTCTGCATCAAATACAGGAAACAAATCATTTACTTCTGGTTCTAAATTCACCAGTGTCATTTTATACAATACATCTTCATCTGGGGTCTGAAATGCAATTCCATCTGGAGTACAATAGATAGTGCAATTCATTTTGCACAATAGATCGCGTCCTAATAGGTTCACGGGACTACAATCGCATACCACAAATCGGTGCATTTCACTAAATGGACCAATCTTTACCTCCACTAATTTAGTAAGAGGCGTCTTAATTTGCTGATTCGATACTCCGACTACTTGGATATGTTCACCTGAGAGAGGAAGGTTTGGAATTTCCACTGACCTAACAGTAGAACGGGTAGCTCCGGTGTCCACAAGGAATGTTACATTTGCACCATTCACTTCTCCATCCAAAATGGACCAGACTGATCTACCTCTAGAGTTGCGCCAAGCACGCACTCTTCCCCCTCTCCTAGGCACCGTCAGAAGCTTTCATCCGTTTCATCCTGTCGTAACCAATATTGAGAAATGGCAGCTGCACGCGGCAACAGTGTTACCTGCTCTCCTCCGTAGAATCCTGTTTCTGCACTGAATTTCTGTTGGTTAGCACTCTTGGGAAGTGGTGGTTGTGGCACCTGACTCTGTTGAGTAACTACCTCACTCTGCACCTGTGAATTTAATGATTGATTTTCCACATTAAGTTTTGGAGGAAATTTACACTCGTTTCTCCAATGCCCTAGCTTTCCGCAGTTGTGGCATGGCCACGTTTTCTTTGCCTCATCTATGCTCATTTGTCCTTTTCCTTTGCCTATATTTGGTCTAAATCTAGCCTGTCCTGCTTCATTACCTGTATTACTCAATTGAGCTTCTTGTTTCTCTGCAACTTTCACCTGTGCCCACATGGCTTTTTCTTTCAATTTACGCTGTCTACTCTCAATATCATCACTGCAATACTTAGCATATCTCAAAACCTCATCGACTGTGCTATTCTGCCAACAAATCATATGCTGTTTAATCATCTCACTTATCTCTGGTTTCAATCCATAAACAAATCTATATACAAAATGACTCATATCCTTTTCATTCAGTGTCTCATAACCACTATACTGTTTGAAAACTAACAACAGTCTTTCATAGTAAGCATGCACTGATTCTTTACTTTCCTGCGTGGTTCTGTCTATTATTACCCAATCTGTTTCTTTAGGTGGAATCTTATTCTTCAAAAAGGTAATTACTTGATCGTACTTTCTCATCACTTCTGGTCCTGGCGCTCCTGTTTTAGCATCCCTTGGATATTCTACAGTTGGCCAATCAATAGTAATCTTACATTCTGTCCACAAATCAGCTGGTACTACTATATCGAACAATCCATCCAAGTCTATCCACAACACCTTTGAAACTTTAACAAATCTCTCCACTTGTCTGTACCATTCTACTGGCTTCTCTCTCAACTTGGGGAAGTCATTTGTAAATGACAGTATATCCTGTCTAGTCCATGGAACATGCACATAACTACCTCCTGGAGTTTCTCTCATCGGGTACTCCCTTACAACTGGTTCCTTATCTGTCACTGCAAAAGCCAAAGATGCTTTATCTGTTACTTTCTCATTCTTTTTATCCATCTACTTCTCCATCTATCCACATCACCCCATTTTCTCAGTAAAACAATTAACTATTTTATTTGGGTCAATCTTCCTGATGTGTTCAGATTCTCTATATCTTTCTCACAAAAATCTACTCTGTATGGTTTCTGCAACGTTCTCACTTTTGCAAATTCTACTCCCAGTTCACTTGCTGTCTCTTCTAATTTGTCATGTAAATTTCTAGCTCTCCATGTAAGACTTTTGCACAAAAACATCATCTCATCATCCTGATAATTTTTTAATTTTTCTGTACCAATCGTTCCTAAAATCAATTCTTCCATGTATATTTTTAACCTAATTACATCTAATGGTTTTACTTCTATTTCTTTCGTTTTTAGCATTTTTATCCATTCATTTAACTCATCTTGATTCGGACCTACAGGCGTACTATTTAATTCTATCCAATTGTTACTTCTTTCTGGTGTCCCTGATGCAGACTCCGTTACCATAGGTATTCTCCTGAACTCATTCTCATTTATCGTCAAATTAGTAGGTGGGCTTGGTATATAGGTACTAACCAAATCGTGTGCACCTTCATTATTTAGTTCCATCCCTTCTCTTTTTCTTTGCAAATGTGAATTCATGGGAATCACTAAAGAACGTTCATCAATTTTCTGATTCTCAAAAATTGGCATTACTGGACCTATCGTTACTGGTACAGTTACAGCTTCCATATTCTTTGTCAATTCTCTTATTTTCTCAGTCAATTCTCTTGTGGTTTTTGCTAATTCAGTTGCATTGTCACTTTCTATCTCTTCATTCTGTGAAGTTTTTAATTGATCTTGTGACCTATTTATCTCATCTCTTCGTTCGGGAATTTTATTCCTCCCAGTTTCCATTAGTGGTGCATTAGGTGTCACCACCGCAGAAGTCTGTTGGTATGGAGGCGGGTTTCTGTTTAATATATCTTCCAGCAATTCGTCGTCCGTTTCACTACCATCATACCCATACTTTTCTATGACTACATGTTTCTTTTTCTCTGTACACTTTCTCTTTGCTTCTTCCTCTACTGTAAAAGCTGGAAACAAACCTCCTGTCATATTAGCACATCTCCAACGCTTTATCCTGTCCTCATGATTTACTCCCCATAACCTTCCAGGCACAAACTCATGATTCTTTAATCCTCTGAATCTCTCTCGTTCATACATCTCATCTTCCCATTCAGTTAAAGCTTCAAACTGTGTCGGTCTAGGTCTAGGTTCTAACATTGCCATCTTCTCTCTCAAATTCCGTAGTACAGCTACATTAAATGAACCATTCTCAGGGAAAGCCAATGCTCCATCATTCTTGGTATATTTTGTCCAATTTTCTAACCATATGCATGTATGATATCCATATTTCAGCATCATGTGCGAAGCTGGTGATTTCGGCGGAGGAATTACTTGTCCCTCTCTAGTCACTACCTTTTTGTCTTTCTTAAAGAAGTTCTTAACTTTCGACATCCACGACGTTTTCTCTCTACCATATTCATAATACGACATGATTCACAATCGCTTTTTCTCCTCAAACGATCCGCAATTCAACACTGTTCTCTATGCGTTATTCGACCAATACTAGCGCGACTCACACCAACACTCCAATCATAAACTTCCACGTCACTATTCTATCCGTCCAATACTAGCGCGACTCACACCAACACTCCAATCAGAGCGGTTTCTGTCTACAGTGCACTGTCCAATCCCAGCGCGGCTTTTGTCTACGTCAGCTCTGCTCCTGTCTCTGTATGACTAGCGCACTGTCCAATCCCAGCGCGGCTTTTGTCTACGTCAGTTCTGCTCTTGACCCCTCCTTTACAAAATTTATCGGCAATTTCTTTTTCAACAATTCTTCGTTAGTTACAACATTTAAAACACATTTCCATTGTCTGATTCACTAAACAAAAGAGATAGCTTTGTCCATTTACACGAGAATTCTGTATTTTCCAGTAGGCAGCGCTTACCTCTACCCTACCACAGAATTTTCCCGTTTCGCCGATAAAGTAGCACTTCCCTCTACCTTACCCTTCTTTCAAGCAAGCGGTAAACCCGTTTCTCTGGGGATAAAACACATGTGGAGACTATACTGCTCCTGAGAATTAAGGCCAGAGTTTCACAAGAAAACCGGTCACTATTTCTCTTACACACCTTTCATGCGGAAAATGTCCCTATCATAACACAACCTGTGTTATCACCAATATGAACTCAGACAATGCACTATTCCATGTGACTTCTCTTGCCACACGTGTTCCACTTCCTACTTCCCGGAAGCGTGAAAACTTACATATAACATAACACGACTCAACATAAAGTGTTAGACATGAACTTATCACTTATCAATAATCAATAATCAATAATCAATAATCACCAAACTAATCTATAGTAACCATAACTCTGCTACCAAGAAATCTGATCCAGCGCTAACAATAAAAATTCTTCTCCTATATGACTCGGTCATCCAGGTACAACTATCTCTCCAATACACAGACTATATCCATATGACGATGGGGCCCATTGACACCGCATATACATTCACTTACTCATTTATTCCCTGGATTTCCTCCGTCCTTAACCTAGGAGAAAACGATTCGCTGGAAGGAGACGGGATACCTCTTTTTAACACGACATAATGTTTCTCATTGCTTTTAAGGTATTCCGCTCATTGGTCGATGGACCAACTAGTAGGAATCAGTTGATGGTGATTAAGACCAGCTCAATCACAATAAACTCTTTAACATTTTACCTTAATTATTGAGCTAAAGAATCAGAGTCATTTGTTTAAAGATAATAAAGTTTATATAAAGTTTTTAGAAACAATGCATAAGTTTAAGTTTATCACTCAGTTATTACATTTATCATCATTATAAGAAATAAATTGAAAATACAATGCATACCTATTGGATGGAAGATAAAGTATGTCACAGCAAGAACTCCAAAAGATCAATCTATCTGTCTTGGAAAATCTAATAGCTCTAAATGAAAAATCTATCAGGAGTAAAAAGGTTCTCCAAACGCAGCATCTTATACTCAACTAAAAATATAAAATAGCAGCAGCAGCATCAGCTCGTCAGCATCAGCAACCGCAACTTCACCCATCTGCAGCATCCACTCTCTCCAGCATCTACTCTCTCCAGCATCTCACTCTCCAGCATCTAACCCCTCCCCACCAAGAGTAGGTCTTCTTATACCCTAATTCTAGCTTACTAAATAAAAATGTTGCATCTCTATGGCGTGATTCTCTCTCATTGGTTCATTCGAGTCCATATACATTTTAATCAAACTTCCTTGTCTTAACCAGTTCTTTGTGGAATGTCCATGCTTGCATCGTTTCCCACAGTTCATGACATTACTCATCAGTTTCGATCAGTCCACTTTGTATCTTTTTCTGATACTTTTGGGTTCCGCTGTTCCGTTTGTCCATTTATTCTTTTTGACTTCTCACGCTTCTTGCTGATCATCTTGGCACACATTTGCTCAGTAAGGTCACAATAGCCTTGACCATACTTTCATCCTAGGCTCTCAGCACGAACACGTGGTCATTCTTTTTCACAGCCTTTCTCCTTTTTCCACACAGCTTCTTGCACATGCGTACTTTAGCTCATGGCGGCCATTTTATATCGCTGCTCAACAGGCCTAAGCGCACTATTTTCAAAGATAAATAAAATATTGTTAATATAAAGAATATAAACCCTTTCGTTTCCCTCCTGTCTTTCTACGTACCCCAATTAGGTATTACCTAGCAAAAAGCAACATATAAAGCTGTCCCTTACTTACCATCGCTTTATTTTGCCACCACACATTTTATTTTCAAAGCACAAATCATGCGTTTATTATTTTATTAGTACGCAAATATTAGATTATGTTAGTCACGTCAACAATTATAAGTAGATTTATTTGCACATAAAATAGCGTGTTACCTTTAATCCTTTACATGTAACATACATTGTTGGTTATTTACTTAAACAAACATGTTTATTAATTAATTTACGTAAATTATTAGGAGGTTAAATTTTTTTCGTTTATCCTGCTTCATCACTCGCCTCTCGCATCACATTCCCTCCATTTTCCACGTCATCTCGCAGAGCCAGCAAAATCATTGTGATGTGTGAGACAGGCTGAGGGGGTGGTGGAGTGCAAAGGATAGAGGTGGTTGGGGGGGAGCAAAAGGCTGGCCCTTTGGTGGTTAGTGGATACAGACATTGTGTAGCAGGCTGTGGGGTAGGGAATAAGTGGGGTGTAAGTGCTGGAGGGGCTAGAGGGAGGGGTAGGGCGCAAGAGAGGTGCAAAGGCTGGGGGGTCTTGAGGGGTGGGGACTAATGAAAGCCAGCTTTTTGTCCAGTTTTTCTATGCCTACGCATGCCGGATTTTCTGAGCAAATTCTTCTTTCATGTCATAAAATGGTGCAAAAGTCACAATTTGTGCCCAAATGTGGTAAGAATGGTAAAATTTGGAAATTTTCATTTCTTTCGCCAAACCCTTAACATGCAGCTGAAACTGTTCTGGAAACTTTGAGGCTGAGTGTGTGTGTGAACTTGTGGTGTGTTTGTGTGAGTATGTATGTGAATGTGTGTGTGGTTTCTATATGTGTGTGTCTGTGCATTTGTATCCGTGTGGTTTATCAGTAAGTGGATGTGGTGTTTCTGGGTCTCTGTTTGTGTGTGTTTGTAGGTGTGATATTTGAGGTATTTTTTTTCTGTTAGGGTGTCCTGCTAAAGGTGAACTGTTAAATATATTGGTTTGGCTTCTGAAGATAAAAACCACCTGAGGTAGCGCCGAGAAGCCCATTCCGGATCATTTCAATGCTTGTGTTTATCTTGAGCATCTCTTCGGTGTTTCAGCACCTTCAGGTTAATTTATTAAGTACCGTTCCACTACAATGAATGTAATTTTACCCAGCAGAGGTGCAAGGGATGGGGGTTGAGGCCGGAAACTCTCAGATTGCCCAGGCGCTACACAGACTCGGGACTCGCCACACCTATGGCAGTGCGACAGTCCCCACCGGAAGGGGCGGGCTGGTGACGGCTGTGGGTGACATGGCTGGAACCAGCCCCTGAGCACAACCGGGCACTGGTCCGCCTGGCGTGGGGACCCCGGAAGCGCATTAAGCACTTCCGGGGGCAAGGGAACAGGTTTGCGCTGGACCTCGCCCCTTTAAAAGGGGCGGCGGAGCGGCAATGCGGTCTTTCTGCACCACTCCCTGCTCCAGATACAACAGGCTGAACTGCCCCATCGGGGGCCTTTGAACTAATCTCGCTCTTTTTGTCTTTTGGTGTTCTTTTTTCACCATTCCCGCGTCGGGATCTCGACGGCATTTCGTTTGATGGAGGTACAGGAGGAGTGCTTCAGGGACAGCTTGGAGCCACACGGGCTTGAGTGTATCACTTGGCTGACCCACATTTGTAGCAATTACGGTAGCGGCTCTAACGAGGAGGCCCAGTGTTATCTGCGTGGTAACTATGCTCTCGACACGGACCTTGGATTCTTATGATGTTCTAGGACCTTGGGTCCGTGCCGTGCTATCTTGGGGGCAGTTGGAGGTTGGTGACAGACGGAGTTGGATGCTTACTGGTGGTGCTGTATTTATACTAATTAACTGCGATTTTCTACTACTTCGGATTACGAGCATTACTTAACAATTTTGGCAACGATCTGGGGATCAGCACCACCACATGGACCTATTTGTGCATCTCTTTGTTGGATTTAATTTTGATTTTTCCATCTCTTCTGAGGACTCATCATTTAATTCACCAGTTTAGAGTGAGAGCATCGTTCCCTCCCTGTGAATTGTACTTTTTTTTTTTTTTTTTTTAACTCTTTTTAGCTTTTTGCCGTTTGTTGGCTATCAGCATTTTCCAAAGCGTACTCACCTTTGCTGCTAAGGTTCTTTTGCCAGGAGATTCCACTGGCTGCCATTCTCCACTTGTTCCAAGTGACGACATCCAGTTATACTCTATCTTCTGTTCCAGAGGACGAGCTTTGTTGCTCCTACATCAGCTAATCTACGGGTATTCCTACCCCTACGTTCCACGCGTTGGTTTAACGTCTGCTATTCAACAGGTATTCCTACCCCTACGTTCCACTCGTTGGTTTAACGCACTATGTCATCGCACAATTTACATGCCACCATCTTTGATCAAGTTTCACCTAACAAAGGCTTAACAACCTTGCTAGCGGCATTGTTTTTCTACGTTTATCTCGTTGTTTTCAATACAACGACATCACGCACACAAGTTGCGCTTGTTAATTGCTTGGCAACGTCTGCGCTTGCTGAATTGTTTCTGAAATTCATTCGCAATCCAACATCCTGGCATAATTTATGGTGAGACATTTCTGCTTTTGAATATTATTCATTTTGGATAAACTACTATACGTGACTTTTCTACATAAAAGGATGAAGTTTGGACGTTATATATATAGGGAACAATTCCTATTTTCTTGACTTTTGCAAATTTTACCATACAACAATGTCTACACAGAATTACAGTTTAGCTCCTCCTCAGTGTTTCTGGCCTGCTGATGGTACTCCCTGTATGAAATGGCCAGAATGGAAGGCATATTTTCTTAATTATATTGACACTTTGGATGTTCAGGGAAAAATGTCACCTGCACAAAAGAAAGGAATATTCTTACATTCTGTTGGTCCTGAAGGCCTTAACCGCTTCGATGCTCATGACGAGACCAGCTCGTCATGAGTCACAGTGGAGCTGTGCTCATGACGAGCTGGTCTCGTCATAACGGCTGCCCGCCGCCCACGCGGGATTAATTCCCCGCCTGTGCGGGAGAATTAATGAGTGGGCAGGGTTGTGACGAGACCAGCTCGTCATGAACACAGCTCCACTGT
Source organism: Calotriton arnoldi (assembly GCA_963921515.1). Classification (NCBI taxonomy): domain Eukaryota; kingdom Metazoa; phylum Chordata; class Amphibia; order Caudata; family Salamandridae; genus Calotriton; species Calotriton arnoldi. The sequence continues at coordinate 1,177,333 of CAWUFW010004459.1, forward strand.
GACTCATGATGAGCTGGTCTCGTCACAAGCACCGCGACGCCGCGCTCACTCCCCGCCCCCGTGGGGGAATTACCCCCGCAGGGAAGGGGTTAAGGATTTCAATCAAACGACTAGAGTTGGTGGTGGTAGTGATCAAAATGTTTTTTCTGCTGCAATTAATGATTTTGATAGTTATTTTTCTCCTAAGGTTTGCATTGGCATTCTAAGATGCAAATTCTTTCAGAGAAAGCAAAATACAGAAGAGTCAGTTGATAGTTATGTGTCTTCCTTAAGAACCCTTTCTCTTGATTGCCAATTTGGGGGGTTACAAGAAGATTTTATAGAGACCCAAGTAGTAATGCATGTAAAAGATACCTCTATTCAAGATAGGTTGTGGGTTAATGGCGATTCCAAACTTGAGGATATTTTAGCTATAGTAAGAAAGGCAGAAATGTCATGTAAAAGTGCTAAAGAAGTTAAAATAGAAGAAAGTAGCAAAATGAGTAGCATTGTAGCCAAAGTGGAAGGTGCTTGAGTCAAATTTAATTTTAAAAAACAATGATCTTCAAAGGAACGTAGTAATGTTTTCGACAAAGATAAACTCAGGTGTTATAGGTGCGATAGTAGCTTACACTTAGCAAATAACAAAAGTTGTCCTGCCATTAAACAAAAGTGTTCTGTGTGTGGCGTTATAGGACATTTGGCTAAAGTGTGCAGGAAACGCAAAAATAAGAAAGTAAAGTGTGTGGAAGACGGTGAGTCGGGTGAGAGTGATTGTGACAGTAAAGACAGGGATTTTGAGAGGTCATACATGTTGAATATTAGAGAGGACCCTTCTGTAATTTTGAACATTGATAATACTGCTGTTAAAAAGAAACCTATCTGCGACATGATGATTGGTGGAGTGGAGATACAAATCTATGCTGATTCTGGGTCTCCTTATTCCATAATAAATGAAAATGTATGGAAATTCAAATTTGTAGACAAACTTGGATCCAAATTAGATCCCTGTGACATTAATCCTGAAGGATATTCAGGAGAGAAGATTGAGATTATTGGTTTTCGTTTGCTTGTTTTTAAATTTAAAGACCGTGAATGCGTAGCTAAATTATATATATCCAAACATGGACCTTCTGTTCTTGGATGGTTTGAACAAGGCAAACTTGACATCATTCTCAATCCCAACAGTCCTGACCCTGTCAGGGTCATTGGAGAACCTAACGAATGTAGGGCCCGATTCACAGAACTAACTTAAGACAAAATCCTAAACTTACTACCATTTTGGTATTCACAGAAGGCACTTACTCATTTTGGTATTCACAGAAAGCACTTATTTACTCATTTTGAGTAACTTACTCATTTTGTGTAACTTACTCATTTTGGTATTCACAGAAGGCACTTACTCATAAATGAGTAAGTGCCTTCTAATTCTGACAAGTCTTTGAAAACCTTGAAACCCAATATGGGAGAACATTATGTTCCCAATGGTCCTTGGGAAACCATTGCCGTGGACATCATGGGTCCCATTGGTCCTTTGAGCAAATATATTGTGGCAGCCATAGATGTATTTTCTAAGTGGCCTGTCATAAAAGTGATTGAAAAAGTAAATACCGATACTGTCCTGCTGTTTTTAGATGAGGCATTTACTGAGAAAGGTTTACCTATACGAGTCATCACTGATAATGGAGTACAGTTCCTATCTAATAAGGCGAAGAACTATTTTCAAAAGATTGGTGTCATACATTGAACTACCTCTTTATATAACCCTAGTGGGAATGGGATTATTGAGAGATTCAACAGAGTACTTAAGGGCACTATACAAATGGCTGGTGTTGAAGATGACAAATGGGAAATTCAAGTGATAAAAATCATGTGGAAGTATAGGACTAATCCCAATGATATGACTGATTGTGCTCCTTTTGAGATTATGAGAGGCAGATTACCGAGAATGAAAATAATCCATCTTGGTTAATATCTTCTACCAAGTGTCATATTGATTTAGATAAGGTTAAGAAAAGGATTGAGAGAACCCACATTGTCAACAAGCACAGGTTCGATTTGAGAAAAGGCTCTAAGAAGGATCCTATTATTCAAGTTGGAATGCTTGTTAAAGTTAAGAAACCTTGGAGAGTATCCAAAGGAGAAAGCCAGTTTATGGGACCTTTTCTTGTAAAGGATGTTTTAAAAAACTCAGTGAGACTTTCTAATGGTAAAGTATGGAATTTAAATAGAATTGCTGTGCTCAAGGGCAACAAAGAATTATATAAAGAAGTACACATTGCACCCAAGCATGATTTTGATATTGAGAACACTGTCAGGGATAGTACCATTGATGTCTGCAGCAATAAAGATAATAGTAATCAGGGTACTGGTTGCTCTGATATTGTTGGTGTTCCTACTCCTATTGTTTCTAACAGTTCTGATAATGCTCAGGAAAAAGAAAGTATTTCTGTTCCTCAGTTTCCTGAAGCTAAGCGTTTACGCAAAAAACCTGTATGGTTTTCTGATTTTGTCACTCGCATTAGAGATAAGTTGTACTCATGAATTTCTCTTTTTTTAATATATATATATATATATTTTCTCTTTCTTCTCATTTGTTTTTTTGTTATTTTTGTTTAAAGGGGGAAGATGTGTTATGTGCGTGGTAACTATGCTCTCAGCACGGACCTTGGATTCTTATGATGTTCTAGAACCTTGGGTCCGTGCCGTGCTATTTTGGGGGCAGTTGGAGGTTGGTGACAGACGGAGTTGGATGCTTACTGGTGGTGCTGTATTGATACTAATAAACTACGATTTTCTACTATTCGGATTATGAGCATTACTTAACACCCAGGTGAGGAGGGAGTATTAGGCTGTGGTGATCCCCATTGGGCTTTGTGTTTGGCTGTTATCTTGATTTTGCGGTGCCCCATTTACTAACTCTGCTACCCTGGATGTTGGGAGCGAGGAGGCCCAGGTGAGGGAGGAGTATTAGGCCCTAGTGGTCCCCATTGGGGCTTTGTGTTTGGCTTTTGCTTTGCAGTACCCCTTTACTTATGCTTTTGCTACATCAGCTGCATTTTCCTTGGCTCGGGCTTTGTGTTTGGCTTTTGCTTTGCTTTGCGGTGCCCCTTTACTTACGCTTTACTACATCAGGGGCATTTTTACCTTGGATATTGAAGCTGCCCCCCCCCCTTTCAAAAGCGCAAGAACGGGGGGAATAATTAAAGAGGCCGCTTTCAGGCCACTGGGAAAACCTGAGCCTTCAAAGTTATTGATAAGATGGGTATTTTTGTTGAGCAAGGTGGGCTAGTTTGCAAACTGTAAGGGCACGTGTAGATGAGGCGTTTTTTTTAGATTTGTGTGAGGATACATATTTTGGTGCATATAGTGGCACACACAGGTTTTACTGGTAGAGGCATTCAGGCAGCGTTTAGTAGGCAATTTGTCTGTGGAGTTGGCTGTGGATTGTGGGCTTAAAATGGTGCCCAAGGCACAGAGAGGGGAGAAGCGCACATGTATGGAAGAGATGATGACGGCGATGATGCGCAGGATGGAGACCATGGATCAGTCCTTAGCAGAGTTGAGGAGCGGCCCTTGGGTGGATGAGCAGAGAGGGGTGAAAGAGAGGCCAAGGCGGGCTGGGGTAGCTCCTAGAGCAGCGTTTCCGACAGTTCCCAAGAAGGCTAGGGCCAAGAGGGGCGGGGCAATAGCCAAGACCCTTCGCTGGTACTCGTGGATGAGACCCCGGGGCCCTCAGGGACGAGCAGAACGGAATCAAATGAGGCGAGGGCGCATGTGCCTGTGGTCCCGGGGGCTCCAAGCGAGGTGCCAGCGGGGAGTGAGTGCAGGGGGAGTCCCTAGTCAGCCTGATTTAGTGGCTAATTTGGCTGCGGTGTTGCCTTGGTTGTCCAAGTTTGGTACGTGGACTCCTTCAGCCGTTAGCAGGACCATTCTGTCAGAAGGAAACGATATGGAGAAGGCCAGGAAACTGGTAGCTCAGGTAGAAGGGCCTGGGCAGACTGGGGCCCAGCCTGGAGCTACTGGGGCAGCAGGGAGTAGTGGTGCAGCCCCTAACACGGCTGAGCAGGGCAACGCAGAAAAAGATAAGAGTACTCCTGACCCAGCAAAGGCCAGTACAGCAGTGGAGGGAGCTCCCACCAAGAAGCAAGACACAGCAATCTCAGGTATAGCACAATTGCTGCCGAGTTTAGGTTTGTGTGAGATACGGTCTCTGCGGGAATGTCTGGGTTGGCACATTTCGTGGGAGGTGAAGGAAAAGATATAGAAAGGGGAATATGTGGACATGTTTGATTTGCTACTCGACAAGCCTGAGAGGGAGGAGGTTAAAAGGTGCAAGGAGTGTGCGCACTCCAGGGAATGTGGCCACTGGCCTTACAAGATGAAGATAGAGGAGACTTTGGTCAATTGGATCAAAGGTTTTTCCAACTATCAGGCAATTATGGCAGAGCGCTTCACTGGATTAGGCGCCCAAATGGCCTGCTACCAGAATAGGATTGCTTGCATGCACGAGGAGTCTGGGGTGTCGGGTGGAAGGAATATGATAAGGCGTTTAGGAAGGTGAAGGCACCTGACCCTGATTTAACGTGGGACCAGATCGATCTGTTCATGTGGTTACACCACATGAAGCAGGTGCGCCCGGGCACCACCCTCGGGCCGTCCTTTCATGCAGGTCACTCGGGCAACGCAGGGGGAGGAGGGAAAAAAGGGACATGTTTGGACTAAAATAGGCGACCCTGCACCAGGCTACCCGGGGTGGGTAGGTTCAAGCGCCCTTGCTCCTTTTGCGAGCTTCCCTCTCACCCCGAGTCAAAATGTTTCAAGAAAGCAAAGGATAGGGGGGGAAGAAGCAAGACTGATGGCTTATCCTCTGCAAGGCTCCCTCCCCTGTGAATTTACTGGCAACGATCCCATGGCTTAACAGATACGTCAGTCCAGCAACAGCCCAAATTCTTTTTGAAGGTTTTAAGGAGGGTTTTCGGATACCAGCACCGGGGTATGTTATGTTATGTTATGATGTCTTGTAAAGCGCTCAGCTGCCCCAGCAAAGGGGCGTCCCGGCGCTAAAAGCATAGATAACGGCTACAACTAAAGTCCAACCTGGCAAAAGAAAAAAGGGCCATTGGGTGGCATAATATCATACGAAAGGGCAAGGGACTACAGGGGGAACAGATGGGTTTTTAGTGCTTTTCGAAAAGCCAAATAATTATCCATACTCCGGATATGCACTGGAAGGCCATTCCAAAGCTTAGCTGCCAGTACGCGAAACGAACGCCCGCCAGCGCGGGCCCTCTTTACTCGTGGAATAGAAACCAGCTGAAGGCCTGCAGAGCGCAAATACCGCACAGGAGTATAGATGGAGAGCAGGTCAGATAGTATGCCAGAGCTGGAGGATTTCAAGATCTTAAACGCAAAACAGAGAGACTTGAACTCCACCTGCCTCTCCACAGGCAGCCAGTGTAACCGACGGATGGTGCTGGAGGTGGAGCAACGTCTGGGCATAGCTAGAAGAGTTCTGGCGGCGACATTTTGGAGCCTCTGCAGTCTTGAGATCTCAATCCTATTGACCCCCAGATAGAGTACGCTAGTGTAGTCCAGTCTCGACAGCACAGATGCCTGCACAATCGTCTGACGGATAGAGGGGTCAAAGAAACCCAGCATAGGTCTGAGACTGCGCAGAATGCCAAAACATGTCGCAGCCATGTACCTGGGTGCCTGGGTACCTGGGTGTTCCCTACTGTAGGAATCAGCGGTCTTTGAGATTGAACAAGGCGGTGGCGGTAGCAAAGATTGAGAAGGAAGTGAGATTAGGGAGGGTAGCTGGCCCATTCGAATCAGTACCAACAAAGGATTTTGTTTGCTCACCACTGGGGGTGGTGCCCAAGAAAGATCCGGGTGAGTTTCGGCTGATACATAACTTGTCCTCTCCCAATGGGCAGTCTCTAAACGAGGCAATAGACAGCAACTTATGCTCGGTTAAGTATGCCTCACTTGACCAGGCGATTCAAATGCTCCAGGAGCTGGGGCCTGGCAACCTCCTATCAAAATCAGACATAGAGTCAGCGTTCTGCCTACTCCCGGAACACCCTCAGGATTTCCATCTGCTGGGTTTTCCGTTTGAAGGAAGTTACTATATGGACAAGTGCATGACCATGGATTGTTCAGTTTCCTGTTCATACTTTGAGAAGATCTCAATTCTCGTCTCGAATGGGCGTTCAGGCAGGAGACATGCCATCAGTGGGTGCTGCACTACTTAGATGATTTCCTCTTACTTGGCTCACCAGGCATCCCAGAGTGTGGAAAGGCACTGAAGTCTTTCTGTGCACTGATGAGTGAATTTGGGGGATCTGCAAGCTCCAGGCAAAACTGTAGGGCCAGCTACGGTCATTGAAATCTTGGGTATCGAGCTAGATTCTTAACTTGGGGTGTCCCGACTCCCGCAGGGGAAGGTTTCTGCCTTCTCCCTCACACTCCAGGAGTGCTTGAGTAGGGATAAGGTCACCTTGCATCAGCTACAGAAGACTGTAGGACAGCTCAATTTTGCCTTGAGAGCCATCCCCATGGCTTGCCCATTTTCACGCTCCATCGGTCAGGCAATGTCGGGCCTAAGGGAGAAGCAGCACCACACCCGGTTGTCTGGCGAGGTTCATCAGGACATGCGTATTTGGTTGGCATTCCTGTGGGATTTCAATGGCACAGTAGTGTGGCCCAGCTCCCCCATTTCCAGTGAGGAGTTGGGCTTGCGGACCGATGCTGCAGGTAGCGAAGGTTTTGGGGCCATCCTGGGTCCAGTATGGTGTGCGCATCGTTGGCACCCAGCCTGGGTGGAGTCAAGTGTGACGACCAACATAGGCTTTTTGGAGCTGTTCCCTATCCTGGTGGCATTGACCATTTGGCCAGAGCAGCTTCACAACCAATTAGTCATATTTTTGTCCGACAACATGACAGTGGTTGAGTGAAGGGATGGGATGACTTGCAGGGGCCCCAGGCCAATGCTCGGCGCACTATTGGCATGGGTACACTTTCAGCAGTGTTGGGGTTGCTGCAGAGCGTTTGTAGGTCCACCGAGGAGGTTCATCTTTTCAGGGCGGCTTTCGTACTAGCCTTCTATGGCGCTTTCATGGTGGGGGAACTGGTTGTGAGCAATGAGAGGGATTGGCAAGGGGGCCTACAGCTGGCACACGTGCAGTTGCAGGAGAGTTTGGTGTCCCTATCGATTCCACGGTCAAAAACGGAGCAGGCTGACAGGGGGGATCATGTATTATTGCACAGGGCGCAGGGGATCGCCTGCAGTCATGTGAGCAACCTGGAGAAATTTCTGGCTCATAGACCTCGGGCTCGGGGTCCTCTTTTGATCCACGGGGATGGCACTCCTTAAACCAAGTTTCAATTCATCAGGGTGCTTAAGTTGGCCGACAGAGCGGTGGGGAGGGACCCCACAGAATTCGGTTCCCATTGTTTCAGAATTGGGGCGGCTACAGAGGCCACAGCCATGGGTCTTTCCGGGCAGGCGGTACGGAGAATTGGCAGGTGGTCCTCGGAATGTTACAAGCGCCATGTGAGGCTGCATATGCTTTAGGCTCTGATGTTTTGCCAATAACAGTTTTCTTTTCGTCTTTTGCAGTTTTCATGTCCTGTGATGCAGGAAGGAAGCTTGCTGATGAGCGACGGTCGACAGATTCCTGTGCAGCCCAGGTCCACGCCTAGGGGGCGGATGGAACTGAAGTAGTGGTTGTAGGTCATTCTTATGTCCAAAGGTTGAAGCAATTTCTCTCCAGGCGGGTTTCAACATTTCTTTCCATGGGCAAGGGGGACTGGGGCTGGGACATTTAAGGAACATGATGGAGTCCTTGTTGGGTAAGGGGCACATGCCCCCCAGAGTAGTAGTAATTCACTTAAGGGGGCAACAACCTGGTACATCTAGGTAGGAGGGGTGTACTGGAAGCACTGATCACGAGATTGGGTGGTTGGCCAGGAAGTGCCCGCAGTCAATTTTATTGTGGTCCTACATGATCCCGAGGTTACAGTGGTGGGGGGCGAGTCGGTTTGGGCCCTAAATCATTCCGTGAAGCAAATTAATAAGAAGATGGAAACGTTGTTTAGATCCCCTAAACTCCAGACCATCTTACACGGGTGCATTCGGGGGAGAGGTTTCACTTACAGGATGGCGTCCCCCTATCGAAGTTGGGGAACGAGTTCTTCTTGGAATTTTTTTTGGCATGATTGACCTCCGGGTGAGGCAAGGCATGACCTTTCTGTCAGGTGGGGGGGCGGGCCAGATAGTGGGGAACTATGCTGGCCTGTGGCAGTAAGGTCATGATTGGTGGGGCATTTACGGTCCAAAGAAGGCATCCCCATTGTTAATGGGGATATGTGGGGGACAGCGGTCTCTCATGGACCTCCTCCAGGGGGTGCTTACAGCCAGTCGGCTAGAGGTTGCAGGGGTGGGGAAGTGTGCGCTTCCAACAGGCCCTTATGGCCAATCCCCGCACAGGCGCATGGGTGCCAAGCTAGTATAACAGCCCCTTGGGGGGGGTGGTATTTTGAGGGAGTAGGGGGAGCCCGAGGTAGGTAACCTGGGCAGGTGGGCCTCCTGCGCAAGGTCACTCAGGGGTGGGGGGCCTCACAGGTATTTGAACCACTCATGATCTTACAGGTAGGCTCAATGCAGAATACGCAGAAACAATAAATTTTGTAGTTATGGTTAGGAATGGCTATGTATTACAGCCTTTGTTAAGGTTAGCCATCCATGCATATGTAAATAATCTTGTATGGACTATTATGGGGGGGTTTCTGCGTATTTATGTGAAATTATATTTTGAAATGATAATTTTTGAAAATGTAAATAAAATGCGGCCGGGGTTATTACAAACCCTAACCCAAAAAGGTTTCTGTCAGTAATTGTGTGCGATTTATGCCTCGGGGGGGGGGAGGGGTGCCCCCACGAGGAGATGTGTTTGGGGTGGGGACTCTGCGCTACCTGGCCATATGTAATCAGATAACTTAGCACTCTTGCCTGCAGTGAAGCTTTGATTGTATCTACCAAATTCGAGATAAGATCTTGTCATGTAATAAAACCCAAATGGACCTTCCTCCTTTTAGTTGTTCAAAAGGGGATTTGTTTCCAGTTTATTTCAAAATACGAGAGCAATAGCTCACCCCCATGGCTTGTTTTGATAGAATTTCAAATTGATTATCAGGACAGAGAATCTGAAAGAAAGTGGTTTGTAATTTACCGTTTGTTAAAAGGTCCCTTCTTTGTAAAAATGTTTTGCATTTCCCTTTTAAAGGAATCTCCATTCTGACTTTGCAATAACTGCAATATGTGGGATCTGCCCGTTAGAGGTATTGTACATATAGTGTGACAAACATATGTTTTCTGCTTCCTCAAAACCCAATAATGAATTGCAATATTGAATTGCTAAACATAAAGAAGGACAGCAGTACAACCTCATAACAGCTGGTTACTAAGTGAGACCATATGGGCACGATTTCCATAATACTGTCGGATTCCTTGAGACACATCATTTTGTAAAATGTTTACGTTGAGTGACAATATTTTGGAGAAGGTTTTCTGAGGTAGTTGAGACAAATGTCCATTCCTTCCTGTGTCATGTTGCAAGCTTAGCAGGTAAACTCAATATCATTCAATTCAATTGAACAAACTTTGCAAACCTTTTTTTAATGGACGCTCGGTCGGAAACTGTAGTTGAGGTGTGCATATTGCCGGCTTTGTGGGTTTACGTTTAGCCCAATGCAAAGGGAGATAATCCATAACTGGATGAATGACGTTTATTCAGTTTTAGCATTGCTATAAATGAATTATTTCCGCTTTCACAAACCCTGTTCTAATAAAGTTGTGATGGATTTGTTTAATTTGGTGCACATACTTTATCACAGATCACAAAGGAGAGGATTTGGCGTAACGGCCAGAGCTGCCGCCTTTGAAGCTGGGGAAACGGGGTCGGGTCTGGGCGTCAGCTCAACAATATCCCCGTGCCCCACTAAACAAGAATGTGTCCTTATACAACGTAACTTGTGCTTGTGTAAAGCGCTCCAATATCTACGAATTGAGTTTGCACTATTTTTTGCCCAATGTGCTCAATTCACAAAGTCTTTATGAACACCAACATGAAACGTTGGTGCACAAAAAAGTTTCCTTCAATGGCAGATGTCGCAATCCTGCTTCACATAATCGGCATAAGCGGACAATTGCCCCAGTTCTTCTTAATTTGTAAATAAGTATCAGACACTTTCATGTATGCGGTTTTCTACACCACATACATAGGCCGCTCACTTTGGGGATAACAATGAGTATACATAAAACAGACAAAATTAAAATGATCTGTTTTGATTTGATAATCTCAAACAACAGGTGGTTGAACACTCGCATAGGCCCAGGTGAGGTGACAGAAGTGCCCCGCTCGTAGGTGTTCTGACTGTCTGCCACCTCAGTAACAGTGTAAGTACCCAAGTTCAGAGTGGACACCTACTCTTCCCAGTTTTCACATGCAGGCCTGGTCCAGATTCACTCAGGGAGCACACTGGTGCACTATATATATATATGTGAACAAGGCCTCTGGTAGGCTGAAACGCGTCATGGCAGGCATGCTGAGCTTTTAAAAATAAATACTCACTTGCACTTACAGCTGGGTCTATTTTCATCTTTTCCGGTTTTCATGAGCTTTGTGATTCCTGGGATCTTTGAGGTGAAACTTTCGACATATATATATATATATACATATATATATATATATATATATATATATATATATATATATATATATATTATCTACTGGCGGTCGCCAGTAGATAGTTATAGTTAGGACCTATTTTCCATAGGAAATCCGCGACATTCTATTTGAAATAACTCTCTTGCCGGTTGACGTATCTTCGCGAAATTTTCAAACTTTATGGCCCGCTCCGGTCCGCTCCTACCCTGAAAGTCTCGGGGTGATTCGTCAAGCGGGGGCTGAGAAAAAGGGGGTCCCAAAACGTGTTTTCCCCATTCATTTTTCCATAGGAAACTTTAGACACGGCTACAGCCCGAACTGCTGAACGGAATTACACCAAATTTGGCAAAGAGGTAGTTCTTGGTTCAGAAAGAACCCTTTTGTTAAATGGTGTAAATCCGTTCAGTAGTTCCTGAGAAAATCAAAAGGAAAATCACATATATATCTATGGCCGCGTCGGGTCCGCGTACCCTCCCGACCACGAGCTGCATGCTAATTGGCTGTCAACACTCCAAATCAGGAAGTGTTGGCAGCCATTTTGTCCTCGGTAGAACCGAGGGACAGAAACAAGTGTGCAAAGTGCAAAAGGGGGCAGGGTAGAAACACCCTGACCCCTAGGTCTGCTCAGGGGTCCCACAAGGACCCCCTGGGCAGAAAAAGCATTTAAAAAAAAATCGGCAGGATGCGCTCAGGGTGCGCGGATCCTGCCGATTAGAAAAAAACCAAAAGAAACAAGTGCGCAAAATGCACAAAGGGGTCAGGGTAGAAACACCCTGACCTCCTAGGTCTGCTCAAGGGGTCCCACAAGGACCCCTGGGCAGAAAAAGCATTTAAAAAAAAAAATCGGCGGGATGCGCTCAGGGTGCGCGGATCCCGCCGAGAAAACGAAGCGCGGTCTTCCGCGCTTCGTTGTTAATTGGCCCCCGGGTGGGCCAAGTCCCGGGGGCATGCAGGGGTTTTGTTTAAATATGTGGCGCTTTTTGGAAGTACATGGTGGGCTAGTTGGACTCCAGGGACCCTCAGGATTCAAGGGGACTTAATCCCCCAACTTAAAATGCGCCACGGGGCGCGTTTGCACAGATGTCACCTCAGGCCCCGCCCCCTCCCTTCACCATTGTGCAAATATTCCTCTAAAATCAGCCGAAATACGAATTCCGATTTAGTCACCTGTTATCAGGAGAGACCTCAGTGCTGCATCTTTCAGCCCAGTACTGGTCCTGAAAAGTAATTTTAACCGTACTTACCAGTAACTTGAATTTCCTTCCTTAGGCTAACATTGACTGGTTTCACTTGGAAATTCTTCTAAGTGTGCAGTTTTGGAACTTTATAATATTCCTCTAAAATCAGCCAAAATACGGATTCCGATTTACTCACCTGTTATCAGGAGAGACCTCAGTGCTGCATCTTTCAGCCCAGTACTGATCCTGAAAAGTAATTTTAACCGTACTTACCAGTAACTTGAATTTCCTTCCATAGGATATCATTGTCTGCTTTTTGCTGAAAAAGTTTCTGTCGATTTTTGAAACATACAAATATTCCTCTAAAATCAGCCGAACTACGAATTCCGATTTACTCACCTGTTATCAGGAGAGACCTCAGTGCTGCATCTTTCAGCCCAGTACTGATCCTGAAAAGTAATTTTAACCGTACTTACCAGGAACTTGAATTTCCTTCCATAGGCTAACATTGACTGGTTTCACTTGGAAATTCTTCTAAGTGTGGAGTTTTGGAACTTTATAATATTCCTCTAAAATCAGCCGAAATACGAATTCCGATTTACTCACCCGTTATCAGGAGAGACCTCAGTGCTGCATCTTTCAGCCCAGTACTGATCCTGAAAAGTAATTTTAACCGTACTTACCAGTAACTTGAATTTCCTTCCATAGGATATCATTGCCTGCTTTTTGCTGAAAAAGTTTGTGTCGATTTTTGAAACATACAAATATTCCTCTAAAATCAGCCGAACTACGAATTCCGATTTACTCACCTGTTATCAGGAGAGACCTCAGTGCTGCATCTTTCAGCCCAGTACTGATCCTGAAAAGTAATTTTAACCGTACTTACCAGTAACTTGAATTTCCTTCCATAGGATATCATTGACTGGTTTCACTTGGAAATTCTTCTAAGTGTGGAGTTTTGGAACTTTATAATATTCCTCTAAAATCAGCCGAAATACGAATTCCGATTTACTCACCTGTTATCAGGAGAGACCTCAGTGCTGCATCTTTCAGCCCAGTACTGATCCTGAAAAGTAATTTTAACCGTACTTACCAGTAACTTGAATTTTCTTCCATAGGATATCATTGCCTGGTTTTTGCTGAAAAAGTTTGTGTCGATTTTTGAAACATACAAATATTCCTCTAAAATCAGCCGAACTACGAATTCCGATTTACTCACCTGTTATCAGGAGAGACCTCAGTGCTGCATCTTTCAGCCCAGTACTGATCCTGAAAAGTAATTTTAACCGTACTTACCAGTAACTTGAATTTCCTTCCATAGGATATCATTGACTGGTTTCACTTGGAAATTCTTCTAAGAGTGGAGTTTTGGAACTTTATAATATTCCTCTAAAATCAGCCGAAATACGAATTCCGATTTACTCACCTGTTATCAGGAGAGACCTCAGTGCTGCATCTTTCAGCCCAGTACTGATCCTGAAAAGTAATTTTAACCGTACTTACCAGTAATTTGAATTTCCTTCCATAGGATATCATTGCCTGCTTTTTGATGAAAAAGTTTCTAAGTGTCGATTTTTTAAACATACAAATATTCCTCCAAAATCAGCCAAAATACGAATTCCGATTTACTCACCTGTTATCAGGAGAAACCTCAGTGCTGCATCTTTCAGCCCAGTACTGATCCTGAAAAGTAATTTTAACCGTACTTACCAGTAACTTATATTTCCTTCCATAGGAATCCATTGTCTGGTTTTCAGCAGAAAAGTTTCAAAGTGTTGATTTTCACAAACTACAAATATTCCTTAAAAATCGCCTGTATGACTTAAACGCATTCTTTCAACTGTTTACAGGAGATGCACCAGTGCTGGATACAGGATCCACCACTGAGTAAGAAAAAGTAACGATAACACTACTTACCTGCTAAGTGAATTTCCTCCCATATGATAACATTGGTGATTCTATGTGAAAAAGTTTCTAAGTGTCAACTTTTAAAATACAATAATATTCCTTAAAAATCACTACTGTAACCAAAACGCTTTTACTCAACTGTTTACAGGAGATGTCCCAGGACTGAATCTAGGATCCAGTCCTGTGGTTAGAAAAGTAATCCATAAAGTAACTAATTGCATTTAACTAGAAATTCACATTGAGCTCAATGTTGCATTGTGTTTGAAATTGTGTTGCCCATTGCAACAACTGTAACTACTATACTTAAAAGTCTATTGCCTATTTGCAAAGTATTTAAACTAAAGTAATTCATTCTGAGAAAGTATATTTTGTAATGTAATGTATAATGTAATTACAATGTAATTTAAAAATAAAATATGTAAAAATAAATAGTTGAAAAAAATGTAGTAAATCAGTATCAAAAAAATAAATATAACAATTAATACATTTAAAAATTGTCATTTACAAAACCTTTGAAATTCACTGAAAAAAACCATAGGTTTCAGACATGTTATAGTTAGGAATTAGCATTTAAAAAACCTTTGAAATTCACTGAAAAAACCATAGGTTTCAGACACGTTATAGTTAGAAATTAGCATTTAAAAAACCTTTGAAATTCACTTAAAAAACCATAGGTTTTAGGGACAGTTATAGTTAGTTGGACATTTCACTCGTACAAAACCATAGAAATTCCCCCGCTATAGTTAGTTCAGCTAACTATAACTCGCGCCCCCGCAAAGCACTGCTGATGACGTCAGATATTACATCACTCATGACATGGTCAGTGACATCACTGATGACATCACTGATGACATCTCAAATGACATCACTGATGACATCACTGATGACATCATCCACGTGATAATCTGATGCACCTCCTCACACCCTGATATAACCTTTGATACACCCACTCTAAATTACAGACTGCCATTCGCAAAACCATAGACACTCCAACACCAATAACTACATACCCACTCACTGATTCTTAGGTCTACACACACATCCACTCACTCACCCGTACAGTCACTCATACTTACGGTCACTCAGTACAGGACTATCATATGCACTCATACTCCTATATAGACACTCAAACACCGCCACTCATCCATAGAGGTACTCACACACCTAGTCAGTCATGCAAATAATTAAACACACTGCCATTTACTCACCTATACAGTTATACACACACCAGCTCACTTACTCATACAAATACTAGCACATTCTTACGCTCTTATACAATCACTGATACAAGCACACACTCATCCATACAGTCACTCTCACAATCACACACTCTTGCTTATAGCTATTTATATACTCCAACACACATATATACTGCCTTTCACATATGTAGTTACTCACACATGTACCACTGGGACATACATTCACTCACAAACACACTCTTACACACACTTACCCACCCATACAGTCTATCACAGATGCACTCTTGAAACCATCCACCCAGTGAATCACCCACTCACATATCTATGCACAGAGTCGCACACACCCCACCCACACAAACACTCAGGCACCCATACAGATACTCAGACAACTAATCAATAACTCATATAGACACTCATGTAGCTATTCACAAACCCATGCAGCCACTTACACAGCAATAGACAGACGGATACAGACATTCACCCAGTTTAGTCACTAACCCATGCATTCAGTAAGATACGTTTAATCACTCACTTATAGAGTTAGTCACGCACCTACTAAATCATCCATACAGACACTCATACACCCACTCATTCTTCAATACGCCTTTCCCTATATATATTAAACATATTTAAACTTTAAAGAAACACACAGTCACTGGATGATGTCATCAGTGATGTCATTTGAGATGTCATCAGTGATGTCATCAGTGATGTCACTGACCATGTCATGAGTGATGTAATATGTGACGTCATCAGCAGTGCATTGTGGGGCGCGAGTTATAGTTAGCTGAACTAACTATAACGGGGGAATTTCTATGGTTTTGTACGAGTGAAATGTCCAACTAACTATAACTGTCCCTAAAACCTATGGTTTTTTAAGTGAATATATATATATATATATATATATATATATATATATATATATATATATTTAAAACCTTTTTTTTAGTTTTTACATTTTTTTATTCGTAGCCGAGGTACACCAATTGTTTTTAAGCTATCAATTTAAATTGTGACAAATTGTAGTCACTGTCTTTGACCAGACTCTGTTTCAGCAGTGCAGTTAAATTTATTGCTAGTTGCCACTGTGTGAGGCCTCGCTTGCATCAGGCTCGGTGGATCTGGCCACGAGGTGGAGGAGAGGTGTGGTCTCCTTCGTCGACGTCTCGCCTCTCTCTCCATGCTCCCTTGTGTGTAATGCAAGTTGCATGAAGAGGGGAGGGAGAGAGAGGCTGAGCCGCAAGGGCAGAAGGGGAGTTTGGGGGGCAGCCGAGCGCAGGGATGTCTGCCCCCCGGGCAGATTGGGAGGGGCAGGGCTGGCCAGGTCCCGGCCATTTTGCAGATATTGGGCTGTTTATCTGTGGCCCGAATATAGCCCAATTATAAGGGTCCTCGAGGGTCGCTCCCAGCCACCATTTTAGATTTGTTAACCTGGTGGCTGGGAGCAGTGGTAGCATAGTTAGAAAATAATTTCGGGTAGTCAGGTTTTGGCCTTATTAAGGACAGTGTAGCTTAATTATCATTGCAATGGAGGATTACCAGGTTCTTGAACCGGTGCGCTTCCTCAGTGAGGCGGTGCGGCTGGATCTCTTGATCCCGGACACCTCAAGTCCCTCGCGCCCGGCTCGGCAGGCGTCAGCAGGAGTTGCAGCCGCCGTTGCGGCCTGCACCTCCTCCAAGAGGGCGAAGATCGGCACGGTAAGTTTGGGGATGGAAGAGAGGGACATGAGGCAGGAGAAAGGGGGAGGGGGGCCAGCTTTTTGAAGAGTAGTGGGGGCACGGGGTTAGCCCCAGTGCAGGGTCAGCCATCGTCAGGCCTTGCCGATGGGCTGGAAGGGGAGGAAGGGGGGGGGGTTAGTGACAGTGAGGTGGGTGATCTGATCAAGGTAGGTCGGAGGTGGGCAGAGAGTACGTTAGGGGTGGGGAAGAAGAGGAGACGGGAGCTAGGGAGGGGTTGCAAAGGCCCAGCACACCAGACCAGTCGTTTATTTTTCAGTTGGAGGAGCGACGCAGAGTAACGGACTTGGCAGAGCTGGGAGCGGCTTGCTGGCGCCAAGGAGAACAGAGGGCGGGCCTCCGGCGGCGTGCCCGTTACCATCGGGGATCCCATCGCGGCCGGCATACGTAGGCCCCGAGCGGTCTCGCTGGCCCCAACACCCGACGGACCTCGGCGGTCCGCAGGTGCGGAGGATTACACAGCCAAGCGGTCAGTAGGACCTGTGGAATACTGGAGGATGCAGTCGGCACCTCCTGAAGCAGGGAGACGGGGACCCAGTAGTGGCCACCATGTGGAGACGCAGGGCAAATGGCACGAAGAGCTTGATTTTGATGAGGAGAGCCTTGAGGAGGGCAAGTTGCGGGATGAGGAAGACAGGGTGGGGGGGACAGAGTAATGTGTCTCATAGTGTCTTGCAGGTAACACAGAGGGTGTCGGGCCTGCAGGGAGGCCAGCCAAGTCATTATCGACCACAGGGCCACTGGCGAGGGGGATTGCAGCAAAACGGGCACCCTCCTTGGCGCCAGATAAGCCAAAAGGTCGGGTGGGGAAGCCGGTAATGGTGTCGATTGGAATAGGGGGGGTTTAGGAGGTGAGGAGGGTAGGTTGCAGAAGGGTAAGGATGTGTCAGACGTAGGCGCAGGCACTGAAGAAAGAGGTAAGTCAGGTGGGACAATAGGAGAAGATAGCAAAGACACGCAGAAAGTGGATAAAGGGGGGAAAAAGAAGTCGACGAGGAAAAAGACAAATTAGAGAGTAAGGAGTTGAAGATTAAGAAACTCCCCTATATGGGGGTAACCAAACCACTGGGAGCTCATTTGATGCTGGCAACTAAGGAACGCATTTGGAAGGGAGAGTACGTCGAAATGCTTAAGCTTTTGCATAGGGAGGTGCGAGCAAAAGAAGGGACAAAAGAAGAGTAGTATGAACTGGCCAAGCGGCCGAGGGTACCATTGACCACAGAAAATTGGACGGCTGCGTTTTTGATCTACGCAAACATTTAATGTGAAAAATATCCTGAGCGTTGCGTAGCGCTATTTAAATACATGGACGTTATTCGGAAAGCCCAGATTACGGGTGGGGGTTACGCGTGGGCACAATATGATGAGGAGTTTAGAGCACGCATGGCGTGAGACCCCAAAGCAAAATGGGGTGAGCTGGACACAGATTAGTGGCAGCACACTATGGGGGCGTCAAGAGCGGGTAAGACCATTTTCACAGCTAGTGGGCTTCCAATCGTTTACCGGCCCTTTCAGGGGAAACCCACCCGGGGAGGGGTGGGAAGTACTGGAAAGGGGCAGACAGGGTCTGGGGGTCCTGCTGGGATTTTAACAAGGGACTATGCACTCTGGAGTTTTGTAAATTCCACCACGAGTGCTCGAAGTGCGGGGGTCGGCATGCGATGGTCAACTACTTCGGGGCAGGGGGTGGCTACCATCAAGGGAGCCAGCAGTGGCAGCAAGGGGGAGCCAATGCGGGGAGCAGCAGCAGCAACACTTTACAGGGGCTAGGGGGGCTCAGCGGCACCAATGGCAAAGTGTGACATAAAAACAGCTTTCCGTTTGCTTCCAGTCCATCCAGATGATTGGGATCTTCTGGGTATCCATTTTGACGGAAAGTGGTACGTGGACAAAGCATTACCGGTGGGCTGTTCTATGTCATGTGCATTATTTGAGTGCTTCAGTACCTTTCTGCAGTGGCTGTTTTCGAAGCGCACGGGTAACCCTGGGCGTAGTTCGCGAAGTAGCGCTACGCAAAGCTACGCGAAGTGCACTTCGCACTACGCGAGCTACGCGTAGCACTACGCGAACTGCGTAGTGCGCTGTTCGCGATGTTTGCACAGTGCCGGATGCTTGTCCGCACTGTGCAATCATTGAAAACGGCATCTTGCACAGTGCGAGCTGTCTTTTACTGCCGCTCGAGTAGATTTTTACTCGAGCGGCAGCTTTCTCAACGCGGACTGGTAGTTTCTCATCGTGAGCGGTCGCGAGCATACGCGACCACTCGCAATGAGAAACCTGACCTCCCGCGTTGAGAATCTCGCCGGGAGGTTTATTTTCCACGCTCGCGATCGGCAACTTGATGTTGCTGATCGCGAACGAGGAAAAGTCTCGCCGGGATGTCATTTTGCTTGCTCGCGGTCGCCAACTTGACGTTGAGGACCGCGAGCAAGCAAAAAATGACCGCTGCACTACGCTACGCTACGCGTGTTTGCACTGTGCTACGTGCAATTCGCGTAGTGCGAAGTAGCGCAAACTTCGCAAACTACGCGAGCGTAGCGTAATGCTTTGCCCAGGGTTACGCACGGGTCACAAGGGGGTGACACATTATTTGGATGATTTTTTCTTTGTGGGCTCCCCCAGCTCCAGGGAGTGCCAGGAGGCCTTCGAAAACTTCAAAGAGCTGATGGGAGAACTGGGGGTGCCGTTCGCACCTGAAAAGACAATGGGCCCCAGCACGGCACTGTCTTTTCTGGTAATTGAAATTGATTCAGCAGCAATGCAGGCACGCTTGCCAGAGGACAAGAAGCTAAAAATGTTGGAACTGCTAAGTGTCATGCTAGCTCGGGAAAAAGTGACAGTCAAGGAGATACAGGTCCTGTTGGGCCATCTCAACTTCGCATGCAGGGTGGTGAGAGTAGGAAGGACTTTCTGCAGGAGATTGGGATGGGCATTGGCAGGGCAACGACCACCTCACCATCATGTACAGCTTTCAGCAGGTGTGAAAGAGGATTTGAGAATGTGTCGGGTATTTTTACAAACTTCTAATGGGATCCCGCTTGCACGGGAGTAAGATTTGGTATGGGATGTCCAAATATATTCAGACGCAGCAGGCAGCAAGGGTTTTGGCAAGGGAGATGGTGCGCAGAACAGTGGCCCGCACAATGGAGGGAAGGGGGTAGGAGCATTGCCTTTCTGGAGTTTTTTCCATTAGTTGTGGCAGTGAGTTTGTGGGGTGAACAGCTGGCGCTCAAGAAAGTGACATTCAGAGTAGACATTATGGCAGTTGTCGAGATAGTTAACCGACAGTCAGCGAGCGATGAGCAGGTTCTGAAGTTGTTGAGAGTGTTTGTGTTGGGTTGTTTACGCCATGACATAGCTTTCAGGGCATTGCACGTCCTGGGTGTGGACAATGACATAGCGGATGCTATGTCTCGTTCGCAGCGGGGGAGATTCCGTGGGCTAGCCAAGGATGCCGTCAGAACTCTGACACCCATGCCGCAGCAGTTGTGGTACGTAAGCAACACAGGATGCTACAACTGGTGGTAGGTTCACTGGCAAAGTCTACTAGGGTAGCTTATAGTCTAGCGTGGAAGGAATTTCTGGTTTCAGGCGCCCAGCAGCGCTTTGATAAGGAGCAACGGGTGGAGGATGTCATTCAGTTCATACGGGATATGATCGATAAAGGATTGTCTAGGGTCACAATTGCGGGGAAGTTGGCTGGGGTGGCCTTTGTGGGCAAGCTGCTATGGGGCTACCCGCCGTCAGCAGGTGAACTGGGAACAAGAATTCTAGAATGTTGGGCTAGGGAATAGGGCCAGAAGAAGCATATCAGGAAGCCTCTGTCTTGGCGGCTACTAAGCAGGGTGCTAGAGATGTTGCCAAAAGTATGTACGGACGCCTTTGAGACTTGTTTGTTTTCCACATTGATGGAGTGGATGCTTTTCGGCGCGTTCCGGGTATCAGAATTGTTGGAGGACAGGAAGGGCGGGGGGTTAGGTGGGAGGATGTGGTCCCTCGTAACTCGGGGGTACATATATGGTTGAAGAAGTCTAAAACAGATCAGAAAGGTATAGGTAAGTGGGTGGCGCTCCAGCCATCAGTACCTTCGCTCACTTGTCCATGCAGTTGGGAGGCATGTTGGCGCGCTGTGTCCAGGAGGCTTGGGGGGGTCAGTTTTCGAACATGCTAATGGAAGTAGAGTTACAGCCTTCCAGCTACTAGCGGTCTTGAGGAAGCTATTAAACGAACTTGGAAATAATGGCGCGGAGTTTGGTACTCATTCTTTCCGTATTGGGCAGCGTCAGAAGCCAACAATAGAGGGTGGGAGCGGGGAGACATCATGCGTCTGGGGCGCTGGTCTTCTGAGTGTTACCGGCGTTACATGCGAAGGGATGACAGGGGGAATAGCGCGGTTGTCCACAATGCATAATCGCACGCAGATTTTCTCGTTTCAGGTTCGGTGGCTGGCCCCCTTTCGGCTGAGATGACAATTTGGGTGGTGGGGCACCCTTTCGTGAAGTGGGCTCACCTCCAGGCCCGCAAGAGTTATTTCGGACAAAACTTAGGCTTTAATGATCTACTTTTTAAGGTGTTGTGGAAAGGTAAAGGGGGCATGTGCTGGAGGGAGTTGATTCCGTGCCTGAATAGCCTGATGGTGGGAGACGGGTGCCCAGATGTTTTGGTTATACACCTGGGAGAAAATGATTTGTGTAAAGAAAAGGGCATTGTTTTGATGAGAAGTATGAAGAGGGATTTAGCGATGATTAAGCAACAGTGGGCAGGCTGTCTTGTAGTTTGGACTGAGTTTGTTCCCCGTAGAGTATGGCGTGGGGTGCTGAACCCAGGAGCGGTGGACTGGGCCAGAAGAAAACTTAAAACAGAGATGGCACGTTTTTGTAGGGAAGTAGGGTTTGGTAGGATTTCTCATAAGGAGATTAGTTTTTGACTCGGTTGAATTTTTCAGGGGGGATGCTGTCCACCTTTCTAGGATGAGCATGGATCTCTACCTTTTAGAAATCTGGGAGGTTTTAGCGAGGACCTCAAATCTTCAAAGCCATTTAGGAAGTTAAGGGAGGGGGCAGAAAAAAGGGGTAGGCGGGGGACCCACCCCCACCCTTTTTCCTGGGTGGTGGGGTTTTGAAAAGTTGCCCAGGATTGGCAGAGGTTTTTGGTTAAGTGTTGGAAGTTGTGAGCAGGGGCAGGGAAAGGGTAGGCAGGTAGTTTAAGTTTCAGTGGTAGACGTTTCGTTAGTTACAGTTTCAGAAAGGCAGGTATGGGAGGTTAGTTTTTATTGTAAGGCATAATTTTTAACTGCAATAATTTGTAATGTTGTTGTTATGTTAATGGCAGGGTGGGGAAAGGTTTGAGGGGATCGTAGGGGTGGGGGCGGGGGGATCAGGGGTCAGTCATTCGATGTATAGCGAGGTTTTAGTTTTGTAAGGCAGTTGCCAGGTTTGGATTTTGTAATGTGCACCTGTTTCAATAAAGCAGCCTTTTTCACACACAAATTGGTCTCAATTTGGCTTGCCCCCTCCCTCCCAATGGCCAATCACTGCATGGCTTCACAATAATGCCACACAGTGACTGATCATTAATGCCCCCTTGCTCCATACCATAAACTGAGCATCCCACCCCTCTTCCCCTGCAGTCTGCCCAGAGGCCCTAGTAACCCGACTTGGAGCCAATCGAGATGCTGCTCCCTTGCTGTCAATACAGCATGAGAGCAGTGCTAGGATTGGCCTGGGCAGGCCAACTCTCCGCTCATTTGGAGACTGGGGGACTGCGGCCTTGACCCCCCGGGCTCCACTAATTATGTTAGCGAGACTCCTTGAGAGTACGCATATTGGGCTGGACAGGGAAAGGCACCAGTCCAACCCGACATGTGCACTTCGTTGTGGACTGGTTATCGTTACTGCAGTGCCCATCATATTCTGAAGCCCCCTCCCCCCAAGGCCTGCCGCATGCACTGAGGCTCCGAGGGATTAGGAACTGGCCCACAGCTAACAGCTGACTGCCGCGGGCTAAATAAACATTTGTAGTCATATCTAATTAAATTAGTTGAGGGGGGGGCAAAAATATCAGGGGGGCGATCCCCCCACGCTCTCAGGAAGGAACCACCCCTGCTATCCATGTCTGGCAATGCTGCATGGGAACCAAAGATGTGTTTACTAAAAAAGAAAGGCTGTTTTTGTAGACAAAAATCTATTGTGCTTCTCTCATGAAAATTATCAATGTTTATTTTTCTAAAGTACAAACTTTTCTTGAATAGCTAAACGTGCATATTTTCATAAAATGGTGAAGTGAAGGATTTAAAAAAAATTGATAGTCACTGCACTGTTGTCTAAAATGCTAGTTTGTAAAACTGGTGGAGCCCATCTCATGCTGAGACCTATGACGTGTCCATACCCTGAGGAAGAGCACCATTTTATGACCTCCATTACAATCACTCTGCTAATTCATCAGAGAGATACTGGAGATGCAATTAACAATTCCAGCCCTTATCTCCCCGAGAGTTAAGAGGGATCATGAGTTAAACTCCCTGGGCAGATATTCACCGCCTACTCAAAGCAGCTGATAATGAACTGCATGGAGGCTGGTGGGGACAGGGTGATAGGTGGGAGTCAGGAAGAACATCTTGGTGGTTGGGAGGCTCTGGACTATATAGGGGAGCACTGTCTGCTTCCCCTGTAGTGCTGGTAGGGATGGGTAGGGGCTGCAGCTGTGACCCTCCTCACAGTCACAGTTTTTCAAGGTGCAGGTCTGCACTCAGTAAAACGGGTCCGTTTTTGGACTCAGAAGTTAGACATCGAGAAACACGAAATCCCTGTAAGTTATCCCGATCAGCCCCCTCCCCCACCCCTCTCGGAGAGAGATTATGCTGAAAATTTACTATTTGGCAAAACATTTTCAATGTATTCTTGCAGTAGGCAAACCTCCAAGGGTCCTAGGGAGGGTCAAGCTTTCTTGGAACACCAAGAAAGTACTGGAATATTGCATGAGTGTCTCGAGACAACATTATTTTACCCTACTTTAAAAATAAAATCATGGAGCAAGAAGAACCTCCCCCTCCCCCCTCAAGAGCCATTCTGGAGGAAGTAAGGTTAGCTCACCTCACCACTCTAGATGCTGTTTTTTTCTATGTATTTATGTTAAGTCACATTCAAATATCACCAGCCACTACTTGTTTCCAGCATGGGTATGTCATCTTGGGGGTGGGAGGGGAGTGCCAGCTTGGCTGCCCTCAGACTTAGTAATCTTGAAGGATATTCATGCATTGCCATAATGGACCCTGTGCTTAGGGGGCTGAATGAGTCCTGGAAATGTCCTTTAACCACTGTCAGCGGTCAAAGATGCTCTCCATCCATTACAGCCTTTTCCTACACACCAGAATATAAAAGGTCCTGCAATGCTCTGTTTATGGTGTTGTGATACATTCATAGTGGCATGTGGTGTCACTTGCTTGGACTGAGGTTGATCAACTTATGGGTCTTTGAAAGCTCACCTCTGACCCTTTCTTACACACACCAGTCTGAAAATTGTTGTGATCATATGTTTAGTGTTTTCTGTCACATGCATAGATAGTGCTGTGTGGTTTGACTTGCCTGGTGTGAGGTTGGAGGTGATTTAAAATAATTTGGTTTTGGGTGTCTGAAGGTGGTTCACAGGTAATGCGTTTAGATGAATTTACTAATTACTTGTGTAACACTTCAGTCATGTATATGCCCATTTCCCGGCAGCAAGAAACCATCTGAATTTGGTACTGTTATGTGCAGCACGTGCTAGAAATGTGATTTATGATATCCAAACATATTTTGCTGGCTTTGTCTTGATGGTAAGTGATGTTGGTCTTCTAGATATGTAGGAGTGCGATCTTCATCTTCAAAGTGTTTCCGATAAGGGAAAATGTAACTATAACTGCCAAGCCCATCACTGACATAAATGTTTCAACCTGCATGAACAATGACACCTCCTCTGCCCCTTAGGTACCTCTTGGACAGCCATTATTCCCCCCACCCCCTTCGACAGGATAAATCCCTCTTCCCCAGTATTACAATTCAAAGTGGTCAAACCAAGTAAAATTAAAACTCTCAGGTAAATTACAACCAATAGATTGTATTGTGGATGTTGCACTAGGCTATCTACTGATTCAGACACAATTCCAAAACTTATTTTCTGCTATCCTTGTAAAAATGAGCCGCACCACTTTAAAAGATGGACATATCCATAAAATCTAAAAATACATTAGCAATACCTTGCCTAAATAAAATGGATCAAATGTTCTCGGAAACTATCAACTTATGATGAGGCTGTCCATTATACTAAAAATATTTTGAGAAATAATCATTTGCAGCAGAGCTTATTTCTCCATGAAGTACACATCATATTAGATATGAATCAGTCGGGGTTACACTATTGACATGTGTTAGACATTGGGTCTCTAGTTGGCAGAGGTTCACACCCTTCCCAAGTAGGAACCACAGTCCTGGTCAGGATAAGTCAGATACACACCGTAAATGAACCTGTGCTCACCCTCTGTTAGCTTGACACAGAGCAGTCAGGATTAACTTAAGAGGCAATGTGTAAAGTATTTGTGCAACACAAACTCCAGTAACTCAATGAAAACACCACAAAAAGACTCCACAAAGGATTAGAAAAATAGAGATGGGGTGACCTATGTGTAATAAAAGGAGAGTGCAAGGCTTGGCAAGTGGTTTTAAATGCCAAGTCGAAGTGGCAGTAAATTGCACACACAGGCACTGCAGTGGCAGACCCGAGACAGGTTTGAAAGGCTACTTCTGCGGGTGTCACAATCCGTGGCGATGTCCACAAGTAGCATTTAACTTATAGGCCCTGGGTATATGTTATACCCCTTACAAGTAAGTTTAATATGTCAATCAGGTATACACTAATTACACACATGTTTAGGGAAGAAGCACATGCACTTTAGCATTGGTTTACAGCTGCAAAGTGCTCAGAGTCCTAAGGCCAACAAAAAGAGTTCAGCAAAAAGAGGAGGAAGAAGGCAAAGAATTTGGGGTAACCCTGGAAAAAGGGCCCTTTCCAGCAACAGGGTTTAGGGTTTGCCGGGATTAGTGTCCAATATGGCTTACTCACTGCTTCTCGAGGGGAAGCTGGCATTTTTTGCCATGTTTGATTAAATAAGGGGAAATGGAGATAAGTTTCAAGTAGGAAGAGCGCCAAGAAGAACAAAGTGCCAATAATAGTCAATGGTCACGGTTGACTGGGACCTAGGCCAATTTGATGCTGACCGCGATGGAGCGCAGATCAGATACACCAACCAGGTTGATCCTGGTCAAGGACTTTACCTTCAGATTTAGTCCTTTAAGTCCCAATCCATCACAGAAGTCCACTTCTGAAACCACCCGGATATCAGGCGAAGCACCTAGATACACCCTTCACAGATTCACTGGTTGTCAGGCAGAGGCCACCAGCAAGGACCAGTATAAGTCCATCTGCCACTAATCAGCTGGGCAGTTGCAGGAAAAACCTCTTGTAGCTTGTTGTATCCCTACAGCTTGAACAGGAGGTCAGCCTTATGACCACTGGAGTATACTTCTGTGCCCTGGGTACAAGAGGGAGAAGGCCCAGTTCTTCAGGACTGCTCTCAAGTCACAGACAACAGGTTCAGTCCTCTTCTGTTCTTCCACAGGTCTAGCAATGTTCTGAATTGGATGCTTGGCAATGCCACATTTATGCCAGGCATGAGATAAAGAGTGGGAATGACACCCAGGCACCCCTAACCAATGCAGTAAAAGTTCTTGGAGCCAACCCTACCCACCATTTTCGTGATGTTGAAAGTCTTTGGCTAAACTTGGTCTCTGAGGACTGCATGTGTGTGTATGGGGAGTGTACTACGGTAATCCTAGTGTCCTCTCACATCTAACACCAAAATCCAATTTGAATCAGCTAGTGTACCCCAATAAACCTAGAGATAAACCTAGAGACAGAAGTCTGGTAGAACAAAAGCAGGGTTTTCCAGCAACCAGACAGTGGATACAGAAGATTTGTCTTGGCATCCTGTTCCATTCCTTTCAAGTGCACATTCAGTGTTATATGTAAACACAGCATACCTGTTAAGCATGACTTGACACTCTAGCATGATTTAATGCTGCAGTGTGAAAAGTATGCCCACAGCCCCCATCTTAATATTCTGTGAGGTTCAGAGTAGCCATCTCTGTCATTCAGGTCAGTCTATTGTTTGCTCCTGGGAGGCACCTCACACTTTTTGCCACTTATTCAAATGCTAATCACTAGCTGGAGAGCAAAGGCTAATTAGTCTCTAAGAACTTCAGACAGGGAAAAGGTAACTTCCTAAAGGTTACTTTTCCTTAATAATTATTAAAAATCCAACTACACCATTGAATTGGATATTCAATAGCAATTACAAATAGTTGCTTAATTATGTTTGACCTAATCCTATTCCCAAGATACTGTATTAGCAAGGGTGTGGCCAAGCAAGATGGCTGACAGGACGTGCCCTTAGGGAGCTACGTCTCCCCACCGACCTAGTCTGCATTTATCCTGCTCCATCTGCCCTAATGCACTGATATTTCCCTTGCAAATCGAGTCTGTATGACCTGGGGAGCCTACTTGGAGACATTTGGTGGCGGTGACCGCACTGCGATTACTCTGGGATGCTGTGATGTGCAGCGCCTTCCCGTGCGGCTGGGCTTTGTGCAGAGCTACTGGTGCTTACCGGCGGCTGATGTCAACCTCGCTGCACCTTGCTCACTTGCTGCCGCCCTCGAGGCCCCCAGGCTTGTTGGAGTGCCCGCCACATTTCCACCCTACCAGCCTGGGCCAGATAGATCCTGCATCTACTTCTGCTGAGCCCTGCATATGGGCCGAGAGGCCCCGTGCGAGGTCGCAACATCGGCCCCTCACCCTGCTACTCGGCGGGGTCTGGCACACCTGGGTTGATGGAGGTTGCTGTGAGGGCCCGCTACAGATGGAGTGGGGGCTCTTCAGCATTGACTGGAGGCCTGCCACTCCCACATACAATGGCTCTCTGCCCAACACAGAAAGCGGGAGGTGCTGTGGCTGGAAATCTACTCCTGGGAACACTGCTGGCTGGCAGGAACTGCTGAGGGATCCACCGCACAAATCGGGTAGTCTCTTTCCCTCCTCCCCTGGTGATTAGAGTAGGTGTGCCTGGGAGACACTTTGGCCCTTGGCCTTTGGGGGCACGCGGGTGGGCACCCAATTGGGCCCTGGGGCCTAAGTACCCTGTAGATGGTGGAGTACCGGGGGCCCACACCGATTTTCTGGCTCCAGACCTGCACGAGGGATCCGCTCCTTGCCTGCGACGCTGCAGAGAACCGCCTGAACACCTGGGGTATATGGATCCAGCTGTGAGCCCTGACTGCCAGGGGAACATCGGCTGAGCACATGTCCCCTTGGCCCTTGGTGACAGTAGCCAGGTTGCCTCAGGGGGAATAGGCCCAGGATTGAACACACACACACCGGATGACTCAGATGATTTGGGCCTTCATGTGATTGGGGCAGTGCACACTGCGGGTCCTTGCTTGCTGTTGGGCCTGCAGTCTGAGGGTCTGCCTTGTGGGTGACATCTGCGCTTAATCTTTACTGTATCTGCTGGAGGTCCCGTCATCTGGAAGCCCTGTCCTTAGTTGTGGATGCTGGTCCTGGAGGCCTGCCACACTGTCAATGTTGTGGAATATCACCCTGCCAAATTTACTGCCTTCTCCCTCTCCCATGTCGGGGGGACCGTGGCTCTTGGAGACACCGGGGGTGTGCTGCTCGGATTCGCCCCTTCTGACCTGGTGGGGGTGCCTGAGCGTGGCCCACCTTGGGCTTTGCCTGCCTGCTGTCCATCTGGCTCACGTCCAGGATGCCCCTGGCGCCTGAGCCACTGGAGTGTTTGATATCTGGGCGCACGCCAATGATGATGCAGCCATAGAGAACTATGGGTCGCAGCATCAGCTCCAGGGCAACACCAATATCCAATATACCACCACGCGTCAACCTGCACCCAGGATCACTCGTCAAGGACAGGCAGAGTCACCGGACCACTCCCCGAGCGTGAGGCAGAACCTTCTAGGGCAGCTCTGTTGGTAGCTATACAGGACTCCAGGGGAGCACTGGTGGGACAGATTGCAGGCGTTTCTGTTTAGCTCTCCCTTTTTTGTGCCAATTTATGCAAAGTAGCAGACAAGGTATACACTGATGAAACCAACATTGCCACCATACAGACAGAGGTTCATCTGCTTAAGCAGCAGGTGTCTCAGAAGTCCATTGTTACCCTGTCCCTGGACTGGGTGGAGGATTCAGAGGGCCGTTCACATTGAAACAATGTGAGACTCCTCGGATTTTCTGAACGAGCCGTGGAACGGTCGGTAGAAACTTTCCATGAGGAGTGGGCTCTCGGACTTCTTTGTGTTTGAGCGAGCCCACCATGCGTTGGTACCCTTTCCGCCACAGGTGCTCTGCCTTGGGCTCTCATAGCCAGAATCATGAACTATCGTGACAGGGACATCATCCTAAGGGCAGCCAGGGAACAGTTGGTTCCCTAGTTTGAAATCCACAATATCCCCATATACTCAGACTACACTCAAAAAGTACAGAAAAGGGGCACATTTTTCCTTGCTATAAAAAAGAAACTTCATGAGATGAAGCTCAAATATATGTTACTATACCCCGCAAAGCTCTGAGTCATAGCTGCTGGTAAATTGTATTTTTTTGAACAACCAGAGGCAGTATGGTCCTGGCTGGATATGTTCGGCCACATACCAGTGGATACACTGAGCATTGTTGACCCATATCATGCTCGTATGCAGAGAGGTGAAAGTGGGTGCCTCGGTGGGGGGAACAGGTGATGGGGATCTGCCCGTATTGTGATCCGTGAAGACAGCACATAGACTTCACCTCAGATGATCACTCCTTGGTCCCAGACACTCTGTCTGATGCGGCCCCCGCCAGGGGAGATGATCTGGGGATCCCCCATGGACCAATGACATTGTGCTGGACACCATGCTGCCTTGACCTGGGGGCCCTTACCATTCTCCCCTTTTTGACTCTCTCAGTACTGAATGTCTTGTCCCACCTGCTCACTAGCATCCCCCTTACGAAAAGATTCCTGTACTCCAGTGGTTAGTTGGCTGGGGCACGTATGGAGGTAGATGAGAACTGACTCTGCACAGGGAGATGCCACATTGGACTACAGGTGCGACATCCACTGATATCTGGCTTCAAGCCAGGACAGGCTGAAAGCTGGAAGTAAAGATTCTGATGATCGTTCCTTGAGCAGGTTCACTCCAGGGTGCTTGACTCCTTTCTTTGTGGGAACATGGAGTCTTGTAACTTTGATTGTCGGCGAGGGCGAGAGGCCCTGGGGGTCAAAGAGTTGACACGTGTTAGTGTCGGTTGGCGATATGGGTGTATTAGTGTTCATCCTAACACTTTGAAGTAATTGGACTTATATACAAATGTTATGTTAAACCTGTCTGGGGTGGAGGGATGTTTATGTTATTGTTACTCAGTTGACCTTGTTTATTTTTGCCATCACATTGCAAGCTATGGATTTACGCTCAAACTCACTGTCACAATGGTTAGTCCAGCCAGCTATAAGTTTCTAACCTGGACCGTGAGGTGTTTGGGTACTTACAAAAATGTTATAGGGTCCTGTCATTCCTGAGGCAGAATGCTATTTACTCTGCATGTCTTCAGGAATCACACCTCTCGGATGTAGAGGCCAATAAAGTGGCTAAGAGATGGAGGTGGCAGCTTTACTTCGTTAATTATTTCAGATATCCCTGGGGAGTCATTATTTGAATAGCACCCAGGGTCCATTCGATCTGACATATCTGGAAGTTGATGTTGAGGGGAGGTTCATCCTCCTCCATAGGAGACTCGATGGCACAGACATGGCCCTCGTCAATACTTATGCACCCAACATTGATGATGGGCAATTCTTCCCCAGACTCTAGAACGTTATTTCACCTGCATTGGAAGGGTCTGTGGTCTGGGCTGGTGACTTCAATTGTGTCCTGGATGATGGGCTGGATAGGCACCCTCCCCTCCCAAACACTAAACCTAAGATGACACTTTCCCTACAGGAGGCAGTCACTAATCTGGGACTCTGTGATATATGGAGAGCTACTCACACTGCATAGGCAGAGTTAACCTGCTATTCACCTACCCACAACTCATACAGTAGACTGGAACGTATACTAGTGTCGGAGGCTATGGGGCGGGAGGGTGGCCTCGGTGACCCACTTGTCACGTTACCTCTCAGACCACGTTCCGGTGCTCTGCGAGGTCGACTGGGGAGCAGCTCATTGCCCTCCCATTGGATGGAGACTTGCCCCTGAGATCCTTCAAGATGCGGAGGGGGTGAGATGTGGCTGCAGAGACTCCCTCAGAATATTTTGAAATCAATTGGTCCTCCAGCCACCATCTTGCAACCGAGTAGGACACGATGAAGACGGTGGTTTGAGGGCGCTGTGTGGGGCTCTCTTGTGGGGTAAGGTGCACCCTTCAGGCCAAATTATCATGGAGTGAGGCGGAACTGGCATGCTTGCAGCACTTGGCCCCAGGCGCCGGCCCCGTGCCCCTAGAGGAACTGGCCGCACAACATTGCTTCCCGAAGGTGAGAGATAGACTGGAGAAATGTAGCCTAAAATCGTATCGTCCGCTTCTCCACAGAGAGGGCGATGTCTCTGGGTGCTTATTATCCTGGATCTCCAAACGGGAGACCCCCTCCCGCACCCTGGTACTCCATCTCAGAGATTCGCTAGGGCAAGATGCATACTCGCAATCTGGCATCGTGGACATATTTAAGACTCATCTGGAGTGGCTCTATCGCTGCCCTCATCCGCCAGATCCGGAACGCATCAATGATTTCCTAGCCATGGTCCTGCTGCCCCATCTTGATGAAGGTGCTAGTGTGGACTTAGAGGCTGACCTCTCCCTGGAGGAGATCCGGGCAGCGCTTCAACAACTGCACCGGGGGTAAGGCTCGAGGCGGTGATGGTTTGCCGGCAAAGTTTTACCTGGCCTCCTCTCCTTCCTTCACTCAGCATCTATTGGAGGCATACCTGAAGGCTAGTAGCTCAGGAGTACTACATATCTATGATGCTCAAACCAGGGTCCGACGGCTCGGACCCCTCCTCATACAAACCCTTATCCATGATTAACACAGATGTGAAAATCCTCTTTAAAACCCTTTCTCTGCGATTGTGCCTGGTGATTAAACAGTTAGTTCATGAGGATCAATGCCGGCTCATACCTGTTCGCAACACCACCATGAACCTCCAGAGGCTGGCTCATGTACTTCATGAAGTGGACAGTAGGGAAGACAAACTCACCATTGTTTCAATAGATATCACCAAAGCCTTCAATACAGTGGATTGGCTGTACCATATGCAGGTGCTGGGAGCTATGAGAATTGGCCCTTGGTTTCAATCATGGGTGAAATTACATTACAAAGACCCTATTGCCAGGGTGAGAGTGGGCAGGCTATGTTCTGAAAGCTGGCCTGTTGGCTGAGGTACGAGGCAGGGCTGCCCTCTTTCTTCACTCTTTTTTGCCCTTGTCTCTGAGCCCCTGGTGATTTGGATCAGGCAAGAGTTGGCGCCCTGGGGGATTACTGTAGGTCTTTCCTCTTAGATGGGAGGTAAATAAGTTTGCCAGGGGACAAAGATTTCAGGGACAGGATCAGGACAGGACAGGAAACAGCTAGGCCTCTCTGCAAACCGATGGACTGCGACGCATCTCCCCTCTCTCAGCCTCTCCACCTACGACTCTAACCACACCCCTAAAGGCACCCCAATTATACCCTAAAACTACATGTCCGTCCCACATCAGTTTGAAACATTCAGCGTAACTAGACAGTTGATTGGTGGACTTTGGGGGTGGAATGTCACACAATGATGACTTCATTCGTTCTTAAGCTTATTCTTTGTTTTATGCCCGTTCCCACCACCTCATACATTGTACATTCACATGATCGATTACAGGTTACAATTTCATACATTTCAAGCAATGTCTTCAGGAAATGTCCTTCTATCCCACGACCCAGCACGTAGTTTGGCAGACGATCATCACATCGGCCTTCACCCTCTTTCATCTCCTCTGCTGTGCTCAGTGCTTCAGCGTGCTTTTGTCTGAACAGCATTTACTCTATTTTCCAACCCGCCTTCACTTTGGACAATATAAGAAACATGGAGTTCATCCAGCCCACTATAATGAATAGAAAATGAGCATTCATTAATTATGTGATAATGTAATTTTCACTGTTTACCACCCACCTTTGTTCTATTCCCTGTTAATGTTTTTCCTAGCATAGCCTTATGCAAAACGACATTATTTATTAATTCAAAACAAGCTGTAACATGCAAACTACGAAATGCCCATGCGGCCTAGTCATGCATTATTTCTCGTTTTCTTTCAAAGCATAATGTAAATACAATTTTAGTTCTTTTCATGCGTTATTTCACGTTAGTGCATGCATGCACAAAGCAGTTTTCCCTCGTGTTCATGTAAGGTGCACGTTAATTTTCTATTACTACTTACTGTTAGTACGTATTATGGGGGTATTAATTTGAGCAGGTTTCTTTTATCGAATTCCTGCTCCATCAATCCCCCCTTTGATGGCTTTCTGGAGCCATCATAAAATACCTACCATACGAGTGCCATCTTCATTTTATCTAAAACTCTGTAATCTTCTCTCTTTTTATGGCACTTTCATCTGTATCTTTCATCATTTTATAGTATTCCTCTAGCTCAATTTCCTCTCTTTTCTCTTTCTCGCTCTTTGTTTACTCTCCCATTCTGTCATTTCCTTTTTCCCTTCTTACACTTATAACATTTATATGTTGTTATTATCACTAAGACTATTATGGCTACCGAAATAAGTGGTATTATTATTTTTCCTAATAAACTACTTCCAAAGGTAGAAAACCATTTACCTACAGAAGAGAAACTCTTACCAAGTCTCTCCCAAACACCGTCAACCTCCAGTTGGGTCAAGTCTTCATGTAATTTCGTAATATTTCTTATATATCTGTCAATTCCTTTACTTTTGTCAGGGATATAAGTACAGCAGTGTTGGATTTTCAACATGCCACAGACTCCACCCTCCTTTGCCAAAATAATATCAAGGGCAAGTTGATTTTGCAAAACCATTGATCTGATTGCAACCATTTCTGTGTCAATCATTAAGAACCCACCAGCAGTATCTGTTGATAAACGATCAACCACTGTGGACAATTTTCGAATTTTGTGCGAATTCAAGACGACTCCAACTGAGTGTATCAGTGTACCAAAAATATCACCTAATATTTCTGAAAAACTTGCTCTCTTGTTACGTGTTAGTCCATGATTTATTTCTTTTAGTCTGTTGCTGTTTCGGTCCATATGGTAGACCTTAGGAAAAACAATTGCAAAATAACAACTACCATACCAATGCGCAGGCTTTCTTACCACACACATAATAAATTCCCGGAAACACAGGATCAGTTCCACCCTTCAATCCCCAACCTCCAGTAATTTGGAACGTATGCTCACACTCACTAGTACCAATGAAATAATTGTTATAATTAGTCTTCATTCTAAGCAAGAATATTTTTCCCTTCTGAGGCCAGTCCAGAGACATTGCAGCATAGGTTTCGCCTTTCTCATAATTTCCTTCCCTAAAAGCCCATGGTGGAACTTGTGACTTCTGTTCAATAACTTTTCTCTGGAAACTTTCCCTTCTACTTTCTACTAATTCTATAAATACCTTTTCTTCAACCTGCAAACTACATGTTAAATTATTTTTGTAAGCATATTCTACATCTAAAGCTTTAGTAATATGGAAGAACTCTCCCATATAGTGTGCATTCTTACTACTCAAAACCTTATTAAGTTCTTTAATAATAGGTATTTCTGAAAACACTAAGGGGCCGATTCTGATGCGGGTTGGAAAAGCTTCCCGACCGAATCGGTTGGGAAATGGTGTCCGACCCACTCGGATCGGGAAAGTCCGACCGGCGGAGTAGGATGCATCCGGATGCTTCCAGATACGATTTGGTTGTACTCCCATTGACTTCAATGGGAACATTTGTTCCTAACCGCATCAGAATTGGGCCCTCAGTCGGGAAGACACGTTCCCGATCCGATTTGGAAGGAGCAAATGCCGTTAGGAGGCCTTCCTAACCGCATCAGAATCAGGCCGTCGGTCGGGAAGCTTTTCCAACCCGCATCAGAATCGGGCCCTAAATCTATATTAGAGTAGTGGTACTCGAGCTTCCCCGTTACTTAAAACAAACTGGTTAGGACACTACAAGACACACCATATGTTAAAGGAAGGTGATGAGGGGCGTGGCCTGGACCTTCATGGCGTAGGACGTGCGAGGCTTGAGCTCCGTCCTCTGAGGTCGGCCTGGCGCCCTAATTAAGCGCTCACAGGCACGGGGGCACGATCTGTGTCCCCCCCTCGATAGCTGACAGTCAGTAGCGCGCTCCGGACTTTGCGCAGGAGCCCTGGTGCGGAGATACGACTAGCGGAGCTGGGGTCGCGCTTTAGCGGCAGTCCCACCCGCCATCTTGCCGAGGACCGCGCGGCTGCTCCGGCCGCGAAAAAGAGCCCGAGACTTGTGCCCCGCCGGGCGGAGGAACTGCGAGAGTCCCTGACTGGCGATCGGCTGCCCCGTGGCCCGGCGTGGAGAGAGAGCTGAGCGGGGAGACCGGAGTGGCCCTGGGAGGCCCTGGAGCCTGTCAGAGCCCTGCGAGGCGTCCTGGCCTGCCTGCCGGCCCGGGAGAGGGGCGGAGGTGAGGAACGGTTGGCGCTAGCCCCGGGGGTGGCTGAGAGGCCATAGGGGGTTAGAGACTTTGATCCTGCCATTCCGGGGGGCGCTGGTGACCTCCTGGGGCCCCATACCCTGATCTACTTGAGAGCGCCCCTCCCCCCCTAGACGCAGGTGATAACGCGGGGGGAAGGCCAACTATCCACTGCTATTGGGCCCTGCTGGCCCTGAGACCTGCTTGTGTTGGAGCTGCCTGCACCATTGCGCCGCGCCTGCCCACCTCTCAGCACGAGGAATCTGCGCCAGCGGTCTTAGATGGTGTGCTGGACGGGGGGCAGACCCGGGACACCTTGCTCCGTCACCTCCGCTTCGCCCTACTTGAGAGCTCCACACCGAAGGGACCTGGAGGCCTGGACTGCTTGAGGTTTCCTGCACTGTGCGTCTCTCCCACACGCTACTGCTGATCCTCGCGGGGCTTCTCTACGGCAGAAGGCCCGGACACGTGCGCAGGCCGCGCTGCTGGACCCCAGTGAGAGAGAGTGACTGCTTTCCCAGAGGCGAGTGGGTCGCACCTGCAGGTCCGCCTGGGCTTGGAGAGATGAGGGGCTTGGAGGTGACTACGAGGCCGGGATTGCTTGGGGGCGGTCGCGCCGCATGGTGCCACTGTACACTACTGCGGCCTTCCACGGAGCCTCCTGGCGGCGGGGGGTGCCGCCACGTGCGCAGACCGCCATCTCTGGGACTGATGCGGGAGAGAGCCTAGGCCTTCGGGGAGGAATCGGAGGCGCCTATATGCCTACTTGGTCCTGAGGAGCCGGGGAGTTGGGATACACCTGGGAGCTGTGCCGGGGTGGCTGCCTTGACCTGCTCTTCGGAGGACGCTGCACCTGACGGTTGCGCTTGCCGCCTGTGACATCTTCTCCAGTCGGACCCGTCCTGGTGGAGGGATCGCCTGAGGGAGTGTGATCCCGGTTGACCACGGGTGGGCACTTGCGGGGGCTGCGCTCCCCCCCTGCCAGCAATATGACTAAACCCAGAGCGGGGAAATCCGCAACGCAACCAGCACCTAAGGACGCATCAGTGGCGGACCTGTGGAGCAGACACACCCCGGCGCCCTCGCAGGAACACTCTGCGATGGCCTCTCAGTTGGAGGCCCCCGAGACTGGAGCCATCACACAGGCGTTCATGACTAGCTTCCTCCAGGAAATAAAATCGGAGATATCCTCACTCAAGACGGAGGTCAAAACCTACCTCACAGACATTCGCCGCGATGTCACCGAAATCGGCACCAGAGTGGATGACTTGGAGCACACCCTTGACTCCCGCACGGAGGATCAGGAGGACCTCAGGCGGCGGGTCTTGGTGCTTGAAGAGCAACATGTAGAGCTCCAAATCAAGCAGGAGGACTTAGAAAACAGGAGCCACCGGAATAATCTCCATATCAGGGGCGTGCCACGAGGAACAGAAGGGCAGGACATAATGACCTACGTTGCGGAACTCCTCCATACTATCAGGGGAGATGATGACTCCTCTCCTCCAACGTTGGATCGCGCCCACCGAGTTGCCCCCCCGCGTGGCAACCCCCAACTGGTTCCCGACATCTTGACAAGGGTGCACTTCTACACAGAGAAGGAGGCCATCCTCCGGGCCGCAAGGGCAGCTGAGAAGTTAGAATATGGGGGACACTGCATCCAGATCTTCCAGGACCTATCCCCCCTCACTCTCCGCCGCCGCAGGGATTTCCAGCCCGTGACTGCTAAGCTGAAAGACTCTAACATCAAATATCAATGGGGCCATCCTTTTGCCTTGATTTTCCAGTGGGAGGGGAAACGTTGGTCTCTGCGATCTCTTAAGGAGGCCCTCCGCCTGCTCCGCATCTCACCAGGATCACGGGCCTCGTCCCCCACGCCTGCTGACTCAGCCTCCCAGATCTCTCTTTGCCCCGAGTGGTCGAGGGTGGGACCTCCCCGCTCGAGACCCTCCATGGCCGGCTCAACGGCCCGTCAAGCCAAACAAGACATTATACAGCATCTGAAAGCGCTGGAGGCCTCGCAGTCGTCAACGGGGGAGGGCCGGGGTTGGGCCCCCCCTCGCCGTCAGGCTCAAGCACCAAAACCTGAATTTCTGTCGGAATACTCCCCCCTGGCAGGTGGGAGCCCTGGTTCTTCACCTCGTGCGCCTGCTTCTGACCCCCTGCACGAATGCTTGGACTGGAGAATAAGTTAAATTGATCTTTTGTAATTGTTCTTGTCCGTAGCTTTAAGAAAGGTGTTCCGGCCAATCTGTTTATATGTAGGTCCACCCTGCCTAGCTCAGTCATTTATTCATGAGGGACATTTATAGTTGTTATGTATTGATCATATGTGCTATATATTTGTAAAATGTTACCTGCTAGCATGCATGCCCCGGACACGCTAGGTCCCGTGGGCAGCCTACGCCCCGTGGCCTTCCTCTTCCCCTTCCCCCGACTTCTTTGTGAGATCTGTCTCTCTCGGCCGATCTGTCGTTTCTGGAGCAGGGCCCCGGTCTCCCCGCAGACCCTTGTGATCAATCACGTGAGGCTCCAGTTTACTCCCGTTGCCCTTGCGCCGGGCTGACCATTGGAGGACGGACGGCGTCTGCCCTCTGAATTTTCTCTGGCCCACCCCACCATTTCCTTAGTCCCCAGGAGGAGTGACTTCCTCAGAGCCGCCCTGGTTTCCACCACTGGGCTGCTCCTGGACGGGAAAGGTCGCTTTTGGCCCCGTTGGCCTTTTTGTTATTTGCTATTCTCTCTGTTTTCTGACTACCTCTCTGCCCTACTCTTCTCTTCTCCTCCCTTTGCTATTTGGACTCGGGGGGAGAGAGCCCGCCTCCAACGCTACGGCCCAGCTCCTGACCCGACTTCGTTGAGGTTCACTGTACAAGCCCTTTCTGCCTATCGTCCAGGTGAGATCCCATATCTCCCATACGCCCTACTGCAGTTATTGCTTCTGATTCGGGCTCGCCGACCGGTTGGAGAGAGATGTGTTGGTTTATGCTCCAGTTAGCGCATGCGGGGACGGGTGCAGACCAATGACGCAGCTTAAATGCCTATCCCTTATTGTCAAAGGCCTAAATGCCCCGAACAAGAGACGGCAGATCTGGCGCTACCTTCAATTACAAGATCCCGACATTATCTTCCTCCAAGAAACCCATCTCCTACGTACCGACACTTCCCGTATGTCTCATCCCAAATATCCTTTACAATTCTGGGCATCTGCGCAAACTAAGACGGCAGGGGTGGCTATCCTTTTTAAAGCAGGGCTCTCCGTGCAAACCACCCGCATCACGTGGGACGCGGAGGGTAGGTCCCTCAAGCTTGCGCTCTCTCTGCATGGTAAGCCTCTTACCCTACTTAACGTATACGCGCCCAATCAGGCGCAGGATGCCTTCCTTCGTGACTTACTCAGGACGTCGCTCTCTCGGGAAACCAACCCTATTATCCTTGGGGGTGACTTCAACTTAGTGTGGGATCCCGGTATGGACTGCACCACCTCCTGTTATCAAGGAACGGGGGCCATGTCCACTGCTCTCAAACGGGACTTAGACGCTCTAGGCCTCGTCGATGCCTGCCGTTACCGGGAACCGGACATGCAGGACTACACCTTCTATTCTCATGTCCACCGTTCGTATTCCCGTATCGATTATTTTTTCTTATCTCATTCTCTCATCCGCTCCCTGGACACAGTGGGGATCTCAGACATATCCATCTCAGACCATGCCCACCTGGAAATTACCCTGTCGGCACCCGACCTCCGCCCCACGGTGGCGCCTACCCCCACATGTCCTCCGGGACCAGGTGGATGTAGCCGAACTCAGGCAGGCCATACAATCATATTTTGCAGCTAACGACCTCCCGGAGACGTCTGTGCACAATCTGTGGGATGCTTTTAAGGCCACGATTAGGGGTGTCATCACTTCTATTTCTATAGCCCGCAGGCGCGAATCCCGTTTGGTGGAAGACAACCTCGCCCGTGATATTAAAACCTTGGAGCAACAAAATCACAGCGCGCGCACTCGCGCAACGCGCAAGAAACTTGCCTCGCTTCGAGGCCAGCTCAAGGCCATCCGAGTAAACAAAGCAGAGCACTCTCTTCTGGCTCTAAAGCAAAATTTCTATGGGGGAGGCAATAGGGTGGGGTCCCTGCTGGCGCGTCGCCTCCGCCACCAAATATCCAAGAGCCATGTCGCTAAAATTGCCTTACCGGAGGGGGGTTGGGCCATCTCTGAGCGGGACAAGCAACGGGAATTTAGCAAGTTCTATACTAACTTGTATAGTCGGGGAGACACCTGTGTAGACCAGGTAGACCCCTTCTTAGCCACATGCCCCTGGACACCAATTACTCCCTTTTTTAGGGAACAACTGGAAGAACCCATCATGGCGGAGGAACTTCGCAAAGCGTTGAAGAGTCTGCCCGTGGGTAAGACACCAGGGCCTGATGGCCTGACGCTGACCTTTTTCCGCCTCTTTCTCCCAGAACTCCAAGTCTACCTGCTGAGGCTCTTCAACTCCTTTGCGACGACCAGGTCTGTCACTCCAACGATGGCTGAGGCAGAGATTGTCCTTATCCCCAAACCAGGAAAGGACGCCACTGCATGCGCCTCATTTCGGCCGATTTCGCTATTGAATGTGGATGTCAAACTGTATACTAAGATTCTTGCCCAGCGATTGGCCCCTCATTTTCCGGGCCTAATCGAGCCGGATCAGGTGGGCTTCGTACGGGAGCGCCAAGGGGCGGATAATATCCGTTGAGTGGCCCATCTTGTGCAAAAGGCTCAACATCACAATATACCAGCCTTCCTCCTCTCCCTTGACGCCGAGAAGGCATTCGACCGGGTCGACTGGTCCTTCCTCCGGGCGGTCCTCCACCGTGTGGGTCTTGGACCGACCATGGTCGCGCGCATCATGGCCCCATATACGGCGCCCTCTGCGCGTATTCGAGTCAATGGTCTTCTCACCCCCCGTTCTCTATCTGTAGAGGCACTCGCCTCTGCTCTTTGCCCTTGCGGTGGAGCCCCTGGCGATAGCCATCCGGGGCTCGGCAAACATCCGGGGCATTCCCATGGGAAGGGTTGAACACAAGATAGCACTTTTTGCTGACGATCTCCTCCTGACACCCACGGACCCAATGAGTTCCCTGCCTGCGCTATTGGACCTACTTTCCCAATTTGAATTGGTGTCCGGCCTGAGGATCAATCTCTCCAAGTCACAGGCGCTTAACCTCACTCTCCCTCGTCGGCAATTGGAAGACTTGGGAAACGTTAATCCTTTTCAATGGGCCTCCCATTCCATTAGTTATCTTGGGATTAATGTCACGGCTACACTTGATACATGGACAGGGGCGAATTGGCCGGCTTGCAGGGCAGCGATCCGAGCTGAACTTAACCGCTGGAAAATGCTTCCTATCTCGTGGCTGGGCCGCCTTAATGCGGTTAAAATGGCAATATTGCCAAATGTTCTGTACCTATTCCAGACGCTCCCCACGCCGATCCCCCAGAGGGACATCTTGAGCCTTCAGCGAGACCTCACCGCCTTCATCTGGGGAGGGGGACGACAGCGTTTCTCCGTCAAGGTCCTGCTACTGCCGTGTGATCGCGGTGGTCTGGCCTGCCCCGACCTGCTAGTCTACTACTGGGCCTCACACCTACGATATATCTCGGAATGGTCGGTTCGCAAAAGCGAAAAGCACTGGTTCCATATGGACAGGGCAGTAGCTTGCCGCCCACTATGGGATCTGGCCTGGATACGAAGTGGGGCCAGGCATCGTAGCGCCTACATCGCTACCCCAACGAAGACTGTCTTAGAGATCTGGGATAGAATCGCTGTCTCCAGGGGCCTCACGTCATTCCCCTCTCCCAACACGCCCCTGCACTCAACCCGGACTTCCCACCGGCTTTGCCCCCAACGTCTTTTTCGGCGTGGTCGGCCGGCGAGTGTCGGGTCATAGAGCAACTATTTGACAGCGGTCTTTTCAAATCATTTGATAGCTGCAGACAGGACTTCAATCTCCCTAAAACTATACGCCTGGAATACTGCCAGATTCGCCACTGGCTCTGAGCCCCCTCCTATGTGGCAGGTGCTACCAGACGGCTTACGGCATTCGAAGCCCTGGTACGCGCTTTCGATGGGTCCCGCGGTTTGATTTCTCGGACGTACAAAGCACTCCAACACTCGCATGCGGTGCCCCCCCACACTTACCAGCGCCAATGGCAGCTAGACATTGAAAGTGATATTCTCCCAGACCAATGGGAACAGCTTTGGCGGGACATCCCACGTATTTTTAGAAGTGTAACCCAGCAAGAGTCCGCATACAAACTCATGACTCGTTGGTATTACACCCCCCTACGTCTTCAGAAGATGTTCCCTGGATTCGCACCTCTTTGCTGGCGCTGCCAGGCAGCACAGGGCTCCTTCCTGCACATCTGGTGGACGTGTCCGCTCATCCTTAACTTTTGGGTGGAGGTTCTAGACCATGTCAGAGAGGTGCTGGGCTTCCCTCTACCAAGCGACCCGGGTGTGGTCATTCTGGGGCTTCGTCCAACATCCCTCAAAGCGATGACGCATACGGATTGGCGATTGGCAGCCCATATGCTCACTGCAGCTAAACAGGTTATAGTACTGCATTGGAAGAAAGCTGCTCTCCCTCGCCCTTGGTCTGGCTTACACGTCTTTGGCATGTCATGGCAATGGAACTCCTCTCCCATAGGCTGGCATGTACTGATGCTAAATTCGAACGTATCTGGCAGCCTTTGGTCACACATCTCTCTCGGCTGGAGCATGCTCGATCTGTTCCCCCTCGACTGAGAGCTCTTCAGCTCTTTGCTGACCCTATACTTCCAAGGGGGGACACCTACGACGAAGAGGCATGATTGGAAGGGGAGGGAACTATACCCCTTAGCTTGTCCACTATTGTACCATTGCGGGTTCTGGATGCCTGGGCACCCCCTACACCGAGGGGTCGATACACCATGCTCTCCCCCCCTCCTCTTCTTCTTCCTCACTTTCTCTTTTCCTCCCTGTCTCTTTTTCTCTAGATGTTCTCTTCTGTAGCTGTAGTCTTTCCTGCAGTTTTCTTGATGCCTACAGCTTTTTGGCTTCTTTTGACTATTGGTCACAGAGGCCGCAACCCTCACCACAGCATAGTAGACGCCAGCAAGATCAATGGTGCCGGCGTGCACTGTCATTAGGGCACCCTGCAAGACACCATGCCTCTCTTACCACGCTCATAGTGTTGGAACTTCCCAAGCACTGCATGGCTGTGCCTAATCTGCACGTTTGGCGATACTGGACTCTCTTAGCTGCAGCATAGCGCATATCTGGAGTCTCGACCTACACCTACATGTACGATGCACACTGACTGATCCCGATTGTGCCTGTAATATGCCTAACCACTGTTGGCCTAATCCCTTGGTCAAGGTGCTTGCAAGCGGGTCTTAAGTATTACGCTCTGCTAGCCGGCCATGTCTGCGGCCCTTTAGCGCCAGTTTGCGGCGGCTCATCAAAGTATACAATATGCCAGGCTCACTCTGTGATTGCATGCAGTTGGGTAGCGTCTATGATCTTTTATCGTTTTGTTGCCTAGATCCTCAATGAGTACAGAATATTTACAGATGCCAGCATCTCATGTCTTAAGTGTCGCGGCCGGCCCGATGTGGTTGTAGGCGGCTTGCTGTGTATCTTTTTCCTGCCTCGACAGATTAGAACTATATTACTTCGCAAGCCGGCCCGTTGAGGGTTGTAGGCATTCTGCTGTGGTCAATGCTT
Organism: Calotriton arnoldi; assembly: GCA_963921515.1. Taxonomy (NCBI): domain Eukaryota; kingdom Metazoa; phylum Chordata; class Amphibia; order Caudata; family Salamandridae; genus Calotriton; species Calotriton arnoldi. Next base: position 1,220,602 of record CAWUFW010004459.1, read on the forward strand.
TCTGCTTTCAATAAAGGTTTTTGAAAACTTTAAAAAAAAGGAAGGTGATGATACGTTGCCCCCTCTGAGACAGACGAAGGTAGTTGCATGCACACATAACAATCACTTACGTTCATCGTGTCTATATATTCATAAAGCAATTTAGTAAAACCATTTAACGAGAAATCACTAATTGATTTATCATGATGGAAAATGCTTCCATCCATTTGTTCTATGTTAGAATTTGGTATTCTTTTAGTAACATCATTCACTCTTTCACTTGTCATATCATTAGTATTATTTCCATTATTAGTTATCATTAGGATAGGTACAAGGACAGTTAGTAATACCCACACAGATGATAATAGCAAGACACTACATAAGCAAGCTTTAATACATCTACGTTTTAGACTAGATTTTGGATGTTCAGTCACCTTTTCTTTAGCCATTTTGTATTCTACCAAAAATATAAAAATTCTAAATCTATAAACACTAAGCTTTACTAAAAACTCTAAAAATTCTAAGAAAAATATAGTGTAATCCTACACTTCAGGCTTTCTTCTTCACCCCTTTCTTTTGATTTGATTTTCTTTTCTTTAGGTCCTCAGAATCTTTATTTCCTTTTCCAACTGACAAATGCTGCACCTTAGTTTTTGTCACAGTTCTTTAAGGTGGTCTCAGTTTGCTTTCATCCACATGTTCAGTGTCTGATTTGTCTCTTTCTTCAATTGGATCTGAGCTTTCAATTTCTTCCAAGATCACGTAGGTCCATTCTGGTGCTGTATATTTTCTACTTGGAATTCTTGCTCTTCTTGTTTTTTGCACTAAATCTTCTCCTGACTCTTCTTGGTCTGTCTGACTTGAGACCTCATTACTTTGCTCTGGTCTCTTTCTTGATTTTCTCCTTACAAGAGTGTATTTCAGTCTTTTCACTCCATCTGGACAATTCTCACCTTTTTTTGCTTTCTTAGGTTGGACTACTTTTTCACCATCTGTATCTTGTTCACAGGTTCTTTTATTTGGCCTTCTTTCTATCTGTCTTTCTCTCTGCTCTTCAGCAACTTCTGTTTCTTCTGTTTCAACAATAACTTCACTGACTCCTTGTTCGATAGTAAACTCACTTTCTCCTGGTTCAATAGCAGTTTCACCTCCTTCTGGTTCTACAGCAGTTTCTCGAGACCCAGTAACTGGTGCCCACTTTACTTGACTTGTGCTCGGCTGTTCATCATCAGTTTGTTCTTCAGAATCTGTTATTCTAGATTCTTCAGCTTCACACACTTCAACCTCTGGTCTTTCACTTTTGTTTACCAGTTGCTTCTCTTGTCTTTCAAGTGGACTTAGGACTCGTCTGGTGTGGCTAGCATGAATCCAATTTGGCAGACCACCACACTTCACCGCTGTTGTCATCACCAGAATAACTTGGTAAGGACCGCTCCACCTGGGTTCTAAACACGATTTCCTCATGTGTTTCTTGATAAGAACCCATTCACCAGGACTCAGATCATTAGCTTTATTCGGCTGTGTTGTTGTGGCATCTTCTCCAACCTGGCGAGACACAGAACGCACCAGATCAGCCAATCCTCTGCAATAGTCAAGCACTAGATCATCAGATATATTCATCAGTTTGTTCGCTGGTATGTATGCTTGTCTCATTGCTCTTCCCATTAGGATCTCATGTGGACTCAAACCCGTCTTTTTCTCAGGAATGCTTCTAAGACTCATCAGTACAAGGGGTAAAGCGTCAGGCCATTTCAGTATTGTGGATGCACACACCTTTCCTAACCTAGATTTTATTGTGCCGTTTAATTGCTCAACCACTCCAGATGCTTCTGGTCGATAGGCACAATGCAGCTTCTGTTCAATTTGCAATGCTGCACAAATCATCCGAATTATCGCATTGTTAAAATGAATTCCTCTATCTGTCTCTAAGGTGACTGGAAATCCAAACCTAGGAATCAGTTCTCTCAGAAGTAGTTTGGCGACAGTTAGGCTGTCATTCCTTCTTGTCCGATAGGCTTCCACCCAACGAGAGAACAAACTGACAATAACTAGCACATATCTCACCCCATTACAGGGGGGGAGCTCAATAAAATCAAGTTGGAGACGTGCAAATGGTCCTCCTGCTCTTCCAATTCGTCCCCAACTAGCAACTGTCTTTCTGCCTGGATTTTGTTTCTGACAAACTATGCACCTCTGGCAAAGGCTCTCTGCAATGACCCTGAACCTCGGGTTTTACCATGGCTGCTTGAAAAGTCTGATAATTGCATCTCTTCCAATATGTGCAATTCCATGATATACCCTGGCCATATGGGAAAGTAAAGAATCTGGCAGGACTGGTCTTTCATCAAAATAGACCCACACTTCATCTTCTGCTCGCTTTCTACAACCTGTATTTTTCCAGATTTCTTTTTCCTCATCACTTGCCTCTTCCTGCATCTGCCTCACTTCATCCCAAATTTCATATATGTTTGTGAACAAAAGATGGCATTCTGTATTTTCCCTTTCAATTGATCTGTTTAAAGCCATTAAATTTTGTGCACAGAAACGCGCAAATATTTGGTCAGCATATATGTTGCCCTTCATCACATAATCATCTCCTGATTTATGTGCGGCACATTTGACCACTGCAATTCTTTTGGGCAATTGCAAAGCATCCAATAATTCTTTTACAGTTTTGCTGTTACGAATAGGAGAACCTGAAGAAGTCAGAAATCCCCTTTGCATCCATAGCTGTCCAAAATCATGGACAACCCCGAATCCATATTGGCTATCCGTGAATATGGTCACCCTCAGACTTTTGGAAATTTTACAAGCTCTAATTAGAGCAATCAATTCCGCAATTTGAGCAGAATTTACCCCTTTTAGACAGGATGCTTCTAGAACTCCCGCTATGGTGCAAACAGCATAGGCAGTACATAATTCGCCTTTCTCATTTCTCAGACATGAACCATCCACGAATATTTCACAGTCTGGTTCTTCTAGAGGAACATCCTCTATATCAAACCTGGGTTTGGTGCACAGTTCTGTCACGTCCAATCATGATCTGCTTCTTCTCTCACTTCCTCACACCGAGAACTTGGCAATAAAGTTGCCGGGTTTACAGTTGTGCACCTTACCACAGTCACATTTTCAGCACCCAGAATCACTCTCTCATACTTAGTCAGCCGACTAGAGGTTAAATATTGAGTCCGGGTTCGAGTTAAAAGGATCTCAACAGAATGTGGCACATACACTTTGACTGGATAACCCATCACAATCGCTTCGCTTTGTTCCAGGCTCAAACAAGTGGCGGCTACTGCTTTCAAACAGCCTGGTAACGCTGCAGCCACTGAATCCAGAGTAGCAGAAAAATATGCTACTGGACGTCGTGCCATTCCATGTTTCTGAGTTAAGACTGAAAGTGCACATCCATCTCTTTCGCAACAATACAATGCAAATTCCTTGGTATAATCTGGCATTCCCAATGCAGGTGCTCGACAAAGATTGTTTCTCAGTGTAGTAAAGGCTTCCATGCTTTCATCATCCAACACAATCGGATCTTTCACATCTTTTCATGTCAACCTCTGTAGAGGTTTTGCAATCAATGAAAAACCACAAATCCACTGCCTACAATATCCAACCATTCCCAAAAACATTTGTACTTCTTTCTGAGTGGTAGGTGGGCTCATTTGTCTGATTACGCAAATTCTTTCTGGTGTCACCTTTCTGACTCCCTTTTCGATTTTATGTCCTAAATACTGGGCTTCTTGTTTACAAAATTGTAATTTTGCTGGTGACACTTTGTGTCCTCCTTCGGTCAAATGGTTCAGTAAGGCAATGGTATCTGTCACACATGCCTCTCGAGTCTTTGATGCCACAAGTAGGTCATCAATGTACTGAACCAAAACTGAATTTCCTGGCATGATCAAAGTTTCCAGACATCTTTTCAGAATCTGGTTAAAGATTGAGAGACTCTCGGTATACCCTTGAGGAACTCTGCACCATGCCAAGACATGGTCTCCGAACCGGAACGCAAAAAGATATTGGCTCTCCGGATGCAAGGGAATCAAGAAAAATGCTTGACACGGATCAATCACTGTGTACCATTCTGAGTCGCATGGAATTTGGTAAAGGATGACTGCTGGATTTGGTACTATGGGACAGCAAGGTACTACAATCTTATTAATCTTTCTTAAATCCTGTACTACTCTATATTTTCCACTTGGCTTTTTAATTCCTATAATGGGTGAATTACAAGGACTACTCATTATTTATTTCTCTCAAAATTCCCTGTTCAATCATTTGATCAATCACAGGAGTGACACCTGCAATTACTTCTGGACTCATTTTATACTGAGGAGTGTTTGGATACACAGCACCCTCTTTCACCGTAACCTGAATCGGGTCTACGTTTGTCATTAGACCGATTTCTTTTCCTGTAAAATCCCATACATCCGACCTCACTGTACTTCTTAATTCTTCAGGCAAACTCTCTTCTGTGAGAAGGAAGTGAAAACAACTCATCCACTTCTGTCCCTTGCTTCGCTAACATCATTTTGAATTCAACATCCTCATCAGGAGTCTGAAATGCAATACCATCTGGTGTACAATAGATGGTACAATTCATCTTGCATTGCAAATCTCTACCTAAGAGATTTACTGGACTTGAGTCACATACCACAAACCGATGCATGTCTCTGAAGTTTCCAATATGAACTTCTATTGGATTTGTTACTGGGGTTTTAATGTGCTTATTTGAAACTCCTACAACTTGGATAGTTTCTCCCGAGAGGGGTAGGTTTGGGATTTCTGCTGCTCTCACAGTAGAACGGGTAGCACCAGTGTCCACTAGGAATGTAATATCATTTCCTTCCACCTTTCCTTCGACAAATGGACCTGACTGATCTACCGCCAAAGATATGCCAAGTACGCATTCTTCCTCCCCCCTCAGGCACCGTCATTGAGATGAGTATGAATCATTCTCATTGCACTGCAACCAATATTGCGGAATCATCTGCACACTTTGATTCTTACCGATCTGGTCACCTCCGGGAAATCCAGTGTTCACACCGTACCTCTGCACCTGAGCATTCACATTATTTGGCATAGGAGCTTGTGGCACCTGTAACTGTGGGGTAACTACCTGCTGCTGCTGGTTCACAACCACCTCATTCTGCATCTGTGGATTTAAATTTTGAGTCATCCCATTATTCTTTTGAGCAGATCTACACTCATTCTTCCAATGTCCAATCTTTCCGCACGCATGACAAGGAAATTTCTTCCTAGCCTCTTCTTTACTCATCTTACCTCTACCTTTACTTCCATTCAATACCTGACCATTTTAATTCTGACCAGTCATTTGATAACCTGTCTGGGAGTTGCTATTTACCTCTTGTTGCTCTGCTACCTTCACTTGTGCCCACATCATTTTCTCCTTTAATTTCTTGTGTCTTGACTGAATGTCATCGCTACAATACTTTGCATATCTCAAAATGTCATCTATTGTCTTGCTCTGCCAACAAATCAAATGTTGCTGAATCATATTACTAATCTCTGGTTTCAATCCAAATACAAAACGATACACAAAATGTCCCATATCATTGTCTTTTTTTACAAAAGGATGGGGACAATGGGCTTTTGGAAAGGTCCATCGTACATGCCCTAAATAATCAATAAAGAAGAAGTACGTGGTTCCTCGGTGAATACAGAGTATTTATAGCAGGTCGTGAAAGGAAGGGGATTCTTCCTTTCGGAACTGGTGCCCTCACACACCCAGCAAGCTAGGTGTCATGCTTCATCATCTGGGCCTGCTCCTCGTCGGGTCGGCGCTGCAATACCCGACGGGCACCCAAAAGGGGCTCTTTATCGGAGATCTTTTGTTCCTTGCCGGTGAGTGCCGTGGGTGTAAGGGCCCTTTTGATTGTGTGGATGTAGTAGTATGTGAAGTGAGTTAAAACAAGTCAGGGTGCCTTATGGAACATATTTTATTCTTGGTAGGCCCCTGCCTGATTTAAAATAGAAAAAGGAGAGGCGTCTATCTGACTATAATGGGTCAAGATCAGGGCGCTCTATTCCTAGTGGGTCAACATGTTTCTCGCCATTGTTGTCTTAAGGATCAAAGGCGATTCTTCAGGACCGTAAAGTGAGTCTATCTACACCCAGTGGTGTGGTGAACTACCTACCACTCTTGGATAAGCGGGTTGTGCGCCCGTTGTTTCTATGGACGACCCAATCACTAATTGAATCGTGCCTCGTCAGTATCCAGCGGGCCGTGGACACATATAAGTTATGTGTCTGCTTTCAATGAAAGCCGTGTGGTTGACCTACCCCGCTCACTTCACATACTACTACATCCACACAATCAAAAGGGCCCTTACACCCACGGCACCCACCGGCAAGGAACAAAAGATCTCCGATAAAGAGCCCCTTTTTGGGTGCCCGTCGGGTATTGCAGCGCCGAACCGACGAGGAGCAGGCCCAGATGATGAAGCATGACACCTAGCTTGCTGGGTGTGTGAGGGCACCAGTTCCGAAAGGAAGAATCCCCTTCCTTTCACGACCTGCTATAAATACTCTGTATTCACCGAGGAACCACGTACTTCTTCTTTATTGATTATCCATATCATTGTCTCCAATATTTTCAAATCCACTACACTGTTTAAATACTTGTAACAACCTTTCATAATAGGCATGCACTAACTCCTTTGGTTCTTGAGTCATTCGGTCTATTTTATTTTCACTCAATCTGTTTCTTTAGGGGAAATTTTCCCTTTCAAGTAACTGATTACTTGATTATACTTTTTCATCACCCCTCGGATGGTGCTCCTGTTTTAGGGTCTCTAGGATATTCTTCTTTTGGCCAATCAACCGTGATCTTACATTCTGTCCACAAGTCTGCCGGAACAACAATTTCAAACAAACCATCTAAATCCTTTAACAAAACCTTCGAGACCTTCACAAACCTTTCTACCTGTTTGTACCATTCTACGGGTTTCTCTCTTAATCTGGGGAAATCATTCGTAAATGATAATATATCCTGTCTTGACCACGGAACATGAACGTATCCACCACCTGGTACTTCTCTCATCGGACACGCCCTTTCAACCTGTTCTGTTTCCTTTAAAGGGAACATAGACACTCCTTTACTAGCTGTTTCTTCCTTCTTTCTTACCCATCTATTTCTCCACCGTTCTACATCTCCCCATTTCTTCAAAATGTTCATCAACTTTTATCTGTAACCTTTTTCCAGATGCATTCAAACTCTCCAGATACTTTTCAGTAAAAGCCAATCTGTACGATTTCTGCAACACCTTTGACTTTTCTATGTCTACTCCATACTCACTAGCAGCTTCAGATATTTTCTCATGAAGATTCTTCGCTCTCCAAGTAATGCTTTTACACAAGAACAATAATTCATCATCTCGATAAGTCCCTAATCTGTCTGGACTGATCGTACCAATAATAAATTCTTCCAAATCTACCTTCAATTTACTCACATTTATACTCTGTGGTTGTTTTTCTTTCTTTTCCCTTTCTTTTATCCAATCATTCAATTCTTCTGATGAAGGACCTGCTGAACTCCCTGTCATTGGAGTGACATTTGTCCCTATTCTCTCCTTGGATTTATTTGTATATCTCTTCTAGGGGTTTCTGTTATCATTTCACAAACTGGAAGATCTAACAATGTAACATTTGTGTCAGCCTGTCTATTCTCATTAACTATCGTCTCCATTCCGCTCCTGACATTACCCATGGGAACTGCTAATGTATGTACTTTAGGTGTATTTGGGTTTTCTCCAAACAATGGAACTACAGAACCTATTGTAACCGGTACCGTCAACGCTTCTGCATTTAAATGTAACTGATTTATTTTCTGAATCTGCTCTACATTTGCCTTGTTTAGCATCTCAAACTCTTTTTCTCTCATTATCCTAGCCATATCCGCAATCTGTGGAATCAATGGATTTCCCATAAAGGGTGCATTCGGAGTCACTTCAACTGAATTTTCTTGATATGGCGGGGGTCTTTTGGTCATAATGTCCTCTAATAACTCATCATCAGAATCATTTACACCATCTCTTGCACTTGAGGTTTCTATATTTTTCTTTTTCTCTTTACATTTGCCTCCTGTCTGTTCTTCAGCAACTAAAACTGGATACAAACTCTCGGTTACCACAGCTCTCCTCCATCGTTTCATTGTGTACTCTCTTCTCTCAAAAGGATACCTCGGCATTAAATTTCTATATCTCCTACCTTCTCGATATTTCTCTCTCACCATGGCTTCTATTTCCCATTCCTCTAATGCTTCATACTCTGTAGGTCTGGGATTCGGCTCTAATGAATTCATTCTATTTCTCAAATTCAGCAAAATCCTCATATTAAACGAACCATGCTGTGGAAAAGCTAAAACACCATCATCCTTTGTATACTCTGCCCAATTCTCCAACCACGTACACGTATGATATCCTTGCTCTAACATCGTATAGGAAGCAGGCGTCCCTGCAGGGGGAATAAGAATTCCTTCTCTAGTCACAATCGGTTTATCCTTCTTGAAAAATGTCTTTATTTTCTCAAAGAACTTCATTTTCCTGACTTATTACACTAACGTATTTCAACAAAACAAACAAGGAAACCTTTCAGTAATTCTACTTATTCTATTCGTCAGTTCTTGTCCTATACCAGCGCGACACACACCAACCAACAAATCAGAACACCCCTACGTAAGCACAGTCTCAACCAATACTAGCGCGGCTCACACCAACCAACCAATCACAGCTCAGTACACGCCCGCTGCTTGTCCAATACTATCGCGGCTTTTCTGACGTCATTATTACTCCTTCTACTGACCCTCCCTTTACAAAATAATACGGCAATATTTTTCTAAGCACTCTTAATCAAAAAATCGATTAGTAACAACATAAAACAATGCTACCTTGTCTGTTTCACTAAATAAAGAGATAGTTTTCACTTTTTCCAAGAGGTTTTCTTCACTACGAGTCCTAATAATGTCCAGCGCTATTTTACTCTTCAAACAAGCTCCAGGGGGACCTATTACTCCTCTAGGGATAAGGCCAAAGTTTCGCAAGAGGACTTTTTGGTGTGAAAAGAGGTCTTGGTACTCCCCTGGGGATAAGACTAGAGTTTCGGAAGTGGACCTTTCACTATTTCAGACACTCTACTCACATACGAAATTTCCCTAAATATAACACCTTCAGCCCCCGTAGCTTCGGTATTATCACAACTGACAAAGTACTTCTGCAGTGTGATTTTTTACCACACTCTTCTTCTGCCTATTTCAGGTTAATTCCATTCCCGGGATTCCTCAGGTAACTCCGTACCTGTACTTCTAGACAACATAGAACAGGACACTAACTTTTCGAGTTAAAACATAAAATCAATAATCAACTAATCAATAATCAAACCGTCCTCTGCTACCAGAAAACTGATCCAGCGCGTGGTCAATGCCTAATCAGGGATCAATACTCAATAATATAGCAGAACAATGGCCCATACATACTCACCCAAATCCCTGATGCGCTGGTGTCAATTTTTATACAAGTTCAATTATCTTTCTCATATCTGTTCATATATGGCATTTTTTCCCAATTAATATCTGATTCATCAATCAACTCTTCCTCTACTTGGTCGATGAACCAATTAGTTGAATAGTTGATGGTAATGATACTCTTTTATCTAACTAATCATTTATAAACTAAATAACCACAGACTCTCGTTGAAGTTAATAAAGTTTATCTAAAAATCATAGAATAAAATGCTCAAATGCATACGGTCACAAATGCAAACAATGAACTCACAAAGGGAGAGAAAACATCAGCAAATCAAATGAAACAAAACTCATCAATAAGCAATGACAATATTGCATGAAGGAGTGGATAGATAAAGAGACAAAAGTTTCAGAGACAATAATACATTCGCAAGTAATTTATGCAAAAAACGAGTTAGAATAATACAAACCCAGCGGATTTGTAGTGAAAACCACCCCTCCGGCCTAAGTGGTGGTGGGGATCCCCCGAAATAGAGTCAGGGGACAAAGATTTCAGGGACAGGATCAGGACAGGACAAGAAACAGCTAGGCTTCTCTGCAAACAGACGGACTGCGACGCATCTCCCCTCTCTCAGCCTCTCCACCTACGACTCTAACCACACCCCTAAAGGCACCCCAATTATACCCTAAAACTACATGTCCGTCCCACAACAGTTTGAAACATTCAGTGTAACTAGACAGTTGATTGGTGGACTTTGGGGGTGGAATGTCACACAATGATGACTTCATTCCCTCTTAAGCTTATTCTTTGTTTTATGCCCGTTCCCACCACCTCATACATTGTACATTCACATGATCGATTACAGGTTACAATTTTATACATTTCAAGCAATGTCTTCAGGAAATGTCCTTCTATCCTACGACCCGTCACGTAGTTTGGCAGACGATCATCACATCGGCCTTCACCCTCTTTCATCTCCTCTGCTGTGCTCAGTGCTTCAGCGTGCTTTTGTCTGAACAGCATTTTCTCTATTTTCCAACCCGCCTTCACTTTGGACAATATAAAAAAACATGGAGTTCATCCAGCCCACTATAATGAATAGAAAATGAACATTCATTAATTATGTGATAATGTAATTTTCACTGTTTACCACCCACCTTTGTTCTATTCCCTGTTAATATTTTTCCTAGCATAGCCTTATGCAAAACGACATTATTTATTAATTCAAAACAAGCTGTAACATGCAAACTACGAAATGCACATGCGGCCTAGTCATGCATTATTTCTCGTTTTCTTTCAAAGCATAATGTAAATACAATTTTAGTTCTTTTCATGCGTTATTTCACTTTAGTGCATGCATGCGCAACGCAGTTTTCCCTCGTGTTCATGTAAAGTGCACGTTAATTTTCTATTACTACTTACTGTTAGTACGTATTATGGGGGTATTAATTTGAGCAGGTTTCTTTTCTCGAATTCCTGCTCCATCAGTGTATTGACTGCCTTCCTGGATCACTGCTTCTCACGGCAGGCCTCCAAGGCTGAGAATGAAGTTTTGACTTATCACAAGGGTTGATTGTGACAGATCGAGTTACAGTTTTTACACTGCTACAGTCAGGCTACACTGATAGATCTGAAAGCATGTTTTACACTGTCACTGTAGTGGATAGCACAATAGCACTGCAGTCCACTAGCTACATTTAACTTACAGGCCCTGGGTACAATTCTTATCTTATACTAGGGAATTAAAGGTAGTTAAATATGCCAATTAGGAGTATACCAATTTCATCATGTTGAAAGGAATACCATTGGTTAGCAGGGTAAATTGCACAGGGCTCTACAAGTAGCAAAAACAGTTACGGCAAAAATCTGGGGAGTGGGACGGTTGCATCACACAAAAGATGGTCCTTTCCTTCAACCTCTCACTAAATGGGCTGACCCATGTCACTGGTGTGTTGCTCAGTGCTCTCAAATGGTACATCACCTTTTGGCAGAGAGAATGTAGCTGATGTGTCTAGACACATTTTGCCTTGAAATCCATGTCCGTTGCTTGTGAAGTGCCCATGGGATTCGAAACGTATAATACTTACTAATTGACCTAATTGTACAGCATCCGCATGACTGCTGCTTCAGTCTTACGCTGGGGATGCCCGGATTATAGTTCAGGTCACGAGAGATTGCCTGAGCTGCTTGTGTGCCCTTCTGCCGGAAACCCTCCTGTTGATCAGCCTACTACTGATAATATTCTTACTTTCAGGAACCAACTTAACCCTTGGAAATATACTGTATATACTGTTTAGGTTGTCATTTCCTACGGGTATCTCTTTAGTTTTGTCTGTTTTGGTTTACCTGAATCAGCGATAATGTTGTACTGCGCCACGACACTGCTGGGTAACAGTTACACTGTACAAATAACTAAGACAAGTGATGTTAGATGAAGGTTTATGTCAACGATTCGGTGGGTTCTACATCCTCCCACTGCCGCACAAAACACATATCACCTTTCCAGATAAAACCCCAAATTAAAAAAACATTCTCATCACCAGCATACCTGGAAATCTCCTGGAGGCCTCCATCCTGGGTGACTGGCGGCCATTATTCAGACCTTGTCCTGATTGAAGGGGAAGACAGCCTTCACTCGCATGCATACAACAGTCAGTAACTTGCACAAGCACTAAAACAGGTGCACCGCAGACAGCAGCAATGCACGTTTTCCTCATATATACAGCACATAAAGCAGTAGAACAACACAGATGGCAAAATGGCAAGCCTCCCTTGAACACACGCATAAAACTGGAATAACAGAGCTGGCAACAGCAATACATAATGTTCCATTCACTCAGACACAATACAAACAGTCAGAGAAGGAAACCGACAGCCAGTCTTTCTTCACAGACGGCATGTGCGTCAGGCTTACCTCACCCCGGTGGCTAACAATAGTCCCCGCAACCTCCGCAGTGCGGGGGGGGGGGCGTTCTGCAGTGCGGTGGTATGAGGGGCGAGTTCCAGGCCCCCCTCCCCCACCGGCACTGGGCAAGCGGCGGGTCCCGGCCTTAGATATCCTAACAGGACACGGAACATGGGGGGGGGGGGGGGTACTTTGCAGGGAGGGCTCAAGCTTCCTTACGCCACTTCCTCACCCACAGCAGCAGGGCAAGCTCCCGTCTCACACAACCACTGCCTCACCCACAGCAGCAGGGCAAGCTCCCGTCTCACACAACGACTGCCTCACCCGCAGCAGCAGGACAAACTCCCGTCTCACACAACCACTGCCTCACCCACAGCAGCAGGACAAACTCCCCTCTCACATAACCACAGCCTCACCCCATCGGCAGCAGGGCAAACTCCCCTCTCATACAACCACTGCCTCACCCGCAGCAGCAGGGCAAACTCCCGTCTCACACAACACCAGCGAGCAGTGCAAATGCCTTGCAAGCATAGACAATCTGGTCTGCACTGCTGCTGCCTGCACAGTTTGACAGCACATGAGTGGCTCGACAGCCTCCTTGTCAAACAGACCAGGCACCTCCACAAATACAAGTGTCCCTCTTCTCCTGATCATGTGCAGAGGCATTGAGGCTTCCAACAAAAATAACGAAAGTAAACTCGGCGTGAGTATGGTGATGCCTCCGAGAGCTGAGGAGTTGTGATGATGAGAACCAGGAGTCCATGGGATGACGTGTCCCTCCAGACGGACTGCGGAGAGGGGGCTCTGCTGGAATCCTCCGCTGTCGATGTTACTTTTGATCCTGACCGGGTTTAATTAACGTGTGGGCGAGGAGACTCCTACCGCGCAAACATAGGGGCGGCTCTTTGATATACGACTTTAATCATCCTGGCTTTACCCATAAGCGGGAGCACATAATTAGCCTCCGAGCTGCGCAGGTGATGGAAGCCCAGATCGGAGGGGAACTGGGTCCAGCCTTGAGCCTCGAGCTCATTAGGAAGAGATCTCAGGTTGCTCCATGCCCACCTCCGGCACCCGGCAGTGTTGTTTGCCGCCATTGAAAGCAGAACTACGAGTGCAGAAGGGTAGAAGTGTGAATTGCAATGGAAGCATGACTTGTATGCAGTGCTTGAAATGGAAAAATAGACGAGCCGGTACTCTCCAATTAAAAATATTACATCTCTCTTGAGAAGTGCAGGTACTCTCCCTCTCAAAATTGAAAAGTGCTGGTACTCAGTACCGGATAGTACCGGCCCATTTAAAGCACTGATCAAATCAAATCAAATCAAATCTACTTTTATTGGATTTCGTAAAAAATCATAAAAGAGTGGAAAAACCACCATTAAAGAAGAATACATTAAATGTACATTTTAAAAACGTGATAAAAAGGGACAAGGCAAGAAGATTGTTCTACAAACAGTTGAAACTGATTGAGTTAAAAAAAGTTAAGACGTGCTGTCAATGCAGTAAAAAAAAGACAATATATATAGACTGTATGTGCTATGGCTACTTAAGTTGATTCACTTTTTAATGTCCAGTTCTTTTGCCGCAGTTTTCAGGAAGTTTATGGCTCTGCAAGACAGTTGAATAGATGACCCTCCAAGACATTGGATGACTGCGGCTCTGCAAGTTCTTATTTGTTCCTTCTTTAGGACTTCCCGAAGGACCATTTTTCCGGTTTCTAATAGGAAGGGACAGATACAAATTAGGTGCAGTAATGACTCGTCCCCTTGTCCGCACAGGCGGCATTCCTTTGATTCCCAGGAATATTTCCATTTTGGAGTCAAGTCCTTCGTTGGGAATGACCCTAGCCTCAGCAACGTCAAATAATGTTTTTTCTGGTGAGAAAAGTGATCAAACAAGTATGGTTGAGGTTTCAGCGTCTGGTATCCTTGAATCACTGCCCATGCATGATGTTTTTTTGAAAAGGCAGTTTTATCTGTCAGTAAAGAAATCCGTTTGATTGCTTTGTTCACTGAGGATTTGAAGGTGGAGTAAGTTGTGAGGGTGAGCCAGGCCTCCTCTAGTTGCAATGCCGAGAGGGATTCCTTCAGAACTTTGATAATTGAGTTGTTTAGCCTGGCTTGGTTTTCGATTTCTACCCAACAATGATGGCTAGGGTGTTATCTTCGGCATCCCTCATCCTCCAGTAGTACTTAACTAGTGCACCTTGTCTGTCGGGGATCTGGTTTTTTACGCCATATTCTAATCGGATTTGAGCTTGTGAAATATGTCTAGGGATTGAAAACAATCTCTTTTTTTTTTTATAATTCTTTTTATTAACAGTAGGAATCAACATCACAAGGCAAAACGCAGTACATTCTCATTTCTTATCATGACAAGGTTCTTACCCAGATAATAGTGCACAATATCGTGACAATTGGTAACTGGTGTCATGTCTACAATGATTCATCTTGAGCTGGTACTAGTGGTGGAGTACAAAGGTTCCCTCTATACTCATTCCAGTCGTTCCAAATGCGGGACCATTTTTTAGGACATTCCCTAGCTACATATACATATTTTTCACGGAACATGCACCAATTCATATCCCTCTTCCATGCGGAGACCGCAGGAGTCTGTGAGAAAACAATCTCTTGAAGAAAGTGGATTGTGCTGTGTTTAGAACTGTGGTGTCTTTAAGATTCAACATTTCTGAGGCTTTACCCATAAGCGGGAGCACATAATTAGCCTCCGAGCTGCGCAGGTGATGGAAGCCCAGATCGGAGGGGAACTGGGTCCAGCCTTGAGCCTCGAGCTCATTAGGAAGAGATCTCAGGTTGCTCCATGCCCACCTCCGGCACCCGGCAGTGCTGTTTGCCGCCATTGAAAGCAGAACTACGAGTGCAGAAGGGTAGAAGTGTTGAATTGCAATGGAAGCATGACTTGTATGCAGTGCTTGAAATGGAAAAATAGACGAGCCGGTACTCTCCAATTAAAAATATTACATCTCTCTTGAGAAGTGCAGGTACTCTCCCTCTCAAAATTGAAAAGTGCTGGTACTCAGTACCGGATAGTACCGGCCCATTTAAAGCACTGATCAAATCAAATCAAATCAAATCTACTTTTATTGGATTTCGTAAAAAATCATAAAAGAGTGGAAAAACCACCATTAAAGAAGAATACATTAAATGTACATTTTAAAAACGTGATAAAAAGGGACAAGGCAAGAAGATTGTTCTACAAACAGTTGAAACTGATTGAGTTAAAAAAGTTAAGACGTGCTGTCAATGCAGTAAAAAAAAGACAATATATATAGACTGTATGTGCTATGGCTACTTAAGTTGATTCACTTTTTAATGTCCAGTTCTTTTGCCGCAGTTTTCAGGAAGTTTATGGCTCTGCAAGACAGTTGAATAGATGACCCTCCAAGACATTGGATGACTGCGGCTCTGCAAGTTCTTATTTGTTCCCTCTTTAGGACTTCCCGAAGGACCATTTTTCCGGTTTCTAATAGGAAGGGGCAGATACAAATTAGGTGCAGTAATGACTCGTCCCCTTGTCCGCACAGGCGGCATTCCTTGGATTCCCAGGAATATTTCCATTTTGGAGTCAAGTCCTTCGTTGGGAATGACCCTAGCCTCAGCAACGTCAAATAATGTTTTTTCTGGTGAGAAAAGTGATCAAACAAGTATGGTTGAGGTTTCAGCGTCTGGTATCCTTGAATCACTGCCCATGCATGATGTTTTTTTGAAAAGGCGGTTTTATCTGTCAGTAAAGAAATCCGTTTGATTGCTTTGTTCACTGAGGATTTGAAGGTGGAGTAAGTTGTGAGGGTGAGCCAGGCCTCCTCTAGTTGCAATGCCGAGAGGGATTCCTTCAGAACTTTGATAATTGAGTTGTTTAGCCTGGCTTGGTTTTCGATTTCTACCCAACAATGATGGCTAGGGTGTTATCTTCGGCATCCCTCATCCTCCAGTAGTACTTAACTAGTGCACCTTGTCTGTCGGGGATCTGGTTTTTACGCCATATTCTAATCGGATTTGAGCTTGTGAAATATGTCTAGGGATTGAAAACAATCTCTTTTTTTTTATAATTCTTTTTATTAACAGTAGGAATCAACATCACAAGGCAAAACGCAGTACATTCTCATTTCTTATCATGACAAGGTTCTTACCCAGATAATAGTGCACAATATCGTGACAATTGGTAACTGGTGTCATGTCTACAATGATTCATCTTGAGCTGGTACTAGTGGTGGAGTACAAAGGTTTCCTCTATACTCATTCCAGTCGTTCCAAATGCGGGACCATTTTTTAGGACATTCCCTAGCTACATATACATATTTTTCACGGAACATGCACCAATTCATATCCCTCTTCCATGCGGAGACCGCAGGAGTCTGTGAGAAAACAATCTCTTGAAGAAAGTGGATTGTGCTGTGTTTAGAACTGTGGTGTCTTTAAGATTCAAAATTTCTGAGGCTTTACCCATAAGCGGGAGCACATAATTAGCCTCCGAGCTGCGCAGGTGATGGAAGCCCAGATCGGAGGGGAACTGGGTCCAGCCTTGAGCCTCGAGCTCATTAGGAAGAGATCTCAGGTTGCTCCATGCCAACCTCCGGCACCCGGCAGTGTTGTTTGCCGCCATTGAAAGCAGAACTACGAGTGCAGAAGGGTAGAAGTGTTGAATTGCAATGGAAGCATGACTTGTATGCAGTGCTTGAAATGGAAAAATAGACGAGCCGGTACTCTCCAATTAAAAATATTACATCTCTCTTGAGAAGTGCAGGTACTCTCCCTCTCAAAATTGAAAAGTGCTGGTACTCAGTACCGGACAGTACCGGCCCATTTAAAGCACTGATCAAATCAAATCAAATCAAATCTACTTTTACTGGATTTCGTAAAAAATCATAAAAGAGTGGAAAAACCACCATTAAAGAAGAATACATTAAATGTACATTTTAAAAACGTGATAAAAAGGGACAAGGCAAGAAGATCGTTCTACAAACAGTTGAAACTGATTGAGTTAAAAAAGTTAAGACGTGCTGTCAATGCAGTAAAAAAAGACAATATATATAGACTGTATGTGCTATGGCTACTTAAGTTGATTCACTTTTTATTGTCCAGTTCTTTTGCCGCAGTTTTCAGGAAGTTTATGGCTCTGCAAGACAGTTGGATAGATGACCCTCCAAGACATTGGATGACTGCGGCTCTGCAAGTTCTTATTTGTTCCTTCTTTAGGACTTCCCGAAGGAAAATTTTTCCGGTTTCTAATAGGAAGGGGCAGATACAAATTAGGTGCAGTAATGACTCGTCCCTTTGTCCGCACAGGCGGCATTCCTTGGATTCCCAGGAATATTTCCATTTCGGAGTCACGTCCTTCGTTGGGAACGACCCTAGCCTCAGCAACGTCAAATAATGCTTTTTCTGGTGAGAAAAGTGATCAAACAAGTATGGTTGAAGTTTCAGCGTCTGGTATCCTTGAATCACTGCCCATGCATGATGTTTTTTTGAAAAGGCGGTTTTATCTGTCAGTAAAGAAATCCGTTTGATTGCTTTGTTCACTGAGGATTTGAAGGTGGAGTAAGTTGTGAGGGTGAGCCAGGCCTCCTCTAGTTGCAATGCCGAGAGGAATTCCTTCAGAACTTTGATAATTGAGTTGTTTAGCCTGGCTTGGTTTTCGATTTCTACCCAACAATGATGGGCTAGGGTGTTATCTTCGGCATCCCTCATCCTCCAGTAGTACTTAACTAGTGCACCTTGTCTGTCGGGGATCTGGTTTTTTAGGCCATATTCTAATCGGATTTGAGCTTGTGAAATATGTCTAGGGATTGAAAATAATCTCTTAAAGAAAGTGGATTGTGCTGTGTTTAGAACTGTGGTGTCTTTAAGATTCAAGATTTCTGAGGCTTTACCCATAAGCGGGAGCACATAATTAGCCTCCGAGCTGCGCAAGTGATGGAAGCCCAGATCGGAGGGGAACTGGGTCCAGCCTTGAGCCTCGAGCTCATTAGGAAGAGATCTCAGGTTGCTCCATGCCCACTGCCGGCACCCAGCAGTGTTGTTTGCCGCCATTGAAAGCAGAACTACGAGTGCAGAAGGGTAGAAGTGTTGAATTGCAATGGAAGCATGACTTGTATGCAGTGCTTGAAATGGAAAAATAGACGTGCTGGTACTCTCCAATTAAAAATATTACATCTCTCTTGAGAAGTGCAGGTACTCTCCCTCTCAAAATTGAAAAGTGCTGGTACTCAGTACCGGACAGTACCGGCCCATTTAAAGCACTGCTTGTATGGGGAACCAGACTGCCACCGGTCGATTAACAATCCGCTAATGCCTGGAGTGAGGATAATCTACGTAAATTCTTCAAGCATTCACCTTCATTCACAGCGCTGATCGAACGTCTCCGGCAGGAGTTCGGGTTGTGGGAGCCGGCCTCACTCACCCAGGGGCCTGGATCATGCACTCTAAGCGCCCCTCATCCCGCCTGGAAGTGTGGACGACGCTCGGCTCACAAAGCCAGGGTCTCTGCCTTAATTTTATTTATTTTTGTTGTCTGATGGAGAATGATACAGGCCTCAGTGGTCCCAGAATGTACAGAACACTTCTAAGAAAGCCTCCTAAATACCAGAAAAAGTAAGACCTTATTGATATTATACCCCACAGCAGTCAGTTTCAAGCACAGTCAAGCCACTATGAGAAATTAAGTGGAAGCCAAAAAGGCGCAGATCAGTGTCCTTCGTAAAAGAATCCAGAAATTGTTCTCAATATATTTGTGATCTTCTATTGAACATTAGGGTAAAGAACAAGGAGATGGTGACACGTTGCAGATACTGGGCTTATTTACAAGCCGATTGCACCGCCGGTGCGTCACTTTGTTTGACGCACCGGCGGCGCAATGTGCCTGCCCATATTTACAAGGCCATGTAAAGTTACCCTGCGTGGCTTTTCATGGCCTTATAAATATGGTCCTCTTTCACGCAGGCAGGGCCGGACTGGCCGTAGCGGGCACCAGGCGTTTCCCCAGAGGGCCGGAAGGGTAGGGGCTGGTTTTGTACTGGTGGGGGCCGTTTTTGTTGCTGGGGGCCGGTTTTGCAGCAGTGCTGCAAAATCGGCCCCTTGTAACAAAAGCGCGGCAGCTGTGTTGCAGCCCAGGCAATTACGTCTGACCGCCCCCCCACCACACCCTCCTGCCAGTCGGACATAATTGCCAGAGCTGGTTTGCGATCCCAGTCCGGTCCTGCATTCAGAGGTGTTCCATGGGTGTTGCTGTAGGTGTTCCCACGCAACATCTATGCAACCTGATGCATTCCCAGATTTGCAAAGTTTTGTAAACCTGGGAATGTGTCAGATTCCTACACCTCCCCAGGGGAGGCGTAAGGGATGCGCAATGAGGAGAAATACCTTTATTCCTCCTAGTTTTTTCTTTTTCTATGTGTGTTGCATTCTGCAGCACACATAGAAAGAGGAAAACACACCTCTTGTGATTGTTTTTGTGCAGGAAGGTGTTCCTTCCTGCATAAAAACAATCCCCCCTACAATGCAGACACCCTTGCACCATGGTGCAAGGGTGCCTATGTTGGTGCATGTCAGCCCAATTTGTGCCAGCGCAGGGGAAAAGGACAGGAATGTGCCGTATTGTGTAGATACAAAAGAAACAATTGATGGACGGAATGCTGGACAATGCAAACATTCACCCCCAGTCACAAGGATCTGGGTTAAATCCATCATTCTTTTGCTCACCTTGTGGGATGTTTCTTTTGCATTTGTCGCCCTAAGTGGGAAGGGTATGCCCAGACGTGGGTCCCGTGCTCACTACACCACTGGATTCAAGCTAGCCTGGCTGAAGAAGGGTGATGCCCTGAAACCGGCCCTAGGATGCTTGTTTCCGTTCCAGGGAGGACCTGGCTTGGCAGTTCGGGCTGGACTGTTCCCACAAGGAACAGGGTCAAGACTGATTTGCATATGGCTGGGTCCAAACTGGGGTGGTGTGGTGAGCAAAAGAATGATGGTCTTAACCCAGATCCTTGTGACTGGGGGTGAATGTTTGCATTGTCCAGCATTCCGTCCATCAATTGTTTCTTTTGTATTGTGTAGATACGGCACATTCCTGTCCTTTTCTTTTGACGCATGGCAGCGCAGCAGGAAGGCTTGCTGCGCTGCCATGCTCCTGAGTGGATGGATATCATGATGGAGGTGGTGTCCTGGGGGAGAGGTGGTTCCAGGTGGTCAGTTTTCAGTTCTAGCCGGTTGCGGTGGAGGCGTATCTGTTGAGGAAGTCTGTAGGTGTAGGTTGGGGTTCGAAATTTCTGTATATAGTTGTGATCTTGTCATTGAAGAAGTTGGCGAGGTTGTCGCACAGCTCTTGTGAGGGTGTCATGTTATTTTTGCTGGCAGCCGGGTAGGAGAACTCTTTAATGATTTTGAAAAGTTCCTTGCTGGTGTTGGCACTGGTTTCGATGCATGTGGATAGGGCTGTCTTTTTTGTTGCCCTCAGCAGGTGGTAAAGGTTGAGGGAGTTCTCAAAGGCTTTTCTGTTGGAGGTACCCTTGCTGGCGCTGGCCATCTTGGGAGTGGTGGTGCAGGGGTTGGAGATGCTGAAGTGGACGATGGAGTGATCGGTCCATGTGAGCTCTGTGACTTGGCTGTATTTGACGTGGTTGCTGGAGGTGACGATGGGGTCCAGTGTGTGTCCTGTGGTGTGTGTGGGGTGTGGACAATCTGGGTCAGTCCGAGGCTGGTCATACTTTTGACTAGGTGTGCAGTGTTGTTGTTACTGTGGTTGTCGATATTGAAGTTGAGGTTGTTGAGGAAGATGTAGTCATTGGAGTCCAGGGCTAAGGGCGCAATGAAGTCTGCGATGGTGTTGCAGAATTTGGAGCGCAGAGCAGGGGGTGGTATGTGAGGGTGCCTCTGATGGTTGTCTTGTCGTCAGTGTGGAGCTTAAAGTTAAGGTGTTTCATGGGCATGGTGGTATTGTCGGTGATGGTGGTGCACTGTATGGTCTCTTTGTGGATGATGGCTGTTCCTCCTCCTGGCTTGTTGGTGCGGTCTTGCTGAGTGATTTTATATCCGTCGGGGACCACTGTGGCTATGTCTGGGGTGGAGGCGGAGTTGAGCCAGGTCTTGTAGAGGAAGACAGTGTTGGGTGCGAGGGTGGCAATGATGTCCCATAACTCAGTGGAGTGCTTGCGCATAGAGCGAGTAT
The DNA here is from genome assembly GCA_963921515.1 of Calotriton arnoldi. Lineage (NCBI taxonomy): Eukaryota > Metazoa > Chordata > Amphibia > Caudata > Salamandridae > Calotriton > Calotriton arnoldi. The sequence continues at coordinate 1,242,157 of CAWUFW010004459.1, forward strand.
GGAGGAGTAGGCAGTGGAGTCGGTAGGTGGCTTATGTTGTGGTGTGGTGAGAGGCCAGCATGGTTCTTTGTGGCGTGATGGTGGTCATGCTGGTGCAGGAGAAGGTGCATCTGGCGCAATAAAGAGGTGGGTGTGTGCCTGGGACAGCCGAGCATCTCCAGGGTCTATATGCTTTACGATGGATAAAACTATTCCAAATTCTATCATGCAATGCTTTTTCTCTTCCTCATTAACACCACTTGGTGCAGTTGCAATGTAGAAAAATGTCAAATAAAAATACCTAAATGTGGGAAGTTGTCTGCTTCCAGACCTTACAAAACCTTGAAGGTTGATGATACATGTGCACCAAATAAATCAAAGGATAAATCTATTGTTCTAAGTGGGCTCTTTTCCTTGCACATAAGTTGGTCTTAATTTTGGTGAGAACTACTTTGGGAGTTTAGAGTGGCCCAAAATGATTTCAGTCAAAATGAGGTGAGTGAAGGAGCCATTCTTAACTTGGAAGAGAGTGAGGTCCTGATTCTCAGAGCACAGACTGTAACAGATTGACTTATGGTGACGTGTGGAAGATTTTTTTTTTTAAACTTTGTTTATTGGTTTCAATCACAGCCATATATCACATGATTGGACTACATATTCGAGGTTGTCATCAACATAAGCAAGCAGACAGTACTTTGATTACATATTAAGCATTTCCTACAAGACTTACTGGTCTATGCATCTCCATTTCAACCGTGGGTGACACACAGGGCTCCCCTCGATATTTATTCCATTGTGACCATTTCCTATCCCACTTTTTGGGACACCCCGAGCCTTGAACACCTCAGTCTCCGCCAACATACATCTATCCATTTCTTTAGCCCACAAGATGACGAGTGGTGGGTTCGCTCCCCCCACCCTCTAGCCAGCTCCCGTTTCACCAGCGTGTATCCCAGTGTCGTAAATTACTGTTCAACCTCTGTGAGATCAGTAGCCTCCCATATATTCAACAGTCCCAGTGATGGTGTTAATTTTATGTCCTTCCCCAGGGCTGTACGCATGTGGTTTGAGGCTCCCTCCCAAAGGGCCCGTATCCTTGGGCAAGTCCACAGGGTATGAAAAAATGTGGCCTGCTGTCCACAACCCCTCACACAACGGTCGTCAGGTCTAGTTCCTATTCTTGCCAAAACTGTCCCGGATATGTATGATCGGTGTAGTATCCTAAGCTGGATCAGCCGAAATCTCTGTGTGATAGCCGCTTCTCGAGGGGACATGGGTGCCATCTGCCAGTCCTCGTCATCTATAGGACCGATATCATCCTGCCACCGCTCCCTGAGCTTCGGGAAAGTGTCTGGCGGGTTATTGCTCAATTTCCTATAGGTCAGAGATATTGCCCTTGAAGTAAGGGGCACGTCCAGCAAGCGGTCTTCCAGAGGTGATGACTCTGGTATATCTTTAAAAGATGGAAACGCCGCCTGTAGCGCATGTGTGATCTGTAAATACCTATACATTTCTCCCTGCGCCAGATGATATTGTTTCTGGAGCTCACTAAAGGTAAGCATTGTTCCCTTTTTGACCAAATCCCTCACCGCTGATATCCCGATGAGGTCCCATTTATCAAACCCGGGCTGATAGCACAGCGTACCCAGTTTCTGGGAGAACCACAGCGGTGTAGCCTGCGAGAGGACGCCCTTCCATCCCAACCGGGAGGTAACCACCCGCCAGATTTCCAAGGTGTGTTGGGTGGGCCCAAAGAACCTCCCCTTATTTTTCCTATCAGTAGTATATAGGGCCCCCAAATATCCGGAGCGATCAGTTTGGTATCGATCAAGGGCATATGCTGGGTAATCCGGGGGGTAGTATATCCAGTGATTGACGGTCACCAGTTGCGCCGACCAGTAATAGCGCTGTAGGTCAGGAAGGGCTATGCCCCCACCGTACCAGTCTTTTGTCAATTTCTGCATTGCAATTCTAGGGGCCCTGCCATCCCATAGCAGTGTGCGAATCTCCCCTTCAACCGCTCTAAAATACGAGTCCGGGACCCGGTGGGGACAGTTGTGCAGTATATAAAGAAAACGAGGAAGGGCCAGCATTTTAAAGAGTGCCGCCCTCCCCACCAGTGTTAAGGGCAGAGACCTCCAGTGTTTTACGTCAGCTCGCAATCGGGCCAAAGGGGGGGCCAAATTGGAGTTGTAGAAACAAGCTGGGTCTGAAGTGATAAAAATCCCCAAATACCGGAACCCCTCCGTCGCGACCGCTATAGCGCAGTCTGCCGGAAGGCGGGGAACTGCGCCTCTCAACATAAACAATAAGGACTTGTGCCAATTTATCGCATATCCCGAATATTTTCCAAAATTCGTGAATATATCCAACACTACCCTGATCGATTTATACGGGGATGCCAGGTATAGCAGTATATCGTCTGCATATAAGGATATTCGATCTTCCACGTCAGCTGCCCAGCGCAACCCACGCACCCTCACGTCTCTACGCACCCAGGCCGCGAGAGGCTCTAGCATAAGAGAGAAGATCAGCGGAGAGAGCGGGCACCCCTGCCTGGTACCTCTTCGCAGCTCGAACGTCCTAGATGTGAAACCATTAACCCTCACCTGTCCCAGCACACCAGTATATAGAAGCTTTACCCATGCCACAAATTTAGGGCCCAGTCCCACCTTCCCTAGGACCTCGAACAGGTATGGCCATTCAATGGAGTCGAATGCCATGGAGGCGTCGAGAGATAGCACCGCCGCATCCTCTTCCACATATTTCCTACGAGCCATCACGTTATGTAAACGCCGTATATTAAGGGCCGTATTTCTACCTGGCATAAAACCAGATTGGTCTGGGTGGACCAGTGATGTAATAACTGACGCCAATCTATTCGCCAAGACTTTTGCCAGCACCTTCGTCTCTACGTTGATCAGCGAGATTGGCCTATATGAGCTACATTTATCCGCTGGCTTACCCTGCTTATGGATGACTACTAGGGTGGCCAGCCGCTGATCTACTGGTAGCTCACCAACTTCTAAACTTTCTTCATACATGGCTTTCAAGTGTGGCACTGTCAGAGAGGCAGTAGCCTTCAGAAACTCTACTGGAATTCCATTAGGCCCCATCGCCTTTCCGGACTTGAGCTGCCCCAAGGCCTTGCTTATTTCTTCGGTTGAAAGGTCTACCTCCAGGTCCTCCCGTTCCATCTCCGAGAGGCCCGGCACCTTACTGTCCTGAAGGAGTTGACGGGAGTCCTCCGCCGTGTATTGAGTGGAGGGGGAGTACACAGTTTCAAAATAATCAGCAAACTTCTTTGCTATTTCTTGCGGATGAAGCACTGCTTCACCTCCCGACGTCGTTAATTTGTGTTCCCATCTAGACCCCTGTTCTCGCCGTTCTAGCCATGCTAGTGTCCTGCCAGCCCTATCTCCAAGCTCGTAGAGTCTATGTTGGGTGGCATAATGTTTAGCCACCATTTGTTCCCTGGTTTGTATTCTGTATTCGTCTTGCTTCAGTAGGAGTCTATGACTAGTGTCCGGCGAGGGGTCTCGTGAATGCTCCTGCTCTAGTTCGAGAAGGTCGGACTCTAACTGAACCAAAAGTTCACGCTTTTTGGCGATATAACTCGTCTTTAGTGACAGAGCTTGCCCCTTAAGAACCACTTTGTATGCCTCCCAAATTATTTGTGCGGAATCGACTGAGCCCACATTTTCAGTAAAATAGTTCTCCGTTTGAGTACGGAGTTCAGTTTTTATATCAGGTATATGTAGGAGCCATGGATTAAGGACAATAGTGGTGCGTGTTTGTCGTTCCCAGTGCGTATATTCCATCCATACCGGGGAATGGTCCGAAATACCTCTGGGTAGAACTTTATACTGGACAAAGTTACCGATCTTGGACAGATGCGTAATGAAATAGTCAATACGTGATAAACTACGGTGGACACTAGAAAAATACGTGAATAGTTGATCAGTGGGATGAAGCGCCCGACCCACGTCTGTCAAACCCATCGCCTTCACAAAATCAGCCATTAGGTTGTTAGATTTCTCCCTAGACTTCGGTGGGTGGCGGTCCACAGTGTCATCTAAGGTCATGTTGTAGTCTCCCCCATTATAAGTGTGCCCTCCCGGAGTCTCGTCAGCCTACTTCCTAGTTCTTCCAATGCCGCCTTACCCAGAGCTGGCGGTACGTATACAGAGAGTATATTGATGTCTTTTCCATCCCACTGGACCTCCGTCCCCACAAAGCGACCCCCTGTATCCGCCCATGTCCGATGAACTATAAGGGGCGTATTTTTTCTTACCAATATAGCCGACCCCTCGAGCCCGTGGTATAGTCTGCGTGTACCAGAAGATTGTATCCCCACCTAGTAAGGGCCTTGGATTTCTGACCCACTAGATGCGTTTCTTGCAACAAGACCACATCAGGTGAGTGTCTCTTCAGGTATTGTTGCACAATACCCCGTTTGATTTTATCCCCAACCCCGTTGACATTCCAGGACATTAATGAAAGGGTACGGTCCCTATCCTGCCCCATCCCCGTGTAACGCACTCAATTCCGATACACGGATCATTGATATGTAGGAAAACACTTAAGCCTGTCCACTCAGTAATTGCCGCCCAATGGTTAATATGGCTACTTTATGCTTTTGAATTACATTTTCACGTTGCTTACCAATAACACAGTCAAAACAGTAACATTCCCCAATTCCCAGCCCCCTGGTCCCGTCCCCCCTCCCCGCACCCCGATCTACCTCACGATGCGCCCTCAGGCCCCCCCTAATCCCAAACCCCTCAACAGTCCCCCCTCCCTGCCCCCCTGCCCGTGGATTTAAAACTACCCACTCCCCAACCCGGCAGAGTGCCTCTCTCCCCCCAGAAATGCTAGAAATGCACGGGACGATCAACTCCCATCCCCGCCCGCTCACATCACAATTAACTTAAATTTCCCCCCATCCACTGATCGCATAGGCCAGTCACATTCAAATCACATCTGTTTAATCCCATAGGTCTCAGAGCTTGTATCGGGTACCTTTTGGTTAGTCTCACCCCCGATGGGTAAATCAACCCCTCACCCGATCCCCCCTACTTGCGCTGTCAGTTGGGTGCCGGCTCTCCCTCTATGATGCCAGGAGTCCTCATTCCTGTTCCTTCAACGGACCCTCTTCTTCTGCAGGGCCCTTCGGTGCCGCGTCAGTGCGGAGGCCCCTGCGTTGGCTGTTCTTTTCAGAGCGTTCACGTCTCTGGCCTCCCACCGTGCTCCATCCTTCCATCCAGTCCCAAACTGCATCCGGTGAGTCAAAAAACCACGATTTGCCATTCGACTCCACCCTCAGTTTCGCAGGAAAGAGCATCGCATACTTCACCTCCTGGTCCCTCAGCTCCCTCTTCACCGCCTGAAAGCTGAGACGTTGGGCTTGAACCTTGGCCGTGAAATCCGGGAAGAGGGCCACTTCGTAGTTGTCTATTTTCAGCGGAGGACTAGACCTCGCCGTCTGTAGTATAACATCCCTATCTCGGTAGTTGAATACTCGGGCAATAAGGGGCCTCGGGGGTGCTCCTGATTTTGGTCTACCCCCTGGTACTCTGTGAGCTCTTTCAATAGAGAAGTAATTAGACAGAGACTTAGGTCGCAGGTGCTTCAAGATGAGGTCTTCTACGTATAGGTCCGCTGCCGGCCCCTCCGTCCTTTCCGGAACCCCTAGGATGCGAATGTTATTTCGGCGGGCCCGGCCTTCATAGTCGTCGAGTTGCTGTTCCATCCTGTCCTGTTTCTTCTGCATTGCAAGCATCTGCGTCTGAAGTTCCGAGGTGTCCGTCTGTAGAGCATTGGTGACCACCTTAAGCTCCTTGACTTTCTCATCCATCTTCCGGAAGTCCGCTCTGATGAGAGAGACCTCCACCGTGACCGAGTCTACCGAGGCGCGCACTCCATTTATAGCCGCCATGACATCATGCAAAGTCGGCTCCGGGCCTTGTTTGGAGGCTGCCGCTCCTTCATCTTTCTATGACTGCGGCGAATCACCCTTGTCACCCACTTTGGACCATGCGAACTTGGCCAGCTGCTTTTGGGCAGTCGCCTTGGGCCCCCTTCCTCCCGTCGCCATGGGTGCGCGGCACTGGACGTCCTCCTAAGTGAGAACCTGGCTCTGTTCCGGAGGGATGACTGCAGGTCGTTTGACAAGAGTGACTGAGTTCCCCAGGCCAGGTCAGTATGGCTGGATGATCTTCGCCAGCGTTCTGCAGGAAGCTTCTCCTCACTCTATTTACTGCCCTCTATCTCTCTATCTCTTGCGGAGCTGGAACCTGCAGCGTTCCCCGCGACAGGGTAACCTCGTTCATGTCCCAGTGCCAGTCAGGGCTACTATTTTAGCTCCCCCGCGGGCTAATGGCTTGTGGGCCCTGACTTCTGTCCTCCTGATGTCTTCCGCCGATGGCTATCAAGCTGTGTGCCTCGAATTAGGCCGCAGGGCCATATGTCCAACAGGGCAGCGCACTGACTGTCACAGAGACACCGACACTTTCCCCAGGACCTGCAGGTCTGCGCCGTGTTCCCCCATTCAGTGGAGAGGCCGTCGCACCAGCGGTGATCAGATCGGGCTCCCGCCCCGCCTCTCAGCACTCCCGCACCGCCGGCCGCAAGCCGGGGCCTCGCGCACCCCGCAGAGGCCGATAGCTTCAGGCCCTGGGCCCCCACGTGCCCTCCCGTATACTGGCTGCCAAACGTTCGCCGGTCCTCGTGGTGCGAGCGGACCCAGTGGCCAGATCCCGCCTTGCCACCACTGCCCGCGGGGAATCCTCCCAGCTACTGCCCCTCAGGATACACAGGGCCGATGGCAGCGGCTGCGGCGCATCTAGGCCTCGAAGCCGGGGGCTCAGGTGATCAAGGCACTCACCGGCTCCTCCCCTCTACAACCGCCCCGCTCGGCGAGGGAGCATTCAGGCAGTCTTCGCCCGTCTTCGTCCGCACCCGGCTCTGCGCAGGATCACTGCACTTCGGGATCCCCCGCGGACCACCACACAGCCTGGCTTCTTCAACGTCCCCCGGTCAGTGTCGACGCTTCCAGCCTTTACGCGTCCTCCATCGCCGCCATTACCGCCTCATCAGGGATGCAACACACGGAGGGCGCCGGAGTCACCAGCCGAGTCGCTGCACCAGTCGAGTCTCTCTCAGAAGGTAAGGGGTGAAGCACCATACATTTGCTGCATTTTTAACAGTGGATGGCGGCGGGTATTGGAGGATTTACAGCGGGGGTTCAGGAGCCCACTCAGGCAGCAGCCATTCTCGTTGGCCGCTAGCCACGCCCCCGACGTGTGGAAGATTTAAACAAGAGCTGCATCCAAAAGTCTTCAGAGATATTTAGATGTCTGCCAAATATTTCACGATTTCAAGATGGTGGACACTCCATGTCAGGTATGCATTCTTGCCTCAGCCTTCAGTCACAAGCAAGTGTAATGAGTGAAACCAGGGTGATATGGTTCAATTGGTGGTTGCATGATATTATATGGACAGCTTTGTTTTGCACCACTTTTGACACACCAGTTTTTGTAATTCCTATCAGAAAAGTGTTTTCATAGTCCTTCCTGAATAATATCAGTACCAGTTCCTGGTCACATTCTGGGATGATGCTCATTATTTCCCAGCCTGTCAGAAAAAGGGGTTATTCGTTTGAGAGGGTGCACCACTACCAGCTCAATAAACCCACTCTGGATATGTCAAAAGTCAAAACACTGTTCTGAGAGAATCTCTGCTCAGCCCCTAGTAGCTATGAAACAAGCAGCATGCAATCCCCAGAGAAGTGCCTACTAAGTTCAAGTAGTACCAACAATTGTAAAATAAAGAACACAACATACTAACATTCTGAAACCAACTTAACAGAATAGATAAAAATGCAATGAGCAAAAGGGAACTAGGAACAATTTCAGGCTGACCGGAAAGGAACAGAGGTCTTTTTTTATGGAAGTCAAGTCTTCCACCGGAGCATGGGGCATGGTCCAAAGCTGTGGCCAGCAAGGGTTCCTCAAAGTCAGTCACATCTTCATCAAGCTCCCACAGATGCTGTTGATTTTGACACAAAAAGTTCCCAGTGAGACAGAATAGGATTTCATACCTGGCGAGGTCTCTTTATGGGTCAGATACATTTACCCCATTTTTCCAAGTTCCAAAGTTTTATCTTCTGACTTAGTCACTCTTTTGGAAGTAAAAATCTTTCAACTGGGCAAGGCTGGATGCTGCAGTAGGACAGGGCTCCACGAGGCCAGATACCTTTCTACAAATACCTGTTGAACCGTTTCAGCTGGCAAAAAGCTCAGAGCAAAGCAAACCTGATTTTCTTGCCTCATCTTGGGTGTGACCTCCCTGGGCACTCTTCAGTAGCTTGCCTTGGTGCTCTGTAGGTCGAGAAATGACAAAGTTCTATCCTTTTTTCAAGTTCTGGGAAAGTTGCTCCTTATCAGTTCTGCAGCCCCTGGTGCTACAGAGAAGGCTTCTAGGCACCAGGTCTCTCTCTATCAAGGTCTCATGCAGTGTCCAGTCCTTAGTGGTTAGCTGGGACAACTTGGGATCAGGAGTACTTCTTTTTTTTGTTCCTGAAGCAGGAAATCAGGAAGCCAGCCACTTGACCCTTGGAGAGCAGTTGCTGTCCCTGGGTGCCACCAAGAGTTAGGAGTGCTTGAGACCTTGTGTGAGTCTTCTTCATCCAGCATGAGCCAGTAGTCAGGTGTCTTCTTCCAGGAGGCCTTCGTCTTTAGATTTATTTTTCCAAGGTCCAGGAATGGTCCGAGGTGGTGGTGGTGGAGATGCCACATTTATTAAGTTATCATAGTGTGTACTAGCCATTGATTATTTAAATTCTACTAACTAGTCCTAACTATTTTTCACAGTCTCTCCACCTTCCTTTGTAGCATTTCATCTTTGCCTTATTGTAAAATTACAGGTTTCCAGATGGCAACACCCAGCTACCACCAGGCAGGCCAGTCTTCAGCTCCTAAGCCACTCCCCTATTCAAATGAGCTGTCTTCCCATTTGGCAGGGTCAAAACTGGGTTTTAAGCCTACTGTGATTGAGGCCTGGCTGTCTGGGAAGGTCTGGAGAATGAAAGAAGAAGCCCTCCTAAGCATCTACAAGTCAAAAGAGGTAGTGCTAAAGCTGCATTTTGTTCTACCAACTGTTCCTGTCTACTCCCAGATAGCTAATCCCCACTAAGTGGTCAGCAGTTAACACCCATTGTCTCTTCCTGGGCTCAGAAGGAGGCCATTGTCTTATGGGCCAGGGTTGTTATCTCTTCCAGCCAAATATATGTATTCCAGCTCTGGAGGTGTGATGAATAGCAGAAATGGTTCTAGGCCAGTTTTGGCTCAAGCAGCCTAAAGTACATTTTTATAAATTTAATTTTGTTTTAAGTTATCAAAATCTGAATTCACCATTTATTTATTTATTTGAAAGACTTGTAATGCGCACAGCTACCCATAGAGGCAGACAACAGTGATCCCAACAGACAGCTAGAATAGCTAAGTCTTCAGGTTCTTATGAAAAGCAAGCACGGAGTTGCAGTTCCTAAGGGTGGCTGGGAGAGAATTCCACATTTTAGGACCTAGGTGGGCAAAGGAGCGGCCTTTCATGCAGGTTAGATGGAGCCTAGGCGTGGAGAACAACGAGAGGCTAGAGGATCTCAGCAGACGCGTAGTCAAATAAGGAGTCACCAGTTCCTGAATGTATGAGGGTGCTAAGCCATGTTTGGCCTTGAACATATAACACAATGCCTTAAATTCAGTGCTTTTAGAGATCTTGAGCCAGTGCAATTCCTGAAGCAGAGGGGAGACTGAGGCATGCCTCCGTAGATGAAAAAGCAACCGGGCAGCTGCATTTTGAATAGTCTGTAAGCGTCGAATCGAGGTCTTATCCGCGCCCAGGTACAGCACATTGCCATAATCCAGTCTGGATATGACTAGAGCCTGAATGGCAGTTCTCTGAGCTGCTAAGGGAATTAACCAAAGGATCTTTTCAGCCATTTGAGGACTGGAAAGCAGGTAGCGGTGACCTTGGACACCTGTGGTTTCAATGAAAGTTTATCATCATTAATGAAACCGAGATTATTAACCTTAGTAGACGGGGTGGGCAAAGGCCCTAGGAGTCTGGCCCTAGAGCCCCAAAGAGCAGGGTTGTTACCCAAGACTAAGATCTCTGCTTTATCCCCGTTGAACCTAAGTGCATTTTTGTTCATCCATAAGGAAATGTTCCTCCGGCCCAGGTGCAGCAGAGAGGGGTCATGGTGCTGGGCTGCTGATAACGAAAAAATTATCTGAGTGTCATCAGAGTATGAAAAAAGAGTGAGCCACATTTCTCAATTACATCAGCTAAAGGACGAACGTAGATGTTAAAAAACAAGGGGCTCAGAATGGATCCCTGTGGAACACCCGAGACCAGGGCTAGCGTCTTAGATCTCACATTAGCCGAAGGGACATGGAAGATTCGTTCCTTTAAAAAGAGATCAACCACTTCAAGGCCAAGCCTTCTATGCCCAAGGACTCAAGTCTGCCAGTCAGGATAGAGTGAGACACTGTATCAAACGCAGCACTCAAGTCAAGCAGAATGAGAGCGGCCATGCCTCCAGTGTCTAGATGTTGTCTAAGACATTCAGTTACACCAGGAAGAGCAGACCTGGTGTATGCGCCGCCTGAAGCTGGACTGTGAAGGATGGAGAGGCCTATAGGTCTCAATGAATGTTGAGAACTGCGTATTAACATGTTTCTCCAAAATTTTGGAGAAGACAGGAAGAAGGGAAATAGGGCGGTAGCTTGACCAACAAGACGGGTCCAAATTAGCTTTTATTTAGAAGGGTGTGCAGACAGAATATCAAATAAAAAATATATATCACGTTGCACAAATATTGAGTAATAAATATTGTGGTTCAGAAATATCAACAGCAAGAATATCGTGGTCAAGAATATTGACTTAAGGTAAGCAATATCGATTTTAAAAATATCAAAGTGTTTAATATCGTTTACAAAAATATAGTTGTTAAAAATATAGTTTTTAAATTATTGTTATATATTTTATGTGTATGTGATGTATGTTTTTTTGTATAAGAACTGTTTGTATTTTTAATATATGTTACATTTTTAGTAGTTATTAATTTGTTTTATTTGAATTTTGCGTTTTTAGTTCTGTAGCGGGTTGTGGGTTTATAGGGGAATAGGGTGGGAAGTAATTTAATTATATTTAATTAATTGATTATTTTTTATTTATTAATATTTGTTTAATTGAGATTTTATAGTTTTAAATGTGTATAGTGATTCATTATTAATTAATTAATAATTGGTTGTTAATTAATTGTAATCAGTTAATTGGTAATTAATTATGGTAATTGTGTAACTGTGTTGTGCTGTTTATAGGTGTAAAGCGTCGGAAGTAATTTATTTTTAATTTATGAATTAATTGGTTGTTAATTAATTTTTATTAATTAATTGGTTATTAATTATGGTAATTGTGTAATTAATTTTAGGTGTGTGTTGTGGTGTTTATAGGCGTAAAAGTTGGGAAGTAATTAATTTTTAATTTATGAATTAATAATTGGTTGTTAAATAATTTGAAATAATTAATTGGTAATTAATTATGGTATTTGTGTAATTCGTTTTAGCTGTGTGTTTTGGGGTTTATATGGGAAATGGGTGTTAAGTAGTTTATTTATTTTTCATTATTAATTTTTTGTTAATTGATATTAATTAAATTAATTATAATTTTATTATGGTAATTGTGTAATTAATTTTAGGTGTGTGTTGTGGTGTTTATAGGAGTAAAGGGTGGGAAGTAATTTGTGTTTAATGAATTAATATATAGTTGCTAATTAATGTTAATTATTTGATATTTATTTTGGGTAATTGTTTATTTTTTTGTGTGTTTTTACTTTCAAAGGGGTAAAGGGTGGGTATTAAATACATTTTAATTACTTTATTCATAGATGTTAATAGTAATCGTTTTTAATTTAAAAATAAGTTTTAATTGTGTTTTATTATTTAATAGTTTAATTTAGGTGTGTGTTGTGGATATTATAGTGTTAAAGTGTGTGTAGTCAATTAATGTTTATGAGTTTTTTTATTAATAATATATATTTTTTAATATTAATTATGTTAATTATAGAAGTAAATGTAATTTATAATTTTGAAGTGTTTTGTTTTTGGTGTGGTGTTATAGGGTAGGAAATAAAATAAATACATTTATGTATTAATTAATTTTTATGTTTGTAAATATTTTCTAGTTAAAATTTTTTTTTTTAAATGTATTTATTATTATATTTCATATAATATTTTTACGTTTTTGTTATAAGTAATTAATATAATAATATGTTTTCTTTTTATATATTTAATATATTTGATTTTTCATTTTTAAAATATTGTTTATTTATTTTTATGATTTAAAAAAAAATATGTGTATATATTTTTTTTATAACTGAGAGTGAATAGTAATTTTTGTCTCTCCGTTATCCAACACTTTCCCTAATGTTGCACTCACTGTAGTGGCAATAGTAATTTGTTTCTCTCCGCTGTCCAGCACTTTCCCTACTGTTGCACTCTCTGGAGTGGGAATAGTAATTTTTACCCCTCCACTATCCAACACTTTCCCTACTGTTGCACTCACCGGAGTTGGAATAGTAATTTTTGTCCCTCCACTATCCAACACTTTCCCTACTGTTTTACTCACTGGAGTGGGAATAGTAATTTTTACCCCTCCGCTATCAAGCACTTTCCCTACTGTTGCACTCACCAGAGTGAGAATAACATTTTTTACCCCTCCGCTATCCAAAACTTATCCTACTTTTGCCTTCAGTGGAGTGGGAATAGAAATTTTTACCCCTCCGCTATCCAACACTTTCCTTACTGTTGCACTCACTGGAGTTGGAATAGTAAATTTAATTTCTCCGCTATGCAACACTTACCCTATTGTTGCACTCACTGGAGTGGAAATAGTTAATTTTACCCCTCCACTATCCAACACTTTCCTTACTGTTGCACTCACTGGAGTTGGAATAGTAGTTTTTACCCTTCACTATCCAACACTTTCCCTACTGTTAAACTCATTGGAGTGGGAATAGTAATTTTAACCCCTTTGCTATCCAACACTTTCCTTACTGTTGCACTCACCTGACTGGGAATACATTTTTTTACCCCTCCGCTATGCAACACTTACCCTACTGTTGCACTCACTGGAGTGGGAATAGTTAATTTTACCCCTCCGCTATTCAACACTTTCCTTACTGTTGCACTCACTGGAGTTGGAATAGTAGTTTTTACCCCTCCGCTATCCAACACTTTCCCTACTGTTGCACTCATTGGAGTGGGAATAGTAATTTTAACCCCTTTGCTATCCAACACTTTCCCTACTGTTGCACTCACCAGACTGGGAATAACATTTTCTACCCCTCCGCTATCCAACACTTATCCTACTGTTGCATTCAGTGGAGTGGGAACAGTAATTTTTACCCCTCCGCTAATTAACACTTTCTCTATTGTTGCACGCCTTGGAGTGATAATAGTAATTTTTACCCCTCCACTATCCAACACTTTCCCTACTGTTGCACTTTTTGGAGTGGGAATAGTATTTTTTACCCCTCCGCTATCCAACACTTTCTCTACTGTTGCACTCTTTGGAGTGGGAATAGTAATTTTTACCCATCCACTATCCAACACTTTCCTTACTGTTGCACTCACTGGAGTTGGAATAGTAAATTTAATTTCTCCGCTATGCAACACTTACCCTACTGTTGCACTCACTGGAGTGGGGATAGTTAATTTCACCCCTCCGCTATCCAGCACTTTCCTTACTGTTGCACTCACTGGAGCTGGATAGTAGTTTTTACCCCTCCGCCATCCAACACTTATCCTACTGTTGCGTTCAGTGGAGTGGGAATAGTAATGTTTACCCCTCCGCTATCCAACACTTTCTGTACTGTTGCACTCTTTGGAGTGGGAATAGTAATTTTTGTCCCTCCGCTATCTAACACTTTCCCTACTGTTGCTCTCACTGGAGTGGGAATAGTAATTTTTACCCCTCCACTATCCAACACTTTCCTTACTGTTGCACTCTCTGGAGTTGGAAGAGTAAATGTAGTTTCTCCGCTATTCAACACTTTCCCCACTGTTGCACTCACTGGAGTGGGAATAGTTATTTTTACCCCTTTGCTATCCAACACTTTCCCTACTGTTGCACTGATTGTATTGCGAAATTTAAGTTTAAATATTTTTTAATAGTTTAGGGGCCCATTACGATGGCGGGCGGAAGCACAACCGCCGTGCTGGCGGATGCAAAAACCACCAGTTACCGCCGGCACGCAGCAGTCCACACGCCCGCCCAATTATGATGCGAAAAGTAGGCCAAACACCGCCGGCAAGCCAGCAACACCGTCCGCCATCAAAGTGCGCCCGTTCACGTAGCGGCGCAGCACAACTGACACACACCGTCCGACGAAACACGTCCCGCCCGGCGCATAAATTACGATGCCGCAAACAAACGGCTCCCACGGCTAAGAGACACCGCACGTGAAAGAGAGGCGGTAACACGGACGCAGAGCACGGACAACGAAGAAGCGGCTCCCCGAGCATGAATCCAGCACTGCAGGCCCTCCCCATGCTTCTGCTGATGCACCACCAAGGACGCAACGAAAGGCGGAGACGCAGGTAGGCACACACACAACAAGTGCACGCAAACAGCGCACACAGTGCAAGGGCGGAAAAGCGGACAACCCCCACCAGCGCGTGTACACAACACATCCACCATCGCATCCACATATGACACACAGGCCAAATCGTAACATCGCAGAACACATGTGTACACACCACCTGGGACTAGGAACCAACCACCCCGTCACGGCCCCAAAGCGCCGATGACGCCGCCACACATGCGCACAACGCAGAGGCCAACCGCAGCGCCATGCATGCGTCGCACACAGACACAGGGACACAACCAAGCAGCACACACATCAGCCCCACCCCGAACGCACATGACACGTGACAGGCCGGCCACAGACATGTCCCCAACGCCCAATTCACGGACAACACCCAACGCCACACAACCGACGCACACATGTCAGTGAAGACACGCAACAGCAGGACACACCCCAGTGTAACAAACATGGCGTAGCACACAGCGGCGGCAACACCAACTAGGAGAAGCAGGGCCCCTTCGGGAAGAGGAACGCCAGTACCACACAGAAACACCCATACCACCCTGCACATATGACCAAGACATATAAAACGGAACACCAAAGAGCCCGGGGACCGACAACAGGTGGCCCAAGAATAACATTCACACACAAGGCCCAACGCAGAGCGGAAAGGCAGCCTGCCGCCCACACAAGGGAGAGCAGACAGCACTGAATGACCTTCCATTCCAACTCCGAAACCACAGCCCTACGACAGAAGCCGGTGAATACAGCCATTGTCCAAGAATAGACCAACACAGGCATGCCGAGGAGACCGACCACAGGGCAGATAGCGCATATCACAGAAGCACACAACGGACGGGGAAGAAAGAAGAAAACACTCCCCCATGTCGGCCACATGCAAGTTAATTGGAAGGAGTCACACAGCACTGACCTTGAACTGTCTGAGAAGCATGTGGGAAGAGGGCCCGTGTCCTCCAAACAAGCCAACAGAACACAAGTCCTGTCTCCCCACGACTACACAGAGCTCACAGCAACCCCGGAGCGTGCACATTGCAGACTGCACACACAGCCGGAGCACGCCACCTCAACGAACCGCTGCGAAATGGCAACCGCAACACACCTACCCAACTACGCCGAACAGCTCAAGCTGTACAAAACCAACCTGTGCCATACATTGGGATGCGATCTCCTGTCCCTGCTGAACGTAAGTTACCGACTGACTTACCGCATCACATTGTTCAGCTGCGTCATGCCCGTCTTCTACTGTCGGAGGTGTCCCTACCAGCATCCCGTCGAGATATGCCTCTCCAACCCGGCATGTCTGAAGGCGGACCTGCTACCACTACTCCTCCCTCTGGACGCACACGACAGGGCCTGCTCTGCCTATGGGGGCATGGCGTATGTGGCCAACATCGCACCCGCACTGAAATGGGACCACTGTGCCTCCACACGACGGATCATCGATAACAGCTACATCGAATGTCACCCAGCATGCCCCATCATGGTCCTCCAAGGGACAACCTACGAACAACACCTTGACAGCCACCATCCGCTTCATTGGCTGGCAAACATGTACACCACCAATGACATGGAAGCCCTGCTGGACGGCATCGCATACCTGACAACCTGTAAATACGTCGGACCACAACGCAGGTTCCCCGAGTGACCTATGATGTCCAACCCCGCACCCATGCTTAGCTTCCGCACGGACTGGCCAGTCACCACCACAACAGCCATACCAAACGACCGGCAACAGTAACCACACCATCAACGACATCGCCATGACATCGGATATGACCGGGACATGCACACTGTTCCCCATCACATCCAGGAACACCGCATGCATCGTGGGAGGCAGTGGCATGGGGTCTGTGTATCGCACCCACATGGACGGAACTGCACGAACAACCAGGACACGACATGGATCCAGCGCACATGGACACACACACCGCTCAGTGGACATGAATAGGTCGCCTGGAGTCTGTGGGTGCTGCACCCCTCCCACCCCCGCCCCGGGAATCCCATACCAGGACCTTTGCATGGACGACAAGTGCATACAACAACAACACGACCCCAGTGACTGTGACATGTCCAGTAACCACCACAGTGCAACAACAAGTGGCACGCCGCTGCATGCACGCAAGCACATGCCCTGATGTCATCTCACATGCACGCGTGCATGAGGAACAACCGCAGCAAACCTGTCACATGGAACTGAGATGGACTGTGCCCATGATGCCAAGCGGTCTGGTAGGCTACATGTATACCGTCTGTGTCAAAGTCCGCAGCTCCGCAGCTATACGTAAATGTACATTAGCACAGCCTTGGCCAAGCAGATGTCACTCTGAAGCCCACATCCCACATGCAACAGCCAATCACATGTAACCCCACACCCTATCCCATTTGCAATCATGCTCAGTATATCCTCAACATGTATTCCGCTGCCAGTAGTGTCCACTATACTGCATCACAGAGGACAGAAGACTCAATATAATGTTTGAAACCAAAACTGTCTCCGCTGACTCATTTCACAAGTACGAATGAGAGAGGATGAGAGTATGTGAAGTACACGGCAGTCGTGACATGACCATGTAGTCCACTGGTATTGGATGTCAACGCAAATGAGTAGCACTACTGTGGAAGACACACATGTGTCGTGTGAAGTCGTATGGACGCAGTGCTCAGGTGGGTGGGTGCGACGGGTAGATGCGCACATGCCAAGTTGGAGCACGCCGTGTTGGGAGGGGTCATGAACAGTACACCACCGCTTCCCTGGGCATTGTGAGAGGACACCTGTCGGGGGAGTGAACACGTGTGTGCACAGCAGCCGGGCACACGTACAAAGCGGTACCAGGCGCACCTCAGCCCACCCTCTGTGGACAAGCTGGATCCTGTTGTGCGCCCGCCATGCCCCTGACAAGGCACACACAGCCCCAGTCGACCAGGTGTAACCCCAACATAGTCAATCCGCACAGGCGATACAGGGCACGGGATGGCAGTGGAGCATGGTGTGTGAGAGGTCTCCTCGCGCTCCTCCTGGTCATATCACGCAGGCAATAGAACCTCAACGTCTAGCATGGCACAAGTCACATGGAAGTGTATGGGGGACGCACCACAGCACGAGCAGCATTGACGTCACGTGAGGTGGCTCGCACCATCCCATCCATTGCCCATCATACCAACCACGCCACATGCCATTGCGACTAAGTGCAAGCGCGTGCGCCACCACCCCCGAGCCCTCCCCAGAGAGGCCAAAGAGTGAATGTGTGGACCATCAGCCACAGCCGGACGCGGCCTGGCCGCAAGGGCAGCCACAGCCACTGGGTGTCGCAGGTGGCGGATCCGGAAGGCGAAGACTGTGATGCATAGTCCATGCAGGCCGGGTCTCCATTTGGGGCACCACGCAGGTGGACGGCGTCCCGCAACACATCATACCCTGAGACAGCCCACTCGTGCAACTGGACCCACACATACACTCCTTGCCCTCTCTGGTGCGAGCTTGGGGCTGCCTGTGCAAGCGCTAGCCTCGCAGGTGAGCATGCATATTGGGGGAGCGAGGGGAGGACATGAGGGCTGGGGCGAAGATGACTGTATCACTGTCAGTTAGTACAAGGGATGACCCAGATGTGGAAAGGAAGAGACGTGTCCCGTGTGTACTGCAACTAGTCGCCAATCCAACTACCCCCCATGTCCGGAATGTAAGCCCGCACCTAGGCCCGCCCATCCGCCACAACGAACATACCACCAGCACGACAACCTTCCCATTCGAAACACTGACTGGGGGTGGCGACCAGTGTACAATCATGTGTAGCCTACCCACGCGTACATGTGGGCCCTCCATGATCCATGTCACCTGCGGCAAAGTCATGACATGCGCAATGAGGGAAGTGAGGAGAGCTGTCCGCCCCACGCGCAGAAGGTGCATCAGCTCCACAGACCCAGCAGCGAGTCCAGCAGGGGTCACATGTGCAGGGGCAGCTGTGCCTGGTGTGAAGGCACATGCATATAGACAGCACATCGACCAATGTGTAGTCTGCCCACATCTACAGTCCATCATCATGCGGACATAGGAATTGAACACAGGGCAACACATCTTCAGTTGGTGCACCCACCGTGACCAACAATGCGCAATCATCGACGTACCCGCCCTGTGCATGGCCCCCCACCCAACGGAGGCACATCCAGTGCCACCATCCCACACACACAAGCCTTCCACGGAACATGCTGTGTCCAATGCTCAGTACAGAGTCAGCGCCCATGTGGTGGATCCTGAACAGGAGACACATACACACACATGCCAGCTCCCACTGTGTACGTCTGCCACCTGGCACGTGCAATGTAACCTCTCACCTGTGACGTGTGACTGCAAGCACACAGCCGTCTTGGCATGGGGCTGTCAATGTGGACACCTGTCAATGTTTCGGGAGGTGTGATCCATACAGTGCTGTACATAGGGTGCAGTGCTGACACCTACTACTGTCTCATATCCCCTCGTGCCACAGGTCCCACTTGTTTTGGCCGCTCAGCCTGTGCCCACATCGTCGTCGTCGTGTGCCATACTCATCCAGCCGCGGAAGCAGTTCCATGCTCAGCAGACATTCATGTTGCCGTGGCGTTGCCGCTTGACGGATATGCAGTCAGTCCCCATCAGCACGCCCCGCAAGTCATTGGGGCCTAGATCCCCATGTGCATGCACATGGCAGTGGTTTGTATCACTAGCCATTGCCATTGTTGGGAGACCTGTGTAAGTGTATTGTGGCCGTGCCGTCCCAGCTTGACAGCTGGGCTGTGGCTCCTGTGCTTACTCAGTCATGTCAGTGATGTGTATGCGAAATTGCCATGTGTCGTGTTGCTTTGACATGTGTCCTCTGCCATTGTCCCTAGGCAGAGACCGAACATTGACCGCCCATACCAATTGCTGGCGGACATGGACGATACAGAGGTTATTAGGAAGTTTCGGCTGGACAGGCCAACCCTGCATCGACTGTGTGCCATGTTAGAACCCCATCTCCGTCCCCGCAGGGTGTATCCGACTGCTGTCACCCCCACGGCTAAGGTGATGGCCGCCATGCATTTCTTCGCCACTGGGTCATTCCAGCACACAGTGGGCATTGGAGGAGGGATGTCCCAGCCCATGTTCAGCAAGGTGCTGAGGGATGTACTGGCAGCCATGATGCTGTACCGGAACAGGTACATCCGCTTCCCCAGGGCTCGTGAATTGGCGGCAGTGAAGGGTGCATTCTATGCCCTTGGCAGAATCCCACACGTCGTTGGAGCCATTGACTGCACACATGTCGGCCTTGTTCCACCACAGGCCACTGAGCACCTGTACCGCAACAGGAAGCACACGCACTCCCTGAATGTGCAAGTGGTGTGCCTTGCGGACATGGTGATCACCCACATGTGTGCAAAGTTCCCAGGCTCGGCCCATGACGCACACATAATGCGCAACAGCATCTTGCCACGACTGATGTCCAATATGCAACAGGATCGTGCCTGTATTGTCGGTGAGTATGTGGAGTGGTGTAGCGTGCTGGCTGTGCGATGCTGTCCCCTGTCCAGTTGGATTAGCAATGGTTCTCTGTGTCCCTCACACCCAGGTGACTCTGCGTATCCGAATGGGGCATGGCTGCTCAGTCCATTGAGGAATCCTCGCACCCCAGCAGACGATCGCTACAATGAGGCACATGGGAGGACCAGACGTGTGGTCGAGCGTACCTTTGGCCTCCTCAAGTCCAGGTTCAGGTGCCTGGACCGCACCTGGGGTGCGCTGGCGTACTCCCCACAGAAGGTGTGCCAGATAGTGGTGGCGTGCTGCATGCTGCACAATCTGGCCATTCGGAAGCAGATCCCCCTCATCGTGGATGACGGAGATCAACCAGGGCCCCAGCCCGCAGACCAGGACAGCTCGAGTGAGGAGGACAGCGGAGAGGAGGAAGCTGGTAATGTGCGGCAGCAGCTCATCGCCCGCTACTTCACTTGACGGTGAGTGTCCATGTACGACGGCTGATGTGGCTGTATCTGTGCAGGTGTGTGTGTGCTGTGTCAGGGTGGCCGTTTGTTCACTGCGTGCTGTGTGTCAACGCTCCATGGCCAGGGTAGTATGCCACTGTTGGTGGCTGTGGCATTGTGCCCTATTGCTCTGTGCGATGTGTGTACATTGCTTGTAGTTGTTGACATGTACTGTGTGATGGGTGTGTGACACACTCATTGAATGTGCTCCTGTTCTGTCTCCCACCCCTAAGTCCCTACAGGCCCTCCGGATTCAAATGCCATGCCACGCATCAGGTGCCTTTCCGCCCAAGGTGGCCGTTGTATTCCGTACAAATAAGACACAGGGCACAAACAGCAGTTAGTGAAAAAGGTGCATTTATTAAAAACTGTGACATGTGATTGTGTGTAAGGTGATGACAAAAGTGGTGCGTGCAGTGACAATGAGCTGTCGGTCATGGCTGCGTGATGATCAGGGTGTACCCACTGGTTCTATGTCCATAGTCCAACACACACATGCCATCCAGATGGCTGTGTGGAGTGGGATCGTAGTCCAAGTCAATGCAGTGGCTGGTCAAGGAAGGCTGGCGGAAGGCTGGCTGGCTGCCTCACTTGCGACTGGAGCGTGCGAAGTCCTCCCGGGAGATCTGTTTCCTCTTCGGACGGCCCCTTCCACGTTTGCGAGGGGGGTGCCTGCTTGCGACATGCTGGTGGTTGAGGTGTGATCACTGGCTGTGGACGCAGGGGAACTGGACACTGCTGCTCCACCCTGCGCCCCGGCAGGTGGTGGCGGAGGGGGAGCTGCTGTCCCTGGCTGTGACCTCACCGCCACCACCAGCTGTCCCATGAGGTCCACGATTTGGCCCATACGGGCGTCCATGGACCTCAACACCCCCAGCACCTCACGCGTGTCTGAGGCAGACCGGACCCATTGTCCTTGGGCCTCTTCATAGGCCCCAAGGACTCTGGCCATGTGAGGCAGGGCATGGCTCCCAGGGGAGGCTGGCGTTTCCCTGACCCTGCTCCTCCTACCAGTCCTGCTGCCACCGGCCCTGCCCACTAGCCACATTGCTCACCACGGTCCTCGCTGTGGCTCCCAGGGTGGATCCAGTCGGCCGGGCCACCACCTGCGCTGGGGCTGGTGCCAGCGAAGACGTGGTGGTGGTGGCGGCGGTGGTGGTCAGTGCGGCGATGGTGGCGGTTGCGGCAGTGGTAGTGGCCACAATGACCGTGGGTGTGGCCGCAACGACAGTGGCAGCAGGGGGCTGTGAATGTTCAGCAGCCCTGGATGATGGGTTGGTGGGTAGGAGGGGTCCTGGGGAGCGGCTGGGCCCTGCCACACCAGATGGGCCTGCTTCGTTGTCCGTGTCCGAGGAGGAGGACAGATCCTCCAGATCCGTGTGTCCTCGTTGGGGGCTTGTAGGCTGGCTGTGCTGGCTGCTGGCTCCATCCCCAGCATCCAGCAGTTCGTCACCTGTGGAGAGAATGAGATTAGTTATTGTGTTGCACCTGGCGAAGTATGTATTTGTCGTCTGACATTGACAGTTCGTGCAATCTCGTACATGGGTTTCCCGGAGGCGTGTGTGTGGCTGTAGCATCTGTAGTTGTGTGTGCTTGGCAATGGGACTGTGTGCTGTGCACATGTGGCATGGGACGGATTGGCCATGCCGATGGGTGTGTTGCTGTGCCCCTACTTATTGTGACTCTGGTGTATGCAGGCTCCTGGCCCATCCTGGGTCTGGTTTGTACTTTGCTTTTGGGGTTCAAATGGAACGCTTAGGAACGCATATGGCAACATGGGGGCCATGCCCCAGATTCGCATTTGGGAGGGAATATGCTTTTGGGGTTCAAATGGAACGCTTAGGAACGCATATGGCAACATGGGGGCCATGCCCCAGATTGGCATTTGGGAGGGAATATGCTTTTGGGGTTCAAATGGAACGCTTAGGAACGCATATGGCAACATGGGGGCCATGCCCCAGATTCGCATTTGGGAGGGAATATGCTTTTGGGGTTCAAATGGAACGCTTAGGAACGCATATGGCAACATGGGGGCCATGCCCCAGAATCGCATTTGGGAGGGAATATGCTTTTGGGGTTCGAATGGAACGCTTAGGAACGCATATGGCAACATGGGGGCCATGCCCCAGATTCGCATTTGGGAGGGAATATGCTTTTGGGGTTCAAATGGAACGCTTAGGAACGCATATGGCAACATGGGGGCCATGCCCCAGAATCGCATTTGGGAGGGAATATGCTTTTGGGGTTCGAATGGAACGCTTAGGAACGCATATGGCAACATGGGGGCCATGCCCCAGATTCGCATTTGGGAGGGAATATGCTTTTGGGGTACATGCTGTGAGCCATGGGTGCCGAACGTGACATGTGTTGTGGCAGCATGACAGTGCATGGTTTGAGGTGTGTGCATGCTTGACATGGCCTGCATATTTGCTGTCTGTTGTGATTACTTGACATGGCATTGGACGCATCGTTATGAGTGAGTGATGGTTGTGTGCCAGCCAACGTATTGCAGTTGTCCCATCTCCTTGGTGTGCGTGCTGCCCTGTGCCATGTGCATCACTGCAGTGCTCGGGGGGTGTGGCCCATGTTGTGTGTTGTTGCTCACAGTGTGTCGTGCACTTCATTGACTTCTGGCACATGGTTGGTCATGGGCATGTATCTTAGCGTGACTGCTGTATGTGTGGCAGCTGTGCGGATGACATGCCTTTCATGAGACTGGGGCTGACGGATGGGATGGATGGTATGTTGTTTGTGCATGGTGTGTCTGTGTGTTTGATGGGTTCAGTGGTGTTCGTGTGCATATATGTTGTTCCGCTCTGTTGCGTCTAGTGTTGTTTGTCTTACATAGGTGTAGTTGTGGGGTGTGTGGTTGACAGGCAGTTGGGGCTACATGGACAGGACTTCAATGGTGTTTCGGTTGTGTGTGATGAGTTGCACAGTGGCTGCCGTGTGGTACTATATTCAGTGTGGCCTGTGCATGCAGACGTGGCTCCTTGGGTGTTGCTATGTCTGTGATGGGTCATGTGGGGTGTGAGTCTGTTGTTCATGTCCGTGTGCACATTGTTCACTTGTTCGTGACGGTGGGCGGTGCTGCGTGTTCGTCTGCTACGTGACATGTCCCATGTGTTGGTCGTGTTCGGTCCTCATGCCTCCAGTAATCCAGCCCTGTCCAGTTTCCCACCTGCAGGTTGTTCGTGCGTGCACTGTACTGGATGCCACATGGCTCTAAGCGGGGGTGCTCCATGTTGCAGGTCTGTGGGGGTGGGGGGGTGTTGTGGGTCGTGGGGGTGGCTGGACACCCACTGACACCGATTGCTGTGGACCGTGATGTCTGCCTTTCGGCTGTCGTTGTGCACTGCGGTGGCTGACACGTGGCTGTGGGGTGTGGGGGATGCTCCTCCTTGCTGTGCTGTGGGACTAGGGGCCTGGTGTGTGTTGTACTTGGGCTGTCCACCGTCCCACCCACTGCACTTTGTGTTCCTGCCACTTACCTGTTACTTGTCGGTTAGTGCAGCTGTGGCGGACACATGGGTGTGGTGGGTGCTCGTTGTGGCGCTTCTGGCATATTTGGGGACCTGTTGGTGGTTACGTGGCTGGCTGAATGTACACATGTCCCCACGCATCTTACAGTTGTTCTGTTTGGGCTGTGTGTGGTGGTGTCTGTTGCATGTGTGTGTCGTGTATTGTGTGCTGGACATGGGGGTGTTTGTCCCTGGGAGCTGTGGCATGGTGGTAGTGCATGTGAGTACATAGCGGTGTGCTGGTATACATTAGTTTGTACTTACCAGCCTCCACTCCCCCTGCTAATCCGGCGAGGATCTCGGGATGTATGATGACTCGCACCTTCTCCTCCCACGCTTTGAAGGTCTTGAAGAGCGCGGGATTCCCTCCGCCAGTGACGGCAGCCAGCTCTCTGTTTTTGCCCTCCTTCTTCTTGACCAGGCTCTTGACGTCATTCCACCGTTTGTTAATTTCGACTCTGTTCCTGGGCAGGGTCCCGACTGCATTGACCTGGTCTACGATCCGGTTCCACATTCTGTTTCTGGTGGCTAGTGGTGTGTGTTGGACCATGTTCCCATAGATTTGTGGGTGCACCTTGATGATCTCGTCGACCATGACCGTCAGCTCCATGGGCGTGAACTTGGGCATTCTTTGTGGTGCCATGGTGTTTGTGGTGCTGGTGCGGTGTGTGTTGTGTAATGTGCAGGGGGTTTGTGGTGCCGGTGTTTGGTGGTGGTGGTGGTGGTGGTGGTTGTGATGTGTGCGTTTCTGTGGTGTGCTGCTGTCCTTGCTGTGTCACTGTGTCCTCTCCTCTCCTCTCTGGTTTGCAATGTAGCAAGGGGTTGTGGTCTGTGGGAGTGCTGCTTTTGTACTCACCTATGTGGGTGTGTCCTCATGGTCTGTTGTTTTCAGGTGTGTTGTGTCTGGGGTTCTGGCCTTTGTATTTTTTGTTTGTCCGGGGGGTGTTTTCGGGATATGTACTGTGCTTGTGTATTTGTGCGTGCCTTGCTGTGTGGACTTGTTGGCCATGTTGTGTGCTATTGGTTTTGTGTGCGGATGGTTTCTGTGCAGGTACGTGGGCGCCATGGCTTCTGCCGTGTCGATTCTCATCGGCGTTGTTTGCGCTGGCGGGCGGTATATTTGTGGTTTTTCCGCGCTCATGGCGGTGCGATCGTAATCTCACGTGCGGTGTGTCGGCCGTGAGGGCGGGCGGTTTTGTGTTGTCGTGCGTGTTTCCGTCCGTGGCGGGCGGTTTGTCTCCGACTCGGACGTTGGCGGGCGGTATTTTGTGTGCTTTTTCCGCCGATGGCGGTATTCGGTTTGTGTAATCGTAATGGCGTGGTCGGTGTTCAGGCGGTGTGTGCGGGCGGATTTTTGCCGCTTCCATGCCTGGCGGTGTTATTTACGCCGGGTATCGTAATGTGCCCCTTAATGTTTTAATTTATTATAGATTTGTTTATATTTTAAATCATTAATATTTATTTTTATTTTTTATATTATTTTAAACTTTTAACATAAATTTAAAAAATAGTTTACTAATTGTTTTAAAGTAAATATATATGCATAAATTATTATGTTTGTGTGTTTATTTTTTTATTGAGTTTATTTGTTATATTTTAATAAAATTTATATTAAATTTATTTTATTTAGTTAAAATTATATTTTATATTTAATATATGTAATATATATATTTTTTATTTTATATTTATATAAAAGTCGGTATTTTATTCATCTATATTTTTTACATCGATATTTTTTAGTCGATATTTTTGTACTTACCTGTTTAAGTTTAAGTATAGGAGTCACTATTTTTGTTGTCTATATTTTTTATTTGATATTTTTAACATCAATTCTTTTTACATCGATGTTGTGTCAGTGAACCTTTTACATGGAGGAGAACCAGAGCATGCGTCCAATTCTGGGATATGCTGCCATCCCTCAAGGAAGTATTTAGAAGCTCTAAAATAACAGCTAAGACTAGGGGGCCGATTCCGATTTGGGCCGGAAAACGTATTGACCGACTCGGTACGGGAATTTAGTCCGACCGACTCGGACCGGCGTCGCACGACCCGGGTAGTACGATGAAATGAATGTGAAATCCGACAGACTCGGACGGAATACAAAACGACCGACCGAGCCGGACGGAAACAAGCCATCCGGCCGGGAAATCAGGCGAAACGAACCGACCGACACGCACTCGGATTGAACCCGAACGAAACGTACCCGCGAACTCCGACCCGCGTAGTACGATGCTGTGCGTGCAAAACACGACCTACTCGCCCGGAGCACAAGCCGTACGACCGACACGCATACAAAACCCAGCCGAAGAAACCCAATACTACGCGACCGACTCGTACGCCGCATATGAAACCTAGCTGACACACAGCGGGAACGAGTCGGACAAGATCGCACCAGACAACTGCAGCGTCCTACTCGGACACAAGAACGACTCGTACATGCACCAAAAACACCAAGGAAAAATTAGAAAAAAAGGGCCAAACAAGCAACCACCAAGCCAATAAATACAGGGAGGGAAAAAAATGGAACAAGGACACACCTCCAACTCCACCTACATAAAGGCCACAAATCCCTACCATGATCCTTTGCAAATTCCACTGACCTGCCAGCACACAACACCATCACACAGCAACCACAGACACACTCACAGCTCATACATCACACAAACCACACACCATTACCACACCTACAAATAGCACCCTCACACACACCCAGCTAAACCTACACTCACACCCCCCACCTGCACACACACACACACATCAATCACCACCACCACCCATCACCATGCCCCCAAAGAAGAACCATAAGTTCCTAGATTGTGAATTGGAAGTCCTGGTAGACGAGATACTCAGGGTAGAGCCACAGTTGTTTGGTACATTGGTACAACAGACCCCCATGTCGCAGAAAACCAAGATGTGGGCGAGGATTGTCGACAGGGTGAACGCACAATCACCATGTTTGCGCACAAAGGAAGACATCCAGAACAGGTGGTATGATGTGCGCAGGAGGGTCCGGGAACTACTCAAAAAGGACTACCTCCTCAGCCAGCACACCGGCAGTGGCCCTCCTGCAAAACCAGTATACCTCAGGCCCTGGGAGGAGAAGGTGCGGGCCATCCTACCACCAGTGAGCGTATACGGACTAACAGACATCCCAGAGCCTGGTGAGTACACAACTAATATATACAATATGGTGTGACAACACACACACATCACAGTCAAGGGGATAGGCAAACCATGCACACTTAGCAAATACACAGCAACCAAAAGATATTCATCCCAAGATGTGAATGCTAGTCAGACAAACACAATACCTGCCATCTCATAGTGATATGTAACTGTGTCATGAGATCTACAAACCTAACAACAAATACAGCAAGGCAGTGGCACAAATAGAACCAACAAACACTCACAGATATTTACCCACCACTAGAACACCACCTCACAGGGAAGCTCACTCAAAGGAAGGAATTCTGTGTATGCTGGTCAAGTCAGTATAGCCAATAGCATGATGGGAGTGGTAGTCACAGATATTGGTCACACCCACAATTGGCCCATCAACACCACTCTCAACCATGCTCACATCACAGGGAGTGGATAAGGACTCACAAGATGGCTGACACTGGGTACTGCTGTGGGGAGCACAAGGCCCTGCTGGGAACTGTGCACCAACAAACAGCACAACACCACTGCCTGACATCCTGAAAGCCAACTTGCACTCCCTGCAATGCAAGCACGTTGCATGGTGGGATATCTGGCTGGGTGGGAAGGAGGACTCACAGCACTGACCATAGTTACAAGCAGCTCTCCTCACACACCCCCTCAACACTAACTCCACATAACCCACCTGGGAGAATGCAATGCCTCACAGCCTAACTGAAGATCCCACAAAGAACCACCACCCTGGGTTATGCTGTGTGAAGCACAGGGACACTCTTGGGACTTGTAGCCAAACAACTGCCAGGACAACACTCCCAGCCATCCTGTCAGCACAGGCACCCCACCCCACAGGGAAGCAGAGTCAAAGGAAGGAAGGAAGGATGGGCATGCTGGGAAGGGGGTGGAGGCAATAGCATGATGGGAGTTGTAGGCACAGATATTGCTCACCCTCACAATTGGCCCATCAACACCACTCTCAACCATGCTCACATCACAGGGAGTGGATAAGGACTCACAAGATGGCTGACACTGGGTACTGCTGTGGGGAGCACAAGGCCCTGCTGGGAACTGTGCACCAACAAACAGCACAACACCACTGCCTGACATCCTGAAAGCCAACTTGCACTCCCTGCAATGCAAGCACGTTGCATGGTGGGATATCTGGCTGGGTGGGAAGGAGGACTCACAGCACTGACCATAGTTACAAGCAGCTCTCCTCACACACCCCCTCAACACTAACTCCACATAACCCACCTGGGAGAATGCAATGCCTCACAGCCTAACTGAAGATCCCACAAAGAACCACCACCCTGGGTTATGCTGTGTGAAGCACAGGGACACTCTTGGGACTTGTAGCCAAACAACTGCCAGGACAACACTCCCAGCCATCCTGTCAGCACAGGCACCCCACCCCACAGGGAAGCAGAGTCAAAAGGAAGGAAGGATGGGCATGCTGGGAAGGGGGTGGAGGCAATAGCATGATGGGAGTTGTAGGCACAGATATTGCTCACCCTCACAATTGGCCCATCAACACCACTCTCAACCATGCTCACATCACAGGGAGTGGATAAGGACTCACAAGATGGCTGACACTGGGTACTGCTGTGGGGAGCACAAGGCCCTGCTGGGAACTGTGCACCAACAAACAGCACAACACCACTGCCTGACATCCTGAAAGCCAACTTGCACTCCCTGCAATGCAAGCACGTTGCATGGTGGGATATCTGGCTGGGTGGGAAGGAGGACTCACAGCACTGACCATAGTTACAAGCAGCTCTCCTCACACACCCCCTCAACACTAACTCCACATAACCCACCTGGGAGAATGCAATGCCTCACAGCCTAACTGAAGATCCCACAAAGAACCACCACCCTGGGTTATGCTGTGTGAAGCACAGGGACACTCTTGGGACTTGTAGCCAAACAACTGCCAGGACAACACTCCCAGCCATCCTGTCAGCACAGGCACCCCACCCCACAGGGAAGCAGAGTCAAAAGGAAGGAAGGATGGGCATGCTGGGAAGGGGGTGGAGGCAATAGCATGATGGGAGTTGTAGGCACAGATATTGCTCACCCTCACAATTGGCCCATCAACACCACTCTCAACCATGCTCACATCACAGGGAGTGGATAAGGACTCACAAGATGGCTGACACTGGGTACTGCTGTGGGGAGCACAAGGCCCTGCTGGGAACTGTGCACCAACAAACAGCACAACACCACTGCCTGACATCCTGAAAGCAAACTTGCACTCCCTGCAATGCAAGCACGTTGCATGGTGGGATAACTGGGCTGGGGGGAGAAGGATGCCTGGATGGTAACCAAATACCACCAATGCTGGTCATGCACACACCTCAACATTCACATTGACATGCCACAGGTTGGCAGGACAATGTGCTACACCAATATCACTCACTGACTGTCACTATTTAGGAGAATCCAATGTCCTGGCCCACATCCAGAGGTACAGTCACAACTGTCAGGTGTTTGAACAATTGATGCCAGTAGAAACATAACATACAATCTGTGTCTCTCCCCAAAACAGGAGATGATGGGGACACAGCAGCAGACCAGGAGGACTCCCTGTCCCAGGCTCCGGGGAACACTGAGCTCACTGGTGTGGATCAGCCTCTGCACTCCTCGGATGGCGAAGAACCAGCTGGACCCTCCGGTGTGAGTCATCATGCAGCACCAGCAGGACCAACATCTGCACCCCCTGCACCCACCCCTCCAACAACTGCCAACACACAGGCCACCCCTGCCAACACGGACACACCAAGGACCACAGATGACAACAGCGCACGGACCCAGGCCCAAACTGGAGCTGCTGACAACGAGCCCAGGAACAACACCCAAGTGGGCCCACGGTCACCTGTGCGTGCCACTGCAGGTCCTGCACGTGTCGCCAGGGGTGGTGTGAGGGGTGGGAGACATAGGTCTCTCCTTGCAGAGGGGTCTGGACTGTATGATGACCCACAACTGGCACGCATCGCGGATGCGTACCAGACTAGCACCGGAGAGGTCAGCCAGGTAGTGGGGATCCTCAAGGACATACAACAGCAGCAGGCTGCCCATCATGCCCGCTTGGACTCCCACATGTCCCGTGTCGAGACACACATGTCACGTGTCGAGACACACATGTGTGGCATGGAGTCCAAGTGGGACACATTGGAACAACTGACAGCGGTGCATAGGGACATACTGACATGCCTCCGCCAGATCAGCACCAACATGGCCTCACCTCCCTGTGTGCCCACAACATCTGCTGCTGAAACAACTGCAAATGCCACAGGGAGGGAGGAGGACTCTGGCAGAGAGTCCCCTGCACCGCCGCAGCCTGCACCTGAGGGTCCCCCCCCAAGAAGAGGGGCCGTCCGAGGAGGCCAAACTGAGAGGCCGATGGCCATCTACATCCCCCAGGAAGCCAACACCTGTTCTGGAACTTTTCCTCTGTGTGCATACTGCACGCCCTGTTGAAGCCAAGCCAACTCTCCCACATGACATGGGGAGCTCTAGTTGACCAAATGTATCAGATGACTGTGGACTTTACTCTGGACTTTTCAGCTACCAAGACTTCCAATTCACATGGGAACTTTGGATCCAAATTTCTATGTACAGCACCCACCATCCTGTGCACCATCCTCACACCTGTATGTAAATAAACTCACCAATACACCATATCTGCCTCTGTTGTGATTCCAACGTGGTTTTTGTCATGTAGATGTTGATCTTCTAAATTACACTGTGCATGCTAACTGCTACAGCAAGTCCAACACTGTCATGTCAGTCATGGCGACGTGACACATATGAGGGAGACACACCACTAGGGCCACAAAACACATACACACCAGGGCCATCAGACTCATCACCTATACTGATGTTGCAACGAAGTACAGTGGAATGTACAGACACGCCACCTATTCACAGTCACTGTCAACTAGACAACAGGTGCAGTAAGCAAATGTCAGTCAGATGTGTGACTACAGACAACGCACATCCCAAAGTCAAGCACAGGTTTATTACACATTTCCAACATGTCGTTTCCACTACAAATGCAAGCTAATCCAACCTGGCTGTGGCCACAAAGTCAAAAAGTGCAGAAGATAGAAAGTCCAGGGGTGTGTGGCACATCACCTGTAGGGAAACGACTGCTTCCACCTTGGAAGTTGAATCATGGATTCGGGGGATCCAAGTTGATCAGACAACTCCAGCAGCACCCTGTGAAGGACAGACATGACACACAGTCAAAACCACTGAAGAACAGCACAGAACGGCAATACTCATGTCTAATACATGTCACGAGATAACTACACAAAACCAAGTTAGCATGTCAACACTGTTGGGCAGTACAGACCACCTGCAAGGACACATCGCTGCACGCATCCAGTCAAGTAGCACATGGCCACACTCAAACAGCACCAGAGCACCACACACACATATCATGCAAACTCAAATCATTGACATTACAACCCTCTGGAGACTCACATTCAGCTGAAGAAGTTGGTGATGAGCTGTGTGCGGACATCACCATCATCATCATCATCATCTTCACTGGCATCGTGACCCAGGCCAGGATCTTCCACAGGTGGCGGACGTTGGTCATCGTCATCCAGGATGAGAGGCAACTCCTTCCGCACTGCCAGGTTGTGTAGCATGCAGCAGACGATGACAATCTTGCACACCTTTGCTGGGGCATATGGGAGGGCCCCTCCTGTCTTGTCCAGGCAGCGGAAGCGGCTCTTCAGGAGACCAAAGGTCCGCTCAATCACCCTCCTCGTCCGACCATGTGCCTCATTGTAGCGCATCTGGGCTGGTGTCACAGGGTTCCTGAGGGGTGTCAGCAACCACGGCATGTTGGGGTATCCCGAGTCACCTACAGACAGACAATTGCACATTAGCCGATTTGAAAATGTGTGCGGAAAACAACATAGCAGAACACACACAATGGTACAAAGTCAGTACACACCAACAAGCCAGGCACGCTGGTTCGGCATCTGTGACATCATCCTCGGGATGCGACTACTCCTCATCACGTAGGCATCGTGTGCCGAACCGGGGAAACGGGCACACACATGTGTGATGGTCATATCTGCAAGACATACCACCAGAGCATTGATCGAATGGTAATGTTTACGGTTCCGGTATGCCTGCTCATGTGCCTGTGGTGGTATCAAAGCCACATGTGTCCCATCAATGGAGCCAATTACATGTGGCATCCTCCCCAGGGCATAGAAGTCACTCTTGACGTCAGTGAGTCGTTGACGTGTTGGGAAATAGATGTACTGGTTGAGGTATCTCAACATTGCCCCCAAAACATCGCGTAGCACACGGCTGAACATAGTCTGTGACATCCCACCAGTAGTTGCCACAGTGTGTTGAAAGGTACCGGTGGCAAAGAAGTGTAGGGCTGCCATCACCTTCACCTTGGGGGTCAGCGCTGTAGGATACGGCCGGCCAGGCTGCAAATGTGGGGCCAACCGCACTGCCAAATCCTCAATCAGCTGCCTGGTGAAGCGGTACCGTCGGATGCTGTCACGTTCCACCATCGTTGCCAGGTCTGGGAATGGTCGATGGACAGCAGGAGCCCTGCAGTGCATAGGTGAAGAAAGCAAGATTGTCAGTCACCCCACCAATGTGCCGTTCACCATACTCAATTTCACATGACACATCATCAACATACACAAGTACTTGATGTGTGTGTCGTCCCGTTTGGACATATATGGCACCTACATGGACATCATCTAACATCTCTCTGTTCAACAAGTGTTGACAACTGGTTCCAGGCTGTGCTATGGGACACCATTAGGCTGTGTCACAGTACATATTAACTGCTCTCACGTCCCACACACATACCACAGTGACATGTCTGGACAGATGCTCCACAGGCATCACAGCTCATTGACAGGTAGATTCCCAGGGAGCCTGCCTTGCCACATGGACACTGGCATGACATGGCGTATCATGTACACGTCAGAAAAACAAACATGACACCCACAGGTGGTGGCCCCTGTAGCCTCTGCAGGACAGACATGGACGTCTGTGACACACACACACACACACCATCAAAGTTCATGCACAAACCACGTGGATGTGGAGACTGTCTCCCATTGTGCACATGGAGTCAGAGACATGTGATACACAACATGCACACAGACTGTGGAGGGACATCACTATTGTTGGAATGGGCCACCCTGTGACGTACATGCCTTCCCACATGTGAGCCTGGGGGTATGTGACATGTCATACACATACACAACCTGGAAATGTGACCATGACACATGCTCAGAAATGAAAAGTTGCACACCACAGTGGTCATGTGCACAACACACAAAGGACCCTATCCCCATTAACACGTGCACAGCCTGGGTGTGTCTGCCCCCAAGTGCCACCCCAAAATCCACATGTTCACCCCCATACACAGATAAGGTTATGCAGCCACACATGCCTCATAGACAGTGTGGACTGGGTGTGGTGTTGTAGGTGTGCCCCTGAGTCCCTGGATAGTAAATGTGGCTGGCATAGGTTCACCAGTGACCAGCATGGTGACATATGCGTGTGACCTGTCCTGGTACACGTTGTAGAGCAATGGACCGATCAGTGTGCCCGCACGGCCCATTGCATTCAATGTGAGTGGGTACGCGTTGTACATCAATGGACCGATCGGTGTGCCCGGCCGGCCCATTGCATTCAATGTGAGCGGGTACGCGTTGTACAGCAATGGACCGATCGGTGTGCCCGGCCAGCCCATTGCATTGAATGTGAGCAGGTACACGTTGTACAGCAATGGTCCGATCGGTGTGCCCGCACGGACCATTGCATTGAATGTGAGCGGGTACGCGTTGTACAGCAATGGTCCGATCGGTGTGCCCGGCCGGCCCATTGCATTGAATGTGAGCGGGTACGCGTTGTATGCCTGGTACGCGTTGCACAGCAATGGTCCGATCGGTGTGCCCGGCCGGCCCATTGCATTGAATGTGAGCGGGTACGCGTTGTACAGCAATGGTCCGATCGGTGTGCCCGCACGGACCATTGCATTGAATGTGAGCGGGTACGCGTTGTACAGCAATGGTCCGATCGGTGCGCACGCATTGGCTGGGGCCTGGCATGGCAACGGACGCGTTTTTGAAGCTTCAACGAGTCTGATGCAGTGAATTCAGTTGGCCAGCCACAACAATGTTGCAAATTCATGGGTGTCATGAAGTTGAAATTTTTGAAGGATGCTGTGGGCGTGTCTTGGTGCTGCAATTCCATGGATTGGTCAGATTCATAAGATGCATATGACTTGGACCTATCACTTTGGACACATGGCACAGTATCTGCCTCTGCAGCACACATATAATGCTGGCTGTTCCCCTGAGGGCTCACTTGCCTGCACTACATGCTCCAGGACGACATCTGCCACTACACTGCTGCTGTCTCTGCATCCTCTGGCTACTGCAATGGCACGTACTGTGGAGAGAGCCCCAGCCTTCACCCATGAGGAGAACCAGGCCCTGCTGGACAACCTCCTTCCACAGTACAGCAAGCTGTATGGGACACCAGGGGAGCAGGTGAGTGTGCTGTCCACTGCCTTACTAATTGTGCATGTTGTCTGACTAGCAGGATTTACAGTGTGCACACCACTGGCTAGCATGCTCACTGAGTAGTACTCACCCCCCAAAGTGTGTAGTCACATGCACTGAACAGGTACAGTGGAGTAACAGTGCATTCAAACAAGGTTCACTTCCCATGCAATGATACCATGTAGTAACTGCTGGCAAACTGTCCATAGCCCTCGTTGCACTGCCTGTGTACATCATATGCCCCTGTGATTGAGACATGTATTTCCAACTGTGTGATGCACGGATATGTTGCATATGTAGGAATGGCCTTTTCACTTTGTCATCCTAACAGGTTGATGTCCATCAGAAGCAGGATATCTGGCTGGCCATCGTCCGGGCAGTCAGATCCGTGGGGGTCTACAAGCGCCGGATCCGCAACTGCCAGAAGAGGTGGCAGGACCTTCGGGGCTGGACCCGGAGGATTGCAAGGGTCCAGCTGAAGCTGTCGCCTCCTCGCAGGAGGGGCGGACACCGGACCCTGACCCCCACATGCTCCAGATCCTGCCGGTGGTCTTCCCGGAGCTGGATGGGCAGCTGAAGGGCAGACAGCAGCAAGGAGGGGGTGAGTCAAAGACTGCACTGTGAACTCTGTCTGACATTCTATGTGCCCTCCTGTGGCGTGGTTAAACTTCCCCAGTACATCAGTCTTGTTGTCCAGTACCCATGTCCCTCTATTGTGACATGGCCACTACCCATCTGATAGGCCGGTGTGCTCCTTACGCTCAGGATAATTGTGTCACTCGGGTACAGGGTCCTTGCATTTTGCTTTGCTCAAGGTGGGTGACAGCTTTTGTTCCCATGATATTGTGTTAGCCTTCATGGGTGGGTCAATTGCTCACACAATGCCTGAGTCGTGCAATGTAGTCTGGGTGTAACTTTGATATGTGATCCACTTGCAGATCAGAATCACCACATGTCCCTGGGGTATTTGCCACACCCCCATGCTGCGGGTGGGTAAAATGTTTGGGCCTCAGGAGTATGTATGTCAAGTGTGTCACACATGCCTAGCCACCTGCCTACTGACCAGGGCTCATCCATCTTGCAGGTGGAGCCGGACAGTCATGCCTACTCCAGGGCATACAATACACTCTGTACTCCCACTCCCGTGTATCAGCTGACATGCTGTGCTCAGTGAAATGTTCCCTCAGGTGTCTGCCTCTGTGTCGTTGTGCTGTGACTACGTTGTCAGGACTCCTGTGATGTTTATCGGTTAGGGGTCAGCATGCCATCTGCTATTGGACCATGTGAGACAAGACTTCTGTGACTTATAGGTGTTTGATCACATGACTGTGCAGACAGGTGTATGCCACTGTGACTTTCAGGCAGCTGTTTTTCATTCTCAGGACACTGTGAGGTGCTCATGTTCAGAGAGTTGTGTTTCATGTCCCCCATATCTCCAATTGCAATGACGTGGACAAATAGTAGTTCAGATGATGTGGTTTTTGGGGGATGGACATGTGCACTTGTCAGTTACATTACTTGCCTTCCCCATGTCCTAGGATTGTGACACAGTGCAGACTGTTGTTGGCTGGCTGCCATGGCCATGTGACTGGAGACAGTGATGTATGACTTTGCAGGCATGCCTGTGTCATGGCATTAAACTTCCTAAGAGTGATCCTGCAGGGGAGTGACATGTGCAACATGCACCCCATTGTGGCATTGACTATCCGGACATGGGTGCTTCATGGGGTCTGGTGCTGGTATGCATCACATGCATTTCTATTTAGACTCTGGCCGTCCATTTATACAGACACCTGCACTGACTCAGTGGCAAGAGATGTGACGTGGGCATGTTCACATACTTCACCGTGTTCTCAGCAATGTCCAACTACTGTGTAGGTGGTGCATGTGTCCACACTGGGGTCTTACCATCAGACAGGCACCAGACAGATGGGTGCAAGGGCAGGAGGGGTGTCTGTTCCATGGTTGACCATCAGCCTGACAATTGGCTTCTCCTAATCTGTGTGATGACTTTTGGCAATGTTCTACTAGAGATGCCAGGGCTTGCTCTGTGATGTGCTGTACTTACTGTGGTGTGTGCGGTCAGTGCAGGTGACTGATGTTTGTCTGTTTCCCTAATTGTTTGCAGATACATCCACAGCCACAGGAGGGGACAGCTCCACGGACCAGGAGGAGCAGCGGAGCCAGACTGGGTCAGCGTCCGACGAGTGGTCAGAGGGATCCAGTGGCACGGAGGGCGAGGGGAGCCACACCGAGGAGTCCTCAGCACCATCCACCTCAGCTGGGGACCACAGCAGCTCGGAGGATGACTCCCTTGTGGATGCGGGTGTCAGCAGCCACAACACCCCAGCTAGTCTGTCTGACCCCGCCACCACCACCACCGCCCTTCCATTGACTCCCATTCCTGAGGTCCGTGGAGGCTCCCGTGCTCGCGCTTCAAGCCACGCACCGCACCCCCTGCTGCCCTGAGTGAGGAGTCTGTGTACCTCCTTCGGCAGCTCCATGTAGGGCAGACAGCAATGCTGACTGTCCTCCATGCACACACCACTCTGTTGACACAGCTGGTGTCGTTCATGGAGGGCATCTCAACGGGTATGTCTGCCCTACAGAGGAGCAATAGGTCCATGGACTCCTCCCTGACGGCAGCAGTGTCCCTCCTCCAACTGTCTCTCACCCCTCCCACCTCTGCCCCATCCACACTTCCTACCACCCTACCTGTCCAAAGCACATGCACACCTGCACAATCACCCAAACACACAGACACGAGCAGCACACACACACCCAAAACCAAGGCAAGACGTGCACACAAGCATCCTCAGGGGACTGATTCCACACACACAGGGGATGGGGAACTGACACACACACAGGCAACCACAGTCACTCCGCAATCCTCAAGATCCTCTCCCTCCAAGACCCCTTCCCTTGCCTCACCTGCAACCCCACATACACAGCAGCTCTTCCTCTCTGACCTCGGCCTCTTCCCCTCCAATCCCGCTGATCCAGCATACCGGGGGAAGAGGAAGTCCACACACAGAGAGGGAGTGCCCCTCGCCCCGGACACCCTCCCCCAGGTGCAGGCAGAGTGAGCCCCCCACCCGCAAGTCCCCCCGGACCCGGAAGAGCAAGACCCCGCCACCGCCCTGCAAGTCACCCACCCAGTCTCTCACCTCCATCCCCCAGGCCACCACTCCACAGGTTCCACCGCCACACCCTGCCCCAGGTTCCCCACACACCGATACCGCATCCCCAAACTGCTCAGGCCCTCCCCCCTGCCACTTGCTCTTCCACCCCCAAACCAGACGCTCTGCCTGTATGTGACACTGGTGTGGAGACCGTGTCCCCCCCTCTGTCCTGCCCAGCTCTTCTGCCCCCCTTCCACTCCCTTGGAGTCATGCACTGCGGTGGAGTCCACAACAACCCCGTCTGACTCGGGCACTGCATTGGGGACCCAGTCCACTCCATTTGACCAGCCCACTGCAGTGGTTGCAGCACCAACACCATCGGACTTGAGCCCTGCGGTGGTGCCGGCCCCCCTGAGTCAGACACCTCCACTGCAGTTGCCGGTGACACTCCTGCACCCACCTCACCTTCCCTGCCTCCTTCTGGCATCCCCTGATCCTGTCCCTGCGGTGCCTGGCCTGCCCCTCGTATGCCCCTCCAAGGGGGATGTCCCCTGTCGGTACCTGTGCAGGCAAGCAATTGGTGACAAGTTGTCACACATCACCCTGTTGGGACTGTGTATTTGGACTGGACATTGGCCGTAGTTAATTTAGGACTTTTGATTTCAGTTGCACACTTGCTGAATAAAGCCTCTTTTTGTTTACTTGTGGTTAATCTTTGGTGGTACATGATGTAGATGTGTAGAATCATGCATTTGCTGTTGTGTTCAGATCAGGTAAATGAAGTTTTGCTGTGATGGGCTCCATGTGATCCATGGGATATGTGTCCTAATCTAGTCTGGATCTATAGCATCCCTTGCTGCAGTCTGAGGGTGTAATGTTCAGCATTTGACACAGGGATGTACGTTTAGCATTTGTAGATTTCCATCTTTGTCCTACACTGTTGCACATCTGTTGGGCTTACCACTGTCCAATGTTCCTAGTACCCTGACTGTGTGCCCGTCTCCAGTGGACATGCAGTTTTGCACATCAATTTTGGAGGACTCATCTGTGTATACAGTACAACTGGATTGCCACGTGTTTTGGGTGTATGCAGATGACTGACGTGACACTCCCGTACCCAGGCTGATGTGAGCAGAGGCTTCTGTGTGTTGTAGTTGTTGACTCACTGACGGAGTGTCCTGCTGATATGTTTGAGTCGTGCACAGACAAGGTTTGGCACAGTGGACCTTCCACAGGAGTGGAGTGCCCTCATGGCTGTGTGTAATCTGGTGACATTGCGTGTGCCCATGTTGTGTGTTGTGTGAGCATGTCTGTGCATGTTCCCTTCCCTTTTCATACACAGGCTGTGTCCCTAGGGATGTTCCTGTTTGTGATGCTTGCAGAGTTGGTATGTGTTCATCCAGCATCTTGGACCTGGTTTCTCCGTGATGTGGGTGCATTGCAAACTGATGTTCATGAGGTTGTCATCCCAGGTTGTCTTTGTTGTCAGGGCTGGGGATGTGGGCAAACGCTGATGGGACACATTCAGGATTCCCCTTGGCACTTGTTGTTTACACAAGTAATGTGATTTTGAGTTTGTGGTAGCTTTCAGTGATTGTGACGCGTTGTGTGTGTGACTGCTGCCACTCCTCAGGGTCAGAGCTGCAATGTTGGAAGTTGTGTACGTGTGTTCTTTGTGTCTCACCTTGGCTTCTTCGTTGGTGTGTGACTATGGCCAGGATCCCATTGTTTGTGGTGGATTTCACATCATGCGCATGTACGGCGTACTGTGCTGTGTGTCATACATAGACGAGTCATGTTGAGTGGGCATGTGTGATGGGTTTCTGCACCTTAGTTCCCCCACCACCCCTGGGATTGTCATGGGTGCATGTGCAATGTCACCAGTCCATGTGAGCTTCACTGCTGCACATTGGTGGAGATCAGGGTGTGTGGTGTTGAGTGTGCAAATGTGAGTTGTTGCACAGCTAGACCACTACCTCCATATTGGCCTTGGCTGGCAGGCCCTGCTGATTGATTGGAGCTTGTGTAGGTGTGATGGTAGTTTGTAGCTGAGGACAGATGGCTGTGGTTCACAGTGTGATCAACATCTACCTTTGTCATCACAGTGGAATTGTCATGCAGGCTAGTGTCTGCACAATGTGGGGTCCCTGGGGGTAGTGCTGTGGTGGGTGTGTCTCTTGCTGTGTTAGTTGCTGTTCCTACAAGCTTGTGTGACGTGTAATTTGGGCTCCCTCTCATCTAACAATGCCAGATTGCCCACATAGGGGAATCCAATCCATGAGTTACTTGTGTGTGGCACTGTATACACATCTGTGTAATTGGGATTCAGGCCTCCTCATGTGTTGTGTGGTTGCCTGGGGACACTGGCACACACCCCCATCACCTGTTGTGTATGATATGCAGTGTGAGTCTGCCTGTTTGTGTTAGTGCATTTGCATCACTGCATTGGCATTTCTGTAGTGTGCCATTGGCTGTATCTTGTTTGGTGATTTTCCCCTGCTCTCCCTGGGACTCCTGGGTCATCAGTCAGCACAATGATCATGGTTTGTATGTCCCATTGCTGCCATGGTATGGTATTTGTTCACCTGACATCGACAGTCTCCACAGGTTATATACATTTGTGTGTCCATAGGTGCAGATATGTGGGTCAGCATCATGATGGTCACTTCTGTCATTGTGTAATTGGCTGATTGTTGGCAATGTGGTCCCCCATGTGTGATGTTTGTATGCACATGGCCAAAACGATGTTTCTGTGTCACTGCACTGTTAGCCTCGCCCAATCTATGTTGCAATGGGACACAAGCACTACTATGCCACAGATGTTTTAGTTGTTGTGTGACCAGGATTCATCCATACAGTTTGTCTTTGGCAGCTTTTACCATGCCTACACTTACCTTATGATCACCGTGGTGATGGTGCTTTGGGCCCCATTGCCACACTGATCAAAAGGTGCATCAGCCTTGGACCCCACACTTACCTTTTGCTGACTGTGGTGATGGTGCTTTAGGCCCCATTGCCAGACTGATCAAAAGGTGCATCAGCCTTGGACCCCACACTTACATTTTGGTGACTGTGGTGATGGGGCTTTGGGCCCCATTGCCACACTGATCAAAAGGTGCATCAGCCTTGGACCCCACACTTACCTTTTGGTGACTGTGGTGATGGGGCTTTGGGCCCCATTGCCACAGTGGCATGGTCGGCTTGTATTGTGGAGGCCACACACTTTTATGTGTCACACATGTGATAGTGGGTCACATTGTATGTTCATTGTCATGTTTTGTGTTGTTGGCATTTGACATGGACTACACACGCTTGTCATGTTGTTTGGGTGGATGTAATTTTCTGTGATTCCTTATGTGGGAGTATGCTGGTTGTGTCATGCATTACCCGTCCTATGAGTAGGGGTGGTGGTAGTGGTAGGCATCCAGCCCCCCATGAGTGGGGATGGTAGTAGTGATAGGCATCCAGCCCCCCATGAGTGGGGATGGTAGTGGTGGCAGGCATCCTGCCCCCCATGAGTGGGGATGGTAGTAGTGATAGGCATCCAGGCCCCCATGAGTGGGGATGGTAGTAGTGATAGGCATCCAGCCCCCCATGAGTGAGGATGGTAGTAGTGATAGGCATCCTGCCCCCCATGAGTGGGGATGGTAGTAGTGATAGGCATCCTGCCCCCATGAGTGGGGATGGTAGTGGTGGCAGGCATCCTGCCCCCATGAGTGGGGATGGTAGTAGTGATGGGCATCCTGCCCCCCATGAGTGGGGATGGTAGTAGTGATAGGCATCCAGCCCCCCATGAGTGGGGATGGTCGTAGTGATAGGCATCCAGGCCCCCCATGAGTGGGGATGGTAGTAGTGATAGGCATCCAGGCCCCCATGAGTGGGGATGGTAGTAGTGATAGGCATCCAGGCCCCCCATGAGTGGGGATGGTAGTAGTGATAGGCATCCAGGCCCCCCATGAGTGGGGATGGTAGTAGTGATAGGCATCCAGGCCCCCATGAGTGGGGATGGTAGTAGTGATAGGCATCCAGGCCCCCATGAGTGGGGATGATAGTAGTGATAGGCATCCTGCCCCCCATGAGTGGGGATGGTAGTGGTGGCAGGCATCCTGCCCCCCATGAGTGGGGATGGTAGTAGTGATAGGCATCCAGTCCCCCATGAGTGGGGATGGTAGTAGTGATAGGCATCCAGCCCCCCATGAGTGGGGATGGTAGTAGTGATAGGCATCCTGCCCCCCATGAGTGGGGATGGTAGTGGTGATAGGTATCCTGCCCCCCATGAGTGGGGATGGTAGTAGTGATAGGCATCCAGGCCCCCATGAGTAGGGGTGGTGGTGGTGGCAGGCATCCAGGCCCCTATGGGTGTGTATGGCATTGGTGATGCCCATCCCACCCCTATGATTGTGCTGTTGCTAGTGTACATCATTTGTGCATCCCTATGTGTGTGTGACATATTTCGGGTACGTGTCGTTTGTTTGTGTTGTGGGTGTTTGACTTACCGTCTGCGCCGTACGCGTCCGTACCGGTCCCGGTAATAGATGTAGAGTATAGGTAGGACCTGCGCGATGGGATTCATGGTTGGGTCGTCTCGTTCGGGTTTCGCGTGTCTTCGACTCGTACTTGTCGCTGGCTTGTTCGTCTCGTAGCCGTGGATCTTCTTGTGGCGCGAATCGGAGCTTATGTGCGGCTCTCCCGGATGCTGAAACGTGCCGGACGTAGCGACGGGTTCGGCGCGTACGGAGCGCGTATCGTACTAGTCCAGCCGGAAGGTGCTGTGCATTTGCTTCCGTGCGGCTCGAATCGGCGTTTGCGGACCCGGCTCGGGCGGGGAACAAGAGCTGGATTGGGTAAGTACGGCTCGCTCGGAATCTGGGCTGTTGTGCGCATCGTACTTGTTCGTTCGGTGGGGTATTCGAATCGGTCGGAGAACACGCTTGGTTTTTTTCCGGACGAATAGTGTTAGGTGTGCTTCCGGACGACATCGGAATCGGCCCCAGAGTCATCTAAAAGTCTGAGTTTAGCAGGGGGAAGGGGAATCCAGTGGAGAACCAGACTTAATAGAGTGCAGAGTATTCATTAATAATGCAAGATCCATGGGGGACCATGCTCTAATTTTGGTGATCTCCTCCGACTCATTTGTCGGAAGAGTGGCTTTCTCCTGACTTAGAGTAGGGGCTTCCAAGTAAGTGTTGGGTATCTGTCTTCACAGAATCTGCTGCTAATTGCAGGTTAATCTTATCCACTTTTTCTTGAAAAAAACTGGCTAACTCATCATAATGGTTTTGTGAAAGAGTGGGCGGAGGCAAGATGTTACTAGCATCTGTAAGTTCTTTCACCATCCTAAAAAGTGTCTTCTGGCAGTGTTGAGAGCTGGCAATTTTTTCTGTGAAATACTTGGCACGCACCGATTTACAGAGGGAATGATATCTTTTCAAAGCCACCCCATACTCAGACTTGGCCTCCTCATCATAAAGTTTCCTCCACTGTCTTTCTAAAATTTTACATTGTTTCTTTTCTAATCTAAGGGTGTCAGTAAACCAGGGAGCCGGAGGGTGAGTTCTACCCATATGTTTTGATGTAGGTGGCAAGATAGTGTCAATAGCCTCTGAAGCCATTGATGAACAGAGATTTTGCATGAGTCTGGCTGAGATATAAGGGTGGGCTTCGAATTAAGAAGTTGCTCATTTAACACTGAGATGTGGAGTTTAGACCAGCTCCTGATTTTAGATTTTGAGACAGGCCGCGGGATGGGGTCGGAGGAAACACTAATTTTAAAAGGCACAGCAAAGTGGTCCGACCAGCAATGTTGAAAAGGGGGGAAGATTGTCAGGCCCATTAAAATTTGAAAAAATAGGGTCCAGGAGGTGCCCAGCGATATGAGTAGGTGCAGATTTGAGGAGCACTAAATTGAGAATGCCTAGATCATCGATAAAAGCTGAGGCTAGGTTATTGTTCGAATCCTCAAGATAGAGATGAATGTCGCCAAGCAGAGTGAAGTTGGCTGCGAGCAGGATGTGGGGGGCCAGCAAGCCAGGGAGAGTGGTCCACCCCTTACTGGGGTACCCAGGAGGACGATAGATTAAACACCCCAGAGAACGTGAATCTCAGAGTGAAGGAGAGAGTAAATAACAAAGTTTCACAATTAGGAATCGGGAGTTCTTCAATTTTACATGTAAAATCTTTTTTAAAAATGATGGCAATTCCTCTGCCAGTTCTATGTGGTCTGTTTAACACCAATAGAGAAAAGTTGGCAGGGAGCGCTGTAATGATATCAGGTAGGGAGCCTTCATGCAGCCAGATTTCCTAAGGAATGCTG
This sequence comes from Calotriton arnoldi, assembly GCA_963921515.1. Classification (NCBI taxonomy): domain Eukaryota; kingdom Metazoa; phylum Chordata; class Amphibia; order Caudata; family Salamandridae; genus Calotriton; species Calotriton arnoldi. The sequence goes on from CAWUFW010004459.1 coordinate 1,286,472, forward strand.
CATCAGGATTAACATTGCAAAGAAAGTTAAATAAATACAGCTGGTGTTTGTGGAGAGAGCGGCAATTCAAGCTAAAACAGAGAAAATACTGTGACAGAGAGTGCTCAGCCAGGTAATCTGAAGAGACCTCAGGCTTAACGACCATTGCCTGCATGTGAGTTAGAGGAGTAGCCAACTGAGCGTCCCTAGCATAGGTGAATAGCAAACAGGCGAAATTGCAGGATTCACACGAAGGAGATAAAGTATCTGGGTTAAGGACCTGACAATGCGCTTTAAGTGTTGGCCTTAAGCCATGAAAAAACATGGCTGCAAAAGACCAGGGTTTCTGGCCCCCGGCCGTACGTGGATGGGCGCAGACAGGCTTGCCTTAGGTGCCCCATTGGCACACCAGCGGCACGCCTGCTACGCACGTCTGCTCAGCCATCTGTTTTAAGGGTGTTCCTCAGAGCGACTAGACCGCTCCAACACCAGAATGACTGCGACACCGGAAGTGAGTGCAGCTACAACCTCCTCTACTCTCCGCACAAACGGCACAGAAGCCGCGACGGACCAGGGACAGAGCCGTAAAAGTTGTGAGCGATGAAGCAGCAGGTATGAGAGAGAATATAAGTATAATAAGCATCAAAGCAGCAGATACAGGTTAAAAATGAGCATGAAAACAAGTTTAAAACATAACAAAAATAGGAATGGTGCAAAAAGATACAAAGCTGAAATCGGAACAGCGTACCAACATTAAACACGAAGTTTACACAAAAAGCAGGAAATACCTTTGAAGCATGTTTCTAGCCTTTTCCTAAGCAGAGATACTGATTTAAGATTTTAATCCTGCCTAAGATTACTTAGGGAAACATCTAGCAAGGCTTGCACAGTGATATTTCTTTTGGCTTTTATTTCACTGTGAGGGCACACTATCCCCAATATGCAGTGTGCTCTATTTCATATATTAGCACCCTGTGGGCTTACAAACCTCACTTTAGGGGTGACATGACTATAAATAAATATGCTGTCCAACATCACAAATGTTTGTTTCCTGCTATGTGTCACTGCAGTGCATTTAAATTGCAGCCTTGCCAGAGCACAGTGGCGCTCCTTGTAGACATCTGATTGTGTTATGTATGTGTGTGGTGTAAGTACACACTGCAACCTACATATGACATTCAGCTTCCAATGCCAATGGTACACTTTAAGCACAGTTTAAAATGGGATAACAGGAAAGTTACATAGCCCAATTAGAGAGTTTGAATGAACAGCACATGTTTTTGGGGAAAGCACAGTCACTTTACTACTGTTTAGCAGTCATAAAGTTCACAGAATCCTAAAGGCAGTAAACATAGGGTCCGGAAAAAAGTGAAAGATCTGTGGTGACCTTGGAGAAAATATTAGGTTTGCTACAAGCTCATTTAACCACATTTTGACATGTAAGTTGAAGCCATATTTTTACCCAGTATTACATGATAAGTATGGGAAAACTCCCTTCTGCTGGAAGTGTTCTCATTCAGTTTTTTTAGGAAGTTGAAACGTGAATGATTAGAAAGTCATACATTCAGTTTTATTGAGTTAAGCTTTAGGTGATATTGTGACATTGAGCTCTGATTTTTCCCAGCACCTTTCTAAATGACCAACCTGTTTATTATGCTCATGTATTGCTGTAGAGGTTATTGCATATTGCATAATGGTGAATAGCAAAGACTGTGGTTTCAGTAGTAAGAACTCCTGGGTGTCCCAAGTGAATGCTGCAAAGCCTATGTCGGGCAGAGGTGCCTGACATTGGTCTTCGGGGGCGTGATCATGCCAAATCTTTGTAGATAGTAGTGAGAAGCTGGCCTGGTATATGATGTACACTTATGTAAGTGGACACCTTGCACCAGTCCAGACAACCCTTATGGTGATTTAAGAGTTCTTAGACAACCTTAGAAAGCTCTCTAAATGGTAGCTGTGGAGAGCAGCCTTCAGGCTTACTCCAGAAGAAGTGTAAAGCAGCTTGTTTTACCAGAATGCAATCTTATAGTATAGATTAAGTGAAAAAGAACCACACAAAGTATTTATAAAAATATGTATTTATTATATAATACTCTCTAACACATAGAAATATCTCCTACCCGGAGATATGCACAATGCACACAATACTTTAGCAAAGAAACACAGTAAATAGCATGAAATACACAGTGGACCCCAGGGGGAGACTAAACCATATACTAAGAAAGTGGTATAAGAACCACAACTCGGGTTAAGGCAAGCCGAGAGGACGTTGAAGTGCTGGGGACCCAAGGAACCACCCAAGGTGAGTAGATAGGGACCCCATGGAGAGCGTGTGCAGTGTGGGAACATGACCGCGTGCTCCGTACAACTCTACGTGTAAGTCGCGGTTGGATTTTTAAAGATTAAGGACCCTTCCCAGTGGACCTTGAAGAAACCCGTGGAAGACAGAAGGTTGGAGAGTCACCCCACCCGTGGATACCCTAGTACCCACGTTACCTACACCAGGGAAGCCAGGTGCATACGTGTGAAGTGGTATCGGAAACCGCCATCGAACCCAATGGAGAACTTCAGGGAAGTGCAGCGGCTGATGAAGGAGAAAGTGTCCGGTGGAATCCGAAGGTGGATTCTAGATGAGCGGTACCTGCAAGCAGAGGGGACGGAGTCTATGTCACTCTGGAGTGACCAGGAGACTTGGAAGACAAATGCCCTCCGATGTCGGGTGTTGCAGGATGGCTGACGATGCCCTTGACTCTGCAGCTGTGAGGACCAGGTGATGCTGAGGAGAACCAGGAGCCATGCACCGGCTGTCCCATGAAGGATGTCGAGTGCTGAGGGGTCGTGTCCGACGGGAGCACCAACAAGCCTTGGCAAATGCAACCAATGCAGGAATTGAAGAAGGAGCAATGTCGGGACCAGCAAGGTCCAGGGGACTCACCAAAAGCAGGGGAGTCGGGGCAGGCCCCGAGCAGTCAGGGGAGCCCAAAAGAAACAAGTGTGATCCTCAAGTGGACCCACAGGCCAGAGGCACTGGAGTCGCGGGAGGACCTCAAGCAGCTCACCAAAAGATGCAGGCCATGATGCACAACAATGCGGTGTGGCTGAAGATTCTAGTCTCTGGAGATGCTTGAGGTGGGGGCTACTCGGAGCCCAAAGATCTTCTTGGAAGGAAGCCAACAAGCCTTTGCAACTGCAAGTTGACGCTGTGCACAGGGGTTCGGTTATTGCAACCCCCCGAGGGATACTGGCCTCAAACTTGGTGAGAGGGCAGGGCAGGCCTCGGGAGCTGTGGAAAACCACCACCTGTGTTGCAGAACCTTACGGAGTCCAGAGGAGCTCAGAATCAGCAGACCAGTGTACTTAGTTGCAGTGCCTTCGAATGTAGGGGAGTGACTCCTTCACTGCAAGGGAGATTCCTTCAGGTGTCTTTGATGCCCACAGGCCTTGGAAGGTTCCTGTATGGTGCTCAGGCACAGAGGATGCAGCAGACTGGAAGGGAGACGAAGTCGAGCCCAAACGAAGTCCATCGAAGTCCAGAGTACCCAGACGGTAGAAGAAGTGGTGTCTGATCTGAATCTTATCCCATAGCGAATCTAGGGGCCTACACCCAGGTAAGCCCTTAAGTACCCTAGGAAAAGGGTTGGGATGATTCAGGGGAACCTCCCAGGGGAGCGTCTGGAAAGGGGGGAGGTTACTCCCATGTCCTTTGTCCAGTTTCGTGCCAGAGCAGGAGCCAACGGCTCCCAGGACTGGTTTGAACTGGACTACGCATGGGGACACCAAATGTGCCCCTCATGCAGACTTAGTGGCACTGGCAAGCGCACACCCCGGTCCCAATACACCTCCCTGTGACAGGATGCCTATTGTTCTGCCTTTCCCTGCTCGAGCTGGGCTCAGCAGCAGGAGGGCAGAAATGTGTCTCTGGTCTGTGGCAACCATTTTGTGCTGTCCGGGTCTAGAAGGTTGGCACCGGAAACACTGAGAGCCTAACGGAGAGCTCTTCCAGTGCTTGGAATCATACCTCTTACACCGTTTACGGTTTGGGGGTATGATTCCAACATGTTCGATACCAAACCTGATAGGATTAGTTGCAGCCGTTTTTGAGATGGTCATCACATAATTACGCGGTGCCCCTCTATCTGGTATATGGCTGCTTCACTGACAACCCGGGAGAATGGACTTCGTAGGCTGTAGGGGTGTCCTGCTCATGCAGGGGCACCCTCTCACTTAGAACCAAGCACCCTGCCTTCAGGATTGCAAAGGCCTGCTATGGGGATGACTTATAGGTTTTAAGTGCAGTGACCCTAGATATAGGAAACCTATATCTTTAGTATGTGGTGCTAGCACCAGCTTACACAGGCTGCAATGGCAGGCCTGTAGTTCCATTTTGAATGGTCTCCCATGGGTGGCATAAAGCATGCTTCAGCCCATGGGTGACCTCTGGGGCACCTATGTCCTGGGTACCTTAGTACCATATACTAGAGACTTATAAGGGTACCCCAGTATCCAATCTGGGATGTACCTAAGTACCGAACACAACAATTTAGGGAGAAAGCAGCTAGACCGGGGTCCAGATTAGCAGGATCCCAGTCAGACTAGTCAAATGCAGCTTAGCACCAGGCAAAAAGTGGGGGTAACCATAGAAACAGATCCTACTTTCCTACACAACCCGCCGCCCCAAACGTAAGGAGATGAGACTAACCTTGCCCAGTTGAGTCTTCATTTTCTAAGTGGAAATATCTGGAGAGTCCATCTGCACTGGCATGGTTACTCCCAGGTCTATGTTCCACTGTATAGTCCATCCCCTGTAGGGAAATGGACCACCTCAAAAGTTTGGAGTTTTCACCCGTCATCTGTTTAAGCCATAAGAGGGGCTTATGATTGGTCTGAACAATGAATTGAGTGCCAAACAAGTATGGCCTCAGCTTCTTGAGGGCCCAGACCACAGCAAAGGCCTCCCTCTCAATAGCTGACCAACGTTTCTCTCTGGGGGTCAACCTTCTGCTGATAAAAACTACTGGTTGATCCTGGCCCTCTGCATTAAGGTGTGACAACACAGCCCCTACCCCCAACTCAGATGCATCTGTTTGGACAATGAATGTTTTAGAGTAGTCAGGACTTTGCAGAATGGGAGCAGTGCACATGGCCTGCTTAAGGTAATCAAATGCCTTCTGACAGCTAACTGTCCACTGAACTTTCTTGGGCATTTTCTTTGATGTAAGATCATTCAAGAGAGTCACTATGGACCCATATTCTTTTACAAATCTTCTGTAGTACCCAGTCAGGCCCAAGAAAGCTCTGACCTGAGTCTGGGTAGTTGGAGGAACCCATTCCATTATGGTCTGGATTTTGCTCTGTAGTGGTTGAACTTGGCCTCCACCTACCAGGTGGCCCAGGTATACAACCTTACTCTGTCCTATCTGGCACTTAGTAGCCTTGATAGTGAGGCCTGCTTTCTGCAGAGCCTCCAAAACATTGTTCAGGTGGACCAGGTGATCCTCTCAGTTGGAGCTAAAGACAGCTATATCATCTAGATATGCTGCAGTATAGGCTTCCAGACCTGTGAGAACTTTATTCACCAACCTTTGGAATGTGGCAGGTGCATTCTTCAAGCTAAAGGGCATTACAATAAATTGATAATGCCCACTAGGGGTTGAAAATGCTGTTTTTGGTTTGGCATCCTCAGCTAATCTGATTTGCCAATAGCCAGCAGTAAGGTCAAATGTACTTAAGAACTTGGCTGAGGCCAAAGTGTCAATAAGCTCATCCGCCCTAGGAATTGGGTGAGCATCAGTCCTAGTGACTGCATTGAGTCCCCTGTAGTCTACACAAAACCCCATCTCTCTTTTTCCACCCTTGGTGTGAGGTTTGGGTACTAGGACTACTGGGCTAGCCCAAGGGCTATCTGAGGGCTCAATCACTTCCAACTCAAGCATCTTTTGGATCTCTGTCCTGATGCAATCTCTGACATGGTCAGGCTGCCTGTAGATTTTATTCTTAACAGGTAGACTCTCACCTGTGTCCACTTCATGGGTACACCAGGTGGTTTGACTAGGAGTCAGAGAAAACATATGCCTGAATTGATTGAGGACCTTCCTGCAATCAATATGATGCTGATCAGTGAGGCTGCCTGCCAAGGCTACTCCATCAACTGATCCATCATCAGGGTTTTGTGAGAGGAGATCAGGGAGAGGGTCACTCTCTTCCTCCTGTCCCTCATCAGTTGCCATGAGCAAGCCCATGTCAGCCCTGTCAACACAAGGTTTTAGCCTGTTCACAGGAAGTACAGTGTGGGGACTTCTGGGAGTGCCAAGGTCCACCAAATAGGTGACCTCACCCTTTTTTTCAAGTATGATGTGGGGTCCACTCCATTTGTCCTGGAGAGCTGCTGGGGCCACAGGCTCCAACACCCACACCTTCCGGCCTGGCTGGTAAACAGTCAGGACAGCCTTTTGGTCATGCCAAGCTTTTTGGAGTTTTTGGCTTACATCTAGGTTTTTGCTGGCCTTCTCCATGTACTCAGCCATGCAGGAGTGCAGACTAAGTACATAGTCCACTATGTCCTGTTTGGGAGGTTTGAGAGGTAACTCCCATCCCTCCTTCACCAGATACAAGGGATCCCTAACTGGATGCCCAAACAGAAGTTCAAAAGGGCTGTAGCCAACCCCCTTCTGAGGGACCTCTCTGTAGGCAAAGAGAAGGCAGGGTAGTAGGACATCCCGTTTTCGCCTGAGCTTTTCTGGGAGGCCCATGATCATACCCTTTAGGGTCTTGTTGAATATTTCAACTAACCCATTGCATTGAGGATGGTAGGGTGCAGTGAATTTGTTATTCACTCCACACTCTTTTCACATTTCAGTTATATAACTGGACATGAAGTTTGTACCTCTGTCAGTTAAGACCTCCTTAGGGAAGCCCACTCTGGCAAAAAGTCCTAAGAGGGCCCTTGCCACCACAGGAGCTGTAGTGGTCCTGAGGGGAATAGCTTCTAGGTATCTAGTGGCATGGTCCACCACCACTAGAATATAACTGTGCCTAGATGCTGTTGGAGGGTTCATGGGACCAATAATATCAATTCCAACCCTCTCAAAGGGAACCCCAACCACTGGAAGTGAAATTAAGGGGGCCTTTGTGATGCCACCTGACTTGCCACTGGCTTGGCAGATGGAACAGGAGCAACAAAACTCCTTAGTGTCCTCAGACATATGGGGCCAGTGAAAGTGAGGGGCAAGCCTGTCCCAAGTCTTGTTTTGCCCTAAGTGTCCTGCCAGGGGAATGTCATGTGCAAGGGTGAGAAGGAACACTCTAAACGTCTGAGGTATAACCAACCTCCTGGTGGCACCAGGCTTGGGGTCTCTACCCTCTGAGTAAAGAAGTCCTTCATCCCGGTAGATCCTATGGGACCCACTGACATTCCCAGCAGCCTCAGCAGCAGCTTGCTGTCTGAGGGGTTCAAGAGAGGGGCAGGGTTGCTGCTCTAAGTTCAAATCTGCTCTGGCAGGGCCCCCTGCCCCCAAGAACACAACCTGATCAGGCTCAAGTTCATCTGGGGCAGTACCTTCACAGAGGGTAGGATCATCTCCCTCAAGAGACTGATCCTCACTCTGAGTCTGGGGGGGGGAAGGCACAGCCTTACCCTTCCTGCTCCTTCTCTTGGAAGGCACCTGGTCCATTGTTCCAGGATCCAGGGCCTGTTCAGTGGAAAGCTGTTTGACTTGTGACCTGGTCGCAACAAACACACTTGCAGAGATGCCCAACATTTTTGCATGAGTCCTTAACTATACCTCAGCCCAGGCTGAAGTTTCCAAATCATTGCCCAACAAACAATCTACAGGTAGGTCTGAAGATACCACAACCTTTTTAGGTCCAGTTACCCCTCCCCAGCTGAGATTAACAACTGCCAAGGAATGGTCAGTCCTGACATTGTTAACATTGGTCACTTGGTACATTTGTCCAAGTATGATCTTGTCAGGAGACACAAGATTCTCTGTCACCATAGTGACATTGGCACCTGTGTCCCTGTAGGCCACGGCCTCTTTTCCATTTAGTAAAGGCTGTTGCCTGTACTTGCCCAAGTTAGTGGGACTTACCAGTAAGGTGGCAAGATCTATGCCACCATCACAGACCAAAACAGCCTGAGCTGGAGTTCTTTTTTTCTTTTTATATTTTATTATATTTTTATTGAGATCCATCAAAAATTTACAAATTCATCCATATAACACAATATAAATGTGCGATAATAATGCGCTTCCCAATGACAAATACGGCATACATATATAAAAGGTCAAAAAGAAAAGTACATAATCAGAATAAAATCCAGAATGACATTGGACTAAAAAAAACGTTAGAAACCAGATACAGTATCATTTTATCATTGAAAAGACAATGACTAAAGTGCCAATAGTGAATTAAAATGTGAATCCGAGTAGACCTTCAAGGTATAGCCGAAAATAAGGCTACTTTTAGTATTTCGGCATAAAAAAAACAAATACAACGTCAACTGCCTGTATTAAAAGGAGCTAAGGTATCTATAGTACATTAGAATACACAAAAATATCAACATATGTGACATTAGATAGTGTTTCATCATATTAACACGACATCAACAGCCTGTTAAAAAGGAGCTTAAGTTAGGCCTGGGCGGTAAATTCCGCTCCGCTTGCGGAATTTTGGCAATTCCGCGTTCCGCGGAGAACGCGGAATTGCTGAAAATTCCGCGATCCGCGGCGTAGTGGAATTTTTTCCTTGTTCGCGCTTTCAAAATGCGTGTTCGCGTGCGCGGGAGCGACTTACCGGGAACCCTGCGTTCGCTGACGAGTTTTCCTATCCGTTCGCGTGCGCCACGAGATTTTGGTAGCCGGCCGCGCGATCCCGCGAGAGTGTGCGATCGCGAACACGTCATTCGGATGCGCCATCGGGCATCCGCGTTCGCGAACAGGAAACACGCATCGCGAGCGGGCGGGACAAGTGAAACAAGATGGCCGCGCCAATTGGCGACCGCATGGGCAAGTTCGCGAGATATTTCCCCCAGAGCACGCAAACAGCGACCCGAACAGGAAAAACACATCGCAAACGGGCGGAACAAGCAATTCCGCATGCTCGCGGAATTCTCCGGAGCTCGCGGAGATTTTTTACCGTTTCGCGGAACTTTGCGTAACGCGACTACGCAAATTCCGCCCACCCCTAGCTTAAGTGTCTATAGTGCTATGAAGTGCAATACAATATACAACTATGTCAACATATGAGACATCAGATAAAATTTCAGCCTATTAGCAGTACCTTCAAGATTTAAACTCTATTTGGAACTTAGTCGAAATATGCCACCCAAACTTTTTCAAAATTCCCAATCCCCCCACTTCGCAGTGCAAACAAGCGCTCACTATTTCTAACCTGCTTCATTTTCCGAACCCACTCATATTTGGTTGGTACCAGACCTGATCGCCAGCTTTCAAGCAGGAGCGACCTGGCAACCGCCATTGCAATATATAATAGTTTAACCAGTTTATCAGATATGCGCAGAGAGGGATCGTAGCCCAGGATTTTCAGCCACTTGTTAGAATCTAATTTAATTAGACATTCGGCCTCCAGATGACGGAAAATATAATTCCAGAACCCCTGAATTAAAGGGCACTGTGATATGATATGCGTCCAGTTGGCTGTCGGGTGATTTGAGCAGCGAAAACACTGACTAGTTTGACTGGGATAAACCTTGGATAGAAAATTTGGGGTCTATATAGGAGCCATTTACTAAAGAATAGCATCTGGTGCCAATTAGCCCCCCGTAGCGTACTGAAATTAAGTTTATTTACTTCGGTCCACATACTCGCTGTAACATCCAATCCTTCATGTTTTCCCCATTTTATTATTGCTTTCTGAGCGAGATCCGGACCTCTGATAGGGGCTAAATGTTTTTCCCACTCCCGGGTTTCCTAACTGCGCTTTCTTCGAATAGTGCATGCGCCAGATTTTTACGTTCATTAATCTGTATCAGATCCAGATTACTAAGGAACTTAATAGGGATATTATAGGACCCGAGAAGACGAAAATCATTCGAAATTAGATCATACATTTCAGAAATGTTTAGCCACCTATCAATCGGTATAAAATCTGAGATTTTCTGAAAACCGGGCTTGGCCAATTTTTGAGTAATTTCAGTCGATTCTCTAAACCCAAATACTGAAGTGAGTTCGGATAAAGGAGTTGAGGTATTGATTACTGGGATTGTATATCTTCTATAGAAGTCCTGACGTTTACTGAAAGAACCACTGCAAACACTTATAGCGAACTAATTTGGGCGATTTCGTGGTTTTTAATGGACGACGTATCTGGTGCTCTTTACAGATTAAATTCATAAAATAGTTTACAAATACTCCTGTATGCAATTCCGACTTAAACCTAGACATATATTGTGCAAAGTATGCAAAATAATAATCCCTGAGATTAGAGAGGGCTAATCCACCCTTCTCCAACTCCTCGTATAAAGTGCTTAGTGCATTTCGGGGGGTTTTCTTTCCCCAGAGGAAAGACGTAAACATTGACTCTAATTTACCAAAGAAAGGTGCTGTTAAAACACACGGAATTGCTGAGAATAAAAAGTTAAACAACGGGAGAACAGACATCTTGATCAGTGAGACCCTCCCCATGATAGTTAACGGGACCAAGTTCCAACGGTGTAATAATTCCTGTACTTTCAACAGAAGCAGAGCAAAGTTTAAATTGTACAGGTTGGAGATTCGTGACGAAAAATTAACCCCCAAGTATTTTTTGGTTTAGAATTTACACATGACAAGATATCAGTGTGTAAGACATCGCGCTTGCATCCGCACTGGATTATTTCCATTTTCTTTTTATTAATTTTATACCGGCCGAACGATTCAAACTGCTCGAAGATCTCAAGAACTTTTGCTTGAATCCGCTTATCGCAATCGATAATGAGCATAATATCGTCAGCATATAATTTTAGTTTCCCCGTAGTAGGTAGAGGGGGGCGAATATCTACATTATCTCGGATGGCAATGGCCAAAGGCTCAATAAAAAAAAGCAAATAAAACGGGGGACAGTGGACAACCTTGTCTGGTCCCACGTTTAACACTAATTTGTCCTACCTCGGAGGCGTTGACAATAATATTGACTTCTGCATTGTGATACATTCTCTGAATCAACCCCGTGATCTGGGGGGGTATACGGAACCTAGAAAGGATACGGAATAAAGTCTCCCAGACCACGAGGTCGAACGCCTTCTCGGTGTCTAACAGAAGGACCAGTGCTTCTGCTAAATAATGCGTATCAGTTCCAAGCTGTCTCCCTGCAATAAAATCATTTTGATCGGAATGGATCATGTTCAAGGCTATTGTATTAAATCTATTGGCTAAAAGTTTAGTAATAATCTTAAAATCAGATTTCAAAAGTGTGATTGGACGATATGAATTAGGGTCTTCACAGTCTTTCCCCTTTTTTAAAAAGCTAACTACATTCCCTTTTTGCAATGAAACTGGTATCGGACCTCCCTCCAAGATTGAATTGGCAATCAGCAAAAAATATTCTAAAACAGCCCCTGAAAATGTTTAAAAAAATTCCGCAGGAAGACCATCCGGTCCACAGGCTTTACCACTCGGGAGGTTTTTTATAACATCCCCCAGTTCTTCTTTAGAGAAGGGGCGTATCTTATTAATTTTATTGGACTCGGAGAGTACCGGAAGTTGCAATAAGGCATTACTGTTGCCACTGGGAGACGTACCCTTGATTGAGCCAGGAGACTGTCCAGCTGCTGGTGGGGCACTCTCCGGCACCTCTGCGCCAGGCGTTAAGCCAGATTTGGCTTTGAAGAATAGAGGTTATTTTTTAAGTTCCTTAGATTTCCCAACCTCAGCATCACCCATGGGAGTAATCGTCTCTGATTCCTCAGATATTTGTGCAGTTGTGGCCCCCCCCCGGCAGAGACAGCAAGGACGGGGCTAAAACTTGTGTCCAAATCGGCTGAGGCCCCCCCATCTCTGAATTATCTGTGGGTGGTACAAGGTCTTTCCTTGAGGATGTGGCGCGATTTGCCCGAGCTGCTGCTTGCCCTACACGTTTTTTGACCCTCTGGACCAGGACTGGAGAATCGAGATGGGTTGCAGCAGTATTTTTAGAAAAGTTTCGCATGTTGAGAGTTCCAAATGTTTCTATTGCTGCCCTTGCAGGGGATTACAGGAGTTTCAGGAAAAAAGAATAAATAAAAAAAAAACAGAAAAAAAAGGATTTTATTTTGCGCATAGGACTCGCCCCCAGCGACCCTCTACCAGGTAGTGTGAAAGCCCTATGCACGAGCTGGCAGCAGAGCACATGCACTTACCACCTGGCGAGAAACCTGGTGGTCCCTGATGGAGCAGAGAAACATCGTCCATAAGCAGTTGACCTGCTCGGATTCTAGGAGGTAGCGCAGCCGATCCCGAATTTTCTTAGTGTTTCCTCAGTGTTTCTCCAGTCGCAGAACAAGATGGAACAGCCCACCCGGCCAAAAATGAGGAGCCAGGAGCTCAATCAGTATTTAAGGCTCCCTGCCAGCTTCCACGCAGCTTCCACGCAGCGTGACAGTTTTCCTTCTGTCTGCCGTTCTGGAGGGCACGGCAAGAATTCCTCATGCTGCAGCTCCAGGTAAGACCCCCCACATAGCGAGCACCGCAGTCTCACGAAAAGCTTGAAAGCTCAGCCGCGGCCATTCTCGGCCGCACACGCAGCGTCCAGAAGTGGACGGGGGAGTGGCCTACGGCGCGCTCAGCCGACAACCCGCATCCGCCCTGCCTTGAGCTGGAGTTCTGACTAAGTCAGAACCCACCTCAGAACCCAAGGTTAACCCCACTAATCCCTTGTTTCCTGTACTATCCCTTGTACCTGTTCTAGGAGGTGCAGTTGCCTTCGGGGTAGTGGTAGTAGGAGTATTCTCCTTGGCTTTTGGACAATCAGCAACCTTTGTCCAATGGGTTTTCACCTTACAAAAGTAATGCCAAGGTTTCTTCTTGTCTTTCTTGGATGTTTGTGACTCCACCCCAGATGCAGGTTTTTGGGGCCCTTGGGGAGACTCTTTTTTATTTTTGCCCTTGTCCCCACCCTTATCTTGAGTTTTAGAAGAATCTTGTTTCTTCTGGTCACCACCATTGCTCTGATTTTTCTGCTTAATCCTGGTTTTGACCCACTTATCTGCCTTCTTTCCCAATTCTTGGGGAGAAGTCAGATCTGAGTCCACCAGGTACTGATGCAAAAGCTGGTTCTGACAATTATTAGGGATGTCATCCCCAACATGGTAGAGAGGGACAATCATGTTCAGGTTCCTATGTTCAAAAGAATGTTCTTTAACTCTAGGGACATTGTTGCTGCCACCATGGGACTCTAGTCCCAATTTCTTCCTAGCTCTCTGGACTTCTAGGGACTCTCTGTCAAGGGCCAACTGATATTGCCTGAGCCTAAGCCTAGCTTTCTCAAGCTCAAGGAGTTGGCACTCCCTATCCAAAAAGTTCCCCCTCTTACTAGAAATGGAGGTCCCTACTCAATGTCCTGAGGCATTTGATTCTGCAGAGGAGGATCTAGACCTCCTTGGTCTACTCAGCACCTTCCCAGGAGGATCAAAGGGGGCATACTCTTGGCCACCTGTGCTCTCCTCTGGGAGGTCTGAATTGTCCAGGTGGGAGTCATCAGGCTCCACCTGGTCAGGGTTAGATTCTAGGTCAAAGAGGGGCTCCCCTCCTGGCCTATCTTCATTCCCTGCCCCACCCACTCTTTCCTGTTCATCTGACCCACTGGTTTTCCTAAGGTCGTCTAATAGTAACACCTCTAGGAGGCGTTGAGTGTTGGCTCCTTTCCGTCTTCAACGTTCTAGAGGCACACAGTGCTTTCAGTTCTTGGAACGAACGTTCACTGTATCTAGTAGTCAGAGAGCCACTGGCATCTCCTTTGGAAGACATACTAAGGGCTTGATTCCGATCTCGGTCGGAAGGGCTCCTGATGGGATCCGGAATGACCAAATCCGATTCGGAGCCACTATTTCCGTCTGAATCGTCCCCCATTCCGAACGACCAAGTACGATGCGAAGATCTCGTCCGCGCCGACCAAATCGTTTCCGAACCCGAATCTGTCTGTCCGACTCGTCTGGAGCCGAATCGTGCCACGCAATGGACCCGGCTTCCGAACGAGCGAGTACGATGCACGATTTACACAGCCGTATCGACTCGCATCAGCGAGACGAAACAGCAGTCGGAATCGGACTTCGGGAGGCCAGAGCAGGTACCCCTTCACCCGGAGCCCTCCGAATCAGTCACAGGGGGGTGCGCATGGGTCCCTGATCCATGCGCACCCCCCTGGTGTCTGATCTGAATCTTATCCCACGACGAATCTAGGCACCTACACCCAGGTAAGCCCTTAAGTACCTTAGGAAAAGGGCTGGGATGATTCAGGGGACCCTCTCAAGGGAGGATCTGGACAGTGGGGAGGTTACTCCCATGTCCTTTGTCCAGTTTTGTGCCAGAGCGGGAGCCAATGGCTCCCAGGACTGGTTTGAACTGGACTATGCATGGAGACACCAAATGTGCCCCTCATGCAGACTTAGTGGCACTGGCAAGCGCACTCACTCGATCCCAATACACTAAATCCTGTCTGGGAGGTGGTCACACCTCCCTGTGACAGGATGCCTACTGTTCTGCCTTCCCCTGCTCGAGCTTGGCTCAGCAACAGGAGGGCAGAAATGTGTCTCTGGTCCGCAGCAACCATTTTGTGCTGTCTGGGTCTAGAAAGTTGGCACCGGGAACACTGAGAGCCTAACGGAGGGCTCTTCCAGTGCTTGGAATCATACCATCCACACCGTTTACAGTGTCGGGGTATGATTCTAACATGATTGATACCAAACATGATAGGATTCGTTGCAGCCGTTTTTGAGATGGTCATCGCGTAATTACGCGGTGCCCCTCTATATGGTATATGGGTGCTTTACTGAGAACCCAGGAGAATGGACTCCGTAGGCTGTAGGGGTGTCCTGCTCATGCAGGGGCACCTTCTCACTTAGAACCAAGCAACCTGCCTTCAGTATTGCAAATGCCTGCTATAGGGGTGACTTATAGGTTTTAAGGGCAGTGACCCTAGATATAGGAAACCTATATATTTAGTAAGTGGTGCAAGCACCAGCTTACACAGGCTGCAATGGCAGGCCTGTAGTTCCATTTTGAATGGTCTCCCATGGGTGGCATAATGCATGCTTCAGCCCACGGGGGACCTCTGGGGTACCTATGCCCTTGGTACCATAGTACCATATACTAGGGACTTATTAGGGTACCCCAGTATCCAATCTGTGATGTACCTAAATACTGAACACAACAATTTAGGGAGAAAGCAGATAGGCTGGGGTCCTGATTAGCAGGATCCCAGTCAGACTAGTCAAATACCGCTTAGCACCAGGCAAAAAGTGGGGGGTAGCCATAGAAGCAGATCCTACTTTCCTACAATATCCACATAAGAAAAGGTTGCATTCTTTAAATCTAAATGCAAAGCATTTACAGAGTCAGTGGTTACACCCTTGTGGACAAACATTGAACATCCCTGTCACATGGTGTTGTTACAGAGGCTGGTCTGGGGAATTACATTGTGAACATTTAAGGGAAATGTTAGAGGAAAGAGGTGAATAACTGGAGCATTAGTCTTCTGGCTTCCTGTTCTGAACAGGTGGTAAATGTTAGTGGGAGTCTACACTGGGTTGCTGTGTGGGGGTCATAGTGTGGGGAAGGTGTCAGAGCAGTGCAGGCTCCTGGCCTGCTGCTGGGGTGCATGTTTCCCCACTGCTGTTGTAGATGGACAAGAGAAAGCCAGGCCGAATTGAAAGAATGGTTACCTTCAAATTTTCCAATGGGAGAGCCCCTGCTGTAGGGAAAATACTTGCAGTGGGCGTGACATGTGCAGGAATGGCAACAGAAGGGCCACACCAGAGTTGCCATTCTTTCCAGCATCCATTTTGCCTATGACCAAAAAAGTCCAGAAATCTCTCACACACACTTTGAGAAAACTCTCTGCATGCACCAGGACATTAGTTGTGTTATTTTCTCTTTGGGGGTCTGTTTACAAAAACAATATGTGACACCTACTATCACATTTTTTTCTCCCTGAAGCAGCTCCCACCAAGGAGCTGGGAGATGCTTTGGGAAGAGAAGTTTCCAGCCAGATGGAAATCTTTCAATTTGGCAGATAGGCAATGTCTGGGGTTATGAAGGCGGTGTCTCTTCTACCACAGCCTTATGCCAGCTGGCCTGCTAAACTTAAAATTACCTATTCAGTGGCTTCATGGAAGAAGTAATCAGGTAAAATTCCAGGGCTACGGCAAATACAAACCAAGACCCACCATGCTAGCAGCAGAGGTTTGTTTATTGAAGAAATTTGAGTCTAGATTTAGTTGATTTTCATGCTAACTCTCACCCCTCTACCCTAGAGGGCATTTTGACATCACTAGATCAGGTTGGCAAGTGCCCCTTGTGAACTTTTTTTGAGGGTGTTGAAGTTCCTCCAAACAGGACATGAAACAAAAGGAGTCTAATGAAGCTGCGTCATCTTTGACTTGGTATTGGAAAGGCCGGAATGAATTCTAATGTTAGACTTAGCCATAGGACTGATTGTTCATAATCTGCAATCCAAGACACAGATCTAACAAGGTGTGAATTTGTAAAGCGTATGTTCACTCTGAAGGGTACTATGGCACTACAAAATAATAGGTTCCTATGTTAAACAAGTCAATGATGCTCAGTTTATCGACCTTGGCTGAGGGGACCCACTGGGAATGAAACCTGTGATCATGAGGTCAAAGACAGATTGCTGCAGTGGATGCATTAGGCCACGAAGCCACGAGACTTGGATTCTGAATTAATGATTTCTAATACTTCTGATCTACTGTGAAGTCTCTGTCCTTGTTTCTTTTAAGTGCGAATACGTTGCATGGTGCAGTGCTGCAGTTTGACAAATGCACATCAAATGATGTCTTGACTCCAAAAGTTCCAAAGAAGTTTTTTACAGGTACATTGAAGTAATGTCAGGTACATAAATTATAAGCTGTGTATGTATGCCACACCAGAAGCGGAGTTGTTGCTTTTGGTTCATCCCTGGACGATATGACCAACTGGCAGAACTGGAACTTGGTAGCTACAGAACACCATGGAATCACAGCTCCACAGAGACAAGCACCCAGACAATGCCTAATGGATGCACACCATTAAATAGGAAACAACAGTACATACTTGGCAATTTTATTTTGTATCTTGAATCACAACCTAAAGCCAGCAAAGAAGAAGTATCTGAATCTACCCTCCTCATCACGGCTTTCAAGGATGGGAAAATAAATTAGCTCTCATTTAACCACTTCATTGTCACACTTTGTCAAAATGATAAAAATCCAAAAATGTATTTGGTCTTTGGAAAACAATGATTGCTACAATTGAGCAATGGCGATGCTAATTAACTACAGCCCTACTGCTGGTGGTACTGGTTTCAGAGAGCACAATCCAGCCAAGTAAATTCTATGGTCCCACATGAAAGTGGAGGTCTGGGACCTAAGGCAATGCATCTACTCCTCTTAAAATCATGTTCCATGGGAAAGATGTCAAAAAGACTGAATATAGGATTCTGGCAAAATTATCCTGGGCTAAAATAGCTTAGTCAAGGTAGTTTGGTAAGAAGTAGGGGTGGGCAGTAAACTCCGCTCCTCCGGCGGAGTTCACTGAGCTTTAGCGTGAAGTTTCAAAAAAACTCTGCAAACTGCTGCGTGGCGGAGTTTTTTCTCGTGTGTGGCTCACCAACGGCAAGATGGTGAGCCAGAAAGCCAAGCACTAGACCGCCTCCCGGCGAGATTTCGCAACACGGGCGGTCGCAGCTGGTCGCTACCACTCGCGTTGAGAAAGCTGCTGCTCGCGGTGTGAAAGCTGCAGCTCGAGTACAAAATCTACTCGAGCGGCAGAAAGAAGCAGCACCCTCTGGTGCGCCGTGTGGTGCCGTTCATGCTGAATTTACAGCGCGCGATGAGCTCCTGGCGCTACAAATTAGCTCAAGCACCGCAACATACCATTTGCCGAACTCTGCGGAATCTGGCAGAGTTTTTGGGTAACTCCGTGGGTCTTCACGGAGTGAAACTCCACGAGTTCCGCCCACCCCTATTATGAAGTTGTTCTCGCTTTCAAATGCTCATAGGACTAACATGCACTGTAGAAATGTACTTGTAGAGTGGAGTCAAAACTGAAGTGATTCAATTTGTGGGCACGACATCTGGCTCCTTTATAGGAGATTGAAACTGTGGCTAATTAGTGCATTCAAGTAAGAACATAAAATATTGGCAAATTTGGCTTTTGTCAAATTCATGAAATTGTAATAGAACTTTGTCAGCGTTGCCAATTTCATAGTGGTAGGCTTGGTTAGAAGAAAAGCAACTGTAAACGGTGTAAAAAAAATTTGGGGGGGGGAGAAGATACATATGATATTTGCAGGAAAAATCTCCCGCAAAGAGGGATTTTTGGGTGGCAAAACCCAAAAGTTTAGGGAGGCTGACAAACTTTGCAACTTAAATAATGTTTATTAGGCCCTTGTATGCTAAATACATCACCCATCATGAGATTGGTAGGGTTATTTTACTCTATTATCAATTACCACTGGTTACAAACCTGCGATCAAAGACAATCTATACGGGGCTTACCAAGTTAGGTCTCGACGGGCACTGAATTTCGCATCATTCAATTTGATTTGTCATGGTCCTTGAGACCCTCACGGGTGAGTAGCGTGCTTCACAATTCCGTGATTGATTGATTGATGGTCCCAATTTCCTATATAGAGTTAAACAAATAATAGGAGATGAGAATTCCCAATCAAACACGTGCTGTATATATCAGGCTTCCTTCTAATTATAGCTAACTTTAGAACATTCGTGCTTACTGAATTTCTGCAGCCAAAAGTCTTGAAAACTAGCAAAAAGACAGACACATGTCTATGAAACGTTTCAATACTTAGGAATGAAGAAAACATTTTCCATCCAGGATTTTCCATGTTACTGATAACCCGGAAGAGCCAACGCCGTTTTACCATGGAGTCGTACACTCCACATATTAGGAAGTATGTAGCCATATAGTATGGGAAGCCGTCCATGCATTTCAGGAGGTGTCTTATATGGGGATCTGTAATTTTGACATTTAAGTAAATTAATCATAATGATCATCCACAACTTAACTGAAGTAAAAACCTAAACACTGCTTGGTTTAAATGATGGAAGATCTGGCATATTTAAAAAAAAAAAAAAAAGTATGGAGGAATGTTTCATAAAAAGTTAATTCCCAGGAACAGAAAAAATATCAAGAGAAGCATTTAAAACATCTAGCTTTGAAAGCGAATATAAACAACTCACAATTCAAAGAAACTGCGCAGCGAACCTTGGGGAGTTTTGAATGTAATATTACTAGGAAATATGTTTTTTCTTCCAAGTGTCCCTGCAACATAAGAGACTTGTCATTGTACGAGTGTAATGGAAATGAGATTGCCTAGTAGTTCTTTCCTAGACAAGAAATATATTGCGTCTTCAAAAGTAAACATGGTGCAGAAGAAGCAACACGCTGTTTTCATGTGCAGGCTGAGTGGACGTTTGCCTCTGAAAGGGGACGGGAAAAATGGAATATTTGCTCTTGAAGCAGTGATGTACCCAGCTTAGTTTCCAGACTTAAAAGACCTTCTCCAAAAGAACTCCAAAAATACACACCAGGCTCTGAACTCTGACAGACAGCATCAAACAGTTTCTTACAAGGGGAGCATATCATCAGGATTCAAGAAAGCCTCACAGGCAGAGAATATTTCAGACATTTATTGGACTTACCAATTTATACAGAGTCCGACTGTGTTATTCGTCCATTTTGTATTAAAAGGTTTTGCCATGTCACTGTGTTTTGCTTTCAACTTTATCCTGGAAACAGAAGGGCTGTCTTTACTACAAATTATGCAAATTAATGCAATTGAACGAATATTGCTCAAATGCTACATTTTATACACTATGGGGCAGATTCACAAAGGCAATCTGAGACAAAAGTCTAACTTTATGACTTTTGGTATTCACAGAGATCATTTACTAGTCGTATCTTTACGTCCGCAGTCGGGCCGGAATCTCCGCACCCAGGCCGTACTCTCCGCACCCGGACCGTACTCTCCGGCTCAGGCCTTACTCTCTGGCTCAGGCCGGATGAAGTGTAATCAATGGGCCAGAATGCAATTTTTACAAAAGGGAACATTAGGAACGTGTGATAAATGGTAGAGGAGGTCATGGAAAACTGTTTGGCCAGACACTACATCGTATCCGAGAAAAGTTTGCTCCTTTGCATCATGGTACAATTTGCGCTCCCCTCAGTGTTGACTGTAGTGTTAACACTTCAGTCATTACTAAGGGCGCTCCCCTTATTGTTGACTGTAGTGTTGACACTACAGTGAACACTGAGAACGCAAATTGTGCACTGGGTGTACCATGATGCAAAGGAGTCAATCGCCAGCTCCTACTTCACCCTACGCTCTGTCTTTTGCAAATATTTTTGTTTAGTTTCAGCAATGACTAAATTATTACTTGATACCTTATGTGTGCTACTTTTTTCAGACACTTCTTCATACACGTTGCACTTTAAGGCTTAGATTATATCAATATTTATTTAATGCATGTTTTTTTCATAATTTTGCACCTCTAAAAAACATTCAGCTGGAACTCAAATGTGCTCATTACCTTGAAAAATCCATGATGCAGAGATATCGACCATTTGCAGATGTTGAACAAGGTGAGTGGAGTAGCTGAGATTTAGGGAATTGCAGTTATCGAAACTAGAGGTAATCACCTCTGGGTTACTACTGGTATCTAAGTGTGCACTGGAAGGAAGCCAAAGATCCTTTTGAACATCTTGATTAAGGAGAAACTGCAACTTGATTGCTACCAAACCGATGACCAAAGAAAAGTTTCCTTGCTGACCTTAGTTTTGTCCCCATTAACTTTTAGACAATTTTCTTATCATCCAGAGACAGCAAGCACACATGTTTTGAATGTGTCTTGTGTCAAGGATAATTTATCAAAGATGTTGAGGATTATTTGAGTATCATCAGTGGAGGAAATAATGTAGAAACCAACTGATCACCCTAAGAATGCCAGTATGATTGCATATGCATTAAACAGCAGTGGCCCGTGCAGGTAACAGCGGTGGGGCAGTGAGGCCGGGATTTCGACGGACGATGGCATTAAATTCGGTTGGGTTAAGCGAAGATCGCTGCAGGACCCCAAAACAAATAGGAGTGGCAGTAGACTGAAAAGGAGCGAGAGATACTGATTGAGTCACCAAGGCAAAGTTAGCTCCTGGCGCACTTTCAGGCAGATGACTGGCTCATGCTGCCTGGTGACACAAGAAGAATGTAACCCCGCACTGCCACTTTGATACAGGTTTTGTCAGATGTTCAGTGGCTGCTAAATGGGCACTCTCAGTGCTGTGATCCAAGTGAAAACCGGATTGTGAGTGATCTACGAGATTATTGCACTCCATGTAGAAAGACAGTTGATATCAATATTTTTCCCCAGGAATTTGGAATGGTAGGGCTGCAGAGAGATGGGACTGAAGAGCTTTAAAAGAGGCATGTTCTTGAAAACAGGGCAAGCAGCCAATAGACAGCTGAACCACTAAGTTAGCTTGAGTGCTTGAATGGTTGCCTTATCGTGGCAAAAAATAGAAAGATCATTTCATAATTTCAAGAGTAGGGGTGATGGCATTGCCGTGCAGATAAGCTGCAGAAAGCTTTAAATGATGGAGAAAACTTTACAGGACGAATTGTTTGGTGCAGTAATTCTAGAAGCATTGTATAATCTCCATGGGTGTTCGGACAAAATATCAGAAATGCAATTATCGTGGGACAGAATATTGTGTCAAAAATATCGAAGACAAGAATATCGTGAAGGTCATTTTCTATGGGTAAGTAAAGTTTTAACATATATAACTCCACAGATATGTACCGTTACAACATATATCTTCAAGGTACGTAGATCTGGAGTTAAGAATAGTACATTTATACTTACCTATTTGCATTTACCTTCTCGATATTCTTGTCCTCGATATTTTTTACACGCTATTCTGTCCACGCGATATTTGTGTTTCCGATATTCGGTCACTGATCCATCTGCAAGCTGCTGACATTTACTTGTGGTAATTTCTTAGAGCAGTATTGTAAGTGAATACGGTGAATGCCAAGAGCTTTTAAATTTTTTGCAGATTGATTGAGTATTACACAGTTCCTATGTGTACCAAGGAGCAGAGGGCTTGATGCGACAAAGTATGAAACTTATAAATAGGACAGATAGTGTTGTGCGTGTCCAAGAGCTACGCATTGTAAAAACTGGCCCTTATGGTCAGGTCGTCTGACTGAGAGATAGCATGGTTTTCAAGGGCTGCCAAAGAATTCACTTTAGTCCAACGATGACCCGGGATTGTTGAGTAGGTGGAGGTCAATCTGTGACAGATAATGGCTAATCCGCCCACAAGTTTTCCGTAAGGGCTGCACTTAAGTATGGAGTGGCTAGTAGGGATAGAGCTAGGGATTTCAGGACACAAAGGTTCTTGTAATCAAGTTTCTGTTAGGGAATAATATAATATTGTACAGTTTCTAAAAGATCGAAAAACTCCTGATGTTGTTTGGGTAGGGAGTAGGTGTTGAGTAGCAGACAGTTGAGATTACATTGTGGGATGTGGGGCAGATGGACCTGGATATCGTAGCCGAGCGACAGTTCACTGAAAAGAAGTTGCATGAAGTACATGAAGAGAAGCCTTCAAGTTTACTTATGTGAAAATCAGGGAGAGCTAGACAGTCTCAGGGAATAGAAAATAGGTGATTATAGCGCTGGATTGGAGGTCAGGTGAGCAAAAGATTCAGGCACTGAGCATGGCCTGGACAAGTACAGATTGTCTTGCCCTTAGCATGCCACCGGCACAGACACACAGACCCAAATAGGGCGCCATAGCCAGGGTGCTTGGTACTAAGAGGATTAGAGCGGTGAACGAAAGGTGCTCCTTTTTGGCCAAATTAAAAACAAACTGGAGTTTAGCCACTCCAATATCACCCAGGAAACTCCCTTACCTGTTAGCGTCTGATTTGCCAACTGTACTGGATGCAATTATTCAAAGAACCCCACAATATCTGCATTTACCAAATACTGTTGAGGATCTTATATTCATCAGAATAAGCCTCATTTGTCTATTCAAATTGCAAACATAGCGTTGAATATTTCTCAGACGCCATAGCTGAAGATGTTGCTGACCCATTTTTCACATTGTGCCTAGTGCTCTTTGATGTCCAAGGAGGGTACTGTTGTAATGCTGTTGTTGTTGACGGCTGGAGTGGTGCTTGGGGAGCTCCTGTTTCCAATGCCTTCTTCTCTCCTCCCTTGCTTGCTGGATGGTGGACATCCTCCTAAAACCTCTTATCATTGTTTCAGGCCATGTGTATTGATCTTGTCTGATGACCCTGAGCCAGCATTGATCATCGTCCAAATTAGCTGATTTGTTTCTATTTAAATTGTTTATAAAAATATCTTTTTGAGTAAATATGTAAATATAGGTTTATTTAATTTCATATAAATTAAATTTTGTCAAAATCTTGGGCCCGAAGTGTCATTTGCAATCGTAAACCAGGGGACACCGACTAGTTTGCGAATTGGAATGTTATTTGCAATGTGTAGTAACAGGTCACAACAGAAATTGTCTATTCACAGGGAGTCGCAAAATGAACTGCCTAACAAATTTATTAGGCAAGTCGCAATTTGTGATCCCCCTCCCCTATAATTGGCTGCCAATGCAGGGTTAGAGGCATGCAAGGGATAGCAGGCCTGTGTCCCTGCATTTGCCTTTTCAAATGGGAAACCATTTTTTTTAAAGCAGGTATATGCATTGAAAGCAAAGGTGCTTCTTTTAAAAAATGCTTCCCGTTTAAGAAGACATTGGAGGGGACAGCAGGAACTGGTCTCGAAAGTGACAGAAACCTTCCCCAAGGTGTGTTTTTAGATTTGAATTGGAAAGTAGTATAAAGTAATGAACAGTGGTGCAGCGCTATGCACTACTTTACTCTACTTTGCTTCAAAGGCCCATTCTGTGGGTGGGACATGGGCAGTCCCATCCCAACACCCGTAGCTTTTGACACAAAGCCCAAGCAACTAAAAAAGGTGCACCACACTTTTGATAAAAATTAACGCCTCCTCAAGTCATGTATAAATTTTTGTTTTCTCAAAACTTTTCCAACTTTGTTTTGTAGTGTAGAATACATGCACAAAGTGGGAGAAGTATTAAACTATGTAAAATCTTAGTATTTTGTACTGGAAGGGTTTTTATGTGCCTGAGTTAGGCCCATGTAGCAACGCTGCACATTTTCTTATAATGCCCTCTTTCTGCACAATAGCATTTTACGATAATCTTTTGCATATATTCACGTGCGTGACAATGTTGGATTAGTTTCTCTGAAACTGGTTTGCTCACACATTTCGCTTCGAGCAACATTATCATACTGCCTCAAACATCGAGTACAAGGCCTTTGTACGCACTGTACAATATCGTTCTATCTTCATCCATGGGGCAACAAGGCTATCTGTAAACGCATAATAATGCGAGAGGTCCCTGCATGCTGATGCTTCGCTAAGAAGCTGCCTAACATATCTGTGAGAGGTGTCCAGTTCGTGACCAAGACGGGGTCCTCTATTCTGTCCCGCCAGGTAATGGGGTTGGATCATCCCATGGTGGAATACTTGGCTAGATAGATAAACATAAATATATACACACACCCTAGACCCATGTAGGGTATGGATTGCATAACAGGAGTATGCCTAATTCCTATATTGTTTTATATGCTTGCATATATACACTGTCCCTAGCACCATGGTGCAGCTTCTCCGCTCCTTTATGACAGGGAGAACGAACATCATCAGCTGCTTCAGAGCTAAGGCTTTTAGCCTACCTTGCGGGGTTCCCCAGGGCTCATCGCTGAGCCCCACCCTCTTTAATATTTACGTGACCCCTCTAGCTGAGTTGGTGAGATCTTTTGGGTTCCAGGTGATTTCCTATGCGGACAACACACAAATCATTGTTCCCATCTCTAATGATTTGCAATTGGTCGCAGAAAAATTTAACCACTGCATGGCAAGCACTATCAGCTGGTTGAAGAACAATTCCCTCAAGATTAATGCCGATAAAACTGAGATTCTAGTCTTTGGTCCGCTGAATTCTAGCTGGTCGAATGCCTGGTGGCCGGCAACTGTAGTCCTCTCCCCTCCCGGCTAGGACAGTTAAAAACCTGGGGGTCACTTTTGACGAGGGTCTGACCTTTGAAGCTCAGGTCAGCCACACTGTTAGCACCTGTTTCTAAATCTTGAAAACCCTCAGAAAGGTGCTTCCGTATATTCCATCTGAACTGCAACGGCCCACCATCATTGCACTAGTCACTTCCCGGCTTGATTACTGCAATGCATTGTGCCTCAACATCAATGTGGCCTCCCTGAACAGACTTCAGGTCGTCCAGAACGCGGCAGCCAGGCTGATCCTCAATATTCCTAAGCATCAATCAGCTAGGGAGGGGATCCGCGCTCTGCATTGGCTCCCAATCAGGAAGCGCATCTCCTTCAAAGTCCTTAGTACGGTCTATAAGGCCTTGCACAGCCAAGGCTCGCCGCAGCTGAAAACCATGTTCCAATAGTACACCCCCAGGAGGACCCTGAGATCCTCCTCCCGGAGAAAACTGATCTCTCCTAAATTCCGTAGGGTCAGATGGGGCGAACGCTCCTTCTCTGTGGCAGCCGCAAAACTCTGGAATACCCTGCCCCCCTCTATCTCTAATGCGGAGTCTTTTCCGGTGTTTAGAAAGCTGCTGAAGACATGGCTTTTTTTTCAACTTTTTTCTTTTTATCTCCGTCCGCCTAGCGCCTTGACACCCACGGGTATTAGTGCGCTTTATAAATTTGTATCCTATCCTATCCTATGGTGGAACTATACCTGCTATTTACTATTTTGGTGCTCGTAATCATTTTCATATGCTTCTGTCTATTGATTATAGCCACACAAGTACTCTATATAAGAATAACGGTGGTTCGATAAATATATTGAAAAATGTCCCTTTGTGTATTCTCTGTATACTTCTCTGAGAACAAGAGTGTAAAAATGACTGAGCGAAAGGGTTCTAGATCTGTTATCATGATCCTGAGGGGTCAGGGTTGTCATGTTCAGTGGTTGCCAGAAACCATTCGCTCCCTGTTTAGGTTACGGGGGTTTATGGTGGCACTGTGAGCTAGCTGGTCTCTAGGTTAACATATACTACGGAGTGCATGGAATCAGTCTAGGCACCTCGCCCAATGTTTATGTTGTCCACAAACGCGCAGATCCTACGGATTAGTGGGAACTACACAATAGGGTATCTGTCCAATCCTATGCGTGCCATCACACCCACGCTTCTTTGTACTATGGTGTAAGGGTGTGTATATGTGGACGCAGTACAGCCTCAATTGTGCCAGTGCATGGAAAAAGAAAATTAGCTCCATATCATAGTAGATATGGTGCTGTTCTGCTCTCTCCCTTTCATGCAATGCTGCTCAGCAGCATTGTTCGCTGTGCTGCATTGTGGAGAAACATTCCCAGTATTTCTAATGCCCGCATCACACAATAAATTAATTTTTACTCCTAAAATCTGTGGATTGCCCTGAATGGTTTAGTCCAATTGAGTTTACTATAAAATAAAATTATCTAGAATTATCTCCTGTACGTCTTTGGGATATATTTTAACACCATAGGGCTAGACCAATGTACCTTCTAAAACATCAGTGAGTTATTGTCTACCTTTGATTAAGATTGTGTATTCTCAAAACTATAATTTTCAAATATCCACATTCCTATAAAGTTACACCTATCATTGTGTCACCTTAACTCTTTAACAACACATGAAGGTTTATTCTGCTTTGTAAAAGTGCTCTCTGGCCTATCATCTGACTCAGATGCCGTCCAAATACATTAATTTATTTAATATTATTTCACATGAGGTTTTATTTTAAATCCATGCCGCCATTATTTTCGATGAGAGGGTGTTGCAGTACTAGTGGTTGGCCGTGGGTGGACCTGGACTTACTCCAGGTTTGAGCTGGAGTGCATTTACTGATATTCTGGGCCCTTTTGACTGTAGTAGGTTTAGAAGTAGAGTTTGTGAATGGGCTTACTCTTTTGTGGATGGACAACTGTCCCTCTCTAAACCCCTAATTACTCTTCCATAAACCCCTCCCTTTTAGTAGATATTCCCCTTTTTCCAGACGCAATGTAATGGTGTGTGGGTGTAATAGGCAGGCAGTTTTGGTTCAAGTGCTGTGGTTCTGAGCACAGAAGGGAGTCTCCAGTTTAGGTTTCCTCTCACAATTCATCTTCTTGAGCCCTGTTTTCCAAATTTTTATTACTAAGTCAGATGCAGGAGGTACACGGGGTGGAGGGAGGCTGCATCTGTCACATAGGTGACAAAGATATCCCTCTGGGGATAGCTCGTTCTGATCCTCCCTCAAAGAGAGTTCATTCTGTGACGAAAAACCCCAGCCATTGACCACCTGTACATGCGCGGGCCAATAGTACATACGGATATCCGGCAGATTAATCCTCCCATCATAAGGACTTCTGGTCAATGCGTTGGGACCGACAATCCCAAAGCAGAATTATGTGAGCACTTCTACCGATTGGAAGAAGTCTTCCAGGACATCAAATAGTATATTTTGGAGCAGATAGAGAAACTTGGAAAGTACAATCATCTTATATAGGGTAGCTCTACCCATCAGTGATAATGGGAAGGATCTCCAATATTCTACATCCTCACTGTACCCCTCCAGTATCCAGTCCAAGTTGTGTTCCAAGAAGGCTGCAGGATCTGTCATGACCCAGATCCCCAGATATTGGAAGCCCCCTGGGGACCAGCATTGCGGGCAGGCTCAGTCCCTAGTGGGGACATTGTGTTTACAGAAATATGACTGACTTCTGCCAGTTGATAAATATTCCTGAGTATGTGCCGAAAGTGTCAAGCATGTGAAGAACTCTAGGGGCCGATCATATGGGGTCATATGGGGTCAACTAAATGCAAAAGGATATCATCAGTGTACAGCGAGATAATGTCTTCCCAGTCCTTGGTCCACCGAAGTCCCCAGAGCTGGGTGTCAACCCTAACCCAGCATGCCAGTGGCTCTAAAACCAGTGTGAAGAGCAGAGGAGAGAATGTGGGCATCCCTGTCGTGTTGCACGGCCTATGGGAATCACAGAGACTATGACCAATTCACCCTCGTCCTGGCCACCTGGTTAGTGTACAACAGACTTAGCAGGAAAACAATTTTGTCCAGATCTGCCCATAGGATGTCCCTGTAACAGAATCAAATGTCTACCTGGCATCCAGTGAGAGCAGCACTGCCGACTCCGCCATCTCCTGCCTCCGCGCCAGGCAACTATAAAGTCTGTGCAGGTTTTGTCGGGTGGAGCACCTGGACTGGTCCACGTCTCCCAATTTCACTTGTGTTAGTCTGTTTGCGAGTACTTTGGCAAGAATTTTATTACCTCTGTATTAAGTAGGATATGAGTTACATTGCGCAGGGGGTTTACCCTCTTTTTGGATTAGGACAATTGTGGCAGTTCTCAAGTCAAGATGAACTGCGCCCTCTTTCTTGGCTATGTGAAACATCCACCTCAGCGGCCCCATCACCAGGTGTGCCACACACTTATAAAATTCTGGGCAGAGACCATTGGGTCCTGGCATCCTCCCATCCATGAAACTGGCGTATGGCTTCACTAATCTCATGTATCTGGATTACGGAGCACACGGGGGATAGCCTCGGCGTGGGAAGGTCACCAGAGAAGGCTTGACGGTCCACCATAGGGAAGCTCGGTCCCAGGCTGTACAGATCCTCCAGGTGTGTCCCTATGGTCTGGGAAATGTTGTGTGCCCTTCGTCGCAGTGGCTTCGATCCTCCACTAGATAATGGATCAATCTCCTCCTGTGCACTATCCACGCAATCAATTTCCAAGCATTGTTACCTACTTCGTACAGTCAGTGTTGTTTGGATCTGTATTGGGCCCTTGCCTCATCTTTCCCCCAGTTACAATACTTCTCCCTCGTTAGGGCTAGCTGGTGTAGTTTATCAGATGTAGGAGGTCCTTCCCATTCAGAATCACACTGTGCTTAGTGCACTTCCTGTTCAGCAACCATTTTTTGTTTCTCTTTCTTTTTCCCCATTAGGTATGTGAGTAGGCCACCTCTTACAACCACTTTGTAGGTCTCCCATATTGTAGCATCTGAGGGGACTAACCCAGCATTCTGTTTAAAATAGAGCTCCGTGACAGAAGTCAGATGTGTTCTCATGTCCCCGTCTCTCAACTACCAGGGGTTCAACCTTCAGGTTTATGAGACCTCCTTAGGTGTGTGAATACCAAAGAATAGTCAGAGATGCCCCTGGGCAGATATGCGGTATCACTGTATCGCTTGCCTTGGGACTGAGGGACCAGGAGATGGTCCATTAGGGACATGGATCCTGCCAATCCTGCTGCATAGGAGTAGCAGCTGTCCGCAGGTCTTGTCTCGCGCCATATGCCTATCAGGCCCATTGCCAATATAGATGTTATCAATCGTGTGTCCTTGTCTGGTGGTCTCCAATTACATGTAATCCTATCCATTTCAGTGTATAATATCAGGTTCAGGTCACCTCCTAGAATCATAATCCCAGGTGGAATCTGCATCAGCCAGTCCTCAGCCCTCTTTAGCATCTATGCCTGTGGGCCTGGTGGGAAGTACCACGAAGCAGTCGCAATCTGTTCCCCATTCCATTCCCTCAGGATCGCAGTGTAACAGCCACCCGGGTCAGTCCAAGCCCTCTGGACCACCAGGGATCGAGTACTCTTCACCAGTATATCACCCCACTGGATCCCGTGGTAAATCCTGAGTGTGCTAGATATCTATGACGCCCCCTTCCCAAGAAAGTGATTTTATTACCCACCAAGTGGGTTTCTGTAGGAGGTTTATGCTCAGGTTCCATCTGTTCAAATACTGTGAGACCACCCCTCTTTTAGCTTTGTTCCTGAGGCCATTCACATTCCAGGCGAGCTGGGTGAACCTTGCATTATCCTCCCCAGTGTCCAACCTCATTTCTGACGATCCCACCCCTATTGCCAGGACCCTCTGCCCCTTCTAGAATGTCATCCTTATGCTGCTGTGTCAATGTGAACCCCTCAAAACAATGCCCCCATCCTACATCCTCAGGCTGTGAATGTGGAACTAAATGCTCCACCAATGCCTGTGGTGTCTGCCGCCCTTCCTGCCCAAAAATGAAACCTTATCAAAACCAAACAGTGTTAAGGAACAAAGCCCATTGTCTGAGGTTTGAGATTGTCTCAGCTTGTCCCTGTGAATTGTGACAAGCTGTCCTGTCCGCTCCTCGCCCACGGCCACAGTAATGGTATGTCCCTTCTCAGTAGCACACTCATCCCCAATCATGGGGGGTGTGACCAGACCAAGTCGTGTTTCCACCCGGAGTCCTCTCCGTGCAGCTGGGATAGTGGGGGGCCGCCTCCCCGGACCAATCGAATGCTACCCCTCCAACCAGTCCCAGGTCTCCTCCGGTGTCTTACAGAGCCAAACCTTGCCATCCTCCACTATGCTCAGTTTCGCTGTGAATCGTAGGGAATATTGTAGATCATGCTTCCTGAGTTTCACTTTCATTTTTTTGTTGAAGGAGCATCTCTTGGCTTGTACCTCCTGCGTGAAGTCAGGGAGCACCATGATAATGTGGTTCTCGTAAAGGAGCAGCCCCGGTGTCGGGCCGCCTTCAGCACAGTCTCCCTGTCTTTTAAATGTGGAAAGCAGGCAATGATGGGTCTCGGTCTCACTCCAGGTTTTGCTGCTGTCCCAGGTATCCTGTGTACCCTTTCAACTGCAAAATGCAGTGAGAAGTCCACTGAGGTCAGCCCGGCGAAGAGGAACTCCTCTATAAATTTCTCCACATTATTGCCTTCCACTTTCTCTGGGATTCCCACGAATTGTACATTGTTGTGGCGTGACTTGCCTTCAGCATCCTCAGTACGTGAGTGGATTAGTTTGGTGGTTTCATGGCAGTGTCAGATTTCATCCTATTTATCAAAAGAGGGGGACTCTAGGAGCTATTCTAAAAGGTCCGGTGACCCGTGCTCCCGGGTATAGGTGTCAGATTTCAGCCATCAGGGTTTTTATGGATCCAAAGTGTTTTCCGTCACTGTCACATGTTCAGCCATCCAGCCAATGTCCACCTGAATCAACGTGACATCTGTCACCACAGTGTCTATTTTCATTTCCATGTCGGCCCTAGAAGCCTGGATGTTCTGCAGCAGTTCCTTTAGTATGGGATATCGAGTCCCTCCCTGGTCCCCATCCAACTCCCTTGTCCCCATACAGCTCTGCTGCGTCCCTGTATTCACCACCTGCATCCCCGCTCTGGAAGGCATATTTTTTCTAGACTGTGGGAATGAAAATCCCTCTGGCCCTTGTCTCGTACCATAGTGCCGTAGGCCCCCGTGGGGGTCTGCTGAGTATCTCTGTTTCGGGGCCTGTGTGGCAAGTTTTGCATCACCAGAGACCGGTGGGATTAGGGTTCACACCCGAGGCCCCTCTGTAGTTTCTGGTTGTAGGGGGGGGTTGAGAGGGCCAGGGGGAGACACATCGAGTCGCAAGGCTCAGAGGTTGTCCTGGGGCCACAGCATGTATCTGTCCAGAGGGACCCAATGCACCCCTCCTCTGTCAGGCCCTGATGTATTGCGCGGGCCTGTGTTCAGCAAACTAGTCATCTATGGCTCCTCCTCCTCCCACACCATAGGCCAGTCTCTCAGGGGGGAGGATCCCAGCGATCCCAGGTCTCTGCAGTGAGTGCAGAGGGAGGGTGAGGAGAATCCCCTTCTCCGTAGCAGCAGTCAGGGCAGTCAGGGGGAGGTGCCAGGTGCGACCCCCAGCTCCACGTTCGCCTCCTCGTCCAGGCTTTGCCTGCTCACCGGAGCCAGCTGCTAACGTGATTCTGGGGTCCCTAGCTAGGGTGCATGTTCGCTACAGAGCAGGATGTCTTTGCCCCAGGACCACCTTGTTGGGACTCCCCACAGCGTCGGACTGAGTCAGGGATCATCTGCGGGTCCCCGGGGGATAGGAGTTTGGCCACAGCAGGCAACTCGGAGTGGGAGCTCACTTGCTAGGTGCCATCTTGGCTCCCTGTCCTAGTCACGTCCCCCCCAAACACCATTATTCAGGAGGAGTAATCAACAGCCCTCTGCACCAAATGGAGCTAATTGGATTTCTACAGGAATGTGTCTCCTTTTTCCATCTTTCAGTGTTGGGAGAGTATCCTCACCTACACCCTGTGCACATGATCAGGCCAGGTGGTTTCAAAATATAACCTGCAGGCATACTTAATTCTGGTTTACTCTGACACTCACAAAGTGTGTAACACATAGACCCCAGACTCACACATGTACTTAGACACATGCACTCATATAAAAAAAAAATGTAAAAATGTAAGTCCGTTTTTAGGTCGAGCCTCGAGTAGCGCGCAAGCGCTGCTTAGAGGCGAAGACTTTTAGTAAGCGGGTTTAAAAGCAGTCCCAGAAACGCTCGTGCGTCGTGGCTGGCCTTTTTGGGATGGGTACGCGCGGCAAACATGTGTTTCCAATTATCGTGCCCAGACGCGGGTGCGATAAGTGGAAACACATGTCTGCCGCGCGTACACATCCAAAGGCCAGCCACGACGCACTGAGCGTTTGGTCAGCTCTGCAGGCTGCCGCGCCGCCCCCGCTCCCTGTCCCCCGATGCGCCCCGTAGTTTCCAGCTTCGCTCCCCTTCTGCGGCTCACCGCTCGTTTCCAGTTGAAGACGTTGCCGGCCGGGCCTTGGTTTTTCCTGTCACCGGTCTCCAGTGACAGCTGGGACTGCTGCTGAGCCGCGCTGCATTGTGTGGCTGGCCCCAGCCGGCAGCTGCGAGGCTTGTTAATTTAATATCCGGTGCCCACTGATGCAATTCGATTCCCTCCGTGGGGAGTTATATTTAGAAGCAGACCGGAAGGATGCTGCAGCCCTCGCAGATGTTGATCCCAGCAGAGCCCTCCTTGCAAATTGCAGCCGGGATTTGGAAGAGACTCCACTGACCGCTGCAAACACAATGGGAATTAAGACGTGGCAGCGGCCCGGTCAGACAGCACACATCATAAAAACATCCCTGCAGGTACCGAAGGGCTGAGGCTGTTTTAAAACCGGACACGGATGTCACTGCACAGATCAAAGAGGTATATTAAAAGTGGCACTCTGAGGCCTTGGAGGGGATTTCTGTTGATCAGCTGCACCCATTTTTACACTGAAACCGGACCGAATTTGCCTTCACATCAAATGACATATTAGCACCTTATCAGGACTAAACCGGTAGGAAAAATATCTACACCGCAGAGACCGTGTGTTAAACGCTCGTTTCACAGGCACATGCGGAGGCAGCCCTTCAGAGCAAGGGTCTTTGATTGTAATATGAGTGGAGCTTAAATAATTGATAAGGCTGACGAAGGGAGGTTGCCCAATGCCGCCCCCTGACTCCATACGTCTGCCTAGAAAACAGCAGACATATTTCTGCACATTGTAAAAGGACGCGTTCTCTCATCTATCTCTCTCTCTCTCTCTGTCTGTCTGTCTGTCGGACTATCTATCTCTCGGACTATCTATCTGTCGGACTACCTACTTACCTACCTACCTAACTACCTGTCTGTCTGTCTATCTATGTTTCGGACTATCTATCAGTCGGACTACCTACTTACCTACCTACCTACCTGTCTGTCTATCTATGTTTCGGACTATCTATCTGTCGGACTACCTACTTACCTACCTACCTGTCTGTCTGTCTATCTATGTTTCGGACTATCTGTCTGTCGGACTACCTACTTACCTACCTACCTACCTATCTGTCTGTCTGTCTGTCTGTCTGTCTGCTTGCCTGTCTGTCTGTCTGTCTGTCTGTCTGTCAATTTGTATATATTATTCTGCAGTCTGCTCGAATCATGTTTTACATACTTGTGGCTATGGATATGTAATGAAACGAGTTACTCTGTAGTTTGTAACATGATTCATGGTTCTGCTCATGCTTATTACATAGATGAGTTACTGTGATGAAGCCCGTGCTCGTTATGACATTTCATGAGACAAGATCGTCTGCCGGAAGTGCTTCTTTCAGACCTGCACATACTGACACAGACGAGTTGTTTCATAGTTTATCTGTGCTGCATCCGCGCTGATTCTGAAAGAGTAAAACTTATTCTGTAACCCTACTATAGCAATAATACGTATTCCTGCACATAATAAACATGAGTACTTCGTATGTACAAATCAACAAGAAGAGAGAGAGAGGTTTCTATGGAACTCGTCCTAGTCCCCTGGGAAATAGTTAGATAAACAAACAAGCATTGGCATAGCCAATAGGTCTCGCTTTGAGACCTTATAAGTATTTAGTTATGCAGCACAATATCCTTGGTGCAACAACATCAACTGTTGCATGGCTAAACACTTATAAGGTCCCAAAGGCGAGACCTATTGGCTATGCCAATGCTTGTTATATAGTGCACCTACTCACCCTTACGGGTCTCAAGGCGCTGGGGGCCGTAGTGGAAATTAAGTGAGCTATTGCCTAGAGTCACATGGTGCTGAGCTGCCGCCGGAGCCGGGGATCGAACCGTGAACCCTGTGCTCCGAAGTCAGCTGCCCTGGCCGCTGCACCACACCTCTCCACTCATGATATCTGCTTAAGCATTCAGATAACACCAGCAAGACTACACGAGTGAGGCAGTAGCACAACACTCCTCTGACACAGCTAAAACGGTGTGGGCATATTAGGATCACACAAAAAATATGCTCCTTACAGCACGTTGCAAACTTGAAGTGGTAACAGGGACTGCAGTCTTCTGACATTCTGGAGAGAGCACTTGGTACACCCATCCAGGTCCAGGACAGGCTCCAGGACTGAACTCAAATTAAGGGACAGACCTAGGTCTTCACACACAAGAAAGATTATTGTGATGCTGGGTCCAACAATCCAAAACCCAGAATACTTGAAACTTGCAGTCGGAAACTCAGGACCTTTCATGCAAAGAGCATTCTTGCCACAACAAGGAGGCTAAAAGAGTTATGCTTTGCAACCTTTTTTTTTTCAAAACAAATTAGCTCTACTTTCTGGTTAAGTATAGACATGTAACTTTTCAATGGAAAGGGTTGAATGTACCCTTTCCAGCAGTGGCTTTTTAAAACTAAAAACATGTAATAAGAGAGCATAAAGAAAATGTAATATATTGTAATTTATGTGTAAAATGTTGTAATTTTGTACTTTTAAGAATGAAGCATAAAACAATTAGTAAAGATCGTTCCGGCAGATCATGAAATAGAATCTAAGCAAAATATATTTTCTTGCTAATAGACTGGATACATTGTTCAACTTTTCCTATATTTATATATTCTTTCTAAATTTATGAAGTGTGAAGAATTAACATAAATATCATGCATGCTTTGTTGTATTTATTCATATTTTTCATAGAGTTTTAAATGATTCAATCATTAATTCAAAAAGTAATAGATAAGATTTTTATAAACATGATTCCAGATATCTGTACAACATTGCCTCTGAATTTTCTTTTGCATATGAAAATCTTTGCTAATTTATTTTCAAGACATTGCGTATAATTAACCAAAGAAATTTCAAAGAGCTGGATTCTGTTGAAAGGACTAAAGACAAAAATTGTAAACCAAATATTGTTTTTATTAATATATTTTTTTAATTATATACTTTTCGAAACAAAGTATTACAACAATATGTAAAAATTATTTTAAAAAT
This sequence comes from Calotriton arnoldi, assembly GCA_963921515.1. Lineage (NCBI taxonomy): Eukaryota > Metazoa > Chordata > Amphibia > Caudata > Salamandridae > Calotriton > Calotriton arnoldi. The sequence continues at coordinate 1,322,349 of CAWUFW010004459.1, forward strand.
ACAATTGAAAAATAATTTTAAAAGATTAACTTCCCTTGTTTTTGTAAATAGAATAACAACAATGTAAACATTTCTTGATTATGAATGGTTAGAAACTAACAAAGCAACTGCTCCCTCTGTCTAACATCCATTCATTTTTAGGTCGAGCCTAGCGCAGCGCGCATGCGCTGCCCTAGAAAATGACCTCTTGGAATCACTTCAGCTTTTCAGCAAACTCGCGCGTGTGGCTTTTGCTGAAAAGCTGAAGTGATTGGCCATTGTGTGTGGCTTTCAAAAATTGAAAGCCCGCAATTGGCCAAAGGCGGGTGCATGTCCTGCCTTTCCCAGTAAATGTATCCGCCCACGGCCTACAGCTTGCGGGAGCGAGCAGCGGCGCCATCTGTTTCCAATTAGCTCGTTCGCGGTCGCCGCGCTGCCCCGCTTGTTTTAATTAGCTTTAACTTTCGTGCTCATGTTTTTTATAGCAGCGGCGCGCGCAGGAGCCATCTGTTTTTGTTCTAACAGAGGCGCTATATTTGCTTCAGGCCGAGTTATTAGCATTAGTGTATCTAAATGCGCGCCACTGTTGCAGCGAGTCAGCTTGCTTTAATGAAACATACAATTGGCGTATTCAAATGCTTTGCAGAATTTATATAAAAAAAACACACAGCTTGCATACTCTTGTTTCTTTCATTCTGTGTGTTAGACTTCCGTCCTACTAAAACGCGATTACATTAAATGCGAACCACTGAGCTCTGTTGCTCTTACAATGAATTGTCTTACTCAAAGAAAGTCGCAGTTATTTTATTACGATTGCAAGTAACTGCGACCGCGATTTTCCAAGGATCACAAAGTTTGGTCAAGCCGGGCAGCCGGGATCACAGTTCGCTTGTTTTGGAGCCACGACTGACAGTTAGTAAACTAACTATACATCCAGTACCAGTACATTAGGTTCGGAGATAGATATGTATTTGTCGGTATATTCGAGATTCTTCTTACACGCATGTGTACGCACGTACGTACATACGCTTTTATTTCCTCAGGTGAAGAATTCTGAAATTGCAAACATAGTCAGTATTCAGTTTTTTCCAGTTCGACCGGAAACAACCTGTCTACATTTAAAACAACAGGCGCGTCAGTATCATCCGTCTCAAATGCTACTCACTTGTATCGCCCACAGGAGGATGAAAGTCTGAGTCAGCGCGCGCGGCCTGATTACGCATAGATTTCCAAGCCGTGTACATTACCCCGCCTTATGTGAAATCAGATGGTACGAAAACCTCTGAGGCTGTACTAACCAAGCATGTCTGCGAGATGGTAAACATGGAGGCCTACCTCTGACCCGCCCACCCCCGCACCCCTGTCAGATACCCCTCCCGAAGTCTAACAGAGCAAAGTGTCTGAGTTCAAAGGACCCCTGAACCCGTTTTGTGACCCTCCCCCGTCCCAGTCTTACGTGATATATTTATCTCACTTTAACTTATTAAAAACACTTGCACTTTACACGAAGCAGGCCTGATGTAAGTCTTAACGAAACATAAAAAACACGATCATAATAGTATCAGCGCTCTCAGTACGGGTGTTTGGAGCATTTTTTTGCTTTAGAAGTAATATCTTTTATTTATTGCCTACTAACGAGATCATACCCAAAAAATAAAAAACGCAGTTTGACAGAAAACAGACATATTTTAACGAATAACTTATACAGCCTGTTTTTAATACTGTAGAGTCGAGTGCGCGTTGCGACGAATATCAAATTGTCCCGTTTTACCTCCTACGTCACAACCGTTCACAACCGCGATAACAAAAAAATACATTCAAACAATCGAACAAATTTTTTTAAATGTAGCCGCTTTAGAGGCTGCGAGGTCGCAGAGTTTCTAACCGGCTAACTTTCAGGACTGAGTTTAGGTAATTATTGATCAAGGACGTTCAAGCGCTTGTAAGTGTCTGGAAGGAGGGGATGATGGCGCTTTACATAATAATCGAATGCGTAGATACATTATTTAATTAAAGGACGATTAAAACGTGTTATTGCACACCGCACAAACTCCATCGCACTTTCTTTAATGATATCAGAATAAAAGAAACCTGAAGTGACACTTCCATGATTCGGTCTCGAGACTTGAAGGCTGCATTCACATTTATTTATTTATTGGTATTTAGCGCTACTACTCCATCGACTGACCGCTTCTGGGCGCTAGAGAGGTAAACAGTATGTTAGAAGGAAGGGAAGGGAGGAGATTAAAAGCCAGAGCGCAGAGTGTTTAAGATAAAAAATTTGTTGAGAGCGAGCAAGCGCTTGAATGTCGGTTCCTTGGTTGTAGCGCTATACAATGTAACACACAAATCAACCTAGCAAGCTTACCCCTCAACACCACGCATTTCACCCGCTAAGATATTTTTAGGCGCTCCTTAAGAAATATTAGATGTATTCGAAATATAGACGTCACAGTAAACAGAGGCAGATATGCTTTAACACTGCACACTAAAAGTCTTCTCTTGACCTATAGATTAAAGTAGGCCTGAATTGTAATACCGATAGAATTTATTCTGCCATTTATATTTGGCACAAAGAAATAAACAGCTTTAGGCAAAACAAGGCTCAGTTTAGAGAAAGAAGTCTTGTATCTGAGACAGCCCGTTCCTCTGGAGGGAGAGTGTGCTGTGTGTCTGGGCGGGGGAGAGAGCGCTGCAGAGTTCAGCCTGCTGGCGGCTTGTAGGGAATTCCTGCCCTTAGCCTCGATGACATCAGTCAGTGGAAGCGGCCTTCTCCTCTGTGCCAAAGTAATTAACTGCAGCGGGACTCCCACATTCTGCGGACGTGCATTTGGCTGTTCCAATCTCCCGCGGGTTCCCACTGGCTTCAGTCCGGACCGGAGAGAGGGCCAGGGAGCTGGAAAACGCTTTGCTTTCACCTAAGAGACAGTAAGGGGCTGGAGGAAAAAACACTAGCCTAATGTCCCTTTGAGTACACTGTAAGAGGGGCGCTTATTGACTTCCGTTTGATGAAAGTTTTGTAGATCCTGCTTGCGGCTCGCAACAGCTTTTGGGACGCAGGGTATCGGAGAGCGCCTCTATTTTTGAAGTCAAGAGTTCTTAAAACCAAATGTGGCTGCAGGTGGGAGAGCCAGGCTCGAGCCAGTTCCTTGCTTCTGACTCCGCTAGAGGCCACTTGCAACCTCGAGCCCAAAACGACTCGAACTGTTGTGGGACAGAGCTTTTGTGGAACGCCCTTTGGCTTACTGGCTACAAATACCCACCATGAAACATTGGAAACGAGCTACAAATCAGGTTACAAATTATGTAAATCTGCAAATCTCCCTGTGTCAGAGAAAAGTGTAAAGTTAAATTTTCTGTTTGTTGAGAAGCGCCCGCATTTCGTCGGGAAAGATTCGCCATATGTGACACTGCTTAAAATAAAATGCTGATTCTGCCTGTTACCCACTCTATAGTCTCCTCTTCCAAGAATTATGGAGAAAGCATTAACTTCTGATTTCAGAAAGAGATACCATCAATGGCTAAATTGCCTACTATGATACTGGAAAATCTGGGATCGATCCTAGCTTCCCTACTTGGCCAAATTGTGTGATCCTAGGCAAATACTTTGTCACAGGGCATTCTTTTTGTTCATTATCATATATCGGAGCACCTTCAAATACATAAGTTCAGGATGTGCATAAAAATCTCAGTCAGGGCAGAAATGTTTCTCACCTTCTATTTAAAAACTATCACTTTCAATAAATACTTCTGGCTGCAGAGATATGCAGTCTGATGTACTATGGGCAAACGCTTTCGCATGTTCAAACAAGCATTGGCATAGCCAATAGGTCTCGCCTTTGGGACCTTATAAGTGTTTAGCCATGCAACAGTTGATGTTGTTGCACCAAGGATATTGTGCTGGATAACTAAACACTTATAAGGTCCCAAAGGCGAGACCTATTGGCTATGCCAATGCTTGTTGACCATATTTTGGATATTTTGTAGGTGCAGTTTGATTTAAACATCAATACCCATGCCGAAAGTTTTAGTTATGCATTTAGTAAACTTTTTAAAAGTGTGTTTACGTGTTGCAATGCACTCTAAATTGCACCAAAGCAGGGAATGAGATCAGCAGATCCATATTTTAGTAGCTATGGAGCTGCCCTCCTGTTTCCCTTTCGTACAATACAGCACTGCAGCTTTGTTTGCTATACTGTGTGATTTTGAAGTAAATATGCCCCTCAGTACACAGGCATGAATGTTGGAAAATGTTTGTTAAAAAAAATTAAATAGCTTTTTTTCTAAATTTATTTTCCATGCACCACAGTACTATCTGATTTTAAGTAACTCTTAGCCATAGACTACTTCAGAACTCAGCAGCCAGACTTACCCTCAACCTCCCATATAAATCAAAAATCAAACCACACCTCAGGGATCACCACTGGCTCCTGATACACAAATGTGAGCAATTGAAAACTCCATACTCAAACCTTTAAAGCATTGCACAACCTGTAGGAGGTTTATGCTCAGGTTCCACCTGTTCAAATACTGTGAGACCACCCCTCTTTTAGGTTTGTTCCTGAGGCCATTCACATTCCAGGAGAGCAGGGTGAACCTCTCATTATCCTCCCCAGTGTCCAACCTCATTTCTGATGATCCCACCCCTGTTGCCAGGACCCTCTTCCCATTCTAGAATGTCATCCTTATGCTTCTGTGTCAATGTCAACCCCTCAAAACAATACCCCCCATCCTACATCTTCAGGCTGTGAATGTGGAACTAGCCCAATGCCTCTGGTGTCTGTCGCCCTTCCCGCCCAAACATGAAACCTTATGGAAACCAAACTGTGTTCAGGAACAAAACTCATTGTCTGAGGTTGTAGACTGTCTCAGCTTGTCCCTGTAAATTGTGAGGAGCTGTCCTACCCGCTTCTCGCCCACCGCCGCAGTAATGCTATGTCCCTGGTCAGTAGCACACTCATCCCCAAACATAGGGGGTGTGACCAGACCAAGTCGTGTTTCCACCCTGGGTCCTCTCCGTGCAGGTGGGATAGTGGGGGGGCCGCCTCCTCGGACCAACCGGATGCCACCCCTCCAACCAGTCCCAGGCCTCCTCTGGTGTCGTACAGAGCCAAACCTTGCCATCATCCACTATGCTCAGTTTCGCCATGAATTGTAGGGAATATTGTAGATCATGCTTCCTGAGTTCCACTTTAATTTTGACGAAAGAGCATCTCTTGGCTCGTACCTCCTGCCTGAAGTCAGGGAGCACCATGATCACGTGGTTCTCGTTAAGGAGCAGGCCCTGGTGTTGGGCCGCCCTCAGCACAGTCTCCCTGTCTTTGAAATGCAGAAAGCGGGCAATAATGGGTCTCGGTCTTGCTCCAGGTTTTGCTGCTGTCCCAGGTATCCTGTATACTCTTTCAACTGCAAAATGTAGTGAGAAGTCCACTGAGGTCAGCCCGGCAATGAGGAACTCCTCTATAAATTTCTCCACATTATTGCCTTCCTCTTTCTCTGGGATTCCCACGAATCGTACATTGTTGTGGAGTGACCTTCCTTCGGCATCCTCAGTACATGAGTGGATTAGTTTGGTGGTTTCATGGCAGTGTCAGATTTCAGCTGTCAGGGTTTTTTATGGATCCAAAGTGTTTCTTCAGGGTATTTTCTGTCACCATCACATGTTCCACCATCCAGTCCATGTCCAACTGAATCAATGTGACATCTGTAGTCACAGTGTCTATTTTCATTTCCAGTTTGGGCCTAGAAGCCTGGATGTTCTGCAGCCGTTCCTTTAGTTTGGGATCCGAGTCCCTCCCTGGTCCCTATTCGGCTCCCTTGTCCCCATCCAGCTCTGCTGCGTCCCTGTGTTCACCACCTGCATCCCCGCTCTGGAAGGCATATTTTTCCTAGACGATGGAAATGAAAACCCCTTGGGCCCTTGTCTCGTACCATAGACCCCCGTGGGGGTCTGCCGAGTGTCTCTGTTTTGGGACCTGTGTGACAAGTTTTGCATCACCAGAGGCCCATGGGATTAGAGTCCACACCTACGTGAAGAGCCGCACCTCGATCCACACAACCTTCAGACATCTCCGCTCTGCTGGAGTTTTACTCACTCACATCCCACATATTCACAGAAAAAGATCCAGAGGATAGGCCTTCTCCTACATTGCTCACAAAGTATGAAACGACCTTCCACTACACATCAGAGCCTTCTCCTCTCTTTTGGATTTCCGCAGGAAGCTGAAGACCCGGCTCTTTGATTAATCCCCCATCCACCCATGACGAGGCTAGTCACGCATCTGCTCAGTGCCAGGGCACCCTCCCTGATGATAGTGCACTCTACAAATTCTGATAGCATAACAAAACAAGCAGGGCGGGACTGGCCATTTTGCTACTCTTGCATTTTCTCAGTGAGCTGAAGGCTAGGAGGCTGCTTTTACCGGGTGGACTGCCATGGCCCTCCCATGAAAGTCGCCATGTCACCAGTCCTGGTGTGTAGGGCTGGTTTGATCAATTTTGCCAGGGCTGATTTTATTTTCTAGTTTGGCTCTGAAAGCATGGGATCTCACAGGATAACACACAGGGCTACTTATCCGAATTTCACATATTTCCACAAGTCATTACATTTATTTATTTAGTTAAAGAGATATTTATGAAAGCAATACATGCCACCAAAGCCTCTTCGGAGCATTGACTGTGGTTGTTGCCACATCATTCAAAATATTAAAGGGCATTGAAAGGAAAATAGCAGATTAGTATCTTCAAACATAGCAAATAAACAATTTTAAGAGGATGTGATTGCTTATCATGCAAATTATTTTTTTCAAGATTCATATGCGCTATTTTTAGGTCTGGCTTGCAAGCACAGCAGTCTGCAACATCTATTGGTAATAATTCTTTAAAATATACCTACAGTGTGCTTTGACTCCACTCAGAGTTTCACTCTTACCTCAAACTATCTAAGAATTATTGCTCTCTCACCTCATGCTATTGGTTGTTTTGTGTATCATCTGACCTTTTATGGGGTGCTTGTATTGCAATACTGGGGATTATTTTACATCTTGAACGCACTCAAAATCATCACCCATTGCATTCTTTATCCCATAGATGGATGGTATACAGAAAGCAATCGTTTTTTGGTTTTCCAAGGTAGCAGACGTTTTTAATGATTTGGTCAGGACTCAAAATGCAAGACAGAGCTAGTGGCTTTGCAAATCTTATTTCTAAATGAATCTGAACAGTAAACACTGTGTTCTTCTTGAATTTGATTGTGCAGTTGGACGATGACCACCACAGCTATAACACACGTTATTAGCAGAGGGTCATTGGTAATGGTATAGGCAGGCAAAGCCAAAATATGTGCATCTCTGCACAGCAGTAGGAACCAACAATGGCCAGGGCCGGACTGGCCATGGCGGGCATCGGGCGTTTCTCCGGTAGGCTGGAAGGGTGGGGGCTGGTTTTGCAGTTGTGGGGCCGGTTTTGTTAAAGAGGGCCAATTTTGCAGCAGTGCTGCTTTATCAGACCCAAGTAAAAAACAAAACGACCCCCACAGCTGCAAAACCAGCCGCCCCCTTCCAGCCTCCTGGGGACTGCTCTGATAAAATTGCCAGGGCTGCTTTGGGTTCCCAGTCCGGCCCTGACCATGGCACACACCATAAAGTATTAAAGAAGGTACACTGAGCTGAACAAGTTAATGAAACAATTGCTAAAGAGGTTGTGAAACACATTCACCATTCCCCACCCTTCTAGATTCAACAATCAAAGACAAATATCAAGTTTAAAAATGTCACTAATCTTTTTAAGCTTGATTGCTTTTTAGTGAGTTGGCAGTGGAAATAATGACAGGGTTGTTCTCCTAAAGAGCGTATGCTGGAACACATATGACAAGTCTAGCAAACGTCAACCTCAGACTCTGGGATTTTGTCTCTTCTTTTTTTTGTAAAACGTGTTAGGTTTTAGATAACTGTGGAATGCAGATTAGAATCAGTGGTGTAACAATAGCCCCTGCGGTGCGGGGGATGGGGGGTGCGAGCACCAGCTCTGTGCATGGACAGCGGGCCCCTGGTCTGAGAAATCCTGACTGGTCCGGAGTGTGGGCGCCCCACTCCATTTATTTTGTAGGGGGCCCCTCATGTTTCATTGCGCCACTGACTAGAATGTGAAGGTGGATTGATGCATACGTGGATGTGTGAAGTATCCGTCTTGGAAACCGACCGGTGTGGAATGTATAGGTTTGATCAGTGAGACAGGTGGGAATTGGCTTTGAATTGGATGGCTGCTCTTCCTTTCACTTTTATGCATGGCGCTATCTTAGGCAGATATGCTTTACTAGAGTTAGCATCCACACTGTGCTTGAACCCTCCATGATGATCCAGCTGCACATAATGTGGCGCAAATTGGGCCTCATTTATGAAAAGTGTTGCATCGCTGGTTGAAAACAGCAAATCAACATTTTTCATTGCGCCCTCCTTCCGACACCTTGGATGCGCCGTATTTACAGTACGGCGCTCCATGTCGCAAGGATTGACCAGATACATCAGGAATCCTGACGTATCTAGTTGGCGCAGTAATGACGCATTGCTGGAGTGTGTCGGAAAACAGACGCACATACAACCATGTGTCATTACACATGGCCGAGTCTCATGTAAAAGGGCCTGTGTCAGTCCTTACACCTGCTGTGAACTCGTAGAAGTGGCGCAGTGTTATCTCATAGATTTCACTGCACCACTTCTACGAGCCTTTTTTACAGGGGAACGACCACCCTGCATACATTTTACCTGGCGCAGGTATAATATAGTGCAGGGGTTTACAAAGTGACCTATCTGCCTTAATGCATCACTTTGTAAATATGGCGCAGTGTGGCGCATTGTTTATGCCACCACAGCGTCGCAAAAAAGTGACGCAACGGCGGCGTAGGGCCTCATAAATAAGGCCCATTGTTTGAGAAATGATATCAAGAGCCACTATTAGGAAAGAACATGGTTGTTACAGGCAAGTGCTTAACCTCACCAACAAGTGATGAATAAAACATCAGAACTATTTGCTCGCAACCAGAGAATTCACATATACTGACTAAGGTCTGCATGTTCATGATTGATGTGAGATCTACTGTTTCTACTTCAAGGCGCTCTCAATTTATTTTTATGACCTTGTTGTTTCAAGCTTTTTAGATGTCTGCTACTTTTATTGTTGCAGTTAATTGTTTTGCGAAGTCCAAAAGGCTATGGCTATTTTAACTATTTTAATTTGTCTGTTTTGTTGTATGCCTAACGTCGGTGGCTGCTTTCATCATATTAATTTTATTTATTTTGTGCGGCTTATCGAAAGGCTGGTGTACAACCACCACCACCTTTTCCTGAAGCTCCGGGAGAACCAGCAATAAATAGGGATGTTAGATTGGATTCATTATTAGGGTAGGAGGCAGTAACCGAACGGATAAATTATTTGACACAAAAATAATTTGTTTTATTGAAAGGCTGTCTACCAGAGGAAGGTTTAAGAGAGTTTAAACACTTGCCAGAATTACAAAATGCTGAAAAGTTAATTGTATTGAAATGTGCTGGAAGCAGCTGGAAGAAAAATAAAGCAATAAAGTCCACTCAGTAAGATATACAAGATATACATTTTACAGATTAGTTTGTGATTAGCGTGTTGCCATTCTTAGTTCAATTGCAGTGCCAGTAATAAGTCACTTTGAAAGCATTTGCTGTGATAATTTTTAAGGAATAAGATCCTAATGAAAAAATAGACTTATAGAGTCTAAAAAAGACAGTAGGCATAGACCGCCATTACATTACAGGCGACCATAAATATTGATACAGGAATTTAACAATCTGAACGTAAGGTTCACGAGAATCTATTTCTATTTCTATTTTCCAGGATTTATAAAGCGCATGGCTACCCAGCCGGCCTCCGAGCGCTGGTAGAGACCTTCACTCTGGATAAGGATACCTATGAGTCAATAAAATAGATGGGTTTTCAGTAGTTTCCTCGGGAAGGGAGCTCGTTCCAGAGCTTAGGAGCTAGAAATCTAAAGGAGCTTCTGCCTCTCCTTACTCTCCTAATCCTGGGAACAAGAAGAAAGTTTTGGCCCTCGGAACATAGGAATGTTTGGGAGATGTAGGGAGAGATCAGATGTTGAATTGGCAGGGGTCCTTTTCTGTGTACAGCTCGAAGAACCAGGCAGGGGGACTTGAATTGTATTCTTTTTTGGACCGGCAGCCAGTGAAGAGCTGCCAGAGCAGGGGCAGCTGAGGTGCGTTTGAGGATGCTGAAAAGCGTGCATGCTGCTGCATTCTGTATTATCTGCAGTCAGTTGGTACCTTATCTAAGTAAAGGGAGTTCCCGTAGTCCAAGCACAAGTTAAGGAGGCCCTGAACTACTGTTCTTCGCAGGTTGATAGGAAGCCAGCTCAAGAACTTTCTTAAGGTGCGAAGAAGTCCAAAGCAGCATGTTGCCAACTTTTTCGCCTGGATTTCCATAGTGAGCCTTTCATCGATCCAGAAACCTACACTCTTCACTGATGGAGCAGGTGCTGAGAGCAATCCTAGCTCATTTGGCCAGCTAAGTTCATTCCAAAGGAAGGGGTTGTTTCCTACCACCAGCACCTCTGTTTTGTCTCCATTCAGCTTTAGATGACTGTCCGACACCCAGCTAGTAATATGCTTAAGACAAGCATTTAGCTGCTGCGAGGTGTTCTTAAAGCCTGTAGAGAGCAAGATGAAAATCTGAGTGTCATCTGCATGCGAGACAAGCGCAAACCCATATGTTTGCACAATTTCTTAGTATTAGTTTCAGGACTTAGGGCTGTGCCAGAGAAAGGGGGTAACTGAAAGAGAACTGTTGTGCATCTATCATTGTCAATCATCTTGCTAATTCTAATTCCTGTCACATTAGAAGTAATAAAGTTAATGTTATAGCAGGGGAGTTGTTAGAAAATTAAGCACCAGTAATGAATCCCCATGTTGTATTGAGAGTAGTAGGAGGTAAACACAATTATAAAAATTCACCGCATTGCGCTAGTAAAATGGATGGTAAACAGCAGGGAGTAATGTGGAAATTGATAGAGGTTCTACAATGGAGATAATGGTGGAATCCAAAAAAGAAATTTAATAATGTTTATAGTGAGTATTTAGGATATATGTTGGGTTCAAACTTTTGATGGTTCCAGTAAGGAATGGATTAAGAAATTCTCCCCATGACCTACAGGATTTAACTGAAAGAAGGGGACTATATATAGGTACCACTGATTTCTTTTTTAATGATCACAACATTTTAAAGCTACATTTGTGAAAAGTTATGTAAGCAAGTTTGAACCATTCAGGAAACTACTAAGGAAAAATGTGAAATCTGTGAGGGAGAGTGAACCAAGCATTGCATTTCAGATGATTAAGAAGGAAATTTGGAATGCACCTTCTTTAATATCATTTGAGGTTGGAAGAGAATGCATGTTTACTAGGAATGCCAGTAATTATGATATCGGGGAAGTTCATTTACACAAGCAAAAATATAATCAACGGACAATTACTTATGGATCACTGACTCCTAGAGAACTATAACACAATTATTAAGTAATAGAGCATGAATTGGTTACATGTACATAAATAGGAGAACTCTAAAGGATGTTTTTGTAGGGGAGGCAGGATTGTGATCCATATGGGTCACAATTTCCTGGTCAGTGTATTTTACATCTGGGGAACAGACGTCTCCTTACATTCCCCCAAGCCAGCATTGGCTTCCAATGGCCACAGTCAACTCGAGGGCTGTGGAAGCATGAACGAGTAGAAGAATGTCAAACACAGGGTTCTTCTTCTCACACTGACCAATACAGGAAAATGCCATTCTCCTTAAGCAGTGTGTGTGACTAGCTTTACATTCATTTTTGTCTAATGGTTGCCTTCCCATTATTTGTTGCCTAAACTACCCAACTGAAGGTAGTATCAACACTTTCTCCTTCAATGCCATTTCTTGCCTCATTCATATATAAAGAGGCTTTAGTCAGAGAATGATGCATTGGAACGCATTGGTTCCCCTATTGTATACTGTGTTCATCGCTCTATTTGAACAATTTTTTGGCCCGATTTTTGCTTCCTTTATCAGCAGCAGGAGGCCTGTTTCTGCTGGATTCTTTCTTCTGGATGAAGATAATACTCGGCTTTTTCTTAATCCTGAAATCAGAGGTTTGGGTGCCTTGCCTTGCTTGTCAACTTCTGTATCATCTGTTATCTTCAAGCAAGAATGACCAATTTCGGCAAGGGGACATTTCTGCCCCTTATGGCTTTTTCTTCCTAACTGGACCCTCTTAAGGAGATACTTAAAACCTTTCACATGTACATACATAAAGACATCACAGCACTCTGAATAGGGTTCAATGAAGTTGTCAAATGTATAGAGTCCCAGATGCAGTCTGAAAGTCCAATAAGTAAGAAGTCCAGTATGTTGAATTCCAGTATCTTTATTGTGTGCAAGTTGAAATCTTCAACAACATAATTTAAGTGACGTCATGAAGCACAGCCAACACATGTTTTGTCACACAAGTTACTTCTTCAAGGCTCTTTCTGAAATGAATATCGCTCCAACATTGAAAACAAGTTGCTTCCAGGGGGCTCCACGCCGGTTAAAGGAGTTTACCAGATCTCCCTTATAAAACAGGAGCTTATCAAATTTCCTATGATGGAGCCTCTGTTTCTCCTTATTCACTGTGTTTCGGATGGACTGCATGTATTGCCTATGGTCGTATGACCATGTGTCCTTACTTAGGAGATTTTGTTTCTTCCCATTTACTATGTTTCAGACGGACTGTACTGTGTAATTTTATTGCCTATGGTCATTTGACCTCGTGACCTTACTTGATTTATTGTTGGATTGCGGTATTTTGGGGGTTCTTCTGACACGTCCACTTACTCGTTGCTACTGACCAATTTACTACAACAGAACCCTCTACTTTTTTGGATTCTCCCTGAAGGTTCAAATACAGCTTATCTATTTTCTATCAACTACTTATGCAAGCTTTTTTTTTTATTGGCCAGGGAGGACTCTGTGGAACTCATGGGTAGCTATATAAACATCACTATCGTAATGAGCAAGGGGGGTCTGTTATAGATGCTACTCACTTCAGATGTACCAGGAAAATCAGTTGCTCACTGTAATTATGTTTTATTCCGTTACACTTATTTAACTCAATACATTCTTTAGATATCTGTTTCACATTAATATTTACTCATAATTCATTCTGGGTACTTTCAATATATGACATTAAACTCACTCAGGATGGATGCCATATTGAGACAGGAAAGTTTAGATTATCTTTATCCAAAATGGCGAATTAAATCTCACAACAACTCCCATAACACAAACAGGATTTTAAACTCGGTGGCCATTTTATTTTCAACTCTAAATGTAGACGATACTAAGGAGGGCGAGCACTTCCTGTTCATTTTGATTGCTGTTTGTCTTGCGGTTAGAACTCAGGAATTAAAGCCTTTTTGTGTACTGGCATTATGCACTCAAGATTCTGTGGAATTACTGAAGTAGTATATTCAAGCGTGTATTTATGAACTTTTTACACAAGGTTTGAAACTGATATTTTTGTTTGTTTACTTTTCATTATGAATGCATGAATGGTATCAGAAGTATCAGTTTCCTATTAACTTTTTCTGAAAAAAAAATTCTTTCTACCTCTGAACATCTTAAGATCCAGTACAATATCCTTTTATGTAAGAGTACTGATCTATCGGTACACATTTTGTATTAATATTGCTCTTACATATTATTGTTTATTCCCGGTTTATCTTTGCACACTGTACACAGATAACACTAGCTGAAGAAATAGTTAGCGAATGAAAGTTTTAATTGTCATCATTTATTGTTTAGAAAGAGTCCTGCAGTATAATCTATGATTCTAAATGCTGTATTTAATGCTGTAGGATTAGAGGAAGTGAGCGCTAAACATCAAGCAAAATCCTTACTTGTTCCAAGCAGAATGGTGGTATTACACCTAATGTTTCTCTTCCCCATTCCCCTTCCCTCCCAGAGGTCTCAGGTGTTCAAAGTATAGAAAACCTAGAGGGCAGCGTGGGCAAGACAGAAAAGCTTCTGACTCCTGACATTCCTGAGTGCTGGGTGAGTCATGACATGGACGCTACAACTGATAGATGGGTTTGGGAATGTATTACATGCAGCAGACATGACACATTTGCTAATTTTGTACAACCAAGTTACCCCAAAGTACTTGGAGGAAGTTGGCTATATATGTTATACGACCTTTTTCAGTGTTTTCAGTTTGTATAGAATCATTTGCTATGGTTCTAATAGATCACCATTCAAAGTAGCCTGAGCTATACATAATAAGCAATGGGACTAAGGAAAGTGGAGCTTTCTATGGAAGGTCTTCTGGAAGAATTGGTTAAATTGGATAACTTAAACATGCAAGGGTGGCAAACTTTTATCCAGAAGGCAATCATCAAGTGGTTTGCATTTGGTTTACATTTGGGGGCTGGTTAACAGTTTAGAAGACAGAGTACTCTACCACAAACTCTCCCAAGCTATTGGCTCTCCGACTCGATTTAGAGTTGGGAGAAACATTATGTTTCTGCTAGTGGAGTCTCTGTTGACTCACCCATGGAAACCTTAGGCCAATGGCCTCATGGACTCTGCCACACTGATGTTTGCTGAACCGTGCTGGCAGCACTCTCATAAAGCCCTGAGTGACCGCCGGACCAGAATTTTGAAGATCAGAACACGGGCAGTTTGTAGAGCAGGCCGCTGCCTGCCGAACTGCATCTCCCCCCTTTCAGGTCCAAGCATTTGTTAACCTGTGGGCAGTCTCTTAGCGCCCGTCTAAGTACATTTTTTGCATGTAAGATCCCCTCAAATTCTAGCAAGGGTACCCCCCCTTTGGGTCCAGACTGGGAGGTTGATGGTGAACCCTACAGACTCCGAGTAATGACGTGACCTGCCTGCGTTACCTTCAACAGAGTGACGTATCAATAAACCATTTTTGTGCACCTTCAATTGTATCGGCCCAAGCACCTTCGTGACTCTTTTTGTAATTTTGTTCTTCCATTGTCCTGAAGAGGCCCGTATTGAAAGGGTCGAGAGGCGTAGACACCATCTATTGGAGGAGCCCTCTGAATCTGATTCTTGGATAGTAATATTTGGGACACACACCAAATAAACAGAGGCTAAACTTGTGTGAAAAATGTCCAAAAGACTACCTAATACGATGGACTGTACACGCAACTAGGGAAAGAGCCATATATACTTTAAACAATTGGAAGACAGGACTGAGTATCTAATTGTTACACTTCTCTGTGATTGTGTGCATTTGTTTGTATTCATGTGTTAACCGGGCTATTGAATGCCCCTTGTATTTGTATTATGGTATGTTTATTTGTATGGTAATAAATATGTTTTTCTTAGGTCCAACTGAAGAGAGTGAAGGTTATGGAGCTTGCTTATGAATTAATAAATAGATCATATTCTGTCATGAATAGACAATTATACCAGTGATTCGTTTGAGTTTTCACTGTGTTGAGGTTTAATTTTGTAATTTGTCCCCATATTATACCTTTTTCTGTTGTATCGCTTGTTCATGTCCAGGTATAGTGGGGTAAATTGGGCAGACCCCTATTGATGATACCCATAGACTTTGGGCAGTCAGTATTAGTACCTTAGACTATCTGCCCTTCTAATGTTCTTTTTTCCTGTTTGAGACTGCCAGGAAAATCCTGTCAGGAAGGCAGAGAAATGACCCTCAGGTGCTGTGAGAAAACTCCTATCATGTCAAGGACATTTATTTTTTGACTTTCAAACACAAGCTTCTGGTTTGGGTGTTTGTTTTTGCAAAACTAAAAACTTTGCTGAGTGGCTGCATTGAACATAGTAGCCACTCAGCAAATTTGCAGTACCTTCAGAGAAGCTGTCTTGATGGCATTAGAGATTATCTCCAAGGGGGCCCTCCAACCCTGACCTCTGTGAGGGTCCAGAGACCTAGTTGAGCGATGCAGCGTGTGCTTAGAATTGAAGGAACATCGGTATGCACTGCAGTAAAGCCAAACCGAACTACAAACCCGAAGAGGGAAGGAATACTGCAAGAACTGGGAGGACCTTTGGTGCTGGGCACTTCTGCATAAGTTATCTTTACCAGTCTTTTGTAATGTATTTTTAAGATATGTCTATTTCAACTTATGGTATAAGCATAGTTTTCATGTTGCAGTCAGGAGCGGCCTGTGCAAGTAAGAGCGGTGTGGCAGGGTGGGGTGGAGTCGACAGACGACAACGAGGAAAAATAAATTAAAAAAGACAATCACTTACCTTGTGCTCGCCACATCACCGAGCCAGCGATGTGGCGAGAGGAAAGTAAGTGGTTTTCTTTTTTTTCCCTCGCCGTCGTCTGTCGACAAAACCCCCCACCGCGCCCAACCGCTCTTTCCTGCACAGGCCTCTCCTGATGCACATTTCTCTGCCTTATTGACTAAATGAGAAACTCAATATGGTCATTATATATTACATAAATTAAAATGACAATTTACTTTAGTGAACAATTATATATTCTAAAATATATCTATGATTGCATATAACAACAGTTAACACAGTTTCAACAGCCTTTCATGCACAATGCAGCCACTCAGCAAAGTTACTCTCACTTTCCCACATGCAATCTTGTTTAGCCATGTGTAAAATGGTTTTGTAACACTTTTAGTGTACTATAACTTGTCCTTAGGGTATATGTTCATACATACAAAAAAAATACAAAGAATATACAAAGAAAAATACACAGGCAACTATTCCACCCTAATATCTGTGATAGCCAGAATGCTAGGGAAACTGTTGTCCAAGGAAAGATGCCTGCAATGACCCAATCATATCAACATGCTCCCATTCTATGACAGACGCCCTGCATTAAAGGCTTTGCATTATGTTTTTTAAATCGTGGCAGACGTTTTTTCAATTGTTTGAACATAAACATTGTGAAAAGTGACGTTTTTTACACATTAGATGGCAGAGGGTAGTTGAATGCTTGACAATATCACTCTGTGTCTTATTTGCAAGCCTGTCTGCACCTGTCAGCATCCCGGAAGTGGTAAGCACCAGCCAATATGCTCAGGCAGGAGTGTCCCATGTAGGTAAGAGCGGTGGGGCAGGGTGGGGCAAAGTCGAAAGACGACGACGAGGGGAAAAAAAAGAAAACCACTTACCCTGCGCTCGCCGCATCGCTGACTTGGCAATGCGGCAAGCGCAAGGTAAGTGTTTTTTTTTTTTTTTTTTTCCTCGTCATCGTCTGTTGACTCCCCCCACTCCGCCCGACCGCTCTTACTTGCATGGGCCGCTCCTGTGCTCAGGACATTTGAGAAGGTAAACCAACACTTACCTATTGTTGTGAACACCTGATCAGTTTAACCCCCACACGGAACTGGTTGTCTGTGGCTCTAGATACTATTGGTTCAACTGACTACCTGTGTGCACAGTGTGGCTTTCATTTTAATCTCACACATTCGTGCAAACTTCACACTCTGCAACCTAGGGTGGAGTCTAATACAACATTAGGTTTCTCTGCTGCCTTAATTAATGCCTTAATTATTGCCAGGTCCTTGCCAAGACATGCGGACAACATCCATGAGTTCCTGTGTGAGGAAACTCTTGCTATATTGTTCGTAACTGAAACATGGCTATGTTATGTTATGTTATATGCATTTATAACGCGCACGGCTACTCAAGAGTGTCCCGGCGTGATACCTTAAATGGGAGTTGAGGGTCAACGGAGCAATTACACAAAAAGCAGAGTTTTCAGCCATTTCCTGAAAAGCTTTGGGTCCTGGACGCAGCGGAGGTCTAGGGGAAGTGCGTTCCAGGCCACCGCTGCCTTGTAGGCCAGGGAGCTACCACCCATTCTAGTAAGGCGAAAGCGGGGAATAACTGCCAAGAACTGCGCTGCAGCGCGCAGTTGTCTCGGGGGCACATAGAACTTAAACCGTTTCCTAAGATATGCCAGGCCAGATTGGTACAAAGCTACATGCGCCAGGGTAAGGGCTTTAAACTTAACCCTTTCAGCCACAGGAAGCCAGTGAAGATCATGGAGATGTTGCTTTATGCTAGATCTTCTTGTAATGTTAAGTAAAGACCTTGCCGCTGCGTTCTGTACTACCTGCAGTTTCCTCAGCTGATACCCAGGTAGGCCAATGTACAGGGCATTGGCGTAATCAATGCGCGAAAGTATCAGGGCACGGGTAACCATTTCTTTGGCGGCCCTAGGCAGGAGAGGGAGAAATTTCCTAAGTGATCTTAGGGTGCCAAAGCATTGCCCTGCTAGCTTCTTGATCTGAGTGGTGAACCGAAGATCTTCATTGAACCAGATCCCTAGATTTTTAACAGGGTGACCTTCGGAGATGGGCAATGGATATTCAGCCGGCCAGAGTGATTCCTTAAACTGCGAGGGGAAAGTCCCATACAAGAGGATTTCTGACTTATCCTCATTGCACTTGAGCTGTGCAGAAAGGAGCCATTGAAAAACGGCTGTAAGACAGGCTCTAACTCGAGCGGGGGAAGAATCATTTTTACTCCATGTAAAGAGGAGCTGGGTATCATCAGCATATGCGATGATCTTAGCGCCCAGCTCCTCCGCCAAATAGATCAGCGGGGTGACATATATATTAAAAAGGAGGGGACTCAAAGTAGAGCCATGCTGCACTCCAGTGCGGAGTCTTGCGGGGCAATAGGTAAAAAGGCTGTCAGGGAAGGTGATATATAGGAGCTCGATGTAGGAACTGTGAGGGCAGAAATCCCTACTAGAGCGGTGGTACTAATCCCAAAATTCACCTGGATCGTATGAATCTTATCAATAAAGAAACTGGACAGTTTCTCACACAAGGCGGCCGAGGTAGGAAGAGTAATAGTCTCAGCACTAGGGGCCAAGAAGCTCTGCACGATAGAGAAAATTTATTTGGCATTGTTTCTAGACTGAGCGATCCGCTCTGCATAGAACATGCTCTTAGCTTGCAGTATGGCTGCATAGTACAATTTCTGCGCTTTCCTTAAAGTTGCTTTTGCTAGTGGACAATATGTAAGTCTCAAACACCGTTCTAATTTTTTGCAGTAACGTTTCTGCATTTTGAGCTCATCTGAAAACCATGGTTTCGAGGGGGAGTCTCTGGCTCGCCTAGGAGGTGAAGGGGGAGAGAGAAGCTCAACCGCCTGTGCAATCCAACTAGTAAAAATCTCCAGCGCTCCCCCAGATCCTTGACCAAGGCTGGTCGAGTCTCTGCCAGGGCCAAGCTGAAAGCGGCCGGGCCAATTTTGTGAGGCTGTCTGCCTTGACAAGGCCGGATTCGAAGAATAAAGATCCACGAAAATTGGACCACACAGTGATCGGTCCAAAGTTACTTGGAAGGGCATACTGACAGAAATGGGGAAGTTTGAACATATCGGGTCCAGGATGTGTCCTCCGCAATGCGTGGGGAAACTGACCCATTGAGAAAGCTGGGCGAGATGTAAAGAGTCAAGGAACTCCCGAGTTTCCCTGGCCTCAACACAGTCCAGATGAATATTGAGATCCCCAAGAAATAAAAAATGGGAGAAGCGAAGGGCACGGGGAATGATGATCTCGTCCAGGGCTTTAAGAAAAGCTCCTGCAGGACCCGGGGGTCTGTAGACCAGTATTTAGCCCAACGTGAAGTGAGGTGAAATGGTAATGGAAAAGTCCAATGCCTCCCCATCCCCAATGCTCAGGGTCTCTCCCCGGTGGAAGGACCACTTATCCCTGAACACCACCGCTACGCCTCCACCTCTACCAGTTTTGCGATCAGCCCGGGACACTTTATACCCCCCAGGAATGGCCAGTTCAATAACTGGGTTGGAAAACTCCTTCAGCCAGGTCTCTGTTATAAATAATAGGTCCAGCGACTCATCCAGGATGAGCTCACAAATATCATGTGAGTGTCGGGCTAATGAGCGAGCATTGATCAAGGCTGCCAGGATGTGTAATCCCTCCCCGTTTTCCACAGGGGAGGTACCTGGGGAGGAGGCATCTGCAATTCTAGGGCACAGGCGAAAGTTACAGATCTCACAAACCGTGGATAAGTTGTCTAAAACCTCCCATGAACTAAAGCACTTACAGCGTAGGGGACGAAGCAAAAACAACTCGGCCCGACTGTAGAACTGGAGAGAAGCTCGGGGCTGGGAAGCGGAACGGGCAAAATAACTGGCGCTGGCCGCCTCCGGAACGCTGACGGGCGCAGACGGGCTGCGCGCTTCCGCTGCGCTATCTGAATCATCCTGCCCTACAATGTGGTCTGCAATACCTAAAGGTTACAAAATATGTAAAGATCGTCTGATTGGCAGAGGAGGGGGGGTTGCCATGATTTTTAGAGGGAAGTTTGACTGTATACCTCTTCCAATAGTGGGTCTGGAAGGGGCTGAGACATTCGGTTTTTGCCTCAGCCTCTCACTCCAGCAATCTGTGGCCGAGGCCTTCGTTTATGGACCCCAGGGCCCAGCAGGCCCTTTCCTCAATTCATTGTGCGACGCACTAACACAATTGCCCCTTATGTACACCCACTTTATTCTACTGAGAGACTTTAATTTCCATATGGCTAACACAGAGGAGAAGGAAGTGATCTCGCTAAATGAGAGCATTTCTTCCTTGGCACTGTCTCAATCTGTGTTTAACCCTGCACATCAAGTGGGTCATGTGTTAGATAAAAGAACTTCAAATATTGCACTGGAAGTAGATATCCCCATCCAACTTGTCTGGTCAGACCATCATTTGATTAAATGTAGATGGACATCTGTTGGGCGAACTCACCCTCTGGTTGGGCTTGAATCGCGGGTGTCGAGAGCTTTCCATAAGATTCACTCAGAAGCCTTTAGTAAGGTAATTGAGGAGAGAAAGCCTTCTGTCTCAGGTGATGTGGTAACTGATGTTGGTCTTCTGGATAGCTGGATTAGCTTCACTACCAGTGAGCTAGCTCATGAACAGCGGCGGATCTCGCATAGAGCTAAGCCATCCTGTCCTTGGTACACAAACTCCCTCAAAAAGGTCAAAAGTGAGTGTAAGCATCTTGAAAGACAGTGCAGACAGTCATATAATCCGACTACTAAATCCAGATATAGAGCGGCCTTGAAAAAATACCAATAAGAGATTAAAACGTCAAAAAACGTCTACTTCGAGGATAGAATTGTTAATGCCGGTAATAAGTCAAGGGAAATCTTCAAAATAGTGAATTCTTTCATGTCGCCAGAGGCCAGTGTGGGATGCCTAGTGCCCACAGTGGAATGGTGTGAACAATTGGCTCTCTATTTTCGGACCAAGATCGAGAGTATTAAAGCCAGCCTACTTCCTTCCAAGCAGCAGGAAGAAACTAGGCGGGACATGCTACACCCAAGTCCACAGCTTGTTTCCTGTAGGACCCTTGACAGGTTTAACTCGATTTCCAAGGAAGAGTCTTTCACAGCAATATACAACCTTAAGTCCAGCTCTCCCCTTTGACCCACGTTTCCCGGGCCTGTGGGCCTTATGAGCAGATGTCATCAATCCTCTGGTGTACAAACTTTTGAATGCTTCTTTGTCATCAGCCATAGTACCGGTGCCCTGATGCAGGCAAAAATGTTGCCATTTCTGAAGAAACCCCAGGTGGACCCTAGTGAACCATCTAGTTACAGACTGATCTGTCTGCTTCCTGTCCTTTCAAAAGTTTTGAAGAAGCATATTAACTAAAACCTTTCCCAATATTTGGAAAATAACAACTTATTGCATCCAAGCAAGTGAAGTGACAAAATCCCATTATAGCCCAAGATCATGAAACTGATGTTGTCCAATGGAATAGCAGTCACAACAACACCCTGCCCTGCAGCAAGCTCACCTTTCTGTGCTGAGGGGCACAGTTTTTGATTTTGGTGATGGTGATGTTGATCCAGGAGTGATCTTCCTCCTCCTCCCAGCTTCTTCCTGCCCAGAAGAGGGAGTAGCAGGTATGTCACATTTATTGTTTTTCTTTTTTAACACTAATATCGAAGTTTTAAATATCTGTTACTTTAACATTGTGGTTTTGTTATTGTTTATATCGGTCATTTCAGTTAATAAGTTTCAATTATTTTCATATTTTTAAATACTCTATAATGTTTTGAATTTTGTATTTGATTTGGGTGTTTTTATATGCTTTTTAAGTTTAATATTTATATCTTCTATTTTAATTATATTTGTAATTGCTAAGTTTTTTGGGTTATTAGGTTTTATGGGGATGTGGTTCATAGGTTTTTTAATGTATTTTGTATTTAATAAAAATATTTTATAGTTTCACTGTTTTAAAAACATTTTAACAAATATTTATTTTTTAAGTTAATGTTATTTTTGGGGGATGTTGATTTTTACAAGGATTTTAGGCGGGAGTGTTTTAAAATAATGTTTTTAATATTTGTGAAGTTAATTACCTTTTTAATATTTTTTTATTTTTTTATTAAGGAGTTAAATATATTGTTTTGATCTATGTTTCTGGTTGTTGGGTTTTATAGGGGTTTTGGGTGGGTAGAGTTTTAAAATGTATATTTTTAATGTTTTTGTTTTGTCTTGGTTTAAATATTGTTTTATTTTTTCAGTTGAAACGTTTTAAATATGTCAGTATGTCAGTATGTATGTATATTCAAAACTGCGATACTATGGTACTAAGATATTATGGCTTCAATATTAATTACCATTGATATTCTGCAATCGATATTAAGGATTCACATTCATAGGGAAATGCATGACACCTTTCACTCATATAATCCTGTGCAGGGTGGCACCGTGGTTCGTTGGAGGAGTAGCCTTGTCTTGGAGCAATCAAGAAGCAGCCTCTTCAGATCGTACAAGTGTCCAGCCATTGACATGCTTTTGGAAATTGCATCTTAAAGCTCGAAGCTGCCAACCCTACCTGATAAAAGTTAAGGTGTTGTGGTAGTGTACCAAAGTGGCTGACCGGGAGGTTTCTGATTCCAGGCTATTACTGGTGCATATTTTCTATAGACACTGGCCTGAGGTATTCATGGTATTTTATTTATTGGATGCATGAAGATGCATATTCAAGTAAATGGAATTAGCATTGCACCCTGAAATGCTTGAGTTGTGTCGTGTAGCCCAGTCACCAAGGCTGTTGTGCCTGTGAAATCACAGTAGAATGTCCAGGCTGGGTGGTGCTGGTTTTCTGACAGTGGGAAGAGGATGTCAAGACAGCATGTCCTGTCATGTTTGTGTAGATGGACGTCCTTAAGAAAAATGACCAGTGTAGCTATTGCATGAAGTACCACTGAGGCCTCTCTAATATTTAGTTTGAGAGGTGTCCAAAGCTCCTGGAATCATTCCTGATCTAATTGAGTCCCCCACCCTGTTGAGAGGTAGATCTTGGAGGCACTGATGTCTGGCTGGGCTGTCAGGTTCTTGATAAGTATTACTGTTTCAAGCGGCTGCCATTTGCTGATAAATGATAGGTCAATGAAGAGTGAGTGTGTTTGGAGGAATCCAGGGTACACAGTACCAGTACAGCATAGGACACCCTCCTTGGGAAGATGGCTTTTCACAATGTTGCATTTTGTTTGAGAATACACTTTGAGTGAAGATCAAGTCCACGTTTCTATACAGTACTGTTGCTTCTGGAAGGGCAGGCCAAAAGAGACAAATGAGGACAAACATCGGTGTTCCAAGTTCCTTTGATAGAAGTGTTAGGAAACAATTTAGCTGAATTTCGGGACCCTTCCAGAACAGAGTCGGGATGCACTGGGATGGGATGTGAGGAGTGTTTTGATGAGCATTTGAAATCATTGCACTCCTACTTAGTTGGTAAGTACAGACTCAAGCCCAGGCTCAGAAAAGTAAAAGAGCTTAGAAAGTGAGAAGGAGCAATTATTAAAATGCCCAAGTATGCACATGATTGATACCTGGGAAGATACCCTGAAAGTGAGGAACCTCTCAGACCCAAACCGTGACTGGGTTAAAGGACTCATCTACTCAGACGCCCTGCTCAAACAAAGTCTAAGTTTGTGTCGCTGTGAGAAATAGGTAAGGCAGCTTAGGCTCCACAAGTGGAAAGGTGAAAACGTCATGTGTGAAAGGACATGGAAGGGCTGCCAGAAGGAAAAAAGTACGATGAGAGTTCCTTAGTCCTTCAGCTAGCCTTGAGAAGAAATCAGGGCCAGAATCTGAAGAATCCGATGATGGAGACAAAAGGTTGCACAGCAGCCAAGATAATGAACTGCTTCTGTCTTGTAAGTAAATATTATTTAATTTATGATAAAAATGGATTAGGGTACACTCAAGAGAATCCATTCTTCTGTGTGTTTAGCACTTTGGGGCTACATGTGGGGAATGACTTTGTCCAGTCACAAGGGCAGGCTGGGCAAAATAGATGAAATGAGAATTGAACTGTGGGAAACTTAGGTGAGCCACCTGGATGGTCTCAACCATACCTTTAAACAAGAGTTCTGAACATGAGATGCCCAAGCACATAGAAGCTTCCATGGCATCAAGAATAAAGGTTGCTCAGCCCTACCTCAGTTTCAAATTGAGAACCCCTCGCCTGTTTAAGAGGTGCAGCTGTATGACTTTGCTAGCTGCAAAGATGCAAAAGGGTATTGTTGGTGTTCTGCCAAGTAAGAGCTTGCAAGAAGCGTTACAAGTCCTAATAGACAAGTGTTGCCACCATATTTACTCTTAAATGTTTTGTCTTGGTGTGTACATCAGGGACTTTGCCCCATCAATTATGATTCCTCGCTAATTCACAAATGGATGGTCAGGTGCAGCCTATTTTATACCTTACTGCTATTATGTCAGCAACATTTGCGTAGCACACTTCTGCCATTTGTATGACTACATAGTAATATTCTGCAGTGTGGGGGTGCCATTTTGTGGTTTCTCAACGTCATTGTGGTAGGTAAGGTATCAGAATATCGTGGATTAAATATTGAGTAACAAAACTATAGTTTCCTAAATACCGTTCACAAAAATATTGCCCATTTATTAATAGAACCCTACACCGAATGTTACATATTTTTGTGAACAATATTTAGCACTCAATATTTATAAAAGATCATATTTTTGTCAACAGTATTGTGACATACAACCTTGTGATAAGTGATCTGGTATGAGTAATCAGTGACCCGGCCAGACAACTGTGTAGCATGATTGCTGAGGAGTATGTGTGTCAGGGGGCGCGAGGCATAGGACTTCGCCATTTATCCTGTTGCAGAAGGGAGAACATTTGTCCTTTGCTGGCTAAAGGTGTAGTGTGCTGTTGGATCAGAACTCCTTTGTTAACGAGATGATTTTGGTGGCATATTGTGTCCTTGAGGGTCCAGGTCGACTAATATATATTGTTTTTGTTTGTTTATATTGTGTATGTGTCTGAGTTTGTGTTTATGTGTTTTACTGCTGGTGATCAATAAGTTGCTAATTGTATTGTGACTATGGATTGGGAAGGTGTGATATAAGGGTTCAGTTGATTCTGTGTTGGAAACATTTAAGGGTGGGGTGTGCTGTTCACGCTGAATAAGTACACCATCTAAATGTTGTTGGTGTCTGTTTTGCATTTGAGGATGTGGGTGATCTGCGTAAAATGTTTTGTTGTTGTTGGGTGCATTAACAATGTATAAGTAAGAAATGTTTTGTGCTTTTGGGGCAGCATCACTTTGCAAACTAGACCATTGTGCTGTGCAGCGCACATACATATGTGGTGAGCTATCGAAAATGTTCTGCTCTTGTGGGCAGTTGTACGTATTAAAAATGGGCGTTGCTGACAGCACTGTCAGAGTGCGCGCGGCGGCGACAAGATGGCCGCTACTTGACGAGCTCCATAGCGCCGAGCTACGCTTTTTCCTGAAGGGACCTCCCTCACGCAGCGCTGCCGATTATAAAGGTGTGCCCGAGCGTCAGAAACTGCCGGGATGGCTGAGGCAAGTTTTCCGATTCAAAACGTGGCATTTTCGACCTTTTTTTTTCCTTTTTTCGGCGTGCCTCAGTGACTGCATGAATGACTGCCGCCATTTTGGGTGTTCACACAGCGGCCCTGCACACGACCGAGTCGCAACTCTCCTCACTGTTGTTGTGCTGAGCTTCCTGATGTTGCTCTCCTTTCAGCACTTTTCAAGTTTGTGAAGAGGATCTGTTTATTTTTTTTTATTTTTAACAGACTTTCATTCTCTGCTCAGGATCTGGAGCCTTTCTCCTCAATGTAATGGCAGCGCAATTCCTCCTCTGCACCCTCTCCTACCAAATGTTGGGCTACTAATGTTTTGGTCAACAAAAGCTTCTTGTTACCGATTATGTTGGCCTTGTTCTCCGCAACTCTTTACCAACGCCTAAAAGCTTGTTCTGATAAATAAGCGCTTATATCTTCTCGTCACTGTATTTGCAGATGTTTTTGGACTATTTGTGCGCCTGCTGACCATTTCGCTCTTCTCAAGCTGCTACGCACTGGCTGTTATACCTTTTTGGAGGACATTATTTTTGTGGCATCTGTTCGGGCAGTTACTGTGTGCTTTTAGGCTTTCGTCTCTCATAGACTATATTTATTGTGACTTTGTTGGTCTCACCTTGCTTTCAGTGGTTTTACCTTTGGCCCCGCCTCACTTCTCTTTATACCATGGACCATACGCAACCTAATAGACTTCATGGAGCCGCGGGTTCTTCTTCTGGAGGCCGCAAAGACTCAGCAACTAACACCAGTAAACGGCCTAAGAAGGATCCTTCCTCTCCATCCAAATCACCTCTTCCCCTCACGCTAGAGGACATCATGGAGGAATTGCGACTCATCCGCCCTTTTATGTCGGATACCTCCGCTACTCTCCAAAGAATTGAAGATAAATGGTCCGGCCTTGATCTGAGACTCTCTGACGTTTAGCAGAAGATAAGCGACGCGCAGGATGTTATTGCTAAAGTTGATGGTCTTACCAAGGAAGTCGCCCAACTTAAGAAGACTACGGAGGATTTAGAAAACCGCAACCGGCGTAATAACCTTCGCATATATGAAATTCCAGAAGGTTCGGACATGATCTCTTTCCTGAAAACTCAAGTCCTGCAGATCGTTGGTCTCCCAAAATCAATGGATTTTAATATCCAGAGAGCGCATAGATTAGGGCCTCAGAATGCATCCTCCCCCGCCAAACCAAGAGGGATTATTGCCTATTTTTTTCTGTATTCCGACTTTATGGCAATCCTTGCTGCCGCCAAGCGGCACAAGCAGATGCTCTGGTCTGGTCACAAAGTTTTTTTCAGTCAGGATGTATCCAAACCGACGGCCAGCAGACGCAAGGAATTCCTCGATCTACGACCAGCCTTGAAATCCATGAATGCTCGTTATGGCCTTATACATCCTTGTTTCTTCTATAATGACAGAACATTTTCTTTTGATGATCCAGCAGACCTTCGGAAGTTTATTCATGATCATCGAGGAGAACTTATAGAACTTAGCAAACGTTGATTGTCTTGTTACTTTTTCTCTTCCTTGTTCCTTAGGATTTGCGAGTGTTGTTAGTTTATGTTAACAGTGTATTTGTTTGTTTTTAAATTATATCTTTAGGTCCTCCCTGTGTGCTTCTGTCGTTGAAGATTCATGCCTTCGGCACCCATGTGTCTATATTGTTTGATTCACTCCGTTGCTTTGTTCCCTAATGTCTGGTAAGTTCCCTTCCTTTTTGTTTCAACTGTCTAGTTTTCGCTTTTGGAGTTTTTTTTTTGTGCTCCCTTTTTGTTACTTTTCTAATGTATAATAGACTTGTTTTCCCTCGGTGTTCTTCTTTGTGGATTTGGCAGTCTTGTTTTTTGCCGTTCCCTCCCCCATTATTGCTCTTTGTATTTTTGACAGTTATGACTAAAGCCAGCTGGCTTTTTGTCATCCTCTCTTTCTTATCAATCCTTCGGCGACTTTGCTCCTCTCTCCTTTCCCCTTTCTGTCTTTTCCCTTTTCTTTCTCTTCCCTTTCTCTTGCCTTGTCCTCTCGCTTTATCTTCCTCTTTATCTTATTCTTTACAACTTCAGCTTATGGTACTTTATTGTTCACTCATTGTTGTCTTTATATGGCTACTTCGCACAAATTTTTTTTCTACTATTTACGCTTTATGCGATCTCCTACTCTATATTCTTACCTTATATTTATCTCCTCTCTCCTCTATTCTCTTGGCTGGCCTCTACATTCATGTCTATCATTCTTTAAATCCTATGGATGACTGGTTTCCGTGTTATCTCATGGAATGTGAAAGGTATTCGCAACCCGGTTAAAAAGCAGCGAGTTGTATCACATCTTGCGAGACTGAAATGTCATATTGCATTGTTGCAGGAAACACACCTTAAGCTGCAAGATCTGTCTTCACTGCGTAAACAATGGGTGGGAGAAGTTTTTTGCTCCCCCGCAGTGAATAACAAAAATGGCGTTGTTATTTTGTTTCACAAATCTTTAAATGTTCAATTACAAAAAGAGTTTCATGACAATAATGGTAGATGGTTGTTTTTGAATACCACTGTTAATAATACCCAACTTTCCTTTTGCAACGTTTATGGTCCAACTGGTATTGATTGAACTTTTTGGAATGATTTTACTACTCTCCTTTCTTCGCATGCTGCAGATGATTTGATTGTGGGTGGGGACTGTAATCAACTCATAGACCCTTTTCTAGATCGGAAATCACAAGCCAAATACGTTCCCAATAAGATGCAGAAAGTTTTTCACAAGTCCATCGCTTCCAGAGGCCTAACAGATACATGGAGAATCTCTCACCCCGACACATTAGAATTTTCTTTTTTCCCCGGTCCATCGATCTCATTCCAGAATTGACTACATTTTTTTGACTCAACACGCTCTACAATTTATGACTAATTCAGAAATGGGTTCTATTCTTATTTCAGATCACGCCCCGGTTATTTTAGATATGGATTTCCCTTCACCCTCCCCTACCTCTCGTCGTTGGCGCTTCAATAACTCTCTTCTCCTGGATTCCCAGTTTGTTGAACAATTTACGCTCTTTATTGAAGAATTTTTGCACACTAACCTCCCCTCCGCTTCTCAATTTCACTTTATTTGGGATGCTTTCAAGGCCACTGCTAGAGGCTTCATTATTGACTTTGTATCTCGGAAAAAGAAAAAAGCTCTTACAAACTCTTCCCTTATCCTTAAACAAATTAAAGCCCTTGAGCACCAATATTTTACCTCTAACTCCACCAATACCCTATCTTCTCTTATTAAAGCAAAAATGCAATATAACAAATACACCTGGGATTCTGCATGTAATAATCTCCTCAAATTTAACGCTAAAATGTACGGCGGACGGAACAAAGCAGGTAAATCTCTTGCCAACTATCTTAAGATCAAAAAGCAGAAATCCAAGATTGTGGCTATCATCGACAACTTAGGAGTTCAACATACCACAGACGAAAAAATTCTTGATTGTTTCATCCAATATTATATTTCACTTTATACTCCAGAGTCTAGTCCTTCTTCTGCACAAATTGATTCCTTCTTCCAGACTATCCCGAAGCCTCCAGATGACCTTAGAGACCTTACATCTCTTGATGTTCCTATCTCAGAAAATGAAATAATTGCGGCTATTAGTCTCTTTCCCAAAGATAAAACGCCTGGCCCGGATGGCTTTACTGTACAATTTTCTTTTCACTTTCAAAAACTTTTAATACCTCATTTATTCTCATTGATCAATCATTTTCTTACCACAGGTGAATCAAAGGGATCCTTCACTCAGGCA
Source organism: Calotriton arnoldi (assembly GCA_963921515.1). Classification (NCBI taxonomy): domain Eukaryota; kingdom Metazoa; phylum Chordata; class Amphibia; order Caudata; family Salamandridae; genus Calotriton; species Calotriton arnoldi. The sequence continues at coordinate 1,352,025 of CAWUFW010004459.1, forward strand.
ATGTTATGTCTAATCCCTAAAAAGGACAAAGACCCCTCCTCTTGCAAAAATTATAGGCCCATCTCTTTAATAAACACCGATTGTAAAATTTTCGCTAAAATACTCGCCCTCCATCTTAATAAAGTTATCCCGGACCTTAACAATATTTATCAATCTGGGTTTGTCAAGGGTAGATCAATCACTGACAATTCACGAACTTTTCTTAACATTATTCACCTTGCTTCTAAAATGGATTCCCCGGTGGCTGCTATTACATTGGATGCTGAGAAAGCATTCGATCGGGTTAGTTGGGATTTTATGTTTGCAGCATTGAGGTGGCACGGCTTCAGTCCTCCCATTACTCATTATATTCAATTGTTATATTCTGCTCCCTCTACTTCTATTTGGGCAAATGGCCGTCAATCTGATTACTTTTCCCTCCGTAGAGGAACTAGACAAGGCTGTCCCCACTTCTTTTTATTCTTGCTTTGGAGCCTTTCCTAGAAAAAAATTAGGCGTTCACCATCTTACACAGGGTTACAATTTCATAATATTGATATTAAGTTTACAGCCTACGCAGACGATATTTTACTTTACATCTCTAATCCGTCCACCTCTCTACCTTCTCTTTTCTCTTTATTGCAAGAATACTCCCTAGTTTCTGGTTACAAACTGAATATTGATAAATCTGAAGTTTTACCTTTAAACAAATTCTGCCTCTCTCATATGTTTCGGGTTCTGGCTTTGAATGGAATCCCAGGTTTATCAAATGTTTAGGCATCCTTTATGCCAATACTATTAGGGAAACTATTCATATTAACCATGCAGAAATACTTAAAAAACTTTCAGCTCTCACTGAGGGTTGGTCCCCCATTTTTTTTATCATGGTGGGGGAGATTAGCCACTATTAAAATGATGCTTCTTCCTATTATTAACTTTTATCTCTCAATGCTTCCTGTTTCCCTTCCGCTCTCATTTTTTAGTTCTATTAATCGTTCCCTAACAAAATTTTTGTGGAATAATCGGAAAGCTAGGATTTCTCTATCCCGCCTTCAACAACCCAAAAACTTAGGTGGAGTCAATTTTCCTAATCTCAACAGATATCACTCCGCCTTCACGTTGAAACAAATATGGCCTTTTTTAACAGATTCCTTCCCTTCTCCCCTAACGGCGTGGAGTTCACTAGAACACGCACAATTCTTACCCTTCTCATTTCTCACAGCCACACGCTTCTCTCAACCTCCAAGGCGTTTTTCTACCCCCATATTCAACCACTCCAAAGCCCTTGCTTTTTCATTGTTCCGTTCTCATCTTTCCTCTGAAGATTTTTTCTCTCAAACTCCAATCTGGTATAACAAATCCATAAAAATCAATAATAAAGCGCCTTTTTGGAAGGAGTGGATTGACAAAGGTATCATCACCTTTTATCACTTATTGAAGGATAAGTCCCCGAGGGACTTTTCAGATATTCGCAACTCGTTTGGCGTTTCCAACACACACTCTCATCAATACCCCTTAATGAAGGCTTCTCTGACTCAGATTCTTTTACAGGATTGTTCCCCCACTATCCCCGCTCAGGCCTCTTCCCCCTTACCTGATTTTTCCCTCCCCATCAAGGCTGCTGTTATTTACAAATTACTTTCCCGTCCTTCTGTAGATAGATCTAAGTCTAGATTAGAATTCTTATGGGAGAGAGACTTTTCCCAGGAGTTTTCCTTTCAGACCTGGGACTATATATGGTCCAAAGTACACACGTCTTCCCGATCCGCCAGCACCACACAGACTCTTTATTTTTTTTATAACAGGCTTTTTTTTACTCCTTCTGATCTGCACAAATTCAGGTTAATCGAGTCCAAGAAGTGCTGGTCTTGCTCTTATGTGGACAGCGACTTTCTTCACATGTTTTTTTACTGCCCATTGGTTAAAACCTTATGGGTTCGTATTTGGTCAAAACTAAACGATATCTTATCCACTGATTTCCCCTTTGAGATTGTACATATATTTTTGGGGGGTTCCTCACCCTTATGGGATGTTCAATGCAATGTGCGTAAATTTATAGACCTTTACTTTGCAATTTCTCTTCAGATCATTACAACCAACTGGAAGGACACATCAAAAATTTCGTATCAAGCCTGGTGGAACTTGTAATGTCACCACCATAGGCTTGACCGTGCTTTTGCCACTTCTGTGCCTCTATTAATCAAAAAAGATTTGCTATGGTCTCCTCTAACAGCCTTTCTTTCCAGATATGCTTCCTGAGTTACCGCTTTTCCTTTAAGTACCCGATGTTAACTTCATTATTTGTTCATGTTTATTTGATTGCAGCAGTTTTTATTATTATCTGTATATTTCTTGCTTTATTCTCCTTTTCTTTTTCTCCCTCTCTCTTTCTCTCTTTTCCCTTTCTTCTTTGAAAACTTTAAAAGCATTTTTCCTTTGTATAGTCTTATATTTCCCTTTTTTGGGATTGGTTGCTTGTGTATCACTTTAATATTATTCTATTGTCCAATCAATCACACATGTTCTTGAAATGATGTTTTACTATGTTTATCAACTTCAATAAAGCTTTCTAAACTTAAAAAAAAAAAATGGGCGTTGCTTTGCTAATCTGTGTGTGTGTGGGTGTCCGTGTGTGTGTGTGTGTGTGTGTGTGTGTGTGTGTGTGTATGAAGGTAGGCAGGATTCTATATGTGTTTATTCGTCTATTGATTCACAATACATGGTACAGTACTTTGCAATATAGTACATTTAGTAATTGCATTGCATTATTTATAGAGTAACAGGACAATACATATTTGAGTGATGTGTTACATTGTGCGTGGGTGATTTCATGCATTAAGGTAGAAGTAAAGTGCTACATTGCTAGCCTTTTTCCATTCAACAACACTTAGAAAGCAATTGAGAACTAAATGTGTAAAGAAATATATTTCTCTGAATAAAATGTTATTTTCCCAAAATACTCTAAGTGAGGAATCTGAGGGTTGAGGAAATATAGATGGTGTGGTACAGATTTGCTAATGGAACATTAAAAGAGCATAGCACCTCTTTATGTTTTACCGAACAAGACATTGTACAGGCTATATATCTCACCTTAATTGGTTAATGTATTCCGGGGGTGCATGCCTTGGAAAGTCCAAACTATATGCTATGTTCATGTTAATGGTATTGATAGCTGGCACATTCACCCGAGGGTCTCTTGGCGCTGAAGTACACTGGAGAAGTAGCATAAAGAATGAGTCGATCTTAGGAATGGGCATCAAATGCCTTATTAAACAGCCAGGTCTTTAAGGCTTTCATAAAAAGAGGATTACTCAGTAGGTGAAAGAATGGGTCAACAAATAATTTTTTTTATTTTTCTGCGGGAGTTGCACTAGATCTGTGGCTCCTGCCGAAAAAATAAATAAATAAGAACTGCGGGCTCCCGTGCCTCCCTACTATTTAGCCCCCGGATGGGCCAGGTCACGGGGGAATGTGGGCTTACTTAAAATTTAAAGGAGGGAGCGCACTGGTCACCCGCCTTGGGCATTTGTATGCCCCGGGGACCACCACCTCCCCGGGTTTTATATTGTGTAATGGGGGGCCGCACGACCCCCCCCGGTACCCGGAGGCCACCACTGCCCCAGGGCAAATTCTAAATAAATTGGGGGGCCTTGCAGACCCTTCTGTGCCCTGGGGACCACCACCTCCCAAGGGCTAAATCATTTGTAATGGGGGGGCCTCATGGACCCCCCTGGGCCCTGGGGACCACCCCCTCCCCAGGGCCAAAATAATATTTTTAAGATGGGAGGGGGCCATGCGGCTGCCCCTCCCAGGCCATATACGGCCCTGGAGAACACCACCTCCCCGGGGCCGGCCCGTGAACTACAAAGGAGGGGGGTCATGCAGCCCCCCTCCTGGAGCCATACATGGTCCTGGGGTCTGCCAACTCCCAGGGTTGGCTCCTGCTATGTCCCGGGGTGCCCACCCCCGCGACATAGCTATTTGCTGTGACTTGGTGGGAGCTTTGACAGTCCCCGCCAAGTCACAGCAAACACTCCGCTTCCAGCAAGCGGGAGCTAATAAATGGTCTTGTTTGCTGGAAGTGACGCTTTCGTCTGTTTCCTTGCCAGCTGTCAAGCGGGCAGGGAAACAGACAAAAGGATTGCTCTCACAGATAGGGAGCTGCATGTTTAGCAGCTCCCTGTCTGTGAGAGCAATGCAGGAGGTGTGGAACCGGCTGGGACCTTGGGGGCCTTGAGGCTCCTCCCGAGCTCCGGGGGGAAAAGATGAAAAAGAGGCAAAATAAAGTCAGAAACAAGCAGAAAGAGGCAGAATAAAGGTCAGAAACTAGCAGAAAGAGGCAGAATACACATGGATCGAGTCCTGGTGGCCATCAGACCTAGGACCCACACCCACTCCCTCCAACCAGGCCAGAAACCTCGGAATCATCATTGACAACAAGCTCACCAGGAAATCACAGATCCACGCCGTCTTCTCCACCTGCTTCCTCACTCTGCGCATGCTACTGATGGAGCGTAAAAGTTGAATGACGGTTATCTCTATCAATTCTCACCTTCAAATGAGATTTATGAAAATGATTTTGATAAAAATGTGAAAAATGGTAAAAGATGAAAAACATGAGATTTTCTACTGCATGGTAAAAACATGCAGAAATGCTTTGAAACGTGAACATTGTGAAAGATTTAAACAAAGAGAAAAAGTTATCTGTTTATGCAATATAATCATGTGGGTTAGAAATCTAGACGTGAATAACCTAGAAATGTGCTACTGTGGACTTTTAAATGTGATAGATGAACTATTGTTTATGTAATTAAACACTGAAAAACGATTGAAATGCTAGTTTAAAGATGCTTGACTGACTGACTGACTGAAAGTATTTGTAGAGCGCACTAATGCCGAGGCGTCTTGGCGCTGGGTAAAATGCAACAACAGTGGCCAACAGGTTCAGGGTTGGGAGAAAAGCCATGTTTTAATTTCCCTCCTGAAGACAGATCTGTTTGGCAGGAATCTTAGGTGTGTGGGCAGAGAATTCCAAAGTTTGGATGCTAGAAAAGAAAAGCGTTTACCTCCACACCTTACTCTCTTTATTTTTGGAAGTTGTACTAGACCAAGGGAAGCTGATCTTAAAGATCTTGAAGGTACATATCGGGAAAACAAGGTTTGCACATCCTTGGATCCTCCACCAAACAGGGCTTTGTGCACCAGGCATAAGATCTTAAAATCAACACGTCGCCGTACTGGAAGCCAGTGAAGTTGTTTTATACTGGTCGATGTAGGGTGATGCTTAGGTAGATTGAGCAGTAATCTAGCTGCCGCGTTCTGAATTGACTGTAGTTTGGAGAATTGAGCAGCATTTGCTCCTAAATAGAGCGCATTACAATAGTCGATTCTGGATAGAATCGTGGCTACTACCACTGTTTTCCTCAAGGAAAGCGGAATAAAAGGAAGAATCTCCCTCAGGCATTTCAGCATAAAGAAGCAAGCTGATAAAACTTGGTTGATCTGGGGAGCCCAGGAAAGATCTTTGTCTACCAGAAGACCGAGGTTCCTAGCTTTTTTAACCGGAACCGGACAGGTACCGGCTGTATTTGGCCACCATAATTGGTTCCAGACCGAGATTTTCTGGCCAAACTCAATCACCTCGGTTTTCTCTACGTTGAGCTTTAAGAAATTGGCATTCATCTAGGTCATCAGAGCAGAGATACAATTGCAGAATTGAGCTGCCATAGCATCCACTGACTGTGTTACCGACACTATAAGCTGCGTGTCATCAGCATAAGACACCAGCGTAAAGCCGTAGCTTTTTATTAATCTAGCCAGAGGGGCTACATATATATTAAAAAGCGTAGGGGATAAGGCCGAGCCCTGTGGGACACCACCAGGGAGTGTGAATTCCTTGGACTGATATCCATCCCAAAATACCACTTGTTCCCTAGACGATAAGAAAGAAGAGAGGAGGGCAAGAGCTGTGCCATTGATACCTACATCCTGTAGCCTTCGTATTAGTACCGCGTGGTTCACGGTATCGAAGGCTGCTGTTAGATCAAGCAGGACCAATGCGGCCCCTCCTCCACCATCCATGACCTTGCGTATTTCCTCTACTGCCATAATGAATGCAGTCTCAGTGGAGTGTGATGATCTGAAACCATGTTGAGTAGTGTCCAAGATGTTGTTGTTCTCTAGAAAAGATGTTAGTTCTGAGTTCATGGCCTTCTCGAGGATTTTTGCAGGTAGAGGCAGACAGGAGATGGGGCGATAGTTTTTCTCATCTAAGGGATCCAGCCTGGGTTTTTTTAGGAGAGGGCAAATACAGGCTTTTTTCCAGATCGTTGGAAATACTCCTGATGCAATACTTTGGTTTAATATGGGGGATAGTGGGATACTTATCTCATCAGAAGTAAGATGTAGTATATGCGGGGGGCAAGGATCTAGAGGGGAGCCAGATTTGGTTTTTGCCAGCAGATCAGCCACTATCTCAGCTCCCAACAATGGGAAGTGCGATAGACCGCAATGAGAGGCCTTGCCCTCCGACTGAGCTGAAACATTACTCGCTATATCCTTATCTGATTTTAAAAGATGATTATATACAGATTGAACCTTACTTTGAAAATAGCCAGCCATCTTATCTACAAACTTTTGGTCTGGAGTGAACGTGGAGTCCCGCGGACACTTTAATAATGCAGAGACCGTTTGAAACAGTTCTTTTGGTGAGTTTGTAGCCTCTTGGATTTTAGAGGTAAAGTAGGCTGTTTTAGCCTGTATAATTGCCGTTTTGTATTCTTCTAAAGCAGCACAATAGACTTTCCTTTGTGCGCTGCAGTACTGAAGTCTCCAGATACGTTCTTTTTGCCTGCACTTAATTTTAGCTAGTTTGAGGTCTGCAGAGTACCAGGGGGACGAAACCTTGTTACGTTGAGAGCGCATCGTCACTTCCGGAGCAACAATATTAGCTGCTCTATTAAGCCAGTTGTGAAAAACTATGGCCGCTTGGTTGGGGTCAGTAGGGATTAGAGGCCTTTCACTTAGTGCTGACATTAAATCATTTTTACTCACTGATTTCCAGGCACGATATTTAGCGGTCGGAGGTTTATTTCTACGACCACCTTTTAAGTTTGCTGGCGTGATGATGAAATGCACCGCAAAGTGGTCGGACCAGAGTAAAGGACAGACGGTCTTAACTTGTATACGAGAATTATTGGTGAAAATACCATCTAGTGTATGTCCTGCTAGATGTGTGGGCTCGCAGACAATTTGGTTTAATCCAAAACTAGCTAGTTTATCTAGTAGATTGAAGGTGTCCGGATTGTTGTTAGCTTCCAAGTGGAAATTAAAATCACCTAGTATGGTGAATGATTCGGAGTCTAGGCAGGATTCGAGATATGTCTGGAGAGAGGACGTAAAGGATGATCTGGGGCCAGGGCATCTGTAAATTAACAGCCCTGGAATTACTTCTAGGTTGTTAAGTTTTATACTGAAGAACATTGCTTCGGCCTCTAAAGTAGATTCTGAGTTAAACCTAACCGTGTAATGAGGTCGATGGATAATCGCAATTCCACCACCCTTCGCCCCCATTCTGTCAGAATTAGCGACGACATAGCCGGCTGGGATTGCCAGGTGCCAGTCGGGATCACTGTATTCATTAGCCCAGGTTTCTGTAAGAAAAACAAGGTCCGGATCCTCTACGTGAATCAAACACTCCAAGTCAAGTTTGTGTTTCACCATTGACCTGGTATTAAGTAAAATGCACCTGGTAGAAAGAGGGTTCTTGTTTGTGGGGGTGGAGGTCTGAGTGACTGCAAAAGTGCCATTGTTATCAGACAGTGGGTTAATAGTGTTTACATTAATCTGCCCATGGTCATCAGTATTCATAATCAAAGGATTGAGGATAGTGCTTGGGCCCACCCAGCCACAAATGTTGCAACATAAGGAAGTGGGTGGAATTAAATCCAACTGCAGTTTGTGGGACACGCATTTACCAGGATTAAGGCATATAAATTGGGTATGTGAGTAAATGTACCTTGTGAGAAGGGCAGGGGTTCTTGCGCAGGTCGCATTCCGGGCGCTGACGGGCACAGACGGGCTTGCCTTTGACGCGCCTTTGGCGTGCCAGCGGCGCGCCCGCTGCGCGGTCGTTGCATCCGGGATTTTATAGGAAGTAGGAGTGCTATGGGGGGCTGACAACTAGCGCGCTAACTTCCGTGCGGGTCCGCTCTTACATAAGGGCACCGCGTTAGCGTTAAGTAGTACTGCAGTAGCGGGTTTAAAGTGCAAAAGTGCAAGGAATAGCTAACACGAGTACATCGATATTAGAAAAGTTAAAAACAGAAGGTTATGCAAATTCAAATTCAATTTTAAACTCAATTTTTAAAATGACAGTTTTTAAAATAGCAGGAGCACGCGAAACCACTGCACCCTGTCAGCACTTTGAGAGAGCAATATCACCGCTGCGCGGTCGTTGCATCCGGGATTTTATAGGAAGTAGGAGTGCTATGGGGGGCTGACAACTAGCGCGCTAACTTTCGTGCGGGTCCGCTCTTACATACGGGCACCCCGTTAGCGTTAAGTAGTACTGCAGTAGCGGGTTTAAAGTGCAAAAGTGCAAGGAATAGCTAACACGAGTACATCGATATTAGAAAAGTTAACAACAGAAGGATATGCAAATTCAAATTCAATTTTAAACTCAATTTTTAAAATGACAGTTTTTAAAATAGCAGGAACACGCGAAACCACTGCACCCTGTCAGCGCTTTGAGAGAGCAATATCACCCAAGAACAAGAAATTAGCTGCTTTATTCTAGTAATACGTGAAATTAATGTGAATAACTTAAGTGATGCATAATAATCTATTTGAAAAATAGAAATATGTGACATGCTCTTTTTAGTAGTGCCTAATATTGACATGTAACTTTTAGAGAAAAGAATAACGAGTGAATTTACTACAAAAACTGAAATATTCATATTAACGTGTGCTTCGTATTAATTATAATTTGATAATGATTTGACAAGTTTCATGTAGGCCTCAAATGCTTTGTTTCCTCGTTCGAAAAACAGAATCTAGCTGAAGTAGTCATTTCAGACGCTGTGAGAACTTTTCCGTATGTTTCTTTTCATACCATGAACAATAGGCCCTTTCCTGGTTCAGCAACACTTTTGACAAAAATGTATTGATGCAATTGCAAACCCAGAGAGAGCGTCTGGGAACGGACAGACAGTGTACAAATGAATTTTCTTACTTCCGAGGAAAGGATCAAAATTATAACGTTGTTGAAATTGATGATTTAGCAAAAGGACTACTTAATGCTTCCGGATTTCTTGGTGACGTATTGATCACACCATGAGCAGCCCAATGTGGACAACCAATGGAAACCATAACGTACGATTGAACTGATACTTTGTGGGCGTAAACTGAAAACTTTTGAAAGTATAATTGCCCTCTTGGAGGAGGAGGGGTGTTTGGATTCAGATTCTTCATTCCCCTCGGGCTGGCTGATTATCATTTTCAATTTCCCTGCCTAGCATGCTGTTGGACTGAACTCTGATTCTGGTTCCTATGCCAAACCCGTTTGAACTGAACTTTCTAAACAGGCTCCACCTGTACCTTGCCAACTGGTAAAGTGTGCAGGAATAACTCTTCGGCTGGAGAGTTTTATGGACTCATTCCTGTGACTCCTTACGCTTCAACTCTGCATATTTGGTTTGTATAACCTAAATTCTGAACTTGACTTTTTCCATATGTCTCTCTTTTCTTATCCCCTAGGTGATCAGCATATGTATAATGTCTGAGACTGTATTGCATTGTCTGACTAATTGTACTAAATGATTTTCTAAAGACAAAGTTTACATGTGATTTGTGCTTCTTGACCATTCAAATTAAGGCTTAGATAAACGATTTCATGAGAACTTTCTTATTTGTGTTATTCTTTGTGTGGAAATTACTTGTCGTAAGCTTTATCTATTAATGTCTTCTTGAAAGGTTGTTTACTGTCAGCACGAATTTGGCATCTTCTTATTCCAAATCCTCATACTGATTTGCCACATGTTCTCTTTATATCCAAGTCCCTGTTAGCTCATGTAAAAGATCCATTGGAGGATCTATTGACTGTTATGTTGTTTGAAATGTGCCCAGAGAGGAAATAGACTGAAAATATATGAAAGGTTGTAAGTATATGAATCCATTTGAAGAGGTTTAACTTTCGCTGGATCACTACGTAAGTTCTTCAAGTAGCTACCCCTAAACACGAGATGCATGTGACACAAGCCCTCATCACCAGCCGACTGGACTGCGGCAATGCCCTCTACATAGGAATCACTGCACACCTTCTACAGAGACTTCAGACCATACAGAAAGCTGCAGCCAGACTCATGCTCCGCCTTCCTCAACGAACCCACATCACACCCTACCTCAGGAAACTCCACTGGCTCCAAGGACAGAAGAGAGGCCAATTCAAACTGCTGACCCATGCACACAAGGCTCTACACAACTAAGGACCCACCTACATCAACCACCGTCTGAACTTCCACTAACCGTCAAGAAGACTACGCTCCGCCTCCCTTTCACTTGCCCATACTCCCCGCATCTACTGAAGCAGAAGTGGAGAATGGTCCTTCTCCTATATCGCAGCAAAGACCTGGAACAACCTCCCCACGCACCTCCAGACCATCACCACACGTCCGGAATTCCGTATGGCCCTCAAGACCTGACTGTTTGAGTAAGCCTCCTGGGCCTGCTAGCACCTGGATACCCTATTGAGTGGTAAGCCGCGCTTTATAAATCCTTATTGGTTAATTGATTGAGAATAAAGGTCAGCAATGAACAAAAAGAGGCAAGCTAAAGGTCAGAAAGGTGCCGAAAGAGGCAGAATAAAGGTCAAAAACGAGCAGAAAAAGGCAGAATAAAGGTCAGCAACAATTAGAAAGTGGCAAAATAAAGGTCAGAAATGAGCAAAAAGAGGCAGAATAAAAGTCAGAAACTAGCAGAAAAAGTCAGAATAAAGGTCAGCAACGACCAGAAAGAGGCAAAATAAAGGTGAGAAACCAGCAGGAAGAAACAGAATAAAGGTGAGAAATGAGCAGAAAGAGGCAGAATCAAAGTCAGCAATGAGAAGAAAGAGGCTGAAAGACCTGGCATCTTTGGCGTGTTTTTCCACTGCATTTTTTGCTGTGACCTCCTGTTTCTGACTGTGTGCTGCATTTCGTATTTGCTGGTTTTGGAACTTTGGGCACTTTACCACTTCTGATCAGTGCTAAAGTGCAAGTGTTCCCTGTATAAATTGTGATTGTGATTGGTTATCCATGATTGGCATATTTGATTTAATGGTAAGTCCGTAGTAAAGTGCACTATGTGTGCCCAGGGTCTGTATTTCAAATGCTACTAGTGGGCCACCCACATGAGTAGCCCTGCATCCCTAAGGTAGGCCCAATGTATCCCCATGGGCAGGGTGCATTGTATTCAAAACGTAGGACATGTACTGGTGGTGTTTTACATGTCCTGATAGTGAAATATTGCTAATTTTGTGTTTCACTAATGCAAGGACTATCTCGCCCATAGGTTATCATTGGAGTTGCCTTGTAACCCCTAACAAGTGTAACTTTCAATTGGGAATAGATCCATATTTGGAGTTTGGGGTCCCTGAACTCACAATTTAAAAAGACATCTTTTAGTGGAGTTGCTTTTTAAATTCTGTGTTTGAAAGTGCCACTTTTAGAAACAGGGCATTTTCTTGACTTTCCATTCTATGCCTCTGCCTACCTGTAGAGTCCACGTCTGGTTTAGACTGACAGTTGGGCTGTTTGTGCATTCACTCTAGACAGTCACACAAAGAGAGCTGAGGTGTGCCCTGCATATCCTGATACCAAAGGGGATGATGGACGGAGCGTTAGAGCAAATCAAACACTCACCCCCAGTCAACTGATCTGGGTTTAATCCATCATCATTCTTTAGCTCACTCCACCACCCCAGTTCAGACATGGCCATATGCAAATCAGTCTGACCCTGTGCCTCATGGGAACAGTCCAGCCCGAACTGCCAAGCCATGTCTTCCCTGGACCGGAAACAAGCATCCTGGGACCGGTTTCAGGTTCAAAACCCTCATCAGCCAGGCTATCTTGAATCCAGTGGCAAAGTGAGCAAGGGACCCACGTCTGGGCATACCCTGCCAACTTAGGGCGAACAAAGCGATACTAAAGGGGGTGATGGATGGAGCGTTAGAGCAAATCAAACACTCACCCCCAGTCAACTGATCTGGGTTTAATCCATCATCATTCTTTAGCTCACTCCACCACCCCAGTTCAGACATGGCCATATGCAAATCAGTCTGACCCTGTGCCTCATGGGAACAGTCCAGCCCGAACTGCCAAGCCATGTCTTCCCTAGACCGGAAACAAGCATCCTGGGACCAGTTTCGGGTTCAAAACCCTCATCAGCCAGGCTATCTTGAATCCATTGGCAAAGTGAGCAAGGGACCCACGTCTGGGCATACCCTGCCAACTTAGGGCGAACAAAGCGATACCAAAGGGGATGATGGACGGAGCGTTAGAGCAAATCAAACACTCACCCCAGTCAACTGATCTGGGTTTAATCCATCATCATTCTTTAGCTCACTCCACCACCCCAGTTCAGACATGCCCATATGCAAATCAGTCTGACCCTGTGCCTCATGGGAACAGTCCAGCCCGAACTGCCAAGCCATGTCTTCCCTGGACCGGAAACAAGCATCCTGGGACCGGTTTCGGGTTCAAAACCCTCATCAGCCAGGCTATCTTAAATCCAGTGGCAAAGTGAGCAAGGGACCCACGTCTGGGCATACCCTGCCAACTTAGGGCGAACAAAGCGATACCAAAGGGGATAATGGACGGAGCGTTAGAGCAAATCAAACACTCACCCCCAGTCAACTGATCTGGGTTTAATCCATCATCATTCTTTAGCTCACTCCACCACCCCAGTTCAGACATGGCCATATGCAAATCAGTCTGACCCTGTGCCTCATGGTAACAGTCCAGCCCGAACTGCCAAGCCATGTCTTCCCTGGACCGGAAACAAGCATCCTGGGACCGGTTTCGGGTTCAAAACCCTCATCAGCCAGGCTATCTTGAATCCAGTGGCAAAGTGAGCAAGGGACCCACGTCTGGGCATACCCTGCCAACTTAGGGCGAACAAAGCGATACCAAAGGGGATGATGGACGGAGCGTTAGAGCAAATCAAACACTCACCCCCAGTCAACTGATCTGGGTTTAATCCATCATCATTCTTTAGCTCACTCCACCACCCCAGTTCAGACATGGCCATATGCAAATCAGTCTGACCCTGTGCCTCATGGGAACAGTCAAGCCCGAACTGCCAAGCCATGTCTTCCCTGGACCGGAAACAAGCATCCTGGGACCGGTTTCGGGTTCAAAACCCTCATCAGCCAGGCTATCTTGAATCCAGTGGCAAAGTGAGCAAGGGACCCACGTCTGGGCATACCCTGCCAACTTAGGGCGAACAAAGCGATACCAAAGGGGATGATGGACGGAGCGTTAGAGCAAATCAAACACTCACCCCCAGTCAACTGATCTGGGTTTAATCCATCATCATTCTTTAGCTCACTCCACCACCCCAGTTCAGACATGGCCATATGCAAATCAGTCTGACCCTGTGCCTCATGGGAACAGTCCAGCCCGAACTGCCAAACCATGTCTTCCCTGGACCGGAAACAAGCATCCTGGGACCGGTTTCGGGTTCAAAACCCTCATCAGCCAGGCTATCTTGAATCCAGTGGCAAAGTGAGCAAGGGACCCACGTCTGGGCATACCCTGCCAACTTAGGGCGAACAAAGCGATACCAAAGGGGATGATGGACGGAGCGTTAGAGCAAATCAAACACTCACCCCCAGTCAACTGATCTGGGTTTAATCCATCATCATTCTTTAGCTCACTCCACCACCCCAGTTCAGACATGGCCATATGCAAATCAGTCTGACCCTGTGCCTCATGGGAACAGTCCAGCCCGAACTGCCAAGCCATGTCTTCCCTGGACCGGAAACAAGCATCCTGGGACCGGTTTCGGGTTCAAAACCCTCATCAGCCAGGCTATCTTGAATCCAGTGGCAAAGTGAGCAAGGGACCCACGTCTGGGCATACCCTGCCAACTTAGGGCGAACAAAGCGATACCAAAGGGGATGATGGACGGAGCGTTAGAGCAAATCAAACACTCACCCCCAGTCAACTGATCTGGGTTTAATCCATCATCATTCTTTAGCTCACTCCACCACCCCAGTTCAGACATGGCCATATGCAAATCAGTCTGACCCTGTGCCTCATGGGAACAGTCCAGCCCGAACTGCCAAGCCATGTCTTCCCTGGACCGGAAACAAGCATCCTGGGACCGGTTTCGGGTTCAAAACCCTCATCAGCCAGGCTATCTTGAATCCAGTGGCAAAGTGAGCAAGGGACCCACGTCTGGGCATACCCTGCCAACTTAGGGCGAACAAAGCGATACCAAAGGGGATGATGGACGGAGCGTTAGAGCAAATCAAACACTCACCCCCAGTCAACTGATCTGGGTTTAATCCATCATCATTCTTTAGCTCACTCCACCACCCCAGTTCAGACATGGCCATATGCAAATCAGTCTGACCCTGTGCCTCATGGGAACAGTCCAGCCCGAACTGCCAAACCATGTCTTCCCTGGACCGGAAACAAGCATCCTGGGACCGGTTTCGGGTTCAAAACCCTCATCAGCCAGGCTATCTTGAATCCAGTGGCAAAGTGAGCAAGGGACCCACGTCTGGGCATACCCTGCCAACTTAGGGCGAACAAAGCGATACCAAAGGGGATGATGGACGGAGCGTTAGAGCAAATCAAACACTCACCCCCAGTCAACTGATCTGGGTTTAATCCATCATCATTCTTTAGCTCACTCCACCACCCCAGTTCAGACATGGCCATATGCAAATCAGTCTGACCCTGTGCCTCATGGGAACAGTCCAGCCCGAACTGCCAAGCCATGTCTTCCCTGGACCGGAAACAAGCATCCTGGGACCGGTTTCGGGTTCAAAACCCTCATCAGCCAGGCTATCTTGAATCCAGTGGCAAAGTGAGCAAGGGACCCACGTCTGGGCATACCCTGCCAACTTAGGGCGAACAAAGCGATACCAAAGGGGATGATGGACGGAGCGTTAGAGCAAATCAAACACTCACCCCCAGTCAACTGATCTGGGTTTAATCCATCATCATTCTTTAGCTCACTCCACCACCCCAGTTCAGACATGGCCATATGCAAATCAGTCTGACCCTGTGCCTCATGGGAACAGTCCAGCCCGAACTGCCAAGCCATGTCTTCCCTGGACCGGAAACAAGCATCCTGGGACCGGTTTCGGGTTCAAAACCCTCATCAGCCAGGCTATCTTGAATCCAGTGGCAAAGTGAGCAAGGGACCCACGTCTGGGCATACCCTGCCAACTTAGGGCGAACAAAGCGATACCAAAGGGGATGATGGACGGAGCGTTAGAGCAAATCAAACACTCACCCCCAGTCAACTGATCTGGGTTTAATCCATCATCATTCTTTAGCTCACTCCACCACCCCAGTTCAGACATGGCCATATGCAAATCAGTCTGACCCTGTGCCTCATGGGAACAGTCCAGCCCGAACTGCCAAGCCATGTCTTCCCTGGACCGGAAACAAGCATCCTGGGACCGGTTTCGGGTTCAAAACCCTCATCAGCCAGGCTATCTTGAATCCAGTGGCAAAGTGAGCAAGGGACCCACGTCTGGGCATACCCTGCCAACTTAGGGCGAACAAAGCGATACCAAAGGGGATGATGGACGGAGCGTTAGAGCAAATCAAACACTCACCCCCAGTCAACTGATCTGGGTTTAATCCATCATCATTCTTTAGCTCACTCCACCACCCCAGTTCAGACATGGCCATATGCAAATGCGTCTGACCCTGTGCCTCATGGGAACAGTCCAGCCCGAACTGCCAAGCCATGTCTTCCCTGGACCGGAAACAAGCATCCTGGGACCGGTTTCGGGTTCAAAACCCTCATCAGCCAGGCTATCTTGAATCCAGTGGCAAAGTGAGCAAGGGACCCACGTCTGGGCATACCCTGCCAACTTAGGGCGAACAAAGCGATACCAAAGGGGATGATGGACGGAGCGTTAGAGCAAATCAAACACTCACCCCCAGTCAACTGATCTGGGTTTAATCCATCATCATTCTTTAGCTCACTCCACCACCCCAGTTCAGACATGGCCATATGCAAATCAGTCTGACCCTGTGCCTCATGGGAACAGTCCAGCCCGAACTGCCAAGCCACGTCTTCCCTGGACCGGAAACAAGCATCCTGGGACTGGTTTCGGGTTCAAAACCCTCATCAGCCAGGCTATCTTGAATCCAGTGGCAAAGTGAGCAAGGGACCCACATCTGGGCATACCCTGCCAACTTAGGGCGAACAAAGCGATACCAAAGGGGATGATGGACGGAGCGTTAGAGCAAATCAAACACTCACCCCCAGTTAACTGATCTGGGTTTAATCCATCATCATTCTTTAGCTCACTCCACCACCCCAGTTCAGACATGGCCATATGCAAATCAGTCTGACCCTGTGCCTCATGGGAACAGTCCAGCCCGAACTGCCAAGCCATGTCTTCCCTGGACCGGAAACAAGCATCCTGGGACCGGTTTCGGGTTCAAAACCCTCATCAGCCAGGCTATCTTGAATCCAGTGGCAAAGTGAGCAAGGGACCCACGTCTGGGCATACCCTGCCAACTTAGGGCGAACAAAGCGATACCAAAGGGGATGATGGACGGAGCGTTAGAGCAAATCAAACACTCACCCCCAGTCAACTGATCTGGGTTTAATCCATCATCATTCTTTAGCTCACTCCACCACCCCAGTTCAGACATGGCCATATGCAAATCAGTCTGACCCTGTGCCTCATGGGAACAGTCCAGCCCGAACTGCCAAGCCATGTCTTCCCTGGACCGGAAACAAGCATCCTGGGACCGGTTTCGGGTTCAAAACCCTCATCAGCCAGGCTATCTTGAATCCAGTGGCAAAGTGAGCAAGGGACCCACGTCTGGGCATACCCTGCCAACTTAGGGCGAACAAAGCAATACCAAAGGGGATGATGGACGGAGCGTTAGAGCAAATCAAACACTCACCCCCAGTCAACTGATCTGGGTTTAATCCATCATCATTCTTTAGCTCACTCCACCACCCCAGTTCAGACATGGCCATATGCAAATCAGTCTGACCCTGTGCCTCATGGGAACAGTCCAGCCCGAACTGCCAAGCCATGTCTTCCCTGGACCGGAAACAAGCATCCTGGGACCGGTTTCGGGTTCAAAACCCTCATCAGCCAGGCTATCTTGAATCCAGTGGCAAAGTGAGCAAGGGACCCACGTCTGGGCATACCCTGCCAACTTAGGGCGAACAAAGCGATACCAAAGGGGATGATGGACGGAGCGTTAGAGCAAATCAAACACTCACCCCCAGTCAACTGATCTGGGTTTAATCCATCATCATTCTTTAGCTCACTCCACCACCCCAGTTCAGACATGGCCATATGCAAATCAGTCTGACCCTGTGCCTCATGGGAACAGTCCAGCCCGAACTGCCAAGCCATGTCTTCCCTGGACCGGAAACAAGCATCCTGGGACCGGTTTCGGGTTCAAAACCCTCATCAGCCAGGCTATCTTGAATCCAGTGGCAAAGTGAGCAAGGGACCCACGTCTGGGCATACCCTGCCAACTAGGGGCGAACAAAGCGATACCAAAGGGGATGATGGACGGAGTGTTAGAGCAAATCAAACACTCACCCCCAGTCAACTGATCTGGGTTTAATCCATCATCATTCTTTAGCTCACTCCACCACCCCAGTTCAGACATGGCCATATGCAAATCAGTCTGACCCTGTGCCTCATGGGAACAGTCCAGCCCGAACTGCCAAGCCATGTCTTCCCTGGACCGGAAACAAGCATCCTGGGACCGGTTTCGGGTTCAAAACCCTCATCAGCCAGGCTATCTTGAATCCAGTGGCAAAGTGAGCA
Source organism: Calotriton arnoldi (assembly GCA_963921515.1). Taxonomy (NCBI): domain Eukaryota; kingdom Metazoa; phylum Chordata; class Amphibia; order Caudata; family Salamandridae; genus Calotriton; species Calotriton arnoldi. The sequence continues at coordinate 1,370,035 of CAWUFW010004459.1, forward strand.
AGGGACATGCCACTGGAATCAAGCTATCCTGGCTGAAGAGGGGTGAAACCCGAAACCGGTCCTAGGATGCTTGTTTCCAGTCCAGGGAGGACCTGGCTTGGCAGTTCGGGCTGGACTGTTCCCATGAGGCACTGGGTCAAGACTGATTTGCATATGGCTGGGTTCAAACTGGAATGGCATGGTGAGCAAAAAACGATGGATTTAGGCCCAGATCTCTGTACTGGGGTGAATGTATGACATTGTTCTGCATTCTGTCCATCAACTGTTGTTTTTGCATTTGTCACCCCGAGTGGGACGGGTATGCCCAGACTTGGGTCCCGTGCTCTCCATGCCACTGGAATCAAGCTATCCTGGCTGAAGAGGGTGAAACCCCGAAACCGGTCCTAGGATGCTTGTTTCCAGTCCAGGGAGGACCTGGCTTGGCAGTTCGGGCTGGACTGTTCCCATGAGGCACAGGGTCAAGACTGATTTGCATATGGCTGGGTTCAAACTGGAATGGCATGGTGAGCAAAAAAACGATGGATTTAGGCCCAGATCTCTGTACTGGGGTGAATGTATGACATTGTTCTGCATTCTGTCCATCAACTGTTGTTTTTGCATTTGTCACCCCGAGTGGGACGGGTATGCCCAGACGTGGGTCCCGTGCTCTCCATGCCACTGGAATCAAGCTATCCTGGCTGAAGAGGGGTGAAACCCCGAAACCGGTCCTAGGATGCTTGTTTCCAGTCCAGGAGGACCTGGCTTGGCAGTTTGGGCTGGACTGTTCCCATGAGGCACAGGGTCAAGACTGATTTGCATATGGCTGGGTTCAAACTGGAATGGCATGGTGAGCAAAAAAACGATGGATTTAGGCCCAGATCTCTGTACTGGGGTGAATGTATGACATTGTTCTGCATTCTGTCCATCAACTGTTGTTGCTGCATATCCTGATGGCCCATCACCAGGCTGATGGCTCTTCCTGAGCTAGAGTGGTGGGAGGAGTTGTCACGGACACCTGAATAGGACTGTGCCTGTCCTCACACAAAGCTGTCTCCACCCCCCTGTAGTGTGTCTGGAGCCAGGTCAGGGAAAGACAGAGTCTTGTGCACTACAAAGACTTTCCTTTGAAGTTTGCCTACTTCAAAGGCAAATACTGGTGTAAGTGCTGGAGCTATGACACCATAACATCAGAACACTTCTGGAGTAAGAGGACATTCTGCCAAGAAGAAGACCCGGAGAAGCTGTCAGGAGGGACAACCACTTTGCTGTGTGCTTTTCTGTGTTGGCCGGCTGCTTGCTGCTTCTGTCTTGGGCAGTGAAAGGACTGGACTTTGCTTTATGTATCCTGCTTGCCAAGGTTCTCCAAGGACTTGTGTGTGCTTGCCTCCTGTTAAGAAGTCTCAGGGCCATCAAAGACTTCATCTGCAGCCCCTGAACTCCTCTACTGGGAGTTCTGAACTGCCAAGTTGTGCCTATTCCAGTTCTGGGCCCTTGGAGGTGGCTGTTGCTGCAAAGAAGCCTGAAAATCCATGCATCGACCTTCAGCGCCTGTTTTTCCTGATGCAGCAATGCTGTGCGGCTGAAAAACCAATGCACAGCCGCGGTGCAGCTGAAGAATCGACGCAGCGCCTGTCGTGCGACAGAAAAGATTGCCGCAGCCCGAGTCCTGAGCACTGTGTCTCTGACGTCCGAGGCACCTGTTCTGACTCCAACGCAGATGCTGCTGTGCGGCAGAAGAAATCAAGTCATCACCTATGTGAGCAGAAAGAGGCCCCCAATGACCCTCAGCAGCCAAGGGGACTTTATCCCCAGCCAATAGTGCACCAGGAGGTGCGTTTGCAGAGTGGTTGAGGAAGGGGGGGCGAGGCCTCCAACAAGGTGGAGAAGTGTGGCTCAATGGTTAGAGCGGCAGACCCTGATGCAGAGATCTGGCCCGGGACCAGGGTTCAATTCCTGCCTCGGCGGGTCTTGGGCTCAATTTCCTCGGACCTGATAATTCTCGCCTCGGTGCCTATTCTAATCATGGGTCCCACTCTGCAACTCTGGGCAATAGCTTGCTTAATCTCCACAACGGCCCCAACAGCGCTGGGATGCCTGGCTTCACCTTGGGGGTGCCCAGGAGTGGACATTTCACAGGGAAAAGCCAGGAAGGGTTCCACAGCGGTATGCGTACAGCGCCAGGACACCCCTTTGGGGGTATAAGTGCGCTTTACAAGTACAAATTTCATTCATTTCATTTCAATCCCACTGTGGGGGATTTACTGGTGGCAACTGTAGTGATTCTTGGCCACTAAGGACCCTCAGTAGCCAAGGGGACTTCGTCCCCCATCCAATAGTGCACGAGCAGGCACGTTTGCAGAGTGGTTGAGAAAGGGGGGTGCCTCCGAAGAGGTCTCAGCAATCCCGCTGTGGGGTACTTACTAGTGGCAACAATAGGGGTTCTTGGCTCCCGAGGACCCTCAGCAGCCAAGGGTACTTCAACCCTCAACCAGTAGTGCACCAGGAGGCACGTTTGCAGAGTGGTTGAGAAATGGGGCGGTGTCTCCGAAGAGGTCTCAGCAATCCCGCTGTGGGGAACTTACTTGTGGCAACAATGGGGGTTCTTGGCCCCCAAGGACCCTCAGCAGCCAAGGGGACTTCATCCCCCAACCAGTAGTGCACCAGGAGGTGTGTTTGCAGAGTGGTTGTGAAAGGGGGAGGGGCCTCCGATGAGGTCCCAGCAATCCTGCAGTGGGGGACTTACTGGTGGTGACAATAGGAGTTCTTGCCCGTCAAGGACCCTCAACAACCAAGGGAACTTCATCCCCCAACCAGTAGTGCACCAGGAGGTGTGTTTGCAGAGTGTTTGAGAAAGGGGGCGGGACCTCTGATGAGGTCTCAACAATCCCAATATGGGGGACTTACAGATGGCAACAATAGGGGTTCTTGGCCCCCAAGGGCCCTCAGCAGCCAAAGGGACACACTCACTAACTCACCTATTGAGACACTCATGCACTCACTCGCACACTCACTCTCAAAGGTTAAAGGTTACAGTTAGGAAATACAATAAAAAAACATTAGAAATTCCCTTAAAAATCCAAAGGTTACAGTGATGTTATAGTTAGGAAATGAATTTTAAAAAAGTAGAAATTCACAGAGTGACAATCATTACGATAATGAAATTTTACGAGCATACATGCACACTCACTGAGAGAACATTGTTGAAATTTGCATGTTAAGATGGTGGACACAGAAGTGAACTACATTGCAGTCCATCTTCCCTCACCATTTTCTGTCTGTCCAATGGATGGAGGACATGAACATTTTAAAGTGGGCAATGTTAAAACTTGGGTAAAATGCAATTGAGAAAGGCGTAATCACTGAAACGCGTCTGCCGCAATAAAGATTGAAGTTTGTAAACCGACGAGTGCTTCGTGACTTCCCGGTGAGGAAATTGGTGAGTAATGTGTTTTGTGAGGCCACAGTCATGACGGAGGCACCCACCCGCAAGTTGTTCGGTAGTATATTGTGGCAATTGGTTGTATATATATTATATATACATTATACTTGCAGAACTGATTATGCTGTATATATTTTAGAGTGTACATGCCACCTTTTATATGTAGGCAGTACCAAACTGCAAGTTTACAACAGGATATTGCAACATCTTAGAGCAGTGGTCAATTCTGACCCAAACTATCCCGTGGCACGGCATCTAAAACTGGTACACAAAAACAATCTTAATGATCTCAGATATTATGTTATCAGCTCAGTGCCCAAGAATATCAGAGGGGGCAATAGAGAAAAAAGACTAAGACAAGTAGAATCAGAATTCATTATGTTACTTGACACCAAAATGCCGAATGGCCTCAACAATAGTGATGATTTACACAATTTTCTATGAATTTTGTTGAGGTCTAGGGTTATATATGAAAGGCCCCAGATGTGTTTCTTAAATTGGTTTTATCCCTTTCCTTTTACTGGGTTTTTAGTCTGGGTTCTCCTAGATTTTTAATCTGGTTTTAGTGAAGGATATTGCCGGTTTTTGAGTCCTGAGATTTTATCTAAACTTTGAATATTTATTACGCTGTATGCACTTTAAAAATTTGAATTGAAAATGTATGGCTGCTTAATCTATATTCTACAGTAAGAAATGTAACTATATGCACCTTTAAAACCCTTGACTGCTGCTGCTATATATATGTTCCGTATTGTGGATGTATTTATTTATTTGTTATGTGAACTGGTAGGTTGATGGTTTTATTCGGTGGTATCTCGTTTTTACTAGGTTTTATCTGAGATTTTCTCGGTTTTACTTGGTTTTACGGGACTCTTGCCGGTTTTATACATCGAAATACCAGGTTAACATCAAATAATTAGGACATTGGTCCATACCTGGGATTTTATTTTTGTTCAAATCAAGTTTTATGTAATTTCCAACTAGAGGGTTGTTGATAAGTTAACATTTGTATAGCAATAATGAGTTGACACAAAATACAACAAGTGTATTTCTTTCCTATTAGATACAACGAATGGGAAAATCTGGAGATTGGAAATAGACCAAATATAATTATGAAACAGAATAAGAGATTCTAGTAAAGAAATGACACAGGGGACGTCTGCATAAGAATGCTGCAATGTATCTAATTGTATATATTTATTTTTGCATTTTGCACTATCACGTTAGCACTTTTTTGCATATTTTGCACATTGTCATTAATCAATTTAGGGATTGAGTAGACTAATTTTATGAGTACGAAATATAATAATGTATGAGGCCAGAATAAAGGTACTTGCATCGTAGAATTGAAAGTTTAAAAAAAAAAACGTATTAATAATAGCACTATGCTATAAGTTTGGTCAAAAGAACAAGTTTTAAATCTACTGATGTATAGCCTTTTTCAGTTTTACGACATGAATTTAAAAGCACTAAGCTTAAATGTAGGCATTATGTCTTAATTAATAAGTCTTCATGGGTTATGTAACTGAAATGTATTGCAACAAAGTGAGTTTTGTCATGTACGTACATTGGCCTCTTTCTATGTTTACACTCTGTCTACAACTAATTGGATGAAATGCATCATGTGCTTTTAAATATTTCACCATATATACGCACCGATAGGTCCAGCGCGTCATGTGATCAAGACTGCCGTTGGGCAGTCGAAACGCGTCATGCTGGGCACTTGCTTTCTGACGAACTATGCACTGGCACTTTGATAATCTGCACTAAATAAAGAAGAAACTTTCTCCGCATTTGTGGTCCGAACCTGCTTTCTTGATCAGGAGTGTGATCATTTCAGGACTGGGGCTGTCATATATATATATATATATATATATATTTATCCAAAGCCCAAAACCATTCCTGGACGCACTCGACTGCTGTTAAAACCTCGCGGTTTATTTAATCAAGGCAAACAAACCAATTCAATCCGGTCATTATTTCTTGTGCCCCTATGCCGACGCGTTTCGAGGTAACAACCTCTTCTTCCTGGGCAGGTTGATGAATGTCCGACAGAGACCTCCCACTTGAGGAACCATTTTCTGCATGCCATTGTTTTCCCCCGCCCATAGTGGGCTTTGCCAAGTACGTAATTGTTAGTCCTCATGTAGGTGCATGCTGGGGTCTGTAGTTCATTTGTGGGAGTATTTTAATTCCACAGTGAATTCTGCAGGCATTCTGTAAAACAATTAAAAATCCTTAGTAGGAGTTCGGATCGAGTGTTCATTCTTTTAAGCCAAAACAGCAGCGCTACATATTGGGTGTGGAACAGTTCCCACCTCGCAGCCTCTCCTTTCTTTACGGGATGGTGCAATCCAGAGCGGCAAGGGCGCTGCGTAAATTATATTTTTATCCAAAGCCCAAAAGCATTCCTGGACGCACTCGACTGCTGTTAAAACCTCGCGGTTTATTTAATCAAGGCAAACAAACCAATTCAATCCGGTCATTATTTCTTGTGCCCCTATGCCGACGCGTTTCGAGGTAACAACCTCTTCTTCCTGGGCAGGTTGATGAATGTCCGACATAGACCTCCCAGTTGAGGAACCATTTTCTGCATGCCATTGTTTTCCCCCGCCCATAGTGGGCGTTGCCAAGTACGCAATTGTTAGTCCTTATGTAGGTGCATGCTGGGGTCTGTAGTTCATTTGCGGGAGTATTTTCATAGTTTTAAGCCAAAACAGCAGCGCTACATATTGGGTGTGGAACAGTTCCCACCTCGCAGCCTCTCCTTTCTTTACGGGATGGTGCAATCCAGCGCGGCAAGGGCGCCGCGTAAATAATTTTTTATCCAAAGCCCAAAAGCATTCCTGGACGCACTCGACTGCTGTTAAAACCTCGCGGATAAATATATATATATATATATAATATATATATATAAGATAAGAAAGACTCCGCCAGACATGGATTACTTTCCAAATAACGGAGCACGGACCTCAATTTTAGTGCAGCAAAGGATAAAATGTATTGCTCTCCAACCTTTACAGCCATGACGCGTTTCAGCCCTTCTTCGGGCCTTGATCACATATATATATATATATATATATATATATATATATATATATATATATATATATGTATATATATATATTACACTGCAATTTTGGTTCAGGCCTGGCGCGCTCTGCTGCGGGTGCTGGTGATGGGCTGAACCATAGAGCTCCACTCTTTTTCGTATTTTTAAGAAAAACGCAGCACTCAGTAGACCCGTTGTATGCTTTTAATGGCGAACACCACTACACCACCAACGCGTTTCGACCTCACTGGGTCTTTCTCACGGAAGGTGAGTCCATCTTCGCTTTCACAATTTATACTCTTCAATATGGTACTATACCATCAAAACATTGTTTAAAACTTAGACAATCTGAGAAACACATTTGTGTCCTGATCAACGCAAGATAAATGAAATGCAAATAATGTGACATTTGTAACTTGTAACTCATGTGTAAATTTGTTAATACTACAACTCCCATCATGCTTCATTAAGAGCAGTGGATGGAGAGTATAAATTGTGAAAGCGAAGAGGGACTCACCTACGGTGAGAAAGACCCAGTGAGGTTGAAACTCGTTGGTGGAGTAGTGGTGTTCGCCATTAAAAGTATACAACGGATCTACTGAGTGCAGCGTTTTTCTTCAAATGTTTTTTTAAAATATATATATAATATATATATATATATATATATACATCCAACAGTCCTCGGCTCAGAAATTCACCAGGGCTCATGAGGGGTGGAGCGTGTTATGCCGGACGAGCCCGCCGGCAAATATATGAAGCAAAAGGATCCCAAACACCGAAGGAACAACGCTCACTCAAATACGTGTTAATGCAAAAAGTTTACTTCCGCACAAGACGCATTTCAGCCACAGCCGTGGCCTTGGTCACATGTCATGTGAACGGCAGTGTTTTAGCCCCGGGGAGGTGGTGGTCCCCGGGGCTCTGTGGGGGGGCTAGTGCCCCCCGACACTTTACTTTTAAATATAGCCCCGAGGAGGTGGTGGTCCCCGGGGCTGCGTGGGGGGGCTGGAGCCCCCCACGCATCTTTCCAAATTTAGCACCGGGGAGGTGCCGGTTCCCGGGGCTGCAGGGGTGGTCACATGCCCCTCCCTGCATTTATGTTAATTGGCCCCAGGGAGGTAGCAGTCCCCGGGGCTCCAAGGGGGGCTGGAGCCTCCTCCATGCATTTTTTTAAAGATTAAAGCCCCGGGGAGGTGGCGGTCCACGTGGGGCCCTTCATCTAATTTTTTAATTGCCCCCGGGACCTGGCCCACCCGGGGACTTAAAGAAAACGAAGCGCGGGACGTTATAGTTAGGAAATAAAATTTGAAAAACCGTAGAAATTCACTTAAAAAACAAAGGTTACAGGGACTTTATAGTTAGGCTCAGATTTCACTCATACAAAAGTAAACCAGTGAAATTCAGCCGTTAAAGTTACCTGAGCTAACTATAACTTACGCCCCCACAATGCACTGCTTATGACCTCAAATATTACATCACTCATGACATGGTCAGTGACATCACTGATGACATCTCAAATGACATCACATCACTGATGACATCATCAAGTGAGTGTAAGTGTTTTTAAGAGTTTAGGGGTGTTAAACATATATACTTACCTACTACAAATGTTAAATTAGTATACTAGATGAAGGGAAGGAGACACTTTCAATTCCTCCTCGATATGTTTCGAGCAAAGATACTCAGCACTCACTCTTATGCACTAGAGTACATACCCATACAAAAGGAAGCTTCTCCGTAAAATCACTACTGCGAGCCAAGCTACACCGGTACAAATATTACGCTTAGTTCTCATGATAGTGAGTGCCTTCTCTAGATCTTTGACAAATGTAATTAGATGGGCATATAATTTACTGCATGCGGCAGATGGCACTCTTGAGAGCTGTTTTGAAGAGCAAAACTTTTAATGAACGAACGAGCCTGTATACTTTTAACAAAAATCTAGTGCACGCTTTGGATGCTCTATAACTCTTCTGCAGTCTTGGTCACCAGCACTCTTGAAGCTGTTCTTAAAAAGTATGACACCCAGACTGAGTTACAATCTCGATATTGCACATTGTTCCCAGTTAGTTAATTATAGGCCTTTTACTTATAATCTCGAATATAAGACTCATCAAAAATATTTGAGATTTACATTAGATCACAGCGCCGTATCATCATGTTACGTCTGGACATTCTACCATTAAACACCTATATTAAACACTGGAGAGACACAAGTGACAAGTCAGGATCTTGTGAACTGTGTAGGTGAGGCATCCAAGATATTGTGCATGTCCTACACATTTGCCCTAGTAATGTCGTGGTAGAAGCTATGGATCACTTTATAAAACCTATGTGTCTTAAATATGATATATATAGAATTAATGATTTGATCATTTTAGTAAGGTCACTTCCAGTTGAATTTGTGTGTTATAAGTTGTATACATTTTTTTGAAGCGTTTTTACCATTGTATTGTAGAAAACATATATTAAGTCCGGAATATTTGTCAAATTTTTGTACTGATCATGAATGTTTTATATTGTTGATCTCTTATGAGGTCTAAACCAACAAAACTATTTGATTTGATAAACAATAACCAAAGCATATCTGAAGAATAATCAATAGAACAAGTACTCTTCAAGTATTGGAGTCAAATATGCTTAGCCTTAGGGGATGCTATTCTGTTTTGGGGACTACCTGTCCCACGCACCACTGCGCCAGGAGGCACCGGCCAACAGCACTCATTGGGGGAGGGGAAAGCACCCCAAGTGCTTTTTAGCGGCAACGACAACCCCGCTGCACGGGATGCACGCGACTACGTCTGAGAAAAATGCACGGGCCAAGGGCATGGAGGATGCTAAGCTGGGCAATCCCTCTTTGGCCTGGATTCTGGAGGTATTTATCTTCATATCCCTTCCTTTTGATCATTAGTATTTTTGAGAATAGGCATGAAAAAAAGCTGCAGGAGGCCACTCTGTCTCTACCCCACCTGCAAAAAAAACCTCGATAGACAGGATGTTACAGAGGGCCATGGAGTAAGCACCAAAGTCAAACTAACAGAAAGAAGACTTTCTCTTAGCTCAAGCACTGCTCCAGGTGTTAATGCGACTCTCTTTCCAACCAATATGCGAGGACCACCTTTCACCGCCTCTCCCTTTGTGAGTAATGGGCTTGTGCATGCTGATAATGTGATCCCTGCTACTGAAATCTGCAACCATCCATGATTGCCAAATGGCACAGGTGGGCGGCCCAAAACAAAACTAGGGAGGTTGCCAACCAAACTAGATTCTCCTCCCCGCCCACCTCCCTGGTGCAGCCATCACTATCGATCATGGAGGGTATTGAGGGAGCATTCACGTAGAAACCTCCCTAGGTAGTGCAACTGATGGAGGACTATATTACTAAAATTAAGGACCTTTTTTTTTAGCAAAACTATCTCCCGTCATTGCTCGCCTGGTAGCCATTGAACTGTTTGCTATAAAGCAATTGCTGATCCCTCCTGCACAAGCCCCATACATGCCCCCAGGGTAAATCAGGGTCAGGTGGTTGGTCAAAGTAACCTTTTCTTGTACAGCACTGTCTGTGTTATCTATGAGATCCTTACCGGATAGCCTCTGCCCCAACCCCACAATCTCGATCCCTGAATGGATCTGCCCTCGCACGCCTTTACTTCCATCACACAGTGAAAATATGAGCCAACTTGAGGGGCTTAAATCTCATAAAGTCACTCATCTGGGAAAGCCCAAGGCCAGTGGAACTCACCAGAGCTCCAGCCAACCTGTGGTAAATCTTCCTTCTGCCTCCTGTCCCTATCTGGCAATATCTACTGGCGTCCCTTCCTTGCACGTGGATCAGAAGGAATTTCATGTTGGACTTTTGAATAAAACTTTGAATGGGCTTATACAGCACAGGGACTTTTCTCTCGATCTGGCAAGCAACATTTTACTGACTCGTAGGGTGAGGTAGATTGGGTCAGGGCGCCATTGGATCGATGTGGCAACTGTGTTATGGTTAATTTCAAATCTCCACTGCTGGTGCAAAGCTTGCTCTTCTGTCACTTGAGCAAACAGAAAGCCGGGAGAAATATAGCGTTACCACTATAAGGATTATTTGTATAAACCAAGTCATCATTCTCAGTCGGCCCCTAATTGGCAGAAACAAGGGGCTTGTATGCCATCAGTGTCTGATTGTAATAACCCCACTTCCATGCGTAATGTTGATGTTTTTAAAATCCCCACCTCCAACCGCTTTGACATTTTAGCAGCCGTGGACTGACTCACTAATGTCAACCAGTTTGTTCTCCCTTGTGCTAGTATAACGGGGAGAGGCACAAGGGGTGCTAACTTCAGGGGTCATGGGTGGGGGCAGCAGATCACCATTGTCTACAATGATCACAGAACAAGGTATGATCCTAATAACTGGTTCCGGACCAGATGCAAAGCTGTTATTAGTCAGGGATCAATTGAATCAGTGTCCCCTAGTACCAATTCTTCCCCAATCATGCCTAAGATAGACCTTGGACTAGCTCCCCTAGGGGTGGGACAGCAATTCCAATGAGAAGTATCCAACCAAAAGCTGTTGGCAAAGCCCAGATCTGGTCTTGCCAATGGCAGGGTGCCCAGATCTACTGGGGATAGTGCCACCCTCCCCTTGCCATCCAAAGGAATAGAGAGTAGGGGTCTTTCCTTTTGTCCAGGTAATGATGGGGACCCTGTTACCAGCCAAGCAGCTCCCCTTACTAAGTTAGTATCATGGAACATAGCAGGCCTATTTTCCAAACTAGTCAGCCCAGAATGGTGCCAATTTATCGACAAGCACAACCTCAGTCTTTTCCAAGAGACTTGGTGCCTGATTACGATCTTGGTAGATGGGATACTCCGTCACAAATGTGTCGGATATCCCATCTGCCGTATTACAAGTTCCTTTATATCCTATGGAACTTGTAATATGGTGGACGGGATATTTGTCACGTTTGTGACAGAGTATCCCACCTGCCAAGATCGTAATCAGGCCCTTAGTCTCTGAAGCCTCTCTTTCGCTCAGGCTTTGCCAACTTTGTGTTTTTAGCCAGGTAGCCAAAACAACTGGGAAGGGAAGGCCTTCGGGAGTGCTCCCAATGTGGGTTAGCACCACCCTAACCTGCATGGCCAAGGAGATTAAGATGGGCTCTCCTGACATACTGTGCATCAGTTTGATCTTTCTGCAGAACGTAGTCAACAGCGTTTATAACGTGTACTGTAGACAAGTGGGATAAAAAACAAAGTCCCCAGCCATAGAGCTCTTGAACTCCCACCTGGAAGCACTAGCCATGGGGGTAATAAAAATTGTGGGAGGGGGCTTCAACTGCCAATATGAACCACTTGATGCTAACAGTGAGGTCCTCGTATTTGAGGAAGATATTGTATAGTCAATACCGGGACTAGTAATCCCTCCTATAAAGAAATGGTCTCCCCTGGCAGTCCAATTGAATGCATTCACACTTAATCAGGGTATTACCAGCCTGAAATGGCAGAACAACCTCCGATAGAGAAGGAAACCTTACATTTAATCGTATACAAAGTATCAGCATCCTTGACTATATACTGCTTGGTGTAAAGATGTGGCCCTACTTAATTGATATAACTGTAGTACCTTGACAAGATAGTGACCACAATGCTCTTGTTCTTGTCCTTGGGATTTGTGCTTGCACTGGCCATACAAACCGTGACGAGCCATTCAATAGGAAGCTGAGAATGACCAATAATCAGCACAGAGTCATGATACAGTCTAAGGAGTCAGTTGGGAAGATTTATAAGTTAGTAGCTGACAGCATTGGGGGGGGGGTGCTACCTCTGGATCTGTTGCTGGACCAAGGGGAGACCCTGGGTAAGATTAACATCATACATAGCTAGATGATTCTGAGACTAAGGAAACACTTCTATGTGGAAATCAAGCAGGGAGTAGGAAGGAAAAGGCCCCCCTCCTGGTATAATAAGCAATGTAGTGGTGCCAGGGCAGCACTTACCTATGCCATAAAGCAGCAAACTAGATCGCTGATTAAAGCCACCAGGGAGGCATATAAAACCATTGTCATAGAAGCAAAGAGACTGGGAGTGTGGGAGATGGGAAGGTCTGTTGGCCGCAGCTAGAGGCGGAGACCATTGATCCTTTTTTGAATATTGTGTCCACAGGAAGTTGAGATGGCTTCTGCCCCATTGAAAATCATATTGCAGCTTCAGATTGGGTCACTCACTTTTCTAACTTGTATTCCTCACCGGGAGAACTTAAAGATCCCCAAAGCGATCTAGCAGGTATAAAGGCATCTAGTCAGCCCTGTGGAGGCAGACTGGTAGGGATGCCACATCCAAATGAGTGGATCCACTGAGTTGAGCGAATGCCCAGAGACTTTTTATATTTCATCTATGGAAATAAGTGAGCATATTAAGAAAATCGTCCCTAACAAAGCTCAATGGCTAGATAGGATCCCAGGGGATTTATTTCTAGATGAGATTGAGATCTGGAATTCATATTTTTCACTGATTTTTAATGCCATCATGAAAGGGGCATCCATCCCTCTGACCTGGTCTGGGGCAAAAATAACACCTATCTTTAAAAAGGGCTGGGGGGGCGGAGCTTGCCTGATTCTAAGATGGCCGCGATCTAGGGTAGCTCTCCCTATCGCCACGAAAAATCCTTCATAATCCTGGCAGAGTTGATCTACTGAGGGCGTAATGCTTTGCTGCCGTTGAGTGCTGCTTGATACGCCAATCGCGACCCACATCGGCGCCACTGATCGAGAGAAAAAGGCTGTGACGCACTCTGGGCTGCGTGGCCTGTGGAGCCCTCCGGCTACGAGCACACTGAGCCCGCCCTGGCGGTCGAGTGAGCGGAGCAACGGATCCAGAGACACAGTGCCGGGATCCCGACGAGAAACATTGCGGAGGTGCTGATGCATGGCCAGTGAGTGACGCTGTGTCATTCTTGGAGCCCCTGGGGGAAGCGGAGCCACCAACGATAACGAGCGGCTGTTCCGTGAGTTGATGTGCCGTTGCCAATTCAGACGGACAGCCGGGCTGTGAGCCGCCGAATTCCCGCATCCAAGTAGGAGACCTGACCAAGTGCGTCACGGAGCCGCGGCGATCCAGTTTCCGGGGCCAAGCGGGGCCAGCACAGGTACCCCACAGTAACGGGAGAAACGGGTCATGGTGGCGGGGAACGCGTTGTAAGACCAGCACCTGGAGGAACGTGGTGTAGCGCTGATCGGCGTGCCGGAGGCTGAGACTATCTTTCCTATGGGTGCACAGAAATAGAAAGGTGCCAGAGCAAATTGCTGCTTGGGCCCCATGAAAACTGAGAACTATATTCTAGTGGGACTACTCTGTGTTGCATGGTCAACCATTTGATATACTGTGCTTGAATTGGGTGAACATCACAGCTGCAGGATATGCTGATTGAAGTGCCAATGGGATAACCATTGCCCCTCACTGCCGGCTTGTGGGACTCAATTGGAGTGTGTAGGGAGAGGAGCCTTATGCCTTGCGAGTCCCTGCTCAATAAGCAATAATAGGCCCCGGTGGGATGCTTTATCTGCCAGCAATAGCGTGCACTTACAGCGCACCCACGCATCTTCCGGCAATATGGGCAAGACAGACAAGTTACAACCTAAACTCCAATTCGTCCTGCGTAAAACCCCAGGATCGAAAGAAACCCTACCCGCGGAGCAGGACTCCACTTCAGACGACCCTGATGCTGAGTTAGACGTGGATATGAAACAAGCGTTCCGCACCATCCAGCAGAGCCTGTCAAAAATCGACAGTAAAATTGATGCGTTGTCATTTCGAATGGACAGGATGTCCGAGAGGTTGGACAAACATGGGGGCCGACTCGATGTGGCAGAACAGCGCATACCAGACATGGAGGATGTCGTTAGAGCAGACCCCGAGACTGATAAAGAAAGAGACAAGATCCTGCGTACACTGTAAGCGAAGGCTGAAGACCTCGAAGCGAGATCCCGACGCAACAACGTCCGCATTTTGGGAGTAGCAGAATCATCCAATGTAGGCAACATGGAGCAATATGTAGAAAAACTCCTTGCTAACCTCTTAGTTCGGGACACTTTCTCTGAGATATTTGTGGTGGAGCGAGCCCATTGGTCCCTGGCACCCAAACCGGTACCCGGCGCTACCCCCGACCTATTATAGCAAGACTCCTAAATTATAGGGATCGTGACGCGGGTCTGCGCAAGGCCCGGGAACTGGGAACTCTTCGGCATGAAGGCGCGGAAATAACTTTGTTCCCTGACTTCACAATGCAGGTACAAGAGGCACGGCGACTCTTCATCCCGGCAAAAAAGAAACTCCGAGATCTCAATCTGGAGTACAGTAAGATGTATCCTGCTAAACTATGGGTCAAATTTGATGGCAAGGTGCATTTTTTCACTGATCCCAAGGTGGTCCTACGATTTATTAAAGAAAAAGAACAGCGTCTGCGACGTCAGGGTTCACCGAGCTTACTTTCATCACAGACGGAGGGCTCTCCAAATGTCCGGGAAGATCGAGATGTGGAGGAGTGACCAGCTGACTAGATCTAAGAACAGACGCTGCATGGTAAAGTTGAGGTGCTGTAGCAGATGTATTGTGCATATCACAATATGTGACTTGTAGACACTCGATGTCACTACTGTAGTGCTAGCACATGGAGTGAGCATGTACGCAGAAAACTCATCGATTCCTAATGGTGTCCGGTCTACGATGTTTGTCGGTGCACAGTGCGCATTGACTGTATTTTGCTATACCTCGTAGTGATAGTTGTTAATAAGACTCAGACTGTAATAAGTGCTATTAGAGTGGTGTAGGGAGTTCGACAAGATGGCAACATCTTCCTCCAAGTGTATCAGACCTTTAGTATTGTTTGTTTTGGGGTTGGGGTTTGTATTTCAAGGTCAGGGAGGGAGGGAGTACAGATAGCCACGACAGTTTGGGATTATCGAGGCGTGGGAGGGGATGTTTGTTTCATTGGGACGGGAGTGTGTATGGCATTTAATATGCAAATGAGATCACTCATGGCGCATTTCATCGGCAGGGGGCATGTTTCACGGCAGACGTTACTCAAATCAAATAGCTATGATGGGTGAGAACACAAAGGTCCTACACCTCATGACCTGGCATGTCCGTGGTCTAAACGATAACAGAAAGATCAGAAGGGTGTGCGCCTATTTAAAACGACACTCCGTGGCCATCGCTATTTTACAAGAGACACATCTTGCTCCGGAGCGCAGTGAGGCAGTACATCGCAACCTGCAAGCAGTATGCTACTCAGCAGATTACACCTCTCATGCTAGAGGGGTCCTGTTTTGGGTAGATAAGAGGGCGGAGGTAGAGATGACGGGTATGCTAAAGGATCCACAGGGTAGATTTGTGGTAGCCCTATGCAGACGGGGGGACCTGAAATTCCTTCTGGTAGGTATCTACGGCCCCAACTATGACAATCCACACTTCTATTCTTCCTTGGCGACTAAGTTGTTGCAGTGGAAGGGAATTGCACAGGTGTGGGGGTGAGGATTTTAATTGTATATTAGATCCAAGTATAGACAGATCACAGGGCCTGCCTAGGCGTCCAGCAGCTGCGGCAGCAGCTATCCAGGATATAATACATTCCAATGGCCTCATAGATATCTGGAGATACAGATCCCCTGGCGTGAGAGGATATACCCATTATTCCTCCGTGCATGACACACACACTCAAATTGACTTTTGGTTGCTGTCCGGGGAATTGAGTTCCAGAGTCGCGAAGTGTGCGCATTTGCCACGGACGTACTCCGATCACTCCCCTGTCCACCTTGCCTTGAAGTATGGGGCACTGCGTATCCCTGCATTCACATGGCGTTTCCCACCATATTCGCTTTTAGACACGGTATTTAAAGAAGGGTTAGCCACAGCCATAGAGAACTTCTTCTCTGACAATATCGGGTCTGTGACCTCATTCACCACGGTGTGGGAAACATTTAAGGTGTTTATCAGAGGAGTGGTGATCTCTACTCATGCAGGAGTGTTACGTTCCATCCGAGGTAGACTAGAGGCATTGGAACGGGATATAGGTTATTTGGAGCGGGACTTGATTGAGGGGGGATCTGCCCAGACCACTGCAGACCTCCAACAGAAACTGGCAGAGCACCTGGATACGGCAAATGACGAAATCAAACACATGGGCAAATACACATCGGAACAATGCTATGGAGAGCGGGAGAGACCAGGTGCCACTCTAGCAGGAATACTGAGACCTAAGAGAGAATTAGACGCTATTGTGGGCATGATGGATGACAAGGGAAACACATTACACACACCAGGGGACATGGCTGCACATTTCCGCACTTATTATAAGACGTTGTATACCTCTCAGACTCCTCCAAATAGTGAAGCGCTGGAGGAGTATCTCTCGTATATTAAAATGCCATGGCTAGTAGTGGAACACAGGGAACATCTGATGGCACCTCTGACATCTGATGAGATTCGGGAGGCACTTAGGGGGATGACAGCCGGGAAAGCTCCGGGGGCGGATGGGCTTACTGTAACATTTTATAAAGAATTCCAAGACCTATTGATTCCCCACCTAAAAACACTTTATGAGGAAATGGCGGAGGCAGGTGTTATGCCGCCCTCCATGCGTGAAGCTGTCATTGTCGCACTATTAAAACCAGGAAAGTCACCGACCAGTTGCTCTTCGTATAGGCCCTTATCTCTGCTCAACGTAGATGCGAAGCTTTATGCTAAAATCTTAGCCAATAGACTGGCATTATTGCTCCCCAGTATTATTCGCACAGAGCAGGCAGGGTTTGTCCCTAGTTGTAATTAACCCTGGGCGTAGTTTGCGTAGTAGCACTACACGTAGCTACGCGAAGTACACTTTGAACTACACGTAACTACACAAATTGCATAGTGCGTAGCTGTGTGTTTGTCTGCACTGTGCAATATTTGCCAACAGCATCTTGCACAGTGCAAGTTAAGATAAAATAAGTATCTCTGTCTTTATATGCTAAAATGCATATAGTCATTTCACTACAGTGAAAAGATAAATTAACAAGCAGTGAGAGAGGTGATGATTTTGGGATCCTCCCTAACCTAGGGAGAGAACCAAGCAGATGCCTTGAAAACAAAAAGCATATCTTGTTGAACGATTCAGTGGTGGTCCCATCCTCTTAGGACCACCCCAAGCACAGTTATTGGCAAAAATACAATCCCAACCAAAGGCCCTGCAAAGCATTATGGGACGAGATTAGCAATGGGCAGTGAATATTATAGTATCCAATATCAAAATAATTCTACAAAGAGCTGCAGTTCAACTAGTCGTTACTAGATGTCCCTCACGAGTCAAATGCAAAAGCATTGCAATTATTATTACATCAAGCTGCAGTTCCACTAGTCGTTACTAGATGTCCCTCACGAGTCAAATGCAAAAGCTTCATGAAAGGGTTTCAATGCTTTTGCATTTGACTCGTGAGGGTCATCTAGTAACGACTAGTGGAACTGCAGCTTGATGTATTAATAATTTCAATGCTTTTGCATTTGACTCCTGAGGGACATCTAGTAACGACTAGTTGAACTGCAGCTCTTTGTAGAATTATTTTGATATTGGACACTATAATATTCACTGCCCACTGCTAATCTTGTCCCATAATGCTTTGCAGGGCCTTTGGTTGGGATTGTATTTTTGCCCATAACTGTGCTTGGGGTGGTCCTAGGAGGAAGGGACCACCACTGAATCCTTCAGCATGATATGCTCTTTGTGTTCAAGGCATCTGCTTGGTCCTCCCCTAGGTTAGGGGGGACCCCAAAATCATCACCTCTCTCATTGCCTGATGTTTTCAGTCTCAAAGTTCATTTTTGTTAACTGGTTATATGCTTTTTAGCATGTAAATGTGCTTTATCAAAGCATTTGTTAGTGTTGATGATTTTGCTGCTATGCCACGTCAATTAGCACAGTTTTTGCACTGTACTAGTGCAATTTGCGTAGTGCGTAGTAGTACAAACTACGCATGCTCCGTGAACGTAGCGTAGTACTACGCCCAGGGTTAGTCGTAATTTATCTCAAAATCTGAGGACTTTGTTTGGCACAGTACAGAGATTAAGCCCAGAAGTCAAGGCTGCGGTGGTCTTTCTGGACGCTGAAAAAGCCTTCGACTCTGTTGAGTGGGGCTTCATGTTCGCAGTATTACGCAAAATAGGAGTTGGTGACATGTTTCTTCGTGTGGTATCTGTACTATATACATTACCCACAGCCAGAGTGAGGATTGGGAATGAGGTCTCTCAGTCATTTAACATCACTCGGGGAACGCGGCAAGGCTGTCCTCTGTCTCCACTACTGTACGCGATTGTTGCGGAACCTCTGGCTTGCGCAATCCGCGAGTATCATGCACACAGAGGGCTGAGATTCCCCGAATACACACTGAATATTTCTGCCTATGCTGACGATACGTTATTATATGTACATAACCTGGAGGTAAATTTATCTCCAATACTGCGCGAGGTGGTGCAATTCGGTGGTCACTCGGGACTGCGAATAAATTGGGATAAGTCCATCATATTTCCCCTTACTCGCAACACTGTGGAGCCAGCTATGGAATTCCCACTGCGTTGGACCACGGAGGCGGTCAGCTACGTGGGCATTCAATTCCACACAGACCCAGCGATAGTATTACTGGAAAATTATGGTAAAGCCACACAAAAGCTTACAGACAATGTAGACAAGTGGATTAAACTTCCACTCTCACTAATGGGGAGAATCTCTATTATGAAGATGGTAATTTTGCCGCGATTCCTCTTTTTATTTCAAAATATACCTATTCTGCTGCCAAAACACATGTTTGAATGTTGGCGCACACAGTTAATACGATTAGCTTGGGCTGGTAAACAACCTCGTATACGATGGAACTCGCTCACTTTGCCTTATAACTTGGTTGGTTTGGGGGCTCCTGATTTGGAGAAATATTATAGGGCTGCGAATAGCGTATTCGCTCATTATTGGATACATGGTCCACAGGAGCTACCCTTTTTGTACATAGAAAGGAATGCGGTGGATCCTCTCACTCTTCCTCAGATGCTCACCCAACCTGCTTCCAGGAAGCTGCCTGTCTTTGACTCCATCGCTGTCACTGCACAAGCCTGGCAAACACTCTTACACATGCAGGCTGGAGCCTTCATATATGCACCTGAAATGCCGCTTCAATGGTGCATGTGGTTTCCATTGGGCCAAGAAGTGGGAGCCAGACAAGCGCTACAGACTATAGGCATTACCAAAATGGGGGATTTTTTCAGAAATGGCGTGTTAGCAACTTGGGAGGCGTTACAACACCCAGACAGACAGGTGGGAGGTATGGTATTATTTCATTACTATAGGGCCCGACAGACCTGGCGTGCCCTCATTGGGGACGACTTGCTGGAACCACAAGCTATGGGGGCTCTCACCACTCTAATTAAGGATGAGGAACCTCTAAAGTTAATCACTAAATTCTATTCTAGCCTACAGGACACACGTAACTCTGAAGTTCTGAGAGTGTGGTTGGAATGGCAGCATGATCTGGGCACTACCCTGAGTGATAAGGAGTGGCAATATTGATGTGCCCTCACCCGGTCGGTCTCTCTCAACGGGAGACATAGACTCATCCACTTTAAATTTTTACACAGAGCTTATTGCACCCCGGAACGCCAGTTTCGATACGGTTTGGCAGATACTTCCTGCTGTCATAGATGTGGTATGGAGGGCGCAGGATTCTGGCATTTAGCCTGGCAATGCCCAGGGATTTACACCTATTGTTGAAAAGTGTTTAAAGAGTTGGGAACTATCATCAGTGCAGATCTGGAACCTGACCCTAGAATGGCGCTATTGGGGTGGGATCTTTCAGTTAATAAGACATTGCGCCCGTTGTTAGCTATTGGACTTTTACTCGCAAAAAGGCGAGTGGCACTGCGTTGGATGAGGGGCCCACTCCCACGACTTACAGAGTGGCAGGCAGATATGTTGTACTGTAATACCCAAGCCGATACATACAGCGAATTGCTGCCCCCCAGAAATCGTCCCAGAAGCTATTGGGGGCCATACCAAACTTACCTGTTAAGTAGGGCTGGCAAGGAAATCCCGGAACCACAGATTCCTGCAGAGGAAGCATTGTCGCCCGAGGCTGGAACATAGCTGATTGAGGGCCCTGCGAGTGGAGGTTGGATCACACTAATGGTGTCCTTTTGTTACAGTTAGCCTCTCCACGAGATATTGGTCTGCAGACCGACGGTCTGTAATCATAGGAGATACTGTTCTTGCCGTTGATATAATTGTGTACATGATATTCCCCGTATGCCGGATTTATACCTTTGAGTAATAACGTGCTTATATGCTGTTGTGATCTGATACGTTGCAATGCTTGTCTATGCCCCGATTGTGTGTTTGTGTAACATGTATTTTGTTCTATACTGAAAATAATAAAAATAAAATTTAAAAAAATAAAAAAATCTTTAAAAAGGGCTCTCGAGCTCTTCTGATAAATTAAAGGCGAGTAAGCCTCATATGTAGCTCCCAAAAGCTATTTCTGAGGATAATTTTGGACAGGTTGCAGGAATGGTTAATCTCGAAAGAGATTTTGACTTCCCTGCAAGCTGGTTTTTGAGAACGCACTAGTACCATTGACCAGGTGGTCTGACTCCAGCTTCTTTTCTGGAAAAGGGTCCTTCTAGGGGGTGGTCGACACTACGTGGTATTCGTAGGCTTACGATCTGTGTTCGATCTAGTGCCCAGAACTTCTCTTTGGCAGGTACTAGCTGAAATAGGGGTTCCTCAGTACCTTCTGGATATTATTATAAGCCTGCATGAAAATAATTATGTACAAGTCAGATGTGGCAAACTGGGTGACCTAAACGATCCGTTCCCAGTTAATGGAGGGGTACGACAGGGCTGTTTCCTCACCCCCACGTTATTTACATTGTATTTTAAAAATCTGGTACTCTACCTAAATCAATGTGAGAATGATGCGCCAAGTTTGGCAAACACTAGGGTCCCTGCTCTAATAATCGCCGATGACACGCTTTTGCTCTCTAAATCACCAAAGAATATTAAATCGTTTTGAACGTTTTTGCAAACAAAGGGGCCTAGAGATCACCGTAGGGAAAACGAAGTATATGGTCCTTAACCCATGCCACGCCACATGATCTAATCCTACGTTAAGGGGGACTCCACTGGAGCGTGTGCGCGCCTTTGATTTTCCAGGGATCGCACTAACAGGGCAGCTTGAATGACACACTCATATAGTACAGCATCGGCTCAAACTGGAGCAATCTACTGGGGGAAGCAAAAATGAACAGAGGCACTAAATTTTGTCCCATCTCCCCGGCACTCCAAATTTATAACCACCAGGCCCTACGAGCAGCTCTTTATGGTGTGGAGCTGTGAGGTCATATGGACGTGACTACCCTGGTGGCAGTTGAAAGCGATACATGCGTTAATTGATGGGTCTCCCTATTAGCACCCCTTGCTCCCCTTAGACTAAATCTGGGGCGTAGACCAATCTCTGATAGGTTAGAAGTGAGGCCTATCCTGTATTGGAGAAGGATCTTGGCCACCCTGAGCTACGCTCATATCGTCACGGCCTAGAAGAAGTGCTACGCATTCCAGGGTCAGGCAACAGACCCTGGTTTAGGTATGTAAAATAACTCTTTAATGATTGGGAATGAGAGACTATGGGTTGCCCCTGGGGAGGATTGTGTGGCCTCTAAATTATCCATCACGTCCAATTATTGGCAATCCAAAATGGGAAATTCGCAGTGGCAGTCTAATCTGGGATCCCTAATAGATGCTTTCCTCGTATTGTAGGATGACTTCGTGAAAGAACAGTTCCTGGGTGAGATTGAACATATAGTTGCCAGCAAGCTCTTCCTGCAATTTGAGTATGGGACTTTGCCACTCCTGTCTTTTACTGATAAATAGGCATGTGATCCCAGGGCAGTAGATTGTCAGTGCCCCTCTTGTAGAGCGGGCAAAGCAATGGTTGAGCACTCCTTATTCTTCTGCCCAGCCTATCAGAGCAGCAGGGAGAAATCGATATTACCACTGTGCCATAATGTGGGTGTCAGGGAATACACAGATGCATTAAGAATACTGAAATCAGATACAAGGCAATGTATAGTCTTTACAGTTTTGCGAGTTTTGATGTTGATGTGGAGAACCAGACAGAAGTTGAGTACCTCTCTAGTAAAATAAGGTATTAACGTTACAACAATATTGTACTAGACGCCCTATAACTGCTATTGATTATAGCACTTTATTGAGCGAGGATGTATTTCAAGACCCCTATAAGCCTATCATTAAATTTTGCATAGATTTTATAGGTTTTTTTTTGTGTGTTGTATAGTTGTTTTAAAGAAATTGAAGTGCCTATGGTTGCATTTTATGACTTTTGTCTTCATGTAAGTATTGTACTTCTATTCTTAGCTATTGCCTAGATTTTATCTTATGTACTGATGTGTTTTTTTTATATCCATTTCTATGGTAAACTGCTGAAATAAAGATTTGCTGAAATGCTTAGCCTTATCACAGTAAGAGCTGAAAGAAATAATTTGTACAACAGAACTCCCTGAGACTTCCTTGAAGTTGTGATGTCAGGAAACATTCTGCGAAGACACTGAGCAACTCACTGTCTTCTATTTTTTAATTCAATTTATGTAGCTAAATCATAACATTCCATTTACAGTGGATCAATTGCTTTACATGTGAATGGTCTGACTGATATGCAGGATTATTCAAATGTGGTAAGGCAAATAAATCAGTAATCATTCCAGCACTACAGAAGTCAAGCGATCACGGTATTCACTGGCAAAAAAAACTTCCACTGCATAAAAGAAAAGGTCCCAGTGGGAAAATAGTAGAGGGATACTTTGAGGGATCGGATGAGTGCTAAAGACCCAAAAGTGAATGCAGACATTTAGCTTTTCTATGAGTCATGAGATTAGACCTAACACATTCATTGTGAGGGGACCAAATTGCAGCACATTTACCACGACTGGTCCACCATAAATTAAAGAAGAGTGAATTTGATCACTACCAGGAAATGACTGCAATAAATCCAGCCCTCACTAGGTAGAGGGAGAGGAAAAAATATCAGATTTGAGGGAGAAATATTTTCAGTTTTTATGCCGATATAGTTAAAAAATAGTAAAGTTTATTTGCTTTCAAATAAACCATAAAACAAATTAACGGTTTCAGAATAGCTTTTAAAATTATACATTTATTATAGCCTTTCTTGATATATTGTTCAGTACATCAGAAATTCATATATCGTATTACACTTTACACCTTTGACAAGAGGCAGAATGTATCTGTGCCTATACCCAGGAATCCCATTTTAAATACCGCACTTTCTTACGAATGATAATTGCCCTAATCGTTGCCACATAAAAAGTCACTTTAAATTTGGGTACAGTTCCCGATAACAATATGGCTGGTGTACTGATAGCGGTGCTAAATTAACAGAAATAATATTGTACCAAGTAACTATTATACAAATTCCACCGCAGATAGTGTTAGCGCCTTGTAAACACCAGAGACTGAGAACGTATCCAGCGACGTCTCCTTTGCTCAGTGCAGGCATTGAGAGTAGTTTATACAGCATTAGAGTATTTTTTTAGCTTTTCTCATAAAATAAAATACTTTTATCAATGTGGTTAATGGTACGGCGGTTAGAGAGACGACAGATAATTCTAGGCGCAGCGTCTGTATTCAGACAGCAGCAGTGAATCTCAATGGCATTTTCCACAAAGGGCCTTCCATCAGATCACAGTCAAATGCCCCTTTGTTCAGCTGTAGCAAATTAATGGTTGTAGTAGAGTATTGTAAGTGGTTGATAAAGGATTTATTCAGAGGACCCCAAATTTGCATTGAACTTTAATAAACCTTTCTTGTAGGATCCTCCTAGCATTGTATGCAGGTCCCGCTTCGTGTAGGGCTTTGTAGGCCTGTGTGAGGAGCTTGAAGGTGATTCTTTTGTTGACTGGTACTCAGTGGAGGTCTCTGAGGTGGCTGGTGATGTGGCTGCGGCGAGAGATGTCGAGGATGAGTCTGGTGGAGGCGTTTTGGATGTTCTGCAGTTTCTTGATGAGTTTCTGGGTAATGCCGGCATAGAGTGCGTTGCTGTAGTCATTCTGCTGCTGACGAGTGCGTGGGTGACCATTTTTCTGGACTCATGGGGATCCATTTGACGATCTTTCAGGAAAGGCGTAGAGTGTGGAAGCAGGATAATGAGACGGTGTTGATCTGGAAATTCATGGTGAATGAGGAGTTCAGGATAATGCTGAGGTTCCGCGCGTGGTCCGTGGGTGTGGGGGAGGTTCCAAGTGCTGAGGGCCACCAGGCATCATCCCAGGTGCAGGGGGTGGAACCTACGATGAGGACTTCAGTCTTTTTTGAGTTGCGCTTGATGCAGCTGTTCTTCATCCAGGTGGCGACATCCTTCATCCCATCATGAAAGTTGTTCTTGGCGACAGTGGGTTCGTTGGTGAGGGAGAGAATAAGCTGGGTGTCGTCGGCGTAGGAGACGGTGTTGAGTTCGTGGTTTCTGATGATGGCTGCAAGCTGTGCCATGTAGATGTTGAAAAGCGTGGGGCTCAGGAGGAGCCCTGAGGTATGCCCCAACTGATCTCTATGGGTTCCAAGAGGAACGGAGGTAGTCTGACTCTCTGTGCTCGGCCAGTGAGGAAGGAGCGGATCCATTCCAGTGTCACATATGCCGGCTTCATGGTGTCTTGTGCAAACGGTGCGGTGAGAGACAGTATCAAAGGTGGCAGAGAGGTCCAGGAGGATGGGGGCTGCAGTTTCGCCTCGGTCGAGGAGGGCGCGGATGTCGTCTTTGGCAGCGAGGAGGGCAGTCTCGGTGCTGTGGCTGCTTCTGAAGCCAGATTGGGGGAGGTCCAGGATGTGGTTCGCTTCGATGAACTCGGAAAGTTGGGTGATGATGGTCTTTTTGATGACCTTGGCTGAGAAGGGGAGGAGAGAGATGGGTCTGAAGTTCTTGAGGTCTGTTGGGTCGGCAGAGGGTTTCTTCAGCAAGGGGTTGATCTCTGCGTGTTTCCAGTCTTCCGGGAAGGTGGTGGAGTCGATGGAGCAGTTGATGGTGCAGTAGAGTTCAGAGGCAATGGTGGTGCCTGCTCTGTTGAAGATGTGATGCGGGCAGGGGTCCGGGGGTGCTCCGGAGTAGATTCTCTTTGTGATCTTGAAAGTGTTGTATGTGGTGAAGGGGTCCAGCTGAGTAGGGTCTGTTGTGGTCCGGCGTCGTGGGTGTGGTGGTTGCGGGTGGGGTGGGAGACTCTTGGGTTTGGAGGCTGTTGAAGCTGTCATGTATCTCCTTGATCTTGCAGTGGAAGTAGGTGCCGAGGTTGTTGCAGATGTCTTGGGAAGGGGGGTTTTTGCTGACTCTGGCAAATTCTTTGACCACAGCGAAAAGTTCCTTGCTGTTGAGTGCGTTGGCGTTGATCTTTTCTTGTAGGTCTGCTTTCTTTGTTGTGCCGATGAGGTGGTGGTGTGCGGTGACAGCAGTCTTGAAGGCTTAGTTGTCTTCTTGAGTCTTGCTGCTCCTCCGTCTCTTCTCGAGCTGTCTACAGGTGCGTCTGGACTCATGGAGGGTGGGAGAGAACCAGCTGGCTTTCTTGGAGTGTTGCTTGCTTAGGGCTTTCTTCAGGGGAGCCAAAGTGTTGGCGCAGTTGGCGATCCATCGTGGAGGTTGCGTCCTGCGGTGTTGGCATCTGTGGATGTCGGTAGAGGGTTTTACTGAGGGAGGTGGTGAGCTGTTCTTCAGTGACCTTCTTCCAGTATCTACAAGGGTAATGGGCGTGGTTGTGTATGGTGGGTTTGGTGAAGGCGAAGTGGACGCATCGGTGGTCGGTCCACTGGAGTTTGGTCGTGTGGATGAAGATTATGTTGTCACTGGTGGAGAAGATGGGGTAGAGCGTGTGTCCCACTGAGTGGGTTTAATTTTGAATTAAATCAAGTGATTTGAGACTACAAATAGAGGCGATATTTGTCACAGGTAGATTTAATAGGAAGGATTTCACATTAGTAGCATCATATGCCTCAAAGTCACACCAGAGGCCTTTCTTCACTCTTTGAGGAAATTAATTAGAGACAAGGAGCTTGGAGAACTGCTTTGGTTGGGAAATTTTGATATAATTGAGGACTTGACCCTAGATATGCACACGATTAATAGTTATACTCATGGAGCAATGTCCAGGCAATTATGAGGAGACCTATCTGAGCTGGATATTTGAAATATATGGCTAGCCACACATCCCTCTGATAAGGAATACACTTTTTTCTCACATAGCCACAGAATGCACTGGAAAATAGGCCTTGTTTGGGGCTCTAATTCTCTGGTAAGGGCCATGAACAGAATACAAGCTGGTCTCATAGCGATTTCTGATTATGCCTCAATTTTCAATTTTATCCATAATGGATAGGATGAGAAGTACTGAATGTGGCAATCTGACACAAGTATATTAAGGGATCTTGTTTATGGTATCTGGTTTATGGTCAAGAATTGAATGACTTTTGATTGTTTCAAAATATACTCTGATATAGTCATTCAATTCTTGACAAAAGTAATAGAAGGGATGCCTATTTTGATCATCTGGGATGACTTCAAGTCAGTGATAAGAAGCAGATGCATTGATATATAGCCTGGCCAAAAATGAAATTGAGTCCTTGTGAAAAACAGGTTAGAGCCAGACAATAAAGAGAAAAAACAACAATGTACAGGTAAAAGGGCACACTAAGTAGTTTTAAGGAGCTCATGTTGCTAAAAG
The DNA here is from genome assembly GCA_963921515.1 of Calotriton arnoldi. Taxonomy (NCBI): domain Eukaryota; kingdom Metazoa; phylum Chordata; class Amphibia; order Caudata; family Salamandridae; genus Calotriton; species Calotriton arnoldi. The sequence continues at coordinate 1,397,292 of CAWUFW010004459.1, forward strand.
GGCAACTCAATTTGCTTCTTACCAAAAAATCAAAAAGTACTTTCCCATGCCTTAAACAGAGATTTTACGAGTGAGCTGACTAGGCTGTCAAGTTTTAAGCAGGCATTTCCTCATGGCCAAAGCAAAAACTAACATACATATCTCTCATCCTCTATGGCATCAAAACAGCAGGCCTTCCCTTCCTACTTTCACCACCGGTATGAAGAGGAAATGTTTGATATTTATGCTATTGACGCATTCTTTGAAGATATTGATTTCCTCATTGTGACTGTGAGTCCACATGAATGAGGAACAAACTACCAAAAAGTGGCGGGTCTAAAGGTGCTTAATAACTTAATATTAACAAGACTCTGGGAACAGATTATCTTACTGACACCTTCTATGGACACTTTAGAAATCCGCTATCTCCACGCTTAACTAAGGTGTCCAATTATTTCCTAGAAACAGGAGAAGTTTCTTTTTCTATGAAGGAGGCAGATACTGTGTAGATATACAATCCGGGTAAGCTTGTCTGCTCTTCCATAGATCCATATTCTCACTGAAATTGAACCTTAAAATATTCACTAAGTTTCTCACCAACCATATGGAATGTTGCAACCCTTATTGCATCAATCACAAACAATATGGATTTATCAAAAACAGATAGATTGTTATCCCCAACTGCTGGAGAGGATGCAATGCTATAGGTGATACAAAACATCTGGTGGGACTGCTCTCATATTATGGTATGAAATCTTTCAGACTCTCAGATTAACTCAAGGCTACCCAATAAGTCAGGACATAGCCACAGTCCTGCTAGGAGTCAGACCATCAGCTTTGAATGATCAAACTTGACCCAACAGGATGATCATGTGGAATTGTTTGAGAGCGGTTATAGTTACATTTTCCTCGTACTAGAAAAAGCCTTATTTCCCACCAATAATGAACTGGCATACACACCTATATGACCTATTAACAATGCGAAATTAACTGATACAATAACAGACAGAAAATTAGATTTTGAAATGGTTTGAGGGCCGGTGTTGTCTTATCTTTCTGAGGTAGTTCCATCATACTCTTTAAAACCGGTGTTGAAAGCATTGATCCTACTGATGATGTAAAACACAGCGGGCAATAGACTGACTCATATTTTCCCACTTAAATCAAAGCACTGTAATCAGGATAATGCTTCTTTTGGCCAGAGCCACCCCTCACCCGATCACTTGAGGCCCCCCAGTTTGAAGACCCCTGTTCTAAGCTCTTAGTCTTTGTCTCAATGCCTATGAATTAAACAACATAGATGATTGATTTTAGAAAAAGCAGATAAATGTTCGACAATATGTGTAGAGTGTTGCACTTACTAGATAACAAGACAAGAAATACTTTGTTCAATTATGTTCAAGAATAAAATATACTCACAAAAATCAAAATACAAAAGTACAAGTTAAAAAAGCATAGAGTTGCGAAGGCGCACCATGGATTTTTTTAAAATATCCAACCGCAAGACATGTGTCCTGACCAGATAACATCTATAGAAACCATAATGGTGGTCTACATCTCTTAAAACTGTATCTTTTAAGTAAAGGAATCAAAAACTATTTTGTAATAAAAACAATAAAATTCACACAAAGATCATAAATTGCAATAGGGATTGTTCAGATACCTTGTCCCATGGACATAAACTAATTGGCTCATTACAATATTTACCTAATGGAAAACACGAAAGACGTTGAAGGGTGCTAGCGCTGAACCTAGACAAAAGTGATTTTTCCCAAGAACTTGGAGCGAGCAATAAGTAAAATTCTAATCCGCCGTCCTCTGCAAGTTTGAATAATAGCATACTGCCTTAGGGTAGGCTTGATTAGCTCAATAATCTCCCTGTTAGAACACCTATGTTCCATAAATGAATTCTTGAACTAAGTTTTGTCTAATGTTTTGATTTCAAAAGAGTTAGTAAATAAAGATTGCCTACCCAACTCTTCCATTATTGTTTTTACATATAGCAGCCATCGTACCGTCTAGCAATTACCGCTTTAAGACAGTCTAGAATAATAATTTGACTCAAAGTGGCTTTACGATTATTCCATAGTAACACTAATAGTAAAAGGGGAGCAAACTTTATTGCATCGTAGATATAAATTAAACCTAACTCCTCATAGCAAAAGAAATTACGCCAACTCAAAGGCAAAGAAAGGAAACATTGACAAAACCGATTCTCCTCAAGTTGGATATTGAAATTATTAGTATGCCCCCATAACCCTGATCCATATGTAGCAACTGGAACACTGTGTTTTATAGATTTTGAGGAACGGGGAAATTGGTTTACTGTCTATATTGGTAACGAGGTTAAATTGGGCACCAATAGACTGACAAGACTTATTGCTCCTTACTGTGAGACACAATGCACAGGTACCAGGAGTGTCAAAGACAGCTCCAAAATAGATGAATTGTAGAATTTCTCAGTCTCTTTGTTGTTTACATAAATGGTGCACATCTTTGAGTTGTTTGGCCTGCAAGACTTAGGGGCCGATTCCGATCTCGGTCGGAGGCGCACCCAATACCATTCGGTCGGGAAAAAAGCCATGTGAATGCCTGTTTCCCGACCGATCCGTACATCATTCCGAACGAGTAAGTACGAGGCGCACAACAGCATAGAATCCGGCCGAGTCGTACTCACCCAATCCAGGTCCTGTTGCCCGACCGAGGCGAATCCGGAAACGCAGAATCGAGTCACACGGAAGGGAAAATGCAGCCCCTTCCGGCCGAACAAGTACGATGCGCTTCCCGTACGCGCCGAACCCGTCGCTACGCACGGCACGTCAAAGCATCCGGGAGAGGCGCACATAAGCTCCGATTCGCGCCACAACACAATCCACGGCTACGAGGCGAACACGCCAGCGACGAGGACGACGCGAAGCGACGAGGACGACGCGAAGCAACGAGAAGGACGAACGACACAAACCAACCATGAATCCCTTCGTCCCCATCATACCAATATTCTTCATTTACTACCGGAACAGGCACGGACGCGTACGGCGCAGAAGGTAAGTCAGACACCAACCACAAAACACATACAACACGTACACGACACATCACACACACACAGAGGGATGCAGAACATACTCACACCAGCAACAACAGCACCATAGGGGCGGGATGCCCATCACCAATGCCACATATGCACACAGGGGCCTGAATGCGCACCACCACCCCTACCCAGGGGGGGCTGGATGCCTACCACTACTACCACCCTTAGCCAGGGGGGGCTGGATGCCTACCACTACTACCACCCTGAGTCAGGGGGGGCTGGATGCCTACCACTACTACCACCCTTAGCCAGGGGGCTGGATGCCTACCACTACTACCACCCTCACCCAGGGGGGACTGGATGCCTACCACTACTACCACCCTTAGCCAGGGGGGGCTGGATGCCTACCACTACTACCACCCTTAGCCAGGGGGGCTGGATGCCTACCACTACTACCACCCTCACCCAGGGGGGGCTGGATGCCTACCACTACTACCACCCTCACCCAGGGGGGCTGGATGCCTACCACTAATACCACCCTTAGCCAGGGGGGGCTGGATGCCTACCACTACTACCACCCTGAGTCAGGGGGGGCTGGATGCCTACCACTACTACCACCCTTAGCCAAGGGGGCTGGATGCCTACCACTACTACCACCCTGAGTCAGGGTGGGCTGGATGCCTACCACTACTACCACCCTCACCCAGGGGGGCTGGATGCCTACCACTACTACCACCCTCACCCAGGGGGGCTGGATGCCTACCACTACTACCACCCTTAGCCAGGGGGGCTGGATGCCTACCACTACTACCACCCTGAGTCAGGGGGCTGGATGCCTACCACTACTACCACCCTTAGCCAAGGGGGCTGGATGCCTACCACTACTACCACCCTGAGTCAGGGGGGGCTGGATGCCTACCACTACTACCACCCTCACCCAGGGGGGGCTGGATGCCTACCACTACTACCACCCTGAGTCAGGGGGGGCTGGATGCCTACCACTACTACCACCCTTAGCCAGGGAGGGCTGGATGCCTACCACTACTACCACCCTCACCCAGGGGGGCTGGATGCCTACCACTACTACCACCCTGAGTCAGGGGGGCTGGATGCCTACCACTACTACCACCCTTAGCCAGGGGGGCTGGATGCCTACCACTACTACCACCCTCACCCAGGGGGGCTGGATGCCTACCACTACTACCACCCTGAGTCAGGGGGGCTGGATGCCTACCACTACTACCACCCTTAGCCAGGGGGGCTGGATGCCTACCACTACTACCACCCTCACCCAGGGGGGGCTGGATGCCTACCACTACTACCACCCTCACCCAGGGGGGGCCGGATGCCTACCACTACTACCACCCTGAGTCAGGGGGGGCTGGATGCCTACCACTACTACCACCCTCACCCAAGGGGGCTGGATGCCTACCACCACCCTTAGCCAGGGGGGGCTGGATGCCTACCACTACTACCACCCCCACTCATAGGATGGACAATGCATGACACAACCAGCACACCACAACCTAGGGAATGCAAGATAAAGACATCCCCCCACCACCATGACAAGCGTGTGTAGGCTGTGTCAAATGCCTACAACACCGAACATGACTTTGAACATACAATGTGACCCCCTAGCACATGTGCCACACATATATGTGTGTGGCACCCACAATGCAAGCAGCCCATGACCATTGTGGCAATGGGGCCTAAACCCCCATCATCACAGTGACCAAAAGGTAAGTGTGGGGTCCATAGCTGAAGCACATTTTGACCATTGTGGCAATGGGGTCTAAACCCCCATCATCACAGTGACCAAAAGGGAAGTGTGGGGTCCATAGCTGAAGCACATTTTAACCATTGTGGCAATGGGGTCTAAACCCCCATCATCACAGTGACCAAAAGGGAAGTGTGGGGTCCATAGCTGAAGCACATCTTGACCATTGTGGCAATGGGGTCTAAACCCCCATCATCACAGTGACCAAAAGGCAAGTGTGGGGTCCATAGCTGAAGCACATTTTGACCATTGTGGCAATGGGGTCTAAACCCCCATCATCACAGTGACCAAAAGGGAAGTGTGGGGGCCATAGCTGAAGCACATTTTGACCATTGTGGCAATGGGGTCTACACCCCCATCATCACAGTGACCAAAAGGTAAGTGCTGACAAAGAAAGAGCTGCAACTACCAAACTGCATGGATCATTCCTGGTCACAGAACCAAAAACTCATCTGTGGCAAAGTAGTGTATGTGTCCCATTGCAACATAAATTGGGTGAGCCAAATACTGCAGTGCAAATGAGACATACCTTTGGCCATGTGCAGACAAACAACACCCATGGGGGCTGACACCGTCAACATTCATCAATGACACAATGACAGAAGTGACCATCAGAATGCAGAACCACATATTTGCACCAATGGGCACACAAATGCAGATATCCTGTGGAGACAGCAGATGTGAGGTGAACAGATACCATACCATGGCAGCAATGGGACACACAAACCATGATCATTGTGCTGACCGATGACCTAGGAGTCCCAGGGACAGCAGGGGAAACACACCAAACAACATACAGCCAATGGCACACCCAAGATATGCCAATGCAGTGGTGCAGATGCACAAACACAAACAGGCAGACCAACACTGTCATCATACACAGCAGGTGAGGGGGGTGCCAGTGTCCCCAGGCAACCACACAACACATGAGGAGAGCTGAATACCAATCATACAGATGTGCATACACTGCCACACAAAGGTAACTCATGGATCCAAATCCCCTATGTGGGCAAGCAGGCATTGTCAGATGAGAGGGAGCACAAAACACACATGTCACACAGGCACGTAGGAACAACAACTGACACAGCAAGACACAGACACACCACAGCACCACCCCCAGGGCCCCCACAATGTGGTGACCCTTGGCTGCATAAAAATCCCACTCTGATGACAAAGCTGAATGTGGTTCACACTGTGAACCACAGTCATGTGTCCTGAGCAACAAACTACCATCACACCGACACAAGCACAAATCAATCAGCATGGCCAGTAAGCCAAGGCCAACATGGAGGCAGGGGTCTAGCTGGGCAACAACTCCCATCTGCACACACTCAAGACCACACCCTCGACCTCCAACAATGTGCAGCAGTGAAGTACACATGCACTGGTGACATTGCACATGCACCCATGACTATTCCAGGGTGGTGGGTGGGAACCAAGGTGCAGAAACACATCACACATGGCCACTCAACAAGACTCCTGAATGTCTGACACACTGCACACTACGCTGTACATGGACATGACGGCGATACCACACCAACCAATGGGATCCCAGCCACAGTCACACACCAATGAAGAAGCCAAGGTCACCCACAAAGAACACACATAGACAACAACCAACATCGCAGCCCGGACCCTGAGGAGTGCCAGCAGTCACACACACAACGTGTCACAATAACTTAAAGATAACACGAACTGAAAATCACATGACAGGGGCAAACAACAAGTGCCAAGGGGAAAGCTGACTGTGACCCATCTGCGTCTGCACACAAACTCAGCCCTGACAGCAAACACACCTATGGGTGACACCCTGATGACCAGTAATGTGCCATGCACCCACATCACAGAGAACACAGGGAGAAGACTTTGGGGGAACATAGCTCAAGTCAGCAAGCATCACAAACAGGTACAACACTAGGGATCACAGCATGCGCAGATAAATGGAAGTGAACACACAGACATGCACATACAACACACACCTTGGGCGCAGGCAATGTCACACGTGTACACACTGCCATGAGGGGACTCCACTCCTGTGTGAGGAAAGCTGTGCCATATGTTGCCTCAGTAGGGCCCCATCATGTCAGCTGAGCACTTGTTCACACAATCAACAATTAGCACCAAATGAGGGCTCCCGTCACATCAGCCTGGTCATGGATGTGCCAACGGAATCATCAGCACAGATCCAACACACTTGTATAGCAATGTTGCACTGACTACATGGATGATTCCTTCCCCATTGATGCCCAAACCTGCATGTCCAGTGGAGATGGCAACACGGTCAGGGAAGTAGACAAATCGAACAATGGCAGGCACAACAGATGTGCAGGGGTGGAAGCCACAGATATGAAATTGCCAATCCAAGTAGGAAACACCATTGCCAAATACTGAACACATGACACCCTCAGATGCTGCTATGGATGACATGGATACACCACAGGATAGGACACATTCCCCCTGGACCACATGGGTTCCTGCACAGTAACACTTCATTATCATGAGACCAGATATCACCATCACTGCAGCAAGGGCATGGTTAGCAGCACCAACAACATGTACATCTGAAGCATGAGCACTAGAGAAAAGAAAGTTGCTTTATTCAGCATATGTGTTGAATGAAAACGACGTCCAGAAAAAAAGAGCAAAGGCCAATGGCCAGTCCATTGTCAAAGTTCAAACAGGGTGACACTGGCAGATGTCACCCTACGCATGCCTGCACAAAACCAGGGACAATCCACTAGGAGGGGCAACCGGGGGGCAGGCCAGGCACCGCAGGGACAGGATCAGGGCTCACCAGGGGGAGTCAGGGAAGGGGTGGTGGGTGCTGGAGAGCCACTGACAACTGCAGTGGAGGTGTCTGACATGGTGTGTGCCGGCACAACTGGGGGGCATGACTCAGATGTCGTGGGTGCCGGCACGACTGCAGTGGACCCTGCAGATGGAGTGGACAGGTCCGCCACTGCAGTGCCCAAGTCAGACAGGGCGGAAGTGGACTCCACTGCAGTGCCTACCTCCAGGGGAGGAGAATGGGGAACAGGCAAGGTGGGTTGGACAGAGGGGGAGGACACCCTCACCACATCAGTGGCACAGACAAGCGCAGCGGGGGGTGTGGTGCTGGGAGAGCAAGTGGCAGGTGGAGAAGGCCTGATCCTCTTGGGGATGGTATATCTGTGGGTGGGGGAACCTGGGGCAGGGTGTGGTGGGGGCACCTGTGCAGTGGGGGCCTGAGGGATGGAGGACGGAGACCTTGTGCCTGAGCTGCAGGGCGGTGGCGGGGTCTTGCTCTTAGGACTCCGGGGGACTTGCGGGTGGGGGCCTCAGTCCGTCTGCGCCTGGGGGAGGGTGTCCGGGTGCGAGGGGCACTCTGCTCCGTGTGGGTGGGCTTCCTCTTCCCCCGGGATGCTGGAGCAGCTTCATCGGTGGGGAAGAGGCCGAGGTCACAGAGGAAGAGCTGCTGTGACTTTGGGGTTGCAGGTGAGGCAAGGGAGGGTGCTTTGGAGGGAGAGGGAACTGAGGACTGCGCAGTGCATGTGGATGCGTGTGTGTGTTCCAGGGCCCCATCCCCTGTGAGTCTGGCTTCAGTCCCCTGAATGTGCGTGCGTGTGCGTTTTGTCTGTGGCATGTGTGTCAGTGTGCTGGATGTGTGTGTGCTGGTGTATGCCTGTGCCGGTGTGTGTGTGCTTGGGATGGGTAAGGTGCTGGGGAGTGTGGATGGAGCAGAGGCAGGAGGGGTGAGGGACCGTTTGAGGAGGGACACTGCTGCCGTCAGGGAGGAGTCCATGGACCTATTGCCCCTCTGTAGGTCAGACATGCCCGATGAGATGCCCTCCATGAACGACACCAGCTGAGTCAACAGCGCGGTGTGCGCATGGAGGACACTCAGCATGGCTGTCTGGCCTACATGGAGCTGGCGAAGGAGGTACACAGACTCCTCACTCAGGGCAGCAGGGGACACAGGGGCAGGGGCTGCGGTGCCTGGCCCAAAGGAGACACGCTCCTGGACATGGGAGCCTCTACGGACCTGGGGAATGGGAGCCGATGGGAGGGCGGTGGTGGTGCTGGTGGTGGCGGGGACAGCAACACTAGCTGGGGTGTGGTGGCTGCTGACACCCGCCTCCAGAAGGGAGTCATCCTCCGAGTTGCTCAGGTCCTCAGCTGAGGTGGATGCTGCTGAGGACTCCTCGGTGTGGCTCCCCTCGCCCTCCGTACCACTGGGTCCCTCCGACCACTCCTCGGCTGCTGACCCAGTCTGGCTCTCCGGCTCCTCCTGGTCCGTGGAGCTGTCCCCTTCCGTGGCTGTGGATGTATCTGCAAACAATGGAGATACAGACAGACATCAGTCACCTGCACCAAACGCACACACCACTGTGAGCACAGCACATTACAGAGCAAGCCCTGGCATCATTAGTTGTACATTGCTAAAAGTGCCCTAACTGAACAGGAGCAGCCAATTGTCAGTCTGATGCCAGCCATGGCACTCACATCCCACTTGGCCTTGCACCCATCTGTCTGGTGTCTGTTGGATTGCAACAACCCAGTGTGGACACAGCACCAACTACACAGAAGTTGGATAGTGCAGAGGACACGGTGTGGCATGTGGACATGCACACATCACAGCTCTTGCCACTGAGTCAGTACAGGTTTCCGGATGAAAGGGATGCCCAGAGTCAAATAGGAAATGCATGTGATGCATACCAGCGACAGACACCATGATGCACCCATGTCCTGATAGCCATAGCCACAATGGTGTGCATGTAGCACATGTCACTCCCCTGCAGGCTCACCAATCAGTAGACACATGCCATGGCGGAGGCATGACTGCTAAGTCATACATCACTGTCTCAGTGATGTATGACTTTGCAGCCAGACAACAACACTCTGCACTGTGTCACAATAGTAGGTCATGGGGAATGCAAGTCCTGGAGCTGCACAAGTGCACATGTACATCCCCCCCACAACACATCCTCTTAACCCTCATCTGTCCAGGTCATACCTATTGGACATATGGGAGACCTGTGACACTACCCTCTGAACCTGAGCCCCTCACACTCTGCTGTGAATGGGGAACAGCTGCCTGAACTTCACATTCACATGCCTCAGTCTGCATGGGCAGCTGATCAGACACCTATGTGACACACAAGTATCGTCTCCTATGGTCACATCTCCAGTGGCATGCTGAGCCCCTACCAAGAAACTCCACAGCAGTCCTGGCGACTAATCCACAGCACACTGACACAGAGGCAGACACCTGAGGGGTCAAATCACTGCGCACAATGTGTCAGCTGATACACGGGAGTGGGAGTACAGAGTGTATTGTATGGCCTGGAGTAGGCATGACTGTCCAGCCCCACATGAATGAGGGATGAGCCCTGGACAGTAGGCAGCTGGCTAAGTATGTGTGACACACGTCATATACACACTCCTGGGGCCCAAACATTGTTCCCACCCGCAGCATGGGTGTGTGCCAGATACCCCAGCCACATGTGGTGGATCAGCTCAGCAATTGGACCACAGATCAAAGTAACACGCTGAATACATGTCAGAATACAGGCATTGTGTAAGCAATGGACCCACCCATGATGCCCACCACAGAGTCAGGGAAACAGATGCTGTCTCCCACCTTGAGTCAAGCAAACTGCAAGGACACAGTCCTAAGTGACAGAATTCCCTGCATGTAAGGGCCACACCTGGGTATCAGATGAGGAGTGGGCAGTGCACAATAGAGGGACATGGCTCCTGGACAACATGACTGCTGTACTGTGGCAGTTTAACCAGGCCCGAGGAGGGCACATAGCATGTTAGACAGAGTTCACAGTGCAGTCTTTGACTCACCCCCTCCTTGCTGCTCTCTGGCCTTCAGCTGCCCATCCAGGTCTGGAAAGACCACCGCCAGGATCTGGAGCATGTGGGGGGTCAGGGTCCGTGTTCCGCCCCTCCTGCGAGGAGGTGACAGCTTCAGCTGGACCCGTGCAATCCTCTGGGTCCAGCCCCGAAGGTCCTGCCACCTCTTTTGGCAGTTGCGGATCCGGCGCTTGTAGACCCCCACGGACCGGACAGCCCGGACGATGTCCTTCCAGATCTCCTGCTTCCGATGGGCAGTAGCCTGTCAGGATGACAAAGTGATAAGGCCATTACTACACATGCAACATATCCGTGCATGACACAGTTGCATATACATGTCGCAATCACAGGGGCACATGGTGTACACAGGCAGTGCACGGCTGCCCATGGACAGTTTTCCAGAAGTCACTACATGGTATCATTGCATGGGGAGTAAAACCCTGTTCAGAAGCACTGTCACTGCACCATACCTGTACAGTGCATGTCACATAACACTATGGGGGGTGACAACTACTCAGTGAGCCTGCTAGCCAGTGGCGTGCAGACTTTCAGCCTTGCCAGTCAGACAATATGCACATTCAGAAAGGCAGAGCACATAACACTCACCTGCTCCCCTGGTGTCCCATACAGCTTGCTGTACTGTGGAAGTAGGCTGTCCAGCAGGGCCTGGTTCTCTTCAAGGCTGAAGGCTGGGGCTCTCTCCACAGTACGTGCCATTGAAGGGTCCAGAGGGGCAGAGACAGCAGCAGTGCAGTGGCAGATGTCGTCCTGGAGCATGTAGTGCAGGCAAGTGAGCTCTCAGGGGAACAGCCAGCAATATTTATGTGCTGGAGAGGCAGATACTGTCCCTTGTGTCCAAAGTGATAGGTCCAAGTCGTCTGCATCTTCTGAATCTGGCCAATCCATGGAATAGCAGCACCAATACACGCCCACAGCATCCTTCAAATCTCAAAATACATTACATACATGATTTTGCAACATTGTTGTGGGTGACCAACTGAATTTCCAGCAACAGACTCGTTCGAAATTCAAAAAACGCGTCCGTTGCCAGGCAAGGCCATTGTCAATGGGTGCGCACCGATCGGTCCATTGCGGTACAACGCGTACAGGGGTACGACGCGTCCCCGCACACATTGAATGCAATGGGCCGGCCGGGGACACCGATCGGTCCATTGCGGTACAACGCGTACAGGGGTACAACGCGTCCCCGCACACACTGAATGCAATGGGCCGGCCGGGGACACCGATCGGTCCATTGCGGTACAACGCGTACAGGGGTACAACGCGTCCCCGCACACATTGAATGCAATGGCCAATGTGTGCGCACTGATCGGTCCATTGCTGTCCAACGCATCTTGGGAATACAACGCGTCCCCAGACACATTGAATGCAATGGCCAATGTGTGCGCACTGATCGGTCCATTGCTGTCCAACGCGTCTTGGGAATACAACGCGTCCCCAGACACATTGAATGCAATGGCCAATGTGTGCGCACTGATCGGTCCATTGCTGTCCAACGCGTCTTGGGAATACAACGCGTCCCCAGACACATTGAATGCAATGGCCAATGTGTGCGCACTGATCGGTCCATTGCTGGTCAACGCATCCCTTTTCAAGGTGACTGGCATATGTCTACCATGCCTGTCTCAGATGAACATATGCCAGCCACAGATGCCTCCCAGGGAGTGAGGGGCACACCTACAACACCACAGCCTGTCCAAACTGTATCATGAGGCATGTAAGGCTGCATTTCCTATTGTGTGTATGTCTGTGTACATGTTGTCCTGTGGGTGTCACCTGGGGGCACCCACCCCCAGGCTGTGCACGTGTTCATGGGGTCTGAATCCTGGGTGTCACGTGTACATGACCACTGTGATGTGCAACTGTTCATATCTGTGCATGTGCCATGGTCACATTTCACGGTGGTGTATGTGTATGTCGTGTCACATACCCCGTGAGTCCCATGTGGGACGGTGTGTTTGAACCTAGGGTGTCCCAGTGGCACAATAATGATGGCCCTCCACAGTCTGTGTGCATGTAGTGTTGACAATGTCTCTGATTTAATGTGCACAATGGGAGACAGTCTCCACATCCACGTTGTGTGTGCATGGACTTTGATGTTGTGCGTGTGTGTGTCACAGACGTCCATGTCTGTCCTGCCGTGGCAAGTGGGACCACTACCTGTGGGGGTCATGGTTGTTTTGCTGTGGTGTATACATGATACTCCATGTAATGCCAGTGTCCATGTGGCAATACAGGGTCCCTGGGAATGTACCTGTAGTTGAGCTGTGGTGCCTGGGGCACATCTGTCCTCACATGTCACTGTGGGGGGTGATTGTGACACGGCAGCAGGAGATGGGAACTGTGACACGGCGTCATGATATCCAATGGGCCAACCTGGGACTAATTGATGCCACTTGTTGGACCGTGTTGACAGATGTTGGCCATGTATGTACCATACATGTCCTTACGGAACTGCACACTTCATGTAGTTGTGCCTCATAATGACGTATGTTGGGATATTGGGTGTGTTCAATGCCACATATGTGGGGTGACTGACAATCTTGCTTACTTCTCCTCTGCACTGCAGGGCTCCTGCTGTCCATCGACCATTCCCAGACCTGGCAACGATGGTGGAACGGGACAGCATTCGACGGTACCGCTTCACCAGGCAGCTGATTGAGGATTTGGCAGTGCAGTTGGCCCCACATTTGCAGCCTGGCCGGCCGTATCCTACAGCGCTGACACCCAAGGTGAAGGTGATGGCAACACTACACTTCTTTGCCACCGGTACCTTCCAACACACAGTGGCATCTACTGGTGGTATGTCACAGACTATGTTCAGCCGTGTGCTTCGCGATGTTTTGGAGGCGATGTTACTATTCCTGAACCGGTACATCTATTTCCCTGGACTGCGACGACTCACTGACGTGAAGAGTGAATTTTATGCCCTGGGGAGGATGCCGCATGTCATTGGCTCCATTGATGGGACACATGTGGCTTTGGTACCACCACAGGCCCAGGAGCAGGCCTACAGGAACCGCAAGCACTACCACTCGGTCAATGCACTGGTGGTGTGTCTTGCAGACATGACTATCACACACGTGTGTGCCCGTTTCCCTGGTTCAGCACACGATGCCTATGTGATGAGGAGTAGTCGCATCCCCAGGATGATGGCACAGATGCAGAACCAGCGTGCCTGGCTTGTCGGTGTGTACTGACTTTGTGCCATTGTGTGTGATCTGATCTGTAGTGTTCCGCCCACTTTTCCAAGTTAGCTAATGTGCACTTGTCTGTCCGTAGGTGACTCGGGATACCCCAACATGCCGTGGTTGCTGACACCCCTCAGGAACCCTGTGGCACCAGCCCAGATGCGCTACAACGAGGCACATGGTCGGACCAGGAGAGTTATTGAGCGGACATTTGGTCTCCTGAAGAGCCGCTTCCGCTGCCTGGACAAGACCGGAGGGTCCCTCCCATATGCCCCTGCAAAAGTGTGCAAGATTATCATCGTCTGCTGCATGCTCCACAACATGGCAGTGCGGAAGAGGTTGCCTCTCATCCAGGATGACGATGACCAACATCCGCCACCTGTGGAGGATCCTGGCCTGGACCACGATGCCAGTGACGATGATGATGATGGTGATGTCCGCACACAGCTCATCACCAACTTCTTTAGCTGAATGTGAGTATCCTGAGGTGTCATGTCAATGATGTGAGTTGGCATGATATGTGAAGGTGGTGCTCTGGTGCTGTTGGAGTGTGTCCATGGGCTACTTGACTGGATGTGTGTTGCGATGTATGCTTGCAGGTGGGCTGTACTCCCCAACAGTGTTGACATGCTAACTTGGTTCTGGGTGGGTATCTTGTAACATGTATTGTGCATGTGTTTTGCAGTTCTGTCCTGTACTCCATTGCTTTTGACTGTGTGTCATTTCTGTCCTTCACAGGGTACTTTCAGATTCGTTTGGTCAACTGTGTTTGCACTTCCAGGATGGTAGCTGTTGTGTCCCTACAGGTGATGTGCGCCACACCCATGGACTTCCTTCCTTCTACACTTGTTGACTGTGTGCCCGCTGCCAGGTGGGATTCCCTTGCATCTGTAGTGGTTACGACATGTTGCAACTGTGTAATAAACCTGTGCTTCACTTTGTGATGTGCGTTGTCTGTGGTCACACATTTGACTGGCATTTGCTTACTGCACCTGTGGGCCACTTGACTACAACTGGGAATGGGTGTGGTGTCTGTGCATTGCACCGTCTTCCCTGGCAACATCAGTGTAGGCAATGAGTCAGATGGCCTAGGTGTGTATGTGTTGTGTAGCCCTGGTGGTGTGTCTCCTTCATATGTGTCATGTTGCCTTTACTCACATGCCTGTGTTGTACTTGGTGTTGCAGTTCGCATACACAGTGTAATTATGCAGTTCATCATCCCCATAACAGCACCCACGTTGGAATCACAACAGAGGCAAGTATGGTGTACTAGTGTGTTTATTGTGATACATTTGTGTGAATAGTGCATAGGATGGGTAGTGCTGTACATACATCTTGCAATCAGAAGTTCCTAGGTGAATTGAAAGTCCTGGTAGACAGATTCCCAGTATCGGGGCCACAGTTGTCTGTGACATTGGTCCAACTTGTACTCCCCATGCAATGTGTGGGAGTAGTGTTGCCGTCAACAGGGTGAACAGTCTGTGCACAAAGGTGAACATCCAGAACAGGTTCAGGCTTCCTGGGAGTTGCGCTTGGCCATCGGCCTCTCACTTGACCCTCTTCGGACGACCCCTCTTCTTGGCGGGGGCCCCTCAAGTACAGGCTGCTGCGGTGCAGGGGACTCTCCGCCAGAGTCATCCTCCCTCCCTGTGTCAGTTGCAGTTTGGGCAGCACCAGATGTTGTTGGCACACAGGGAGGTGTGGACTGGTTGCTGTTCATCTGGCGGAGGCATTGTAAAATGTCCCTGTGCACCGCCGTCATCTCATGCAGTGCATCCCACTTGGACTCCACGCGGGACATGTGTGAGTCCACGCGGGACATGTGTGACTCCACGTGGGACATGTGGGAGTCCAAGCGGGCATGATGGGCAGCCTGCTGCTGTTTCATGTCTCTGAGGAGCCCCACTACCTGGCTGAGGTCTCCGGTGCTGGACTGGTACGCATCAGCTATGCGTGCCAGTTGTGGGTCATCATGCAGACCAGCAACATCTGCAAGCAGCGACCTCTGTCTCCCACCCCTCCCACCACCCCTGCTGACATGTGCAGTGCCTGCAGTGGCACGCACAGATGACCCTGGTCCACCTTGGAGGTTGGTGGTGGTGGTGGTGTCCATGGCCCCAGGTTGGTCCAGGGTCCCTGTGCTGGTGTTGCTCCTTGTTCTGTCCATGTCAGCAGGGATGGTATTTGTGTTGACAGTCGTTGGAGGGGTGGGTGCAGGGGGTGCAGCTGGTGGTCCTGCTGGTGCTGCAGCTGGAGGTCCTGCTGGTGCTGCAGCTGGAGGACCTGCTGGTGCAGCATGATGACTTGCACCGGAGGTGCCAGGTTGTTCTTCTTCATCCGAGGAGGGCAGAGGCTGTTCGACACCAGTGAGCTCCGCATCCTCTTGAGCCTGAGACTGGGACTCCTCAGCGTCTGCTGCTGTGTCCCCATCATCACCTGTTTTTGGGAGACACACACAATGTATGTTATGTTTCTGCAGGCATCAATGGTTGACACACCTGACAGTTGTGACTGTGCCTCTGGGTGCGGGCCTGTACATTGCATTGTCCTAAGTCGTCACAGTCAGGGGTTGGTATTGGTGTGGCACATTGTCCTGCATTATTTGGGCATTTCTATGTATTTGTTGGTGTGTGAACATGGTCTGCATTGGTTGTGTTTGTTTGCCAGCCGGCCCTCATTCCCACCCAGCCAGCCAGTTATCCCACCATGGAACGTGCTTGCATTGCAGGGAGTGGAAGTTGTCTCTCAGGATGTCATTCAGTGGTGTCCTGCTGTTTGTTGGTGCACAGTAGCCAGCAGGGCCTTGTGCTCCCCACAGCAGTGTCCAGTGTCAGCCATCTTGTGAGTCCTTCTCCACTCCCTGTGATGTGAGCATGGTTCAGGGTGGTGTTGATGGGCCAGTTGTGAGGCTGAGCAATATCTGTGACTGCCACTGCCATTATGCTGTTGCCTCCACCCCACTTCCCAGCATTCCCATTCTTACTTGCTTTTGTGGGGAGTTCAGTATGTGTGGGTGTGTGAGCAATGGCAAGATGGCTGACAGTGGTGTCCTGCTTTTGGTTGGTGTGCAGTTCCCAGCATGCCCTTATGCTCCCCACGACACAGCAACAGTGTCAGCCATCTTGTGGGTCCTTCTCCACTCCCTGTGATGTGAGCATGGTTCAGGGTGGTGTTGATGGGCCAGTTGTGAGGCTGAGCAATATCTGTGCCTACTACTCCCATCATGCTATTGGCTCCACCCCCCTTCCCAGCATGCCCATGATTCCTTCCTTTTGACTCTGCTTCCCTGTGTGGTGGGCTGGCTATGCTGACAAGATGGCTGGGAGTGTTGTCCTGGCAGTTGTTTGGCTAACAGTCCCAAGAGTGTGCCTGTGCTTCACACAACATGACTCAGGGTGGTGGTTCTTTGTGGGATCTTGAGTTAGGATGTGAGGCATTGCATTCTACAAGGTGGGTTCTGTGGAGTTTGTGTTGGGGGGTGTGTGAGGGGAGGTGCTTGGGACTATGGTCAGTGCTGCAAGTCCTCCTTCCCACCCAGCAAAGCCAGATATCCCACCATGGACCGTGCTTGCATTGCAGGCAGTGGAAGTTGTCTCTCAGGATGTCATTCAGTGGTGTCCTGCTGTTTGTTGGTGCACAGTAGCCAGCAGGGCCTTGTGCTCCCCACAGCAGTGTCCAGTGTCAGCCATCTTGTGAGTCCTTCTCCACTCCCTGTGATGTGAGCATGGTTCAGGGTGGTGTTGATGGGACAGTTGTGGGGGTGACCAATATCAGTGACTACGACTCCCATCATGCTATTGCCTCCACCCCCCTTCCCAGCATGCCCATGCTTCCTTCCTTTTGACTCTGCTTCCCTGTGTGGTGGGCTGCCTGTGCTGACAGGATGGCTGGGAGTGTTGTCCTGGCAGTTGTTTGGCTAACAGTCCCAAGAGTGTGCCTGTGCTTCACACAACATGACCCAGGGTGGTGGTTCTTTGTGGGATCTTGAGTTAGGATGTGAGGCATTGCATTCTACAAGGTGGGTTCTGTGGAGTTTGTGTTGGGGGGTGTGAGGGGAGGTGCTTGGGACTATGGTCAGTGCTGCAAGTCCTCCTTCCCACCCAGCAAAGCCAGATATCCCACCATGGACCGTGCTTGCATTGCAGGGAGTGGAAGTTGTCTGTCAGGATGTCAGTCAGTGGTGTCCTGCTGTTTGTTGGTGCACAGTTGCCAGCAGGGCCTTGTGCTCCCCACAGCAGTAGCCAGTGTCAGCCATCTTGTGAGTCCTTCTCCACTCCCTGTGATGTGAGCATGGTTCAGGGTGGTGTTGATGGGACAGTTGTGGGGGGGCAATATGTGTGACTGCGACTCCCATGATGCTATTGGCTACACTGACTTGGCCAGCATACACAGAATTCCTTCCTTTGAGTGGTCTTCACTGTGTGTTGGTGTTGTTGTGGTGGCTACATGTCTGGATGTGTTTGTTAGTTCTATTTGTGCCACTGCCTAGCTGTAGTTGTAGTTGTGTTTGTACATGTGATGGCACGGTTGGATGCAACTTTTTTAATGGCATGTATTGTGTTTATCTGACTGACATACACATTTTGGGATGATTCTGTTCTGGTTGCTGTGTAATTGGTATGAGTGCATGGTTTGACTCTCCCCTTGACAGTGATGTGTGTGTGTTTTGTGGCAGAATATTGTGTACATTTGTTGTGTACTCACCAGGCTCTGGGATGTTCTCTAGTCCATAGACGCTCACTGGCGGTAGGATGGCCCGCACCTTCTCCTCCCAGGGCCTGAGGTATACTGGCTTGGCAGGAGGGCCGCTGCCTGTGTGCCTGCTGAGCTGATGGTCCTTCTCCAGCAGCTTCTTGACCCTCCTGCGCACGTCATACCACCTGTTCTGGATGTCGCTCCTTGTGCGCAGACATGGTGATTGTGCGTTCACCCTGTTGATGATCCTCTCCCACATCTTTGTTTTCTGGGAGATGGGGGTCTGTTGGACCAGTGCGCCAAACAGCTGTGGCTCAACCCTGAGGATCTCGTCTACCAGGACTTCCAATTCACAATCTAGGAACTTGTGATTCTTCTTGGGGGGCATGGTGATGGGTGGTGATGGTGAGTGATGTGTGTGTTGGTGTGCAGGTGAGGGTGTGTGAGTGTGTGTTTTGCTGGGTGTATGTGAGGTAGGTATTTGTTGGTGTGCTGATGGTGTGTGGCTTGTGTGAGGGATGAGCTGTGGGTGTGTGGTTGCTTTCTCTTGGGTGCTGGCAGTGGAATGGCATTTGCAAAGGATTATGGTTGTGATTTGTGTCCTTTATATGGGTGGAGTTGTGGGTGTGTCTTTGTTCTCTGTCCCCACCCCCCCCCCAGTATTTATTGGCTTAGTAATTGCTTGTTTGGCCTTTTTTTGTGTGATTTTTCCTTTGTACGGTCTGTGCATGTTGGAAACGTTCTTGTGACCGAGTCGGACCCTGCATTTGTGTCGTACGGTCTTCTCCGTTTCGTTCACGCTGTGTTTGTGCCGTTTTCTATGCTGCGTACGCGTCGGTCGCGGTGTTTTGTGTTACTTCGGCTCGGTTTTGTATGCGTGTCGGTCGTACGGCTTGTCCTCCGTCCGACTCTGTCGTGTTTTTCGCGCCTTGCATCGTACTTGGCGTTTTGGAGTTCGCGGGTACGTTTCGGTCGGATTTGTTCCGGGTGCGTGTCGGTCGGTTCGATTCGCGTGTTTTTCCGGCCGGATTGCTGTTTTCCGTGCGGCTCGGTCGTTCGGCTTGGGTTCGGTACGTGTCGGTCGTATTTTGCACGCCTTGCATCGTACTTTGCGTGTCGGGCGCCACAGGTACGTGTCGGTCGGTATTATTTCCGGCTCCGAGTCGGTCGGTGCTTTTTCCGGCCCGAATCGGAATCGACCCCATAATGTACGATTAGGTTAAATTTGTATCAAGATCTAAATACTCCATAAAAGAACCAAAAGTATTGACTAAGATTTTGAGACTATTAGGAGGGCGTCAAAAACAAAACATCAGCATATAAATGTCATGGAATCCATTTATAGCCTAACTTCGGTACTTTCTGACCCAAACTAGTCAAGACAAAAATAATATTATTTACAGATAAAATAAACAATGAAAGGGCAAGGACACAGCCTAAACCCCCCATCCCCCACTCAAGTTTCAATTAATTTGTATATTAACTGTTGTTCCCAAATCTAACCTTATGTGGTACGTAAAACAGCTAGAAAATCGACTATAGGGGTGTTAATTCCCAGTTGGACTAAAGGTAACCAAAAAAGGTACTGGAAAGATCCATGAAGGCCAGGTACAATGGATATCCTTTAGTGATGGCATTCTTTCTAATAATAGGATTCAAGTTCAGGCACTGTTCCATTGTACCTAGCCCTTCCAGGAATCCACATTGGGTTTCAGAAAGAATGTTGTTATCTTTTGCCCAATCCAAAATTCTGTGTTGCGAATTCTTGCCACTACCTTCACCATAGAGTGAATTAAAGATATGGGGGCATATTAGCAAGACCGGCGATAATGGGCTTGCTAATATGCGTTATGGAATTCCAATAGAAGCCCAGGTTAGATGTGCAGGACATCTAACATGGGCTTCTATTGGAATTCTATAACGCATATTAGCAAGCCCATTATCGCCGTTTTAGCGGCTGTTTCCTGCCGCTAAAACGGCGATAATTTTATCGCCAGTCTTGCTAATATGCCCCATGGACCTGTAACAACAGGGATCAGATCTACTGCCTTTCTTGAAAATAGGGACAATGGTAGAAGTATCCCAAGAGTGTAGAAATCCGAATTTGCAAGTGTTAAGCACATTAAAAAGTATTGAAGCCCAAAGATCTAGATTAGAGTTGTACAGGTCCATTGGTACTCCATCTGGTCCTGAAGCTTTGCCAGACAGACTTGATAACAAAGCAAGAGCTACTTCTTGATACTCAAATGTGATATCATTACACACTGGACACTGCTGAAGCCCTGAGAGTTATTAGTTTTGCAATTGTTGTTTTCAAGGAATTAAACAGCCTCAATAGTCAGCGATCTGCCGAAATATGTGCCTTAAAACACGAAATAGACCCACCTTTCACCCTAGTGGAATTGACGTTTTTCCAAAACAGTCTGAAATTTTTGCAGCTGCAAGCAACCATGAGATTATCCCAATGGCTTCTCTTATTTTCAACTTTCTTCTGTTTTGAAGCAAGTTTATAACGAGCTCTATTTTGCACTATGTCTACATTATTTCTAGGTTTAGTAGAAAGAGCAGCACAAAGCTGTCTATTAGATAAGGAGCATGCCGAATCAAACCATTTAGTAATGCAGGGGCATGTACTGCACATTGGTTTTGGAAGAACTCTTTTAATCATAAGACTCAACTCTGTGAAAACCATAATGATGTCTTCACACTTGGCCCTTGCATGAAGACACAAGTAGAAATGGCCAAAATGATGTTTTATGAAATTACCGAAAAAAGATGAAGGAATAGAAGGTTTCCATGATGGTCTAAGGCCTTTGTTTTTAACCTTTAGGCATGGATTATCCCAGGGAAGGCGACGTGAATGGATAAATAGAAACTCAAAAACGTCAATTAGAGGATTGTGATCTACATATCTTTAGCGATAGCCATGCCACCAAGGAAATGTCTAACCAGGCTTCTAGATGGAAATATATAGAGTCTATAGTAGACCTTCTACCACACCCAAAAATTTGGAAATAGGATTAGATCGAGACCATCAGATTCCAGAGCATAAACCAAATCCTGGTTTGAAATATAATTTCAGAGCAATGAGCCCTGAGCATCAGATTGGCATAATCCATTATCATACGCAGACCGTACATAACAATTGTCATAAGAAAAAGTATTAACAGACAATTTAGCATTAAAGTCACCACAGAGGATTAAGTTAAAGACTTTATGGGAAGGCTTTGTTTACATATTATTTCCATCAATGTTGCTAGACAAATCATAAAAATTCTGCTTACCATCATTATAAAATTAACAAGGTAAAATACATAATTGAACCAATGTATAGAGAATGCTTGGATCCCCCATTGCTTATCATCAATTTGAATAATATGAAAATAGAGGGATAGGTTAAACCCCCCCCCCCCGTCTTCCAAACTCTGTTGGGGTTGCAAGTATATATATAGCTGTCAAAAAACAAATGTTTAATGGGCCACGTTTCTTGGAAAAACATATAATTATAACAATTTATAAAATAAGACCAATCTCCAAGATTAATCTTACTATTGATTGCTGCAGTATTCCGGCTGGCGACCCTTTTGACCTGCAATTTGACCCCGAGTAGTAACAGCAGGATTAATTGAAACTTGAGGATTAAATACAGGACCAGGGTGTCAATCCACCTGCTAGATTCCCTTCAAGGGATGAAATTGATTGTGCCTGGGATGACTAAATTCATGGGCCACATCAGCAATGGAGTCAACAGGCTGAGAGTTGGTCATATTAAAAAGAAAAGAGGGATGGGTGATAAAAGAAACTCAGGGGTAGAACCTCCTTTGAGCTGCATTTGGATAGCCAGTTATGAGCACAGCACAGTACATTTCTAACACAGACTGGTTTCCTAAAATTCCCAACTTCACAGTCACCTGTAGATATTTCTTTGAAGCACCAATCCAAGACACTGTTCTAACACTAAAATTTGATAGGAGTAATGATGTTAAATCAAGAGTTTGAATAGTCAGTGAACAACTTTGTTGATACACTGCATAGCATCCACTCTGAGGGCAGTAGGTAATCTAGGGGCATTTACAAAAATCAAGACATAAGGGCAGGCTTTAGTTCAGGGGAATTTACAAATGTGGCCATGTCTGTCAAACCCACCATCTTCTCACTCTATTATGAGTCAGGCGGACCATCAGGTTTCCACCAGTGGTGCTCTACTGACTCTGCCATTCGAAACCTTCACTGATACTCTGACTGAGTAGGGGCCGTTGGTGTAAGAACATCACACCGCCCACCCTATTCAGAATGAACAGTCTGATGTTTTCATTTTTCGGTTCAGGACCAGCATGAAAAAGCAACTAATTATCCTACCTCAATATGCCCTTGCACCAGTGGAAAAGACCACCTACTTTTTCTACAAGAGCCTCCTTAATGACCCTTTACAAACAACCACTACCCTTTTCTGTCACCATGCTGGTTGACTGACCGCAAAAAATAGTGCTCTCTTACCACACACGGGCAAGCAGCCAGCGCTGCTAACTGCAACATATTTACCATACAAAAACTATTGTGCCTCTTCCAGATTGCGATCATTCGGTCTCCAAGCAGCCCTGCAATGGTATTCTCTCC
Source organism: Calotriton arnoldi (assembly GCA_963921515.1). NCBI lineage: Eukaryota > Metazoa > Chordata > Amphibia > Caudata > Salamandridae > Calotriton > Calotriton arnoldi. The sequence continues at coordinate 1,420,441 of CAWUFW010004459.1, forward strand.
ATGTTGTACATCTCTCTACTGCCTGCTCTCCAAGATTTTCCTGAAATCACATCTTCTTCTATACATTGTCCATTGTGAATATATGTATGCTCATTTTCACACTTGAATATCTATACCACCAATCAATGCACCCATCCAAACTGACAGAGGTTGAACACACCTTCTTGGAACACTTTACAGAATCTTGGACTTCAGTTCGAAACAAAAGGTCTGGCTAAAAATTCAGTAATAATGAAAAATCCTCCAATTTCTGGCCAAATGCTAAAGCCGTAAGAGAATCAATCAGTGGAATTTCCTCCAGAATATGATGGTATGTGATGCATTATTGTGCACCTTGTGCTGTAGACATAAGCTCTAATTAAGAATTAGGCTGAATTCCATGTGGATATTCCCAGCGGCAGGAATTACAGTTACTGGCTGGTTTCGCTGCATGAAAGTTTGCCTATTATGTGTTAACCCCATCAAAATGGAGAAAAACTGTATGGATATGGAACTTGGAGAATCCTGCATGGTTCTTCCTATTCCAAGAGGTCTAATGCTCCCATTTTTCACCTGCTCTGGCATTCTTGTAGGGTGGGGGTGGAGTCTGGAAGATAAAATAAAACTTTTGTCGGAGATCAGGAACAAAACTTGGCTGCTGTAGTTGGTACAGTAATGTCCAGTGTCCCTTCACCCATAAAAAACAGGTGCAAATCATGGTCAAATGGAGCAGAATTCCATACGATGATTCCTCACCGTGTGATTCATAGTCAGGGCCATAGTGTAGTGTAGGTCAGAGAAGATTGCTGAGAGTCTAAGCACAGACTTATTCTTATGTTCATGTACTGGTATACATATTCTCTGAAATTTGAGCTCTACCCCTTACTTCTAAATTGATTAGAGGGAGGATTATTTAGATCAGGGATAATACATATTTACAGCGGTCCTGATGAATTCCATTAATCAATCAATCAATCAAGCATTTGTATAGCGCGCTACTCACCCGGAGGGTCTCAAGGCGCTAGGGGGAGGGGGGTCCGCTACTGTTCGAACAGCCAGGTCTTGAGTTGCTTCCTGAAGGAGAGGTGGTCTTGGGTCAGGCGGAGGTGGATGGGTAGGGAGTTCCACGTCTTGGCAGCCAGGTAGGAGAAGGATCTTCCTCCCGTTGTGGCTCTTCGGATGCGGGGGACGGCGGCGAGGGCGTGGTTGGTCGATCGTAGCTGGCGGGTGGGAGTGTAGAAGGTCAGACGGTCGTTGAGGTATCTGGGGCCTTGGTTGTGGAGAGCTTTGTGTGCGTGGGTGAGGAGTCGGAACGTGATTCTCTTGCTGACGGGGAGCCAGTGCAGGTCTCTCAGGTGTCCGGCGATGTGGCTGTGTCGGGGGATGTCCAGGATGAGTCGAGCTGAGGCGTTCTGGATGCGTTGGAGTCTTTTCTGAAGTTTGGCTGTGGTTCCGGCGTAGAGGGAGTTGCTGTAGTCCAGTCGGCTGGTGACGAGGGCCTGGGTGACCGTCTTCCTGGTTTCGGTGGGGATCCACCGGAAGATCTTCCGCAGCATGCGTAGGATGTTGAAGCAAGACGAGGAGACGGCGTTGACTTGTCTGGTCATTGAGAGGGAGGAGTCCAGGATGAAGCCCAGGTTGCGTGCGTGGTCCGTTGGTTTGGGTGCGTTGCCCAGGGCAGGGGGCCACCAGGAGTCGTCCCAGGCGGAGGGTGATGATCCTAGGATGAGGACTTCCGTCTTATCTGAGTTCAGTTTCAGGCGGCTGTTCCTCATCCACTCGGCTACGTCCTTCATCCCTTCATGTAGGTTGGTTTTGGCGGTTGTGGGGTCGTTGGTGAGGGAGAGGATCAGCTGGGTGTCGTCGGCGTAGGAGATGATGTTGAGGTTATGTTGGCGTGCGATGGCTGCGAGGGGGCTCATGTAGACGTTGAAGAGGGTGGGGCTGAGTGATGATCCTTGTGGTACGCCGCAGATGACTTCGGTGGCCTCGGAACTGAACGGGGGAGGCGGACTCTCTGGGTTCTTCCGGCGAGGAAGGAGATGATCCACTCCAGTGCCTTCTCTTGGATTCCGACGTTGTTCAGGCGTTGCACTAGGGTGCGGTGGCAGACTGTGTCGAACGCTGCGGAGAGGTCCAGGAGGATGAGGGCCGCTGTTTCCCCGTTGTCGAGCAGGGCTCGGATGTCGTCGGTGGCTGCGATGAGGGCGGTCTCGGTGCTGTGGTTGGCCCGGAAGCCGGACTGTGAGTGGTCGAGGGATCCATTCGTCTCGATGAAGGCGGCCAGTTGTCTGTTGACGGTCTTCTCGATGACTTTGGCAGGAAAAGGAAGGAGCGAGATGGGGCGGTAGTTTTTGAGGTCGGTGGGGTCCGCTGACGGTTTCTTCAGTAGGGCGCAGAGTTTGGCGTGCTTCCAGCTCTCTGGGAAGGTGGCGGTGTCGAAGGAGGTGTTGATGATGTCCCGGAGGTGGGGTGCGATGACGGCGTCGGCCTTGTTGAAGATGTGGTGAGGCAGGGGTCGGTTGGTGATCCGGAGTGGATGGAGTTCATCGTGCGGATAGTGTCTTCGGTGTTGATCGGGGTCCAGGCTCGGAGGGTGGAGGTGGGGGACGTTGGAACGGTTGTAGGGTACGTCGGCTGTGTGCTGAAACTGTTGTGTATGTCTGCGATCTTGCTGTGGAAGAACGAGGCGAGCGAGTTGCAGAGGTCTTGCGAGGGGGTGATGTCGTTGTTTCCGGCGCTGGGGTTCGAGAGCTCTTTGACGATGATGAAGAGTTCCTTGCTGTTGTGGGCGTTGTTGTCCAGTCGTTCCTTGAATGCGGTTTTCTTGGTGGTGTGGATCAGCTGGTGGTGTTTTCGGGTGGCGTGTTTGAGGGTGGTCATGTTGTCTGCAGTCGGGTCTCTGCGCCATGCTTTCTCGAGGGCCCGGCAGTTCTTCTTGGATTTCTTGAGTTCGTCGGTGAACCAGGGTGCTTTCTTGTTGCCGGGTCTGATTGGGGGGGTCTTCAATGGGGCGAGGATGTCAGCGCAGGGTAGCCAGACAAGAATCACGTTGAACAGGATTGAATAATCGTGGACTTATGGGATGATTGTGTTCCGCAATTTACCACTCTTTTTTAACCTTTACTGTAGGTAGTGCACAGTAGCGGCTGCCATAAACAAAGGGTGTTGGGGTGGGTGGCGTCGCTCGGGAGGCGTTGCGCGGGGGGAATACAATATTTTTAAAAAAATAAAACTTACCTTTTGCTGCCGGCCGCCTCCAGTGTCGCGTCTCGTTGCACCGCCTCTCCTCTTCCTGCCTGATGGTCCCAGCAGCCCCTGGGACAGACTGCCTTGTCCAATCCCCGTGCTGCAGAGCGTCTTTCCTGCCTGCTCAGACCAGGAAGTCTATGGGGTTTCTCCAGCCCGGCTGCTCAATGCAGATGGGCTGGAGAAAACCTTAGTGCGCATTTGTGTTTTGGTCGGCCTGAGACGGCCGGCCAAAACACATATGTGCACTTAGGGAGTAGAGTGCACGTAGCACTCCTCCTCCCCCTCCCATGCCTCGGTCCGGCCCCTCCAAGCCCCGCTGGCTCAGAGTCGGCAAATGTAAAATAAAACGATGAAAGAACATTGTTTTATTTTACATTTGCTGGCTCTGAGCCAGGCAGTGGGGCGACGCTCCTCCGCCATTCCGGAGGAGCCGCCACTGGTAGTGCAAACAGTTAACAATAAACTACAATTATGTCTATCTGCAGATAATTTTTATGTCAGTTAATTTCACCCTATCTAAAACAAATATAACAAAAGATCGTATGATAAGCCAAATCATGGGTGCTTTTACCTTTGTTCCTTTCAAAGATCTCCAAAAGAGTGCTCCTTATGGAGCCCGTTGGTATTGCACACCCACCGAACGTGGAGCACGACCCATTGACGAAACATACCACTTCGGCTGGAGAGGGTCAGTGAATCCTGTAGAGGATAACCCTTGAACCTGCTGTCTGGCATCTCAAGGATAAAATCACTCATTGAGCACTTTGTTCCGAAATGTCACACTGTCTTGAATTGATGTATATTGACGTGGGCGGAAGGGTGATGGGCTGAAATAACCTTCTCGCTCACCCCTCCCCTCTTTGTTCTTCGTAGTACACCATTTACTATCCAGTTAATGTACCCAATCTTACACCTTCCCCGACCCTGCCACCGACATTCTCAAGCAACCCAATCACACACCACAGCCGTACTGGCCATTTTCACACTCTGGCATTTCCCGGGTGGGCTGCAGGCTAGGGGGCTACTTTCAGGGCAGGATGGCCTGATATAACCCAACCATGCCCAGTGCTTAGTTTGAGTGAGTGGCTGTAGGCAGGGTCCACCGGCACTCATTTTTTGGGACCATGATTTATTTTTCATTCATGAGACTTTGACACAGAACAACAGAGAGAAAGGTGGAAAAAAGCGAAAGAACGAGGAAGAGAATAACAGAAAAACATTTAGAAAGAGGGAAAGTAGGGAAGAAAAAAACCCTGCAGGAGCAAGATAAAGGGGCTTGCATGGCTTGGATGGTGTTGCATGAAAGAGGCATGAGGTGGAATCAAGGTTCAGCAGGCTTGGTATTCAATGTAATACTTTACAAATTCTGAGGCACGTTCTAGATGTGGTTTCCTGCAGCGATCCAAGGCTAATTTGGGGTTCCAGTCCGGCCCTGCCCTGCCCCACACCCCACCGTACCCACAGGGCCTGAGATCTGGCCGAGCGCGGCAATAAGCAAACTGCAACAAAGCAGAATATCGAAATTACAGTGCACGTTCCGCAGCTGATGGCTCTGAATCACTCTGGCGGGCAGGCTATTAATCCGCAGCGAGAGATAACGGCCGCGCGCGCTTTCTGCCGGAAGTTAATGGGTCCAGGCCCCCAGTGAGGAGCCGGCCATGGCTATTCCAGGGCGCGGCGGGGCGCCTCGCTCGTCCGAAGCCTCCACGTGTTTTATGTCCCTGCTCCCGCGTTAAAGGCTGATTACTGCATTAATCCAACAAATAAAACCGTGGCTCCGTGAACGCCCCCCATCTGAGGCACAGGCCAGCTCGGGCGGCAACCGGGTTGAGGAAACGGCGGCCAGCATTCGAAACTGAGATAACTCTGGTTCTGAAAATCCAGGCTTTTAAATCCGTTTCCTTATGCATGTTTTAACTTCCCCCTTTTTAAAGAGGAATACTACAGGCAGATGAGGCAACTAATATTATTATCAATAATAGTAATAAATAGTAATAATAATAAAAATGTTACCGGGCTGGGTGAGCTACTCTCTCATGGCAAGTTGTCTCCCACCCTGAGAAAGAAAATTAGACTTCGGTAAAGCTCTGAAATGTGGTTAAAGCAAGTCTTTGGACCTGGTTCACAAACCATCACGCAGCCCTAAGTGGAAAATTACGCCTGACAGTATGGACTTTGCTAAAATAAAGCTACATTTCTGATTGATCTAATTTTATATTCATGAAGTGCAGCCACAGATGCGGAAATGTTGCCAGCTCAGCGTAATTGTCCGCTATTCTCGGTTGGTCACATGCAAAAAGAAAAGAACACCCACTAAGGGGGTCATTACGATGTCGGGCGGAATCACTTCTGCCCAACACCGACTCGGCCATGGGACCGACCTACACCCGGTCAGAGGTCCCGACAGCCCCATCAGGATGCGACCGAACACTGTTTGGTCGCATTCCTATATTTCACCTTGGGAGCATGTATTACGGCCGTAATGCATACTCCCATAATGAAATGGGAGGTGCGGTTCATCCCTGCACCCCGTGGCAGACTCCTCAAGGTGCAGGGATCAACAGGGAGGCCGTGCACCAAAGGGGGCCCTGCTGGGGGCCCCCAAACACGCTTTCCGACATGGTTTCCATGTCGGACAGACCAGCATGGAAACCATGTCAGAAACCGTGATTGTAATCTCATGGGCGGAAAGAGCTGCCCTTGAGATTACAGGCCGGCTTCCGACTGGCAGACCGTCGCTCCAAGCCCGTCGGAAGCCAGCCGGAATGACAGGCCAGTTTACTTTCCGACCGCCTATATCTTAATTAGGCGGTCGGAAAGTAAACCGACAGGCCCATTACGATGCAGCTGTAAAGGCTTTGACCTTAGGTCGGAAGCTTTACCAGCCGCATCGTAATCGTCCCCTAAGTGTACATTTTGGGAATTCACATATATATTGCTGGTAGTTTTCAGATATAGAAATGTATGCAAATATTCCCCAATGGCAGAATTGTAAGTGTAGGGGGAGAAGAGAAGGGTGTCCACTCATATTTAACTGAGCTCTAGTGGTATTTGAGTATTACCAAACATTTACAACTGGTGGATATTTCCTTCAGTACTCGGATTCAGCCTGAAACCTTGCAAAGTCAGAATGTTAGATGTGCTGCAAAAGTAGGAATAACCCCAATGGAGCAACAGTGGCCTTCAGAGGGTCTGGGTCTTTGGGCAGATTTACCAAGGCTTTGCCTGGTGCAAAATGACACAAAGTCTGGGAAAGTCTGATGTCTTAGGACTCCAGGCTTTCTCCTTCAGCCTGAGATTTTCCATATGGGTGATAATCTCTCCTTGGCCAGTCAGGTAAATAAGGTGTCATCCTCTTGCTTGTCCTTAGTGCGTGTGTTACATAAAATTTTACCTCATCTTCCAGTTTATACGTGCCCTCTGGTGGTATAGTCAGGGCCACTGGAATTAGGCAGCAGGGAAAGCTCAAATTATGCATCAGGGTTGAGTAAATTAAAGCAGCAAGAAAAGACAAATTATGCGGCATTATGTGGCACATTTTGTGATAGTATTACTGCATTATTTAGTCATTTTTAAACTTGTTAACACTATCTGGGCATTAGTTGTACCTCGTAAGTACCAGTTTAACACCCAAATATAGCAATAAGACACAGAAAGGTGGCCAGTCAACCTTTGCAAAGGTCCTTCCACTGTGTGACAACACGTGTCATTGCGTTTTAAGTAACTTTTAAACAGTTTGAGCTAGAAACAATTTGTTTGGTTAAAATCTGCAGATTATGCAGCAGATGATGGATTCCAGTAATGAGATCCACAAATAGCTCTGCCAGTGCCCCTCATTTCTGACCTCTCACACCTCCCTCCTCTTCAGTAGTGACACCCACTCACAGCTCAGCCACTGGTGCTCAGTCGTGGCTTGCAACAGGGCATGCTTCTACAGTACTGAGGACTGGCAGACGAGGAAACACTGGGGCATATGTACAAGCTCCTATCGCCACCACAACATCACTTTTTCCGACGTTGTGGTGGCGTTAGGGGCTTAGCCTTATTTACAAGGCAGCGTTAAGCCACTTACCGTAGCTTAACGCTCCCTTGTAAATAAGCCCCCTTTCACGCTATGCTTAGCCTGAAAGGGGTGGGCAGTGGGTGTTGCGGTGGGCGTTCCACCGCAACACCCATTGATTTTGGCACTGCCCCCTATGTACAAGGGCAGCGTACATAGGAGGCAGCGCCAAAATTAATACCAGGGAAAACCTGGTCTTAACTTGGCGAAATGAGGAGAAAAACATTATTTCTCCTCGTTTTTGCTTTTTCCATGTGTGCTGCCTCGTGAAGCACACATGGAAAAAGCAAACTGCCATGCATTGTTTATGTACAGGAAGGTCCCCCTTCCTGTACATAAACAATCTGTAAAAAAAATGCCATTTTGTGACTTTCATATGTGCTGCATGAAGCAGCACATATAAAAGTGACAAAATGGAATTTCAGGATTGTTTATGTGCAGGAAGGGACACCTTCCTACACATAAACAATCTTTCCCCTGTACGCAGACACCCTTGCACTCTGGTGCAAGGGTGCCTGCGTTGGCGCTACACTTCTAAGTGTAGCGCCAGCGGAGGGGGAAACGCAAGGCCAGCACCATATGCTTGTAAATATGGTGCAGCCTTTGGTTTCTGAAGTGGCGGAGTGAGGCGTTAAGCCATGACGGCTAACGCCTCACTCCGCCACTTCCTCGTATATATGCCCCCCTGTGTGACTGACAGAAAAAAATGAAAGTTGCAAATATGGAAGATGGAGCCTTCTGGGTACATTGCAGACACACGAGTAGTTCAATCCAAGGCAATGGCAAAAAAGAGATGCAGATGATGAAGGAAACTGATACTTGGGGAGCAACAGGACGTGCAACCTAATGCGGAATAGACCACTATAAACCGACTAATCATTAAAAATGAGCCGCAGAATATGGAAAGTGGCACAGGGATTTGTGTAACGGGGTGGAAGAGAAGACGGGAGACCAGAAAGGAAGAAAACTGCACAAAGAAAGAAAAAGGCAGGTAAGAGCAGAGAAGGAAATGAGCATTTGAGGGAAAGCGCTAGAAATGTGGAAATAGGGTGACAGAGACCTATAAGAGGAGATTCAAGGAGAAGCGAAGATGAAGAGAAGAAAAGAGACTGCCAGAGGCCGTGGGGGACAGAGGGCGAGCGAAAGAGCGAGAAATCAGAAACAGACGCTGAGGCAGTAGAGCAAGCTATGTGGGAGAGAGGTAGATACAGGGGGCGGGGGAGGGGTAAAGGGAGAGATTTATGACTTTCCCTCTCTTGTATATTTTCATATAATTGTTCCCTCCAGGTCTCAGATAATGTGGGCTTGCTTTGTTGTTTCAGCACTTTCCTCAGCTTCAATAATTCCTGAGAGAAGGTCCCAGGCCCCTCCCACCACCAGAGACCGCTGTTTTCATTACTTGCAGCAGTATTTCTTATGGGCGAGCTGGGATCCAAATAATTTACCTAAATAACGTTGGGGCATATTAGCAAGACCCACGTTAAAATTATCGCCGTTTTAACGGCAGGAAACTGCCGCTAAAACGGCGATAATGGGCTTGCTAATATGCGTTATGGAATTCCAATAGAAGCCCAGGTTAGATGTCCTGCACATCTAACCTGGGCTTCTATTGGAATTCTATAAAGCATATTAGCAAGCCCATTATCGCCGTTTTAGCGGCAGTTTCCTGCCGCTAAAACTGCGATAATTTTAACGTGGGTCTTGCTAATATGCCCCGTTATCTTTAGCAAGCCCTAAATAAGCAAAAATGTGGAAGCCTCCAGCTGCTCCTCGCAGTGCCAGGCACATTACACCCCCGAGGTGCTCGTGAGCGGCTTGGAACAATGAGTGCCCCAGGGGTGCTGCTGAGGTGTTTGGATCAGTATTTGCCTCTTGAAGGACTTGGGCTGCAGCTCGGATTGCCACCTTTCCAAGAGAAAAATGCCGACCATTTGTTGTTTTAAGCAGTGCTTTAAATGGGCCGGTACTCACCGGTACTGGGTACTGGCACTTTTTCATTTTCTCCCCTTGAGTACCGGCACTTTTCCTAGAACGAAGAGAGTACCGGTACTCATGGGACCTGACTTCAACCCAGGCAGCGCTTCCTTCATCCCTCCACTGATACCTCTGCAGCACCTTTTACAAGCACTGCATGAATTAATCACGGGAGCTCTTGTCAACAGGAACCAGCGTGAGCTGCTTGGAAGTCATCAGAGCTGGGGGGGGGTCTGCAGAGTGGTTATCTTATCCATTGTTCTTTCACAGTGGGGCTGAGAGGGGGCTGTAAAATCAAATGGGTGGCGGTGGGACGCACTGTTCAGGATTGAATATTCCAGCAGCGTTTCATTTAAAAGAGGGTTTATGGCTGTGGGAGTGATGTCCACCGAGTGTTATCTAACAGAGGCACATTAAGCGCACCCGAGGACAGGCGCCAGCTGGCCTGCCCGTCTCGGCCTCGGACCCCTCCCGGGTACAGGCCTCGCTGGCCTGCCCTGGGTGTATGATCCACCGGAGGGCACCGTTCTTCAGCTCTTATTAAGCAAGTTCTTCACTGGCTACCATTACAACTTGATCTATATTTCCAGAGTCCCTCTTCATTCTAAAACTCTATCTTGTTGTGAAATGTGTTCTTTCTGTAAAGTATAATAATGCCTCATACGAGTAACAGTAACTCCTTCCAGAATGAGTACACTCACGTAGAGGAACGACGAGGCACGGCTTTCGAAATTACGAAACGTGTTTCTTTATATCGGATAAGTGCCAAGTGTTTGTGTACGTGGTTGAGAAAACAAGTAGGTGCTGGAGGAAGGCACTGAACTCTGGCTGCTGTTTCAGAATGAGTCACAGGAATGAACACAGCTCACTCGGAAGAACACTCTTCGGATACCCTTCAATTTTACTAACATTTTTTTGAAAACAAATGTTCATGAAATGCTCGATTTCACTGTTGCACAAATAAAACACACACTCCACAAATAGACACGCACCGTAGGCAAACACATTAGTGACGCACACAACACAGTAACGGATACATGCACACAAACCATAATGCACAGACACGGATGAGTACATACTGCACAGATGTACATGCACCAAAGATTCATGCCCAAGCACGCACACGAAAACACTTGCGAAAATCACAAGCACGGACACACAGCACACACATTCCATCGGTAGACACACACACACAACATGCACACATACAATTAAACACATACCAAACGCATACGAACTCACAAAAGAAACTATGGAGCTTCTACTGGTCACCTCACAGTATCTTGCTGCGCCTTTCTTCACAGCATAACATTTGATGACGTCACATATCCTTTATGGTTATCTTGATAAATAACTACCACGTATAGTGTGTGCTGTACAAACTGAGCAAAAGACACACAATTGATGGACGGAATGCAGAACAAATCAAAACATTACTGTTTTTGTTGCATAGAGCCTTGTGTTACCTGCAGGTCAAAAGTTAACATCCTTGTAATGTAGCTCAATGAGTTATGACCCTGCAGCAAGGACCTGCTTCCAAACAAGAAGGCATATATTTAGAACTTGCTGTTTTTCCTCAATCTTTTCTTATTTTAAGGATGCTAAAAAAGGCTACTTTGGGTAGTAATAAACACTTATTAGTAAGTGCCATATATATAGTTATTAGTGAGATAACTAATGGACAGATATATCCGACATTCTAACAATGCATGCAGATTTTGTGCATACAACCTTGGCAAAGTCAAAAAGCTAACCCCGCCCCTTGTCCCACCTTAGCACCTCCCTAAACTCCGCCCACTGCTCCTTTTGGTGAGTACCTGCACTTATTTTTTTCCATTTAAAGCACTGGTTTTAAGAGTCTGGAAAGGCACGTTAAACAAAATTGTATGTATTTATTTGTAACATGACTTTTCTGTCCTTGTTTACTGTAATTATTAGTCAAGGCCCAAAAACGCAGCTCTACAGCACATTTAAAAGTGTTTTCGATTTTTCTTTTCAGTTTGAAGTATGTACAGAGAAGGACTAAAAATTCCAGCTTCAGGTGATATGGTTCTTTTTTGTACTAGCCAGGGCACTGCCGGCCCTCAGCATTTTGAATAGGTGCAGCACCGAGCCGGGATTGCACAGCGCCTGGGGAGCGCACGCATTCAAAACCTTTTCTAAGAGGTTGCTACCTGTCTAGAACATAGCTGTTAGGGCTGTAACTGGACTGCTCCAAATAACATTGCCCTATGATTTAATGGCTACTTCTGAATACATGGAACACAAAAGAATCAACACAAACAGCAGGTCTCCAACTGATAGTAGCAGGACTTTCAGGATTCTGGCTTGGAATAGCACCTAAACAAGAATGGTGTCAGAACTCGTGTATTCTAATTCATCCACCTATACATTCATCTCAGTAACTTAAGCACCCACTCCAGAGGTGTCTGTAATTTACACACCACTCATGCCATATATGTATATGCCCTGTGAGAGAGAGAAGCTTGCTTTGTTTCTGCCATACTGCCATACTGTCCCTGTTCTGTGAGTAAGTAAAGCTTGCGTCGCTGCTGCCTGATTTGTACCTGTTCTGTGATGGGAAAGGTTTGTTTGTGATGCTACCCCCGCTGTATCTTTCCTTTGAAGTTAGGAAACTTGCAATGTTTCCACCTACTCTTTGAAGAGGGGTATTTCCAATTTGCTGCTCTATCTTATAAAAATACAAAGGATATTTTGAATGTACTTGCATAGCATACCCGGGCTAGTCAGAAGCTTTGATTGGACCCAGAGCAAATACACTTGTCTTGGAACCCTGAGCCAGAAACTTTGGTTTCAATCACAGCTTTCCAGCTTGTCGGATGCCAAGGCGACAACCGGACTCGGGCACGCCGCACTTATGGCAGACATGCCGGTCCTCGCCACCTTTTGGGAAGGACAGGGCTGGTGGCGGCCGACAGTGTTGAGGCCAGCACCGGCCCGATCGATTGTGCCCCTTAGGGGTTTAACCGGGGGGGGAGCATGACCCGGAAGCACTCAAGTGCTTCCGGGGCATTGGGAGGCAGGTAAAATCTGGATCCTGCCGGTTCCTCCTGAAGCTCGCTCCCCACATAAAAGAGGGGGTGGAGTGGCGGGACGGTCTTTTCCCCTCGCCACTCCACCACAACGGAAGCTATGCTCAACAGGGAGCGAATTTTAGGATGTCTTCACGACGGAGGGCTCCTGTTTGTTGTCGTTTTGCGATCCAGGCTTGAAGGCAGCTGATTTCTGCACGGCGGAGTGTTCCTGGTGAGGACGTTTTGAGGGACGCGAGGGCCTCGAGCTGAGGCCCCAACCAGAATCTTTTGACTATGAATCGACGGAACAGCTGGTGCCCATTTCGGGGAAAGCGGAGCAGGCAGGCAATCTCCGATCAGCGTGAGGGTAGAGGTGAGGAGGCGGGAGCGGCCTTCTTGGCTCGGGGGCTGCATTAATTTAAATCTATAGTTCACAATCTGAACCTCAGCGTCACAGCCAGTTGCTTTCGTTTAGCACGTGTATGTTTATGGCTCCTAGTGTAGGGGGTGCCACTGCTGTACACATGGGATTATAGTTTCTGTGCGTGCATGTTCTCAGGGAAGATCCTGGGGGTGGTGCGTCCCCAGCTCCTTTGGAGACAAAAAATTGCAGAGCGCTCGATTATCGGTTAAACGTGCCTGTATACCACAGGCCCCGGAAAGATGTTTTTAACTCTCCAGTGTTATGGTGGGCGTGCCGATAATTTTAGGGGGACAACTGAGAACAATGGGCTCACCCACAGCTGCATGTGTTTTTAGGCTTACTACGTGTTAGGTACTGCCGGAGTGGTGGTCTCTGCATTGCGACACCAGGAGATGCTCCATCATGTTCAAATTCAGGTGCTCACACTTTAAGTGACAGTAGGCGTGACGTGATAAGTGAGGGTGAAATTTAAATAAAGACATCGCATTGACAACAATGACAGAAGCTCCTTTAGAAAATTTTAACAGAGTAAAAGGAGTTCATGTTGTAGGGGGTCGACGGCGTTTCGAACTCAGTTATTTGAGTTCATCTTCAGGACATACATAGGTGAGCAAGCTGAATTCAAAGGAATTCTGTGAATGAAAGTATCCGGGGTTTCAAGGCGTTTCTTAGAACTCTGGGCTCCTAAGTGATTTAAGCACTCACCGCGGACGAAAGAAGCAGCAGGACTCGCTCTGCTCTATCTTCACAGGCTCCCATTCATTGCCCTGTTATCAACAGAAATAACTCCCCGGCACTGCGCGATGCCACACGGCGGCCAGCTGCCTTTCCGATCCACTCTCTAAACATTAGTCTCTGACGCTTAAATCACTTAGGAGCCCAGAGTTCTAAGAAACGCCTTGAAACCCCGGATACTTTCATTCACAGAATTCCTTTGAATTCAGCTTGCTCACCTATGTATGTCCTGAAGATGAACTCAAATAACTGAGTTCGAAACGCCTGTCGACCCCTACAACATGAACTCCTTTTACTCTGTTAAAATTTTCTAAAGGAGCTTCTGTCATTGTTGTCAATGCGATGTCTTTATTTTAATTTCACCTCACTTATCACGTCACGCCTACTGTCACTTAAAGTGTGAGCACCTGAATACTATTGTTGTGGAATAAAACCTGTCATATACTGACCTACATGTCCCTGCTTATATTGCTTACCGCTCTCATTTAAGAATTAAGTTCTTAATCTCTACCTTTAGTGCCCCCCACAGGGTCACTTCGACTTGGACCTTTAGGCCACATCAGAACCATTGTTTCCCTAAACAGTTTACTACCCCGGTTCACATATTGGGGTACCCTTGTCCTCCTTACTACCCATCATGTTCAAAGTCACAGTAAAATAGAGCGATTTAAATGTACCAGGGGCCTGACACATTGTTCGAACGTGAGAATGTAAATATTAATGTATAGTTCACGATCTTAACCGTCACAGCCAGTTGTACCATTAGCACGCGTATGTTTGTGGCTCCTAGTGTAGGGGTGCCAATGCTGTACACTTGGGATTATAGTTTCTGTGCGTGCAGATTCTCAGGGAAGATCCTGGAGGTGGGGGCGTCACCAGCTCCTTAAAGAAAACTTGCAGAGCGCTTTATTATTTGTCAAACGCGCTTGTATACCACAGGTTCTTGAAAAAGATTTTAACTCTCCAGTGTTATTAAAATCGCTTGCTGTGAAGTACACTTTGGATGGAATAGAAGGCACATAAAGCCGATCTCAAAAAAATCGAATGTTTCAGTTGTTTGGGATTCGAGACAAGATTTGGAAAGGAGGCAAGACGCCTATAAACGAATTTAATAGAATGCATGTAAATATATATTTGGGATAGAGAAGGCGCCTCTAGGCATAACCAAAAATCAAGGAAAAGCGGCTCAAAGTAAATGCATATTTTGATGGGGGAATTTGCACACTTTAGAGTAGTAACGATGCCCGAGAAGGGAGGGCTGTCTTTCTCATGCAGCAAAAAATGAAGCCATTTCATTTGATCGTGTAGCCATTGAGAGGCGACACAAAAACAAGGAAGGGGGTGAAAAATGTTATAAGAGGAACATGACAAACAGGATTCTTTTGGCCTTTTCACCTATTGCGCTTTCATTAGCATATTGCCATCGTAGGCATATACATATTGCATACGGTATACGGTATTGCCAAGTTGCAAGCATGCGCGGCCTTTCACCGGTTTGCGCCTTTCAGTAACATATTGCCATCGTAGGCATATACATATGGCATACGGTCTACGGTATTGCCGATTTGCAAGCATGCGACTGTACCCGCATGGACTGCGTGAATCATGCATGGCATTTCACCTGTTCACAGGTTAACCTTTCACCTGTTGCGTCCTCATTAGCATATTGCCATCGTACGCATATACATATTGCATACGGTCTACGGTATTGCCGAGTTGCAAGCATGCGACTGTACCCGCATGGACTACATGTGTTACAGTGCTTAGAAACTGCACGTTTTCATTTAAGGGGCTATATTGAAGCAATTATAATCATACACTTCAAAACGAGGGGGGAGGTAGAGGGTATAGAGCTAGGTCCACCCTCCTTTCAATCATGGACACAAAAAAAACGGAATACCGGACTTGGAACCTAGCTAGGGTGGTGTAAGACCCCAACTCAAGTTGAGTTAGACAGTCTTGTTTCAGACAAGAAAGAAAAATGTCTTTCTTGAGTCCCCTCACTCACCAGGGTTTCCCACTGGTGACAAGCTTCATCATTGGGGTCCTCTCAATCTGCTGCGGAATGAGGCGTGCTTCGACTTGCGAAATTACATAGGAGCACTTAAGTGAAAATATGTGTTGTGCAGTGTTGTGGAGTGGATGGAAAGAGATGTTAAAAATACCTGGCTAGTGGGCGAAATAATTTTATTCTAGCTCCTAGTCGGTATATTAAAAGCAGGGGTACTAGAGAACAATATAACCATGATGAGTTAAACACCTCTGGTATTGGTCAACTAGTTTCGAGCCTCCCCAGGGCTCTTCCTCAGGACCACACAGGGGCCAGCCCTGTGCGTTCCACTCCTAAGTGACCTAAATGTGAGGTAAATAAATAGTTAGTGATGAGTGATGTACCACACCTACTGTGTGTGCACAATAATACATACGATTTTGACTCAATGGATCGTAGTATCTGTAGGAAATAAAACAGAGCAATGTTAGAAAAACGTTTGCCTGCCAGGACACTGGCAGGTATTTACACTGCATACAACACAATGCGTCTCGTTCACACTCAAACTTTTCCGTTGTGCGAGAAAAAGCATCATTTTCGTCTATTCCATCGTGCCTTGTCGGTAGAATCAACGTGTGGGTATCGTCTCCTAGGGAGATCTTAATTAAAGTATAGGTTAAAAACACGGACATAGACACCACGTGACAAACCACATATAAAAACATCATGCGAGCGGCGAGATAACATACTTAATGTGAGGTTCAGAAATGCCCCATGGTCTGGAGGGGATGAGGGGCTCGTGGTCATACTCTGAAAAGGTGGTAACACAATATGGTTAAATATTAGGCCAGTAGCGACTCTAAGAACAAGAGAAAACAGGAGCCGGGCTTGCCCAGTGTTGCCGTTTTGCCGCCAGAAAGAGACTGTCATGGCCGCGCTGTGGGGAGGGAAAAGTCGCAGCACTTACTTGAGCTGAGCACGCCTCACCGGTGATTCACCTACTCGTACCCCTAGAGACCGCATATTAGCGCGTCTCTCCTCGGGTACCTGGTTATGTAGTCCTGCTTCCGCCCAGTCATCGGGTGGAGGCTAGAGCTGTTGAACGACTAAATATGGCCGCCGGAGTTTGGCAAAACCGGCGGCCATGTTGGGTGAATAGAGTTTAGTGGAAACGGGACATTCTTTATTGAGGTGGGACCTCGTCACTGGTGTTATTCTCATCACTCCTGAAGGTATGGTGGCTCTACCCATAGGGGGTTGAGATACTTAAAGTACAGATATGTATGTTTCGTGAAAACAAGGAAACGGCCACATGAGTAGCGCGATCTCTAATGATGTGTCGCGCTCTCTAATAGGGTTCAATTGAAGGAAAACGAGCTGAGTCGGTATCCCGACATATAATATGATTATGAATCACGTGTCAGTTCATTTTTCGTTTGTGAAGGGGTAGTTGGACAGGAACACTTTATGTGCCCACGTGTTGCGAATAGGTTTATTTATGGATTATTTATGCATGGGTAGATCCATATGATCGCTCAAGATTTGTAGAGCTCGTCTAACTTTCATCTTATTTGTCATTATTAAGCACCGTTGAAACTACGTGCAAATGACTAACATGGTTATCAGAAAAACACCGTGTAGACCGGGCTGTCATGTGTCGTACGTTGTGGCTATGGCACTTAGATCTGACCTATGTCGCCCAGGCTTCATTACTCTATTTCGTGAACTGCCCCCATGGAATGTTGTCGTTCAGGCCCTGGGTGTCTGTGCATAGCTTAAAAACCCAGCGTTGTTCTTTTTCTAGGAGTCTGTGTTCCAGGTTGTCTGTCTGTTTCATGTGTTCCAACACCACCCATCTAAGATCATTAGGTGTGTGTTGTTTTTCAATGAGGTTGCACTTGCAACCTCCACTACGTGGGCATGACCACGAGGAAGGTGAGCACAAGAATAGTTGAACATCGTAGCAACATCAGGTGCAAGCGAGCAACCACAAAAATGACCACACATTTCATTGAAAAGATGAAAGTTAGACGAGCACTACAAATCTTGAGCCATCATATGGATCTACCCATGCATAAATAATCCATAAATAAACCTATTCGCAACACGTGGGCACATAAAGTGTTCCTGTCCAACTACCCCTTCACAAACGAAAAATGAACTGACACGTGATTCATAATCATATTATATGTCGGGGATACCGACTCAGCTCGTTTTCCTTCAATTGAACCCTAGTAGAGAGCGGGACACATCAATAGAGATCGCGCTACTCATGTGGCCGTTTCCTTGTTTTCACGAAACATACATGTCTGTACTTTAAGTATCTCAACCCCCTACGGGTAGAGCCACCATACCTTCGGGAGTGATGAGAATAACACCAGTGACGAGGTCCCACCTCAATAAAGAATGTCCCGTTTCCACTAAACTCTATTCACCCAACATGGCCGCCGGTTTTGCCAAACTCCGGCGGCCATATTTAGTCGTTCAACAGCTCTAGCCTCCAGCCGATGACTGGGCGGAAGCAGAACTACATAACCAGGTACCCGAGGAGAGACGCGCTAATATGCGGTCTCTAGGGGTACGCGTAGGTAAATCACCGGTGAGGCGTGCTCAGCTCAAGTAAGTGCTGCGACTTTTCCCTCCCCACAGCGCGGCCACAACAGTCTCTTTCTGGTGGCAAAACGGCAAAACCGGGCAACCCCGGCTCCTGTTTTCTCTTCTTCTTAGAGTCGCTACTGGCCTAATATTTAACCATATTGTGTTACCATCTTTTCAGAGTATGACCACGAGCCCCTCAACCCCTCCAGACCATGGGGCATTTCTGAACCTCACATTAAGTATGTTATCTCGCCGCTCGCATGATGTTTTTATATGTGGTTTGTCACGTGGTGTCTATGTCCGTGTTTTTAACCGATACTTTAATTAAGATCTCCCTAGGAGACGATACCCACACGTTGATTCTACCGACAAGGCACAATGGAATAGACGATAATGATGCTTTTTCTCGCACAACGGAAAAGTTTGAGTGTGAACCAGACGCATTGTGTTGTATGCAGTGTAAATACCTGCCAGTGTCCTGGCAGGCAAACGTTTTTCTAGCATTGCTCTGTTTTATTCCCTACAGATACTACGATCCATTGAGTCAAAATCGTATGTATTATAGTGCACACACAGTAGGTGTGGCACATCACTCATCACTAACTATTTATTTACCTCACATTTAGGTCACTTAGGAGTGGAACGCACAGGGCTGGCCCCTGTGTGGTCCTGAGGAAGAGCCCTGGGGAGGCTCGAAACTAGTTGACCAATACCAGAGGCGTTTAACTGATCATGGTTATATTGCTCTCTAGTTCCCCTGCTTTTAATATACCGACTAGGAGCTAGAATAAAATTATTTCGCCCACTAGCCAGGTATTTTTAACATCTCTTTCCATTCCACTCGTAAAACACTGCACAACACATATTTTCACGTAAGTGCTCCTACGTAATTTCGCAAGTCGAAGCACGCCTCATTCCGCAGCGGATTGAGAGCACCCCAATGATGAAGCATGTCACCAGTGGGAAACCCTGGTGAGTGAGGGGACTCAAGAAAGAAATTTTTCTCTCTTGTCTGAAACAAGACTGTCTAACTTAACTTGAGTTGGGGTCTTACACCACCCTAGCTAGGTTCCAAGTCCGGTATTCCGTTTTTTTTGTGTCCGCAATTATAATCATAACACCTATCATTCCTGCAAGCAAAATATAAGCTGTTAAACGTACACACTGCTGGGTCACTCTCACGAACAGAGTGGTGACGTTTTTTATTACAGGTGCAATGATTACAAGCAGGCAAGCGACCGTGCCCACATGGACTGCGGGAGTATATAAGTGCACTTGCAAACAAATGCTACATACCAAGTTATGTGCAAGGTACGGCAGTTCTGTCTTGTGGGAAAAAATTGCAGAGTTTAAATAGCACCAAGACAATCTTATGAAAAATAGAACATGTGTAAACAGATGTGGATATTTGTGCAGGGAGCATTTGTTTCTCCAGCTGGCACAGGGATTGCCCTTTTAAAGCGCAGGCCGCTAGCGTCTAGCTCACGCTCCTCTGTCCTCATGTTAGTTTTCAATGCTGTATCTAAACACATTAAGCCAGTACAAGGCCTAGGTACGCCAAGGTGGCATGAGGGGGAGGTGGTGCCTCTACCAAAATGGAATGCAAGGGAGGCGGGAGAGGAGACGCATCTACTATCATGGTGAACATGCGGTGAGACAAAGTCCCGCGTATTATACGGGCATAACTTTTGACCAACTCTGATGATAACAACAGGAAATAGGGGCCCGCTATCCCTTATGTTGTAGGCAATTATGATAGAATTTTATGTCCAGCGGGCGCCTCGGAATCATTTGGGTCAGGTACCACGCCATCTGCTGCGCTAGGGATATCTTGGCCCCTGTCTAAAGATGGTATAATCTGTAGCTAATACGGACTGTGTTAATTGTCAAGCTTTTATGAACAATGTGCCCCTTGAGCGGCTCTTCTACCACCCAGAGCTGCCTATAGCGGAGTAGTGATGGGGAAGTGCAGGGATGCGATGTGCCAGAATTCTTGGAGGATCACGACAGTTGCTCTGTCTCTGTTTGAAACCATCATTATTCAGAATATGAGTGGGTGCGCTCTGGTTACATAACCAACTGAATCACACAATAGAAAGTGGACGATTGCAGTGAATTTGTTAGGGTCCACAGTATGGGCGCAGTTGGAGGTACCAGGATACTTTATGTGGGAGGCAGCTAGTTGCATCACTATGGATAGGGGAGGTATCCTTAATAAATTGGCTAATGGTGGGCTGACACTTTCGCAAAAATGATACTGGCAGTGCTTCGCAGCATTGACACTCTCTGCTTTTGGGACTACTATGAAATAAGACTCGGCCGTTGCTGTGCCACCGGTGCCTCCCTACACAATTAAGCCCACTAAAAGTCATTAATTCCTTGCAATTGGACAAAAAAATTAGCTTGTTTGGGAGCAAAGTCAGCAGGACTTTGATGTAACTGGTATTCAACTGGCTCAAAAATCCTTAGGTGCAGGCAGCATTTCATGTCAGTAGACTGAGTTTAATTTTGCCTGAATATTGTAGGCATAAATGGATTATGGCAGTGCCTTCACCATCCGCGTCTTTGGAAAGGACCGGGCAGCGGGATTCAAAGGCTGCATGAGGCAGCAAGGCAGGCATTATTCGCCGAGTTTTGTGCACTTTGGCATAGATCAGCACAGCCTACGTTAACTCTAGGTGTCAGCCTGAGTGCAATACTTCCCAATTTTTTGCTATGTGAAAACATAATTTCAGCTCTATTGATGTACCCCTGGCGCAGATTAAATGTGTGGCCCAGCTATTGTCAGTGGAACTTCGAATTGAATTAGACGCTCGGCGTCTAGGCTCCCCCAGGGGGAAGGCAAGGTGGTTGTCGCAATGATTGCGGAACTACGGGGCGTCCAGGAGGGAAACTCTTCAGCACTAGTAGGTGCAGGCCAGGTTTGAGCGAAGGCTAATGCATCACTATACTAGGGCCCACGCTCATATACTTTGTGGGCTACCACGTCAGCGCCAAGGAGGGCTGGCCGGTGGGTGTACAGAGGTCTGGACAGTTGGGATTTGGGACTGCTGCAAGCAATGGGTGAGATTAAGGGCGTTAGTAGGTGCCTGCCGCTAACTTCTTCTCTCTTTGTATTCCCGTTTTGATGCAGGTGCAAAGTGCGTATCTGTGATTAAAGCAGCTTGATACCTCGTCGCCTTTCTGTGGACGCGGAAGGGGTTTCAGAGGTGCTGGTGTGGGCATATCTTACATGAAGCATTGCAAAAATGTGGTCTGTTACAGGTGGTACGCAGCCGGACGGAGAAAGCGGAAGGCTGACTGACCTGTTTCAACAGTCAATGGGGGGCTGCTCTGGGCTGAGTCGAGCACTACATGGGGCAGAAAGATCGGATTTGTGCACTGGTCGACGGAACCCCGCACAGCTCAGGTCCACGCTGGGGGGGCCAGGTGAACTGGAAAGATGCATAGCTGGTCATCCATTTGTGAACAGGGTGTAATAATGTTTGCAGCCAGGTATGCGGAGAGCCCGACGGGCTGGTGGCAATGTTCTTTGCGGGGGCAAGGAGTTTGCCTGGGAGAGTCGAAGAAACCGCTTTTGAGGTTTGGCTGGGTAAGACTCACAGACCGCCGCAGCATCAAGTGTGTAACTGAGGGGCGAAACCCTGGGGCATCTAGGTTGGACAAGCATTGTTGAGGCTCTGAACACAAAAAATCAGATGGGTGGCACAGAGGTGCCTACAAACAGCTTGGCAGAGTCACACATTCCACTGTCTACAGTAGGCGGGGGGAGGGCCTTGTGCACTTGGTTAAGTGACTAGATAGGCAGAGCGATAAGTTGCTCAGGTTCCCAACACAACGTACCACGGGGCCAGGTTCTTGTTACAGGGGGGTGCTCACCTCTCAAAACAAAGGATGGGATGGTCAGCGAGCCTGTCTAGCACTCTGGGCAGGGATAAGGGACAGCGCATGACCTTGGAGCATTGGGGGGGGGCCAGATAGTCGGGCAACTATACTGGCCTGTGGCGGTAAGGTCATGATTGGTAGGGCATTTTACGGTCCTTAGTAGGCATCACCATTGTCAATTGGGGGGGGGGGCAGTGTTCTCTCATAGAACTACAGGGGGCGTTTTACAGCCGGTAGGCTGAAGGGTGCGGGGGTAGAGAAGCTCCACTTCCGGTAGGCCTTTGGGCCAATTCCCGCGCAGGCGCAAAAATTTGCATAACAGCACAGCCCCTGGGAGGTAGTATTGGGGGCGTAGGCTGGAGGGTGCGGGGGGTAGAGACGTTCCGCTTCCGGCAGGCCTTTGGGCCAATCCCCGCACAGGCGCATGGGCGCCAAGTTGGGCTTAACAGCATAGCCCCTGGGAGGTAGTATTGAAGGCGAAGGGGGTGCCCGAAGGAGGTAACCTTCTGGGCAACCGGGCCTCCTGCGCAAGGTCATTCCGGTAGGAGGGGTGGACCTAGCACGTAGTTGGACCAGTCATGACCTTGCCCGTAGGCTCAATTCGGGATACGCAGAAAATGATAAATATAATAAATCAGTTAGGTTAGGAATGGCTATGTATTAGAAAAATGTTAAGGTTAGCCATTAACATACGAAATAACGTAAATACATTGTAAAAATTGGCATACAAAGGTTCTGGACTGATGATGGATTTTCTGCGTATTATAAAGACGTAATGTTCTTTAATATGTTTGTTTGTATTAATAAAATACGTCCAGGGTTTCCGACCCCTAATCCAAGACAATTGTGTGGATATCAATCTATGCCTCGGGGGGGGGGGTTGGGGGAGGGGGTGGTACCCATGTGCTGATGGTTGGGAGGGGACGTTTTACATGCGGGGTGGGGACTCGGCAATACCTGGCCATATGCCAAGGCGACAACCGGACTCGGGCACGCCGCACTTATGGCGGACATGCCGGTCCTCGCCACCTTTTGGGAAGGACAGGGCTGGTGGCGGCCGACGGTGTCGAGGCCAGCACCAGCCCCGATCGATTGTGCCCCTTAGGGGTTTAACTGGGGGGAGCATGACCCGGAAGCACTCAAGTGCTTCCGGGGCATTGGGAGGCAGGTAAAATCTGGATCCTGCCGGTTCGTCCTGAAGCTCGCTACCCACATAAAAGAGGGGGTGGAGTGATGGGTTAGTCTTTTCCCCTCGCCACTCCACCACAACGGAAGCTATGCTCCAACAGGGAGTGAATTGTACCCACCCACCATCCCCTGAGGCAGCAGTTTGTTAATGAATGCGTTTTCTTGTGTTTTAGCAGGTTATCAACAGTATTCTTTCAATTGTCAATCTGTCTTCAGGAATTTTTCTCTTTCAAGCCAACAATTATCCTTATAATCTGTTGGTTACATAACAAAGATTTTTCTTCCACAGGGCGTCATTGTCGAATTTTATGTGATTGTATCCTTGGTCTGCGGTCAGGTCATGATTGGTAGGGCATTTTACGGTCCTTAGTAGGCATCACCATTGTCAATGGGGGGGGGACAGTGTTCTCTCATAGAACTACAGGGGGCGTTTTACGGCCGGTAGGCTGAAGGGTGCGGGGGGTAGTAGGCCTTTGGGCCAATTCCCGCACAGGCGCATGGGTGCCAAAATTTGCATAACAGCACAGCCCCTGGGAGGTAGTTTTGGGGGCGTAGGCTGGAGGGTGCGGGGGTAGAGAAGTTCCGCTTCCGGCAGGCCTTTGGGCCAATCCCCGCACAGGCGCATGGGCGCCAAGTTGGGCTTAACAGCATAGCCCCTGGGAGGTAGTATTGAGGGCGAAGGGGGTGCCCGAAGGAGGTAACCTTCTGGGCAACTGGGCCTCCTGTGCAAGGTCATTCCGGTAGGAGGGGTGGACCTAGCACGTAGTTGGACCAGTCATGACCTTCCCGTAAGCTCAATTCGGGATACGCAGAAAATGATAAATATAATAAATCAGTTAGGTTAGGAATGGCTATGTATTAGAAAAATGTTAAGGTTAGCCATTACCATACGAAATAACGTAAATACATTGTAAAAATTGGCATATGAATTCTCTGGACTGATGGTGGATTTTCTGCGTATTATAAAGATGTAATGTTCTTTAATATGTTTGTTTGTATTAATAAAATACGGCCGGGGTTTCCGACCCCTAATCCAAGACAATTGTGTGGATATCAATCTATGCCTCGGGGGGTGTGGTACCCATGGGCTCATGGTTGGGAGGGGACGTTTTACATGCAGGGCGGGGACTCGGCAATACCTGGCCATATGTGTGTGACCTGGGAAATTACTTTTCTTCCCTCTGCCTCCATTTCCATGATCATCACATTTGATCTCACCCTGAAATAATTCAGTTCAGTATGTGCACTGTACAAAAACCTCTATCATACATGGTGTAATAGATCACAATGTTGCTTCATTACTAAACAGCAATAACGGCCTTGTATAGGTGGCACTAGACAACCGACTTGCCTCTTGGGCTATCCTACCTTTGCTTCCATCACAGAAACATTTCTTTCCAAATTATCTGTGTGCATAACAAAATGTAATTTATTCACTAATAGAATTAGGGCAGAAGGGGAAGGAATGTGATACCTATCCAGGATCGGAATGCACAATGTCTAATAAGGAAACCTGGTTTCAATCCCAGCTTTCAAGCTTGAGCAAACAGTGTGACCCTTGTCTCTTGAGTCATTGATTAAACTGTCACTGCATAAAGGGTGTGGTATACTAATTCTAATACAGGGCACTCAGTGCAGGTATGTGATCTGAGGTGCTAAAGTGAAACAATCCAAAATACACATTTTTATGTAAAAATTCACACCTCAGCTATAAATTAATTTTAACTTTTTCCAGTATCAGGATCAATAATACTGGCAAACCACCGGCACATCCATGGGGAGTACATTTGTTTCAAGCATGGCGAATCTGTATATGCACAACTTTGAGTCTACACATATTTATCCTCTACACAATTCCTGTACTGAGAACCTGAAGATTTGGAAGAGGTATATAGACGGCATTCTGGTTGCCTGGGAAGGCGACATGGAAACTTTGCACTCCTTCTCCGGATGGCTGAGTTCAAGGAACCCCAACCTCAGATTCACCTGCGAATTCAGCAACAACTCTCTACCCTTCCTAGATCTCTTACTATACCCAAAAAATGGAGGCATTTACTCTAAACTTTATAAGAAACCAATGGCCAGGAATTCTCTCCTCTGTTACAACAGCTTTCACCCATGAGCTTTGAGAGACACTCTACCTATTGGCCGATTTTCTAGGCTCAGAAGGAACTGTGTTGAAGTGCCCAAGTTCAAAGACCATGCAGCTGTACTCAGTACCCATCTATCACAAAGAGCCTACCCTCATAATCTCCTCAACAGAGCGGCAAAGAGAGTCAGAAACAACAACAGACAAGCCCTGTTGGAGACACATTCTAAACAACAAACAGACAGACTTGTCTGTGAAAGTACATACAGCCATCTCACTTCTAGTTAAAAAGATAGTGTACAAGAACTGGCCAATTCTTAACACAAGAGGGAAGAACCTATCACAGCCCTTATTTGCCTTAAAAAGCAGCAAAAATATAGGGGACATGGTTGTTCAAACTAGATCTCACTATAAACAGGGCCAGATGAACAAAAACAGAATGTGGACCCTTCTACCTGTTAACCCCTTCGCTGCTAGGCCTTTTCCCCCCTGTGCTAAGCCTTTTTTTGACTATTTGGGGTAGTTCGCGCTTAGGCACCTGTAACTTTTTGTCTACATGAGGTATCCATACCAAATTTGCGTCCTTTTTTTCCAACATCATGGGGATTTTAAAGGTTTCTAGGGTTAATGGGTTCCCCTGGAGGGCACCCACAAATTAGCCAAAATACAGCTACATTTTGTTGTGTGTGGGAAAATGGGGAAAAAGTGCTGCAGAGAAAGTGTTAATTTTTTTCCCTGCAAGTGGTATCAAGAAATGGTTTGTGGTGCTGAAATCACCATCTTCCCAGCCTTCAGAGACAGGCAGACTTTTGTCAGAAAACCAAAATTCTTTAGACAGTTTTGGCATTTTACTGGGACATAGCCTATTTTTGCTACTTTTTGTGCTTTCAACCTCCTTCCAGTTAGTGGTAGAAATGGGTGTGAAAGCAATAATGGATCCCGGAAAGTTATAAATTTCTGAAAAGTAGACAAAATTCTGAATTCAGCAAGGGGTTATTTGTGAAAGATCCTTCAAGGTTTGTTTTTATAGAAACACAGTTGAAATCAAGAAAAATTGAAAATGAGTTAAAAAAAACAGCCATTTGTGCCAACGTTTTCACCTGTAACTTCTTCTAAGTATGACAGATGTTTGAAAGCAATATAGCGTTACGTCCGCTGGACCCTTCTGGTTGTGGAGATATATAGGACTTGTAGGTTCACCAAGATTCCGAGGAACCCAGAGCCAATAACTTAGCAGCATCTTGCAATGGTTTTGCATTGTATACTGTGTACATAGCAATTCATTTAGTAAAATATAAAGAGTAAAAAATAGGTATCAAAGACACCTATGTATTTCCGAAATGAGAACAAAATATAGAGTTAGGAACAGTAGCTATTTGCACATCTCGGAAATTGTGGGTACCCATACTAGCATGTAAATTATAGGAAATTTTTCAAAGTGACTTCTTTTTCACACATTGTCTTACATTTGGAAGGCAGAAATGCATCAAAAGTCAAAAGGTAATAACAGTTGCTCTACAATTCTGTGTTCCCCTAAGTCTCCTGATAAAAATAGTACCTCACTTGTGTGGGTAGGCATAGTGCCCGCGACAGGAAACGGTACAAAACGCAACGTGGACACACCACATTTTTACAGTGATAACTGACCCTTTTTTTGCAAAGTGCCTAGCTGTAGATTTTGAACCCTAGCTCAGCCAGCACCTAGGGAAACATAGAAAAACCTATATATTTTTGAAAACTAGACACCCAGTGGAATCCAGGATGGGGTTACTTGAGTGGCTCTCACCAGGTTCTGTTACCCAGAATCCCTTGCAAACCTCAAACTTTGTAAAAAAAACACATTTTCCTCACATTTCTGTGATGGAAAGTTCTGGAAAATGTGTGGATCCACAAAATTCCACCCACCCCGCATTCCCCAAAGTCTTCCGATAAAAATGGTACCTCACTTGTGTGGGTAGGCCTAGTGCCCACGGCAGGAAACGGCCCAAAACGCAACGTAGACACACCACATTTTTACAGTGATAACTGACCCTTTTATTGCAAAGTGTCTAGCTGTAGATTTTGAACCCTAGCTCTGCCGGCACCTAGGGAAATGTTGGAAATGGCCCTTTTTGCAGGGTTATACCCAAACTTTTTGCTTCTTCCTCCTATTTTTTCCTGACCTGTCTTTGTTGGTTTTAGGACTCTGGGCACTTTACCACTGCTGATCATGCTAAAGTGCATATGCTATCTGTAAATTGTGTTATGGATTGGTGTTTCTATGATTGGCATATTTGATTTACTGGTAAGTCCCTAGTAAAGTGCACTGAGAGTGCCAGGGCCTGTAAATCAAATGCTACTGGTAGGCTTGCGGCACTGATTGTGCCACCCACAGAAGTAGCCCTGTAAAGGTAACTCAGACCTACCACTGCAGAGTTTGCATGAAGTTTGTAGCTGCCATGTTGACTTGGCAAGTGCACCCACTTGCCAGGCCCTCATCTT
Source organism: Calotriton arnoldi (assembly GCA_963921515.1). Taxonomy (NCBI): domain Eukaryota; kingdom Metazoa; phylum Chordata; class Amphibia; order Caudata; family Salamandridae; genus Calotriton; species Calotriton arnoldi. Next base: position 1,448,131 of record CAWUFW010004459.1, read on the forward strand.
CCCCTTTCTTACATATGTCACCCCTAAGGTACGCCCAAGGTACCCCTGTGGGCAGGTTGCTGTGTATGTTAAAGGTAGAACATGTGCTGGTGTGTGTGACATGTCCTGGTAGTGAATGACAGTGCATTTCATTTTTCACTATGGAAAGGCTATCTGACCCATAGGGTAGAATGGGAGTTTGTTTATAACATCTTATAAATATAACTTTCCATTGGGCCAAGATAGGAAGGTAAAGTTTAGTATGCCTGAACTCAGAATGCAAAAATGCATCTTTTAGTAAAGATGATTTTTATGTTCTGCGTTTGAAAATGCCACTTTTAGAAAGTAGGTATTTTCTTGCTTAGCCATTCTATGTGCCTCTGCTGGTTTGTGTATTGACTGTCTGGCTTTGGAGTGACAAGGGTTGGGGACGTGCATTCTCTCAGTCGGCCACCGGGGGGGGGGGGCTGATGTGTGTCCTGCCTTTCCTGAATGAGTCAGGCCTGGGCTGAATAGACCGGGGCTGCATTTAGAGTAGAGGGAGGAGATTTCCTATCACCTGAATCGGCCTGGTCTGCCTTGAACAATGCTGTCTCCACCTCCTGCCAGGACGCTGGGCCAGAGAGGACAGAACTGGTTTGGACTAAGCACAGACACTCTCTGCCTGAGAGAACAAAGGAATTTTGTGTATAAATATTGGGGCCCAGACCCCAGAACTTTAGAACTCGCTGGAATTAAGGAAACTGCCAAGAAGAGCTGGAAGAGCTGCCAGGAGGAGTACTACCCCTTTGCTGTGCTGTTTGCTTTGTTAGGTTGGCCTGCAGTTGCTGCTTCTGCCTTGGGCACTGAAAGAACTGGACTGAACTTTCATTTATTTGTGCTGAATATCTCCAAGGGCTTGAAGTAGAGCTTGTCTCCTGTTCTGAAGTCTCAGGGACTGCATAGACTTCACCAACCTCTGGGTCCCGCTTCTGGAACCGCTGTTTCAGTTGCCACAGAGAAGGGAAACGCAACAGACTCCGTCACTGACTCCGTCGCTGGCTCTGTGTCCTGACAGCACCACAGAAGGAACCGTTCGCATCTCACAACCCTGGTCTCACCGACGATGACGACCGACGCTGCTACCACCAAGCCTCTGCTTGCACGTGACCTGTGGGCACCGCACTCCACACCGCCTCGCTTCACTTCGCTATCCTGGTCTCACCGACGCCGTCGCTGCTGCTGACTTTGACACCCATGACTGCATTGTGGCTGGGGGCACAGCTCGTAAGTTTTAAGACTCACCATCTTGTCCCACACAGCCGTCTGGGCCGACCGACGCCAGCTCCCGCTAACAGGCTCTGTCGCTTGCACCGCAACTGCCAGCACCGCATCAAGCACCGCCTCACCCTGCACCTTCAGCCTTGGTCTCACCGACGCCATATGGACGATCGTCACCGAGCGGCTGCTTGCACCACATCGAGAGGGCACCGCACCCTGCACCGCTTCCATTTTGCAACACAACTGCGACGGTTGCCACGACCGGCTCACACCAATGTGCCAGCCGCAACGAGAAAGGTATGGTTACCGAGTCTGTCCACGCTTTCGCTGGTCCGTACCAACCCCGTCGGCTGGAACTGTTAGACTCTGTTGTTTTCAGCATAACGGTAGCCCTGGACGGAGCTACCGACTTGTACGAACTGTGTTTTTGAGGTATTTCTGAAATTTTAAGGATATCTTGCAAACTATATATTTTCAAGTACTCTATGTTGGATTCTTATCGTTTTGGTCTTGTTTTGGATATATAAAAATATTGGATATTTTTCTAAACTGGTGTGGTGTCCTTTTGTAGTGTTTTTACTGTATTACTGTGGGTTATTTGCAAATGCTTTACACACTGCCTCTGAGATAAGCCTGACTGCTCCTGCCAAGCTACCAAGGGGGTGAGCAGGGGTTATTTTAGAAGTGTATCCCCCTTACCTGACTAGGAAGAAGGGTCCCTACTTGAACAAAGGTACCTACCTCTGCCAACTAGAGACCCCCATTTCTAACAGGAAACCTAGCAAACCTATACATTTTTTTAAACTAGACACCCAGGGAAATCCAGGATGGGGTGCCTTGTGTGGCTCTCACCAGGTTCTGTTACCCAGAATCCCTTGCAAACATCAAACTTTGTAAAAAAAACAACTTTTGTTCACATTTCTGTGATGGAAAGTTCTGGAATCTGCGTGGATCCACAAAATTCTAACCACCCCGCATTTCCCAAAGTCTTCCGATACAAATGGTACTCACTTGTGTGGGTAGGCCTAGTGCCCGCAGCAGGAAACAGCCCAAAATGCAATGTGGACACACCACATTTTTACAGTGAAAACTGACCCCTTTTTTGCAAAGTGCCTAGCTGTAGATTTTGAACCCTAGCTCTGCCGGCACCTAGGGAAACCTAGCAAAACTATACATTTTTGAAAACTAGATACCCAGGGAAATCCAGGATGGGGTGACTTGTGTGCCTCTCACCAGGTTTTGTTACCAAGAATCCCCTGCACACCTCAAACTTTGTCAAAGAAACACATTTCCCTCACATTTCTGTGATGGAAAGTTCTGGAATCTGCATGGATCCACAAAATTCCACCAACCCCGCATTCCTCAAAGTCCTCCGATAAAAATGGTACCTCACTTGTGTGGGTAGGCCTAGTGACAGCGACAGGAAACGGGCCAAAACGCAACGTGGATACAACACAGTTTTACAGTGAAAACTGACCTTTTTTTTGCAAGGTGCCTAGCTGTGGATTCTGAACCCTAGCTCTGCCGGCACCAAGGAAAACCTAGCAAACCTATACATTTTTGAAAACTAAACACCCAGAGGAATCCAGGAGAGGGTGACTTGTGTGGCTCTCACCATATTCTGTTACCCAGAATCCCTTGCAAACCTCATACTTTGTACAAAAAAAACACATTTTCCTCACATTTCTGTGATGGAAAGTTCTGGAATCTGTGTGGATCCACAAAAATCCACCCACCCCGCATTCCCCAATGTCATCCGATAAAAATGGTACCTCACTTGTGTGGGTAGGCCTAATGCACGCGACAGGAAACGGCCCAAAACGCAACGTGGACACACCACATTTTTACAGTGAAAACTGACCCTTTTTTTGCAAAGTGCCTAGCTGTAGATTTTGAACCCTAGCTCTGCTGGCACCTAGCAAAAATATACATTTTTGAAAACTATACACCCAGAGGAATCCAGGATGGGGTGACTTGAGTGGCTCTCACCAGGTTCTGTTACCCAGAATCCCTTGCAAACCTCAAACTTAGTAAAAAAAACACATTTACCCACATTTCTGTGATGGAAAGTTCTGGAATCTGCAAGGGTCCACAAACTTCCACCCACCACGCATTCTCCAAACTCTCTCGATAAAAATGGTACCTCACTTGTGTAGGTGGGCCAAGTACCCGCGACAGGCAAGGGCCCAAAACTTATTGTGGAGACATCAAAATTACCTATCGCAAAACGACCTGTTTTTGCAAGGGTGGTTCACCTGGGTTTTTGGCCCTAGGCTCGGCGGCCATCCAGGGAAACCTACCAAACCCACACATTTCTGAAAACTAGAGACTCGGAGAGTCCAGGGAGGTATGGCTTGCATGGATCCCCCAAAGTTTTCCAACCCAGAATCATCTGCAAACCTCAAATTTAGCTGAAAAAAAATCAGATTATTCTCAAATTTCTGTGTGGGAAAGTTGTGGAATCACTGGGCTGCCACAAATTTCCTACCACCCAGTGTTCCCCCAGGTCTCCCGATAAAAATTGTACCTCACTCGTGTGGTTGGGCCAAGTACCCGTGACAGGCAAGGGCCCAAAATGTGTTGTAGAGATATCAAAATTACCTATCACAAAATGACTGGTTTTGCACGGGGGGCACCTGGGTTTTTGGTCGCGGGCTCGGCGGCCATGTAGGGAAACCTACCAAACCACACATTTCTGAAAACTAGACACGCTGGGGAGTCCACTGAGGTATGGCTTGCGTGGATTCCCCAATGTTTTCCTACCCAGAATCCCCTGCAAACCTCACATTTAGCTGAAAAAATCACTTTTTCCACACATTTTTGTGTGGGATCACTGTGCCAGCACAAATATCCTACCACCCAGCGTTTCCCTTGGTCTCCCAAATAAAATGATACCTCACTTATGTGGCTGTTCAATGCAGAATAGGCTAAAAATGTATTTTTTTTTTAAAAATGTAGCACTTAGAATTCGCTGTGCTATACCCTTAATCCCTATGTTTTTGGCCCTTCCCAGTCACAGGCCCTTGGCCCACCCACACAAGTGATATATCATTTTACTCGGGAGAACAAGGGGAATGCTGGGTGGTAGGACATTTGTCGCAGCAGGGTGATACCACACACAAATGTGTGTCAAAAGTGATTTTTTTCAGCTAGATTTGAGGTTTACAGGGGATTCTGGGTAAGAAAACATTGGGGATCCATGCAAGCCATACCTACCTGGACTCCCCTGGGTCTCTAGTTTTCAGAAATGTGTGGGTTTTGATAGGTTTCCCTAGATGGCTGCCGAGCCCGGGGCCAAAAACTCAGGTGACGCCCCTTGCAAAAACAGGTCGTGTTGTGGTAGGTTTTTTTGATGTCTCCACAATACGTTTTGGGCCCTTGCCTGTCACAGGTACTTGGCCCACCCACACGAGTGAGGTACCATTTGTAGCGGGAGACCTGGGGGAACGCTGGGTGGTAGGAAATTTGTGTCAGCTCGGTGATCCCACAACTTTCCAACACAGAAATTTGAGACAAATTTGATTTTTTCAGCTACATTTGAGGTTTACAGGGGATTCTGGGTAGGAAAACGTTAGTGGATCCATGCAAGCCATACCTCCCTGGACTCCCCATGTTCTCTAGTTTTCATAAATGTGTGGGTTTGGTGGGTTTCCTGGATGGCGGCCGAGCCCGGGGCCAAAAACCCAGATGACCCCTTTGCAAAAACAGGTAGTCTTGTGATAGGTAATTTTGATGTCTCCACAATATGTTTTGGGCCCTTGCTTGTCGCGGGCACTTGGCCCACCCACTCGAATAAAGTACAATTTTTATCGGGAAATCTGGGAGAACGCTGGGTGGTAGAAAATTTGTGTCAGCCCGGTGATCCCAGAACTTTCCCACACAGGAATTTGAGAAAAATATGATTCTTTCAGTTAAATTTGAGGTTTGCAGGGGATTTTGGGTAGGAAAGCGTTGGGAGATCTACGCAAGCCATACCTCTCTGGACTCCCCCGGGTGTCTGGTTTTCAGAAATGTGTGGGTTTGGTAGGTTTCCCTAGATGGCTGCCGACCCCGGGACCAAAAACCCCTGACCACTAGTGCTCATGACGGAACCATTCCGTCATGAGCACCGGAAGGGTTAAGGGACACTTCCTGTGTGGAGGGTGCTCGGTTTGCCCTTAAACTCTAATCACATCTGAAATTGAACTGGGCCTCCGAAAGCCATGGCAACTCCTTAAACACACCAACTGCAACACAGAAGGGGTAATTTATTACTTAGATGCCCCTGTAGATTGAACTACATAGGTATGACTACACGGAGAGTCAGGATGAGAATTATTGAACACCGAAGCTCAGTGAGATGTAAGAATCCTAACACGAGATTCACTAAACACTTTCTAGAACATGCCCACACTGAAAATGACATAACATGGGTGGGTCTAGACAAACCCAATTATTCACCAGCCATGGGCTCCCTGGAATCAGTCCTTTTCTCCAGGGAACAACGCTGTGTCTTTAGACTTAGGAGTGACAGACAGGGGTTGAACGATGATATACCCTGGACCAGTCTGGGACATTGACTACATCTAACAGGTTTGGCCCTTGATAAAACAACACTAGGTAGGACACGGTTGTGTCTTTGTGAAACCTAGGAACTGTAGATGGATCTGGCCTGATCGCTTGTCTCCCAAAATGTGAATTATCAATCAATTGAAAGATGATGGATGACAGATCAGAGTGGACACTATTGTTAGACAATAGGTCTGGATGTCCTAGACATTACCTCTCAAATGACTGAATATATGTAGTGTGAATATGCACTGTCTTTGTATCCAATACATACATGATTCCCTTCTGGCTATACTATCTGAAAGCTCATAAAAGTTGATCTAAGTACAAATCCCATGATTCCATGTGCGTCAGTGACATGCACCCCACGTTAGAGATGCACGTCACTGCTTCACCTTTGAAATGCAACACAGGTGGCGGCCGATCCTACCCTCACAGGGACGTCCATTTTGAGTAGCACCAGCGAACAAGGTAAGCCATGCTATTAATCAGCTACCTTCGTTTAGGAAGGCTTACATGCACGATCACGGTACACCGTAATGTTTGCTAACAGATGTTGTGCCTTGAAAAGTGCAAGCCTGATTACTGCGCAGACCACACCCAGCCAGATATATGATACGGGTGCCAGTTAGTTCATTAGAATACGAGTAGTTTGGCCATATTTACAGTGTAAATGATTGCTTATACAAAGAATAAGTATTATTACTTAAGTTGCACCATACTTCTATGGTCCTATGTGTCTTTTACACTTCACTTTTCAGTTGGGCTCTTCTGGATGTACCCAGTGGCTTAAGGGTGGACACCACTTTCCTTTAAACTAGGTAAGGCATTAGATGTAACAAGAATATAGCTACCCATATTATTTATGTGACAGATGAAATATTTTTTGTCACAGATGTGAATGAACATTATGCATCTATGCATGGAAATGCGAACTTAAAAAATTATTTTACTGTGATGTGATGATATATGTCCTGCACTTTTGATCGATTTCTCCTTTTTTAAAATTATTTTCAGAATGAGAGTGGACCCTAAACATATATGGGCCATCACCTACCCGTCCTTTTTGACTTCTGGTTGGCCAGTATCATTTTTATTTATCACATTATATATCAGAGTGACTATGACTTTCGGTCCTGATGATTGCCCTGGAACCCCGTTTGGGGACCATTACGGGCAGAAACATGTTGATCATTGAAAGGGGTATATATATTTTTGCTAAACCCCGGTCCTCATTTTAACCCTATCGCCAGTGGTCCACGGAATAAAGTTTATTAGGCCCCCTGGAGGTAGTTGTACTCACCACTGTATATTTCACCTTTTTTTGCACTCTGTTCCTCACTGACCTTACACCATCACTCATCAAAAAACACCTCTGCTCCTCCCCATCTAGGGAGTTGTAGCCCACACCATGGACTTTGTAGTCCGGTGTAAGGAGGGAACCCCATGACGAAGCATGTCACCTTCGGGTGAGTGAGGGTTCTTGTCCTAAAAGGATCCCTTCCCTAGCAGTTCCATCACATATGCACTTGTCAACATACAAGACAACATTTGGCTTTGTGTTAGTCGCCGGTCCTGTTATTTGTTAGAATACCATGCAGACTTCTTTGTGAGTTTTACGATAAATTAAGTGGCAGTCAGTGGCAGTTGCTTTAGGTTATGAGGTCCAGAATGAGCTAAGAGCTGCTCTCCTCAGCCTCCACTGAGCTGATTTTCTAGACAGGATGCAACACAGATGGGGCTGCTCATACATTTTGGGTGCCGGCCGTCACTGCCTCACTACCACAGGTACAGGTAGCGAGGCAGGATATGCTTTAGGGTGTTGGACACGTAGTTCAAGGTTTCAAGGTCCAGGAACTCCTTTCCACCGCCGTTCGCTGCAAGTGTAGCTTGACAGCGTGGGCATGGCCTGTTTCCTAGCACTGCCTATGATTACAATGACTCACCCGGTGAAACATGGTACACGTTCTGGCAGCCTCACCAATAGCACATTGTGAGGCCTCTTCGAGGAGTGAGGCCTAAGAAAATGTGTCCCATCGCCCTCCTCTCCCTTATTCTGAGGCTGGTGAGCATGCCATATGAAGCAGGGACTATACCTATATCTATATTCCTGGGAAGACGCCTACCCACATTGGGGCCATATCCAATCACCATAACATGTTGATGGAAAAAAGAAGTAAGGGCCAATGTTCTGCCCTCTTATTTTTAATCTTGTGATAGTGAGACACCAGTAAGCAATATTTGAGCTCACCACAATTTATTATAAGTCTGATAGTGTAACAAAGGGAGAAAATACATATCAACATAAGTGACATAACTGCACCCAAACTAGGGAACTCATAGCCAGGACACTGTACACACATTGAACAGTAATACTTGTGAATGCTTCCTAGTGCAAGATAAGGAAATCACTGATGAAGAGTATCACGCTAGGTAGGTAAGTGTTCATCATTGTATATGAGTACATGAATGTACGTTAATTCCATAAGAGGTTGCCTGTTTCTTCCAAATGTTTTCTCTTTTTTTTTGTCCTTGTTCCACCATCAGTTTTTCATTGCATGGTTTCCTTTACAGAAGAAAGTAGCTGAGTCATTTTGCTGCTAATGACCAACTAAAGCAGCAGATGCAGCAAAGGTGGGGTAGTCATTGGACTTGTCTTACCCTATTGTCAATAGACATAATCCTCTCAAACTTTCTCGCAACTTTCTTAGTTGCATTCTTTATCTAATTGGCAGACATAATTGGCATACTTCATCCATTCTGCACAAGATGGGGGATCTGGCGAAAAACATTCTTTACAAATTTCTCTTCTTGCCAGTAATACCATACATAATATCAACTTCTCTCTAGTCTCATTACACACTGCACTTCTTCTTCCAAGTCTCTTCCAAATAGTACTAGAGGACGGCTTACCATAATCTGGCATCTAGTTATTTCTGCTAGGATTTAACTTACATCCCTCCAAAAAGACGATAACGCAGGACAGTCTAAGAAAATATGTATGTCATCCTTCCTTTGAGATTCGCATTTCGGGCATATTGGTGTTTTGTGCGTTTGGTAGCATGGGCATAGCCTGTTTGATAGGGTAAGCTATGATTACAGTGTCTCAACCAGTGAAAACTGCAACATGTTCTGATGGCCTCGCCAGTACCACATTGTTAGATCTCTTCAAGGAGTGAGGCCTAAGGAAATGTACCCCATCGCCCTCCCCACCATGTTTCTGAGGCAGGTGAACATGCCATATGAAGCAGGGGCTATTTCACAATACTTGATGTGAGATACCAATATTCATGGGGACGACACCTGATCCCATAGGGGCAATATTCTAGCACCAAAACATGTTGATGGAAAAGGGAAGTAGGGTCCGCTGCTCTGTCCTCCTGTTTTTAATCTTCTGGTAAGGAGACACCAGTAAACAACATTTTAGCTCACCCACATACAATTTTAATATAAGTCAAAGAGTGTAACAAAGGGAGAACAAAAATGTCGACATAAGTGACATAACCACAGCCAAACTAGGGAACTTATAGCAAGGGACGGTACAAACATTGAAAAGTAGTACTTGTGAATGCTTCCTTCCCAGTGCAAGATATGGACCCCACTGATGAAGAGCACCACACTCAATAGGTGAGGGTTCATGATCCTATATGACTACCTGAATATATGTTAATTCCATAAGAGGTTTGGCTTTTTCTTCCAGATGTTTTGTACTTCTTGTATGTTTTTGGAAATTGTACAACAGTCCTTTAACGCCTCTCACTCACTCTTCAGTGTATTAGCAACCTGTGTTCTACCTGTCCTCTATGTGTGAGAGAATAGAGTTATATTCCTCGTACTACTGCCGTATGTCCTTACTTTATTATTTGTGTTAGAGAAGGTTGTGCTGCTGCTATCCATGTTGTACCTTTATTGTGTTGAGAAGCTACACAAAAAAGATAAAGTTTGCCAATGCTTGTTTTAAATCAAGATATGAATGAAAGAGTTAACCTTCACAAAATATGTGAGCAAAGTTTACTTTTGAATTTAAGCATGAAAAAAACATTTATTACGGCAGTATCATTTTTAAAACATAGCTGACTAGTGGCCATTTGTGGAATTGTAGCTAACAGCACTTTGTATGCTAGGGCAGTGGTTCTTAACCTGTACTCCGGGGCCCCCTCAGATTAATGAAGTGTGCATAAATAAGGAAGAAAAATGTAAAATTTACATTTTTGAAACATTCTGTAAACGTGAAAGAAGTTGAAATTTGAGACTAAAAATTAAGTTGGTATCCCCAGCTTTATTCATGGAAGCAGTGCAACTCCATCAAATAGAATAGCGTAGATGGGTGGCCTCAAGCTCCAAACTTTCAATTAAAATGTTGTTATTAAAATATTTGTTTGTAAATTAAATAAATATTTCATCACGTGTATTTGATTGATGGATGAGTCTTTCTGTGTATTGTGTATTGTTTTGTGGTTCTAATCACCGAACTTGCTTAGGCCATGGTCCCCGGATTCCAATCGTGGCTTGGTGGGGTTCCCAGATTCCAATAATGATTCAGTGTGGGGTCCCCATACTCCAGTAATGATTAAATGGGGGGTTCACAGAAGTCAAAAGGTTAGGAACCACTGTGCTAGGTTTTTCAGTCCATGATAAAACTTTTAAACATAAAACTACAAGCCCCACAATCCAGCGTGCCATTGGTTTAAGAAAACTAAAATAGATGACGCTATCCTACTGCCAAAGTGTTGAGTTGTGAAATGCAAAATAAAAGTTAGTTTCTGGCTTTCTTGCTTTTTTCTTGCAGGCAAGCATGGGTTAAACAATCCAGTGGGTGAGAGGGCAGAGATTCCTTTCAGGTGCAATTGGAAGCATCTCACTGTTAATCAGCTAACATTAACACTCCTTAGATAATCTGCAATGGGTGATATTCACCAGAACAACGTGAGCAGCAACAGTTAAACGTGTCTAATGACACTCAGGAAGAATAATGCCATATCATTGCTCTTCCTGAACACATCTTCATCTTAGAATGTGGCAGGATTTATGCATGCTACACCACTAATGTGAAGTGCCATGCTTGAGCAAATACAAATGAGGGACAGAATGCTGAAGAATGTTAAGCATTCACCCCAGTACAGAGATCTGGGCTTAAATCCATCGTTTTTTGGCTCTCCATGCCATTCCAGTTTAAACCCAGCCATATGCAAATCAGTCTTGACCCTGCTCCCTATGGGAACAGTCCAGCCCAAACTGCCAGGCAAGGTCCTCCCTGGACCGAAAACAAGCATCCTGGGTCCTGGGGGGAGGAAGGGGGTGGGGTCCATATACTTTGCAGGGGGGCCCTCTCAAGTTTTGTTACACCACTGGGACAGTAGTGCGGCTTCTCGCAATGAAGGACTCTTGCAGCGCCTCCGAGGGCTGCAGAGTAGTTTGTAACAGTGATAGGATGTGGGTTTACCCTAAAGTTGTGGACTGTTATCTGAAGAGCACTGGTCGGCTGTTGTCTGGTGATTTGGTGCAGCTAAGCAGCTTTCCATACTTCTTGGTGCATTCCGTGGTCCAGCTGAACTAGTGATCGCAGGGATGGGTTCCTTGCTATCCCTTGGTGTGGGAAAGGGCTATTGCCCTTGAATGAGGCTCAGCTGCTGGTGACAGCATTGTGATGTTGGCTGTGGCTCAGTTAGTTATTACAGTTTTGGCCTTCAGTGCAGAGGCAGGTTTGTATTCCAGAGCTGTATTCCAGAGTGTCCAGATGTTCATTAAGGGGCCGATTGTCAGCAGCAGTTTTTGAAATTTCAAAATAGGAATGACCTAAGGGGCAGCGGTGAACAGTAGTGGGTGGTGTTGTGTAAATACCCAGTACAAATTGCACACAGCAAATAAGTGAGAAAAACATAATTGCTCTAGGGGTTTTGGGGGAGGGGTGCCGGCTCCCCAAATAGGGAGCATCATTTATACCTCATGATTTGCTAAAAAGCTACAGGATCTGAAAGGACATTCATGGTATAGTCCAGCTTCCTAAATGCGTGCAACGCGAGGCAGTCCCTTACCAGGGATTTTGGCAAATTATGCTCTGCAAGAAATTTGAAAAAATTAAGGCTAACTGGCATTTTTCAGCATGATTTCAATAAAATTGTGAAAATAACCATGGGTATTAGAGGCAATTCAAATAGGCAATGGCAAGACCTATAGGTCTAGTCTGCATGCTAAGTACAGATAACAAGCATTGGCAAAGCCAACCAGTCTCGCCTATGCAAGAGCTATAGGCTTTGCCAATATATTTTAGCAATGTTGTAGACTAGAGTGGCTGCAGTTCAGCATGGCTAAAAGTTAGTGGAGTAAAGGAGAGTGGTGCGGATTGGAGTGTCATAAATTGGAGTCGAGTGGAGTGTTATGGAGTGGCATAGAGTGGCGTACAGTAGAGTTCAGTGGTGTGGAGCGGAGTGAAGTGGGGCATCATAGAGTAGCATACAGTGTTGTGGAGTGTCGGGGAAGGAGTAGAGTGTCGTAGAGTGGAAGGGCCATAGAGTTGAGTGACGTATAGTGGAGCACAGTGTCAGAGTTGAGTAGAGTGTCGTGGAGTGGTATAGAGTGTCGTGGACTGGGGTAGAGCAAAGTGGAGTGACGTAGAGGGTGTTGCATAGAGCGGAGTAGAATGTTGTAGAGTAGAGTGGCGTAGAGCAGAGTAGATTGTCATAGAGTGGAGTGGCATAGAGTGGAGTGTTGTAGAGTTAAGTGGCATAGAGTGGAGTGGCATAAAGTGTCAGAGTGGAGCGGCATATAGTGGAGTTGAGTGGAACAGAGTGGAATAGTGTGTCATAGAATAGAGAGGAGTAAAGTGGCATTGAGTGGCAGAGAGGGAGTTGCGTAGAGAGTCGTAGAGTGGAGTAGTGTCGTAGAATGGCATAGAGTGGAGTAGAGTGTTGTAGAATAGAATGGCATAGAGTGGAGTAGAGTGTTGTAGAGTAGAATGGAATAGAGCGGAGTAGAAAGTCAGAGAAGCAGAGTTTAATGGAGTAGAACATCATAGGGTGGAGTATCATGGAGTGGAGTGTCGTAGAGTGAGGTATAGTAGAGTGGATATAGGGGCCTAGAGTGAAGTGTTGTAAAGTACAGTGGTGCAGACTATATGGCATAGAGTTCAGTGGCATAGAGTGCATTGGTTATGAGTGCATTGGTGTAGGGTGCATTGGTGTAGAGTGCAGTAAGGTAGAGTGCAGTGGCAGATAGTAGAGCGGTGCAGAGTAGATTGCAGTGGCATTGAGTGTGATGGCGTAGAGTAGAGCGGCACAGAGTGCAGTAGAGTGGAGTGGCATAGAGTGGAGTGGTGCAGGGTAAAATGGAGTAGTGCAGAGGTGTAGAGTAGAGTGGTGTAGAGTAGAGTGGTGTAGAGTGCAATGGCACAGAGTGGAGTGGTGTAGGGTATAGTGGCGAAGAGTATAGTGGCATAGAGTGCAGTGGTGCAGAGTGGCATGAAGTGAAGTGTTGCAGAGTAGAGTACAGGGGCGTAGAGTGCAGGGGCGTAGAGTACAATGACGTAGAGTGCAGGGGCGTAGAGTGCAGGGACATAGAGTGGTGCAGAGTAGAGTGGCGTAGAGAGCAGTGGTGTAGAGTACAGCGTGTGCAGAGTAGAATAGAGTGGTGTAGAGTGCAGTGATGTAAAGTACAGTGGTGTGGAGTGACATAGCGTGCAGTGGCGTAAAGTGCAATGGCATAGAGTACAATGTTCTAGAGCATAGTGGCATAAAGTGCAGTGGTGCAAAGTAGTTGGTGTAGGTGCAGTAGCATAGGGTGCACTGGTTTTGAGTAAAGTGGTGTAGAGTGCATTGGCATAGAGTGCAGTGGTTTAGAAAACAGCGACATAGCATAGACTGCATAGGCATAGAGTGGCGCAGTGTAGAGTGCAGTGGCGTAGAGTGGCATAGAGTGCAGTGGCATAGAGTAGATTGTTTCAGAGTAGAGGGGAGTGGTGTAGAGTAGAGTTTAGTGGTGCAGGGTAGTATGCAGTAGCATATAGTAGTGGCGCAGACTGCAGTGGCATAAAGTAGAGTGGAGTACAGTTGAGTGGCGCAGCGTTGATTGCAGTGGCATAGAGAGGAGTGGCGCAAAGTGGAGTAGAGTGGCATAGAATGCAGGCGCATAGAGTGCAGTGGTGTAGAGTAGATTGTTTCTGAGTAGAGTGAAATGGCATAGAGTGGAGTGGTGCAGGGTAGAGTTGAGTGGTATAGAGTAGTGGCATAGAGTGCATTGCTGCAGAGTGTAGTGGCGTAGAGAGGAGTGGTGCAGAGTGGAGTGGCCTAGACTGAGTGGCAAAGAGTGCAGTGGCGAAGAGTGCAGTGGTGCATAGTAGAGCGGGTTAAAGTGCACTACCATAGAGTAGAGTGGTGCAGAGTGGAGTAGCAAAGCATAGAGTGCAGTATCAGAATGCAGTGGTGCACAGTAGATTAGAGCGGTGTAGAGTGTAATGGCATAGAGTGAATTGGAATAGAGTGCAATAGAGTGGTGCAGAGTGGTGCAGAATAGAGTGTAGCGGCATAGAGAAGAGTGGTGCTGAGTAGAGTGGCATGGAGTAGGTTAGTATAGAGTTCAGTGGCACAGAGTTCAGTGGCATAGAGTTCAGCGGCATAGAGTTCAGTGGCAGAGAGTGCAGTGCTGCAGAGTAGAGTGTCGTAAAGTGCAGTGGTGTAGAGTAGAGTGGCGTAAAGTGCATTGGTGTAGAGTGCAGTGGCATAGAGTGGTGCAGAGTAAAGTGACAGACTGCAATGGTGCAGAGTAGAGTGGCTTAGAGTGCAGGTGGCGTAGAGTAGAGTACAGTGGCGTACAGTGCAGTAGTGCACGGTAGATTAGCATAGAGTACAGTGGCGTAGAGTGTATTGATTTTTAGTAAGTGGTGTAGTGCATATTGGTGTAGAGCGCTACGGCATAGAGTGCAGTGGTGTAGAATAGAGTGGTGTAGTGTGGTATGGCATAGAGTGGAGTGGTGCAGAGTGGAATAGAGTGTCGTAGACTGCAGTGGCATAGAATAAATTGTTTCAGAGTAGAGTGAAGTGGCATATAGTGTAGTGGTATAGAGCAGAGTGTCATAGAGTGCAGTGCTGCAGAGTAGATTAGAGTGGCTTAGAGTGGATTGACATAGAGTGCAGTGGCATAGAGTGGAGTGATGCAGAATAGAGTGGCTTAGAGTTCAGTGGCATAGAGTGCAGTGGCATAAAGTAGAGTGGCAGAGTGTGCCGTGCTGCAGAGTAAACTGTCGTAGAGTGCAATGGTGTATAGTAGAATGCCATGGAGTGCATTATCGTAGAGTGCAGTGGCCCAGAGTAGAGTGGCGTAGAGAGCAGTGGTGTAGAGTACAGGAATGCAGCGTAGAATAGCGCAGCATAGAGTGCAGTGACAGAGTACAATGGTGTAGAGTGCAGTGGTGTAGAGTGCAGTGGTGCAGAGTAGATTGGTGTAGAGTGCATTGATTTTGAGTAAAGTGGTGTTGAGTGCATTGGCATAGAGTGCAGTGGTGTAGAGTGGTACAGAGTAGAGTGGAGTGGCACTAAGTTCAGTAGCGCCGAGTGCAGTGGTCAAGAGTAATTGTAATTGTGACTGTATTTATATAGTGCTTACTACCGTAGATGGGACTGACATTGAGTGCATTGATGTACAGTGGAGTGGTACAGAGTAGAGTGGATTGGCATAGAATGCAGTGGCACAGAGTCCAGTGTTGCAGAGAAGGGTGGCATAGAGTGGAGTGGCATTGAGTGGTGTAGAGTGCAGTGGCAAAGAGTGCAGTGTGGGGTAGAGTGCATTGGCATAGAGTAGAGTGGGGTGCTATACAGTAAAGAAGCATGGAGTGGAGTGGTGCAGAGTAGAGTGGCGTGGCTTGGAGTGGTGCAGGTTAGAGTGGAGTGGGGTATAGTGGAGTATGCATGGTATGGTAGCATACTGCCATTACAGACAACACGTCTTCAGTTGAAATGACCATTACATTTGTACTCACATACAGTTTTATTGATAAAAGTATACAGCGACAATGCACAAATGATAATGTGTGGAAATGTCATCACCCAGTGTATTGATTTGACCGAAAGCCCAGTTCATTTACAAACATTTACATTTTGTTGCGTGCTTAAAAAAATAACATTGTACAGCCTTCGTCAAGCAGAACCCCAGTACTCAGCATGATCGTCACCTAAATCATCTCACTTTGAAGTGAGAGACAGAAAAATAAACACCAAGCTCCCGGGAAAACCCAGCCTGACATTTGTCCTCTGTCTTTAAATACACAGCAAATGTAACAAGATAAGAACAAGATTTAAATGCCTATTTAGAGAAAGCGATTTCGTGGAAGAATACAATAAACAAGTTTTGGCCAACGGGAGGAATGAACTCGAGCTGGACAGCCTAAAGCAAACATAGCCAGAAAATAGAAAGCCAGGAAATGTTACAAACCACAAAGCCAATGATAAGCAACGGGCGGAATACATTCCTAGGTCAACTTTCTGAATGCCCCTAAGATGTCTTTAGACTGCAACCTAAAAAAAGTTAAAAGCCTGCTGCAGTGAAAACAAAAACAATTATTTTCGGTATGCAATGTATCTATGAAATAAAGAATTTAATGTGTGATGATTTAGTATACTTTTGAGATGTACAATTACTGGCATTGTAATGCAAGCCCTCAATGGAAGGTGAAATTAAACACCAAACAGACAATAATATCAGGTGAGTGAGAATTATTGCTCTGGTAGGACAAAATTATCTGTTTATATATTTGAAAGAATTGGTAGCAGAGGTCGTGCAGGCAGTTGCTCAGTCAAGCCAGACCTAAAAATCTGGAGGTGCGGTTCCACAGAGCTGCTAAGCTTTTGCATTGTATTGGCATCTTCTTTCACGTCACCATTCCTCTTCCTTGCATCTTAAGATTTTGCTCATGTTTCTTATTGAAATCTATGCACCATAACTGAGACCCTGTGTAGAAGAAAGGTGCAGACTCAATCCTGCCGTTATGTTCAATTCTTTATTAAGTAACCTTCCATATAGTCTTATCCAAAGTGCATTTAGTCGTCTGAAATTAAAAGCACTTTATTCGTTACATCCTAACCTTGGCATCTATGCACTGTACCAGGTAACACGAACAGTTTAGGCACTACGCTGGAGAACAACTTCAAGTTCAAAGTAAGTTAAGCAAACTCCCACGCTCCCCACCCCTTTCACATCTTGAGCATGTATGTCCAGACTGCAGAGTCTGATGTGCCATACCACAGGAATTCTCAGATTTTATTAGTTTGAAACTAAGCATGTATGTGCATGCTGCCCCTTGCACATCATGAGCAAGCATGCTCAGAATTCCATTCCACTCCACTACATCACAGATTTAGGATTTACTATATATTGGGCATTTAGACTCAATGCACATGGTGTGGACTGGCCTAGGTCTAGAAGTGCCATGCCTTACATACCTTGTTGATTGGCCCAGATCCAGAGTTGACAACATTAATATATCATGTGGGGTGGCATAGGTCAAGAAGTTGCACAATCAATACATCATGTTCATACATGCTCCCACTGTTGAGTCTACGATTTCCTCTGAAATGGGATGTCAAACCGAGTTTTGATTGAGTGCCCATGCACATTTGCTGGACCAGATTGTGCCTATGTGTGATCCTCTTACATATCATGCCCAGACTGCTGAGTGTACCAGTGCAGTGTACAGGAAACTTCAAATTGAGATTCTTTCTAGAATGGGCTGCCAAACCCGGTACTGCACTTTGAGAATGAGCGTGCGTGCTCTTGATTGTGACTGGCCTTGGATTAGAAGTGACGCAGCTTCAGCATAATATTAATCAATTCTGTGCTCCAAGTATGCCCTAACATGATGTGTAAGGGGTGTCACGTCGAAACCCATGCAAGCCCACGTCATGCTGTTGCTGGCCATCTATTATCCAGTCATTCCACTGCAAATGCAGCATGTCATTGTAACTAAATGTTATCTGTGCTGAGACTTTCATTACATTTCGGAATCATTCTGTCCCCATTCCCCCCATGCAGAATGTGGGATGCGAGGGCATTCACGAGCCTACCTAGAAATTTCAGTTCCTGGAAAAGGTGATGATATAAAAGGTGGTGATATTCACTCACTATACCATAATGGACACGTACAATGTCTGAGATCAGTAAAATCCAGTGCTGCACTGTCAGAAAGGTCAATCAATAGTCTCTCTCTCTGTCTCTCTCTTTCATCGTTGTCCTCCCACCCTGTGTCTTCACACTGAGGCATCATCCCTGCAGTTCTGCAGTAACCCTCTAACCCTGCGATCACGGTGTGTGGTGACCTGATGCTCCCAACCCAAAAAAAACCTCTGCAACCCACTCTGTCTGGTGCTGATTGTTTTTTTCCCAGAATTGTTGCCCCATTTGATTGGAAGAGTGACCGGGGATGGGAGGGGCGAGTGAGAGGGACTGTAAGTGTTAAAGGGCCTCGAAAGGTGAAAGATATAGAGATGGCTATAGGGACTGTGAGTGCAATGGGGTCTGGACTGGACAGGGAATGGGGAGGCTGGCAGGAACTGGACGTGTGAGAGGCTCTAAGAGAAGGACAGGGATTGGTAGGGTGCTAGAGGCTGGGGGTCTAATGAGAATAGGGAGGGTGACAAACACCAAGAGTGTGACTGGGAATGTGATAGGGTATGGAAGTGTGAGAGAGATGTTCACACTGATCAGCAAATGATCGTGTGACAGACACTGGGTCTGACAGAGATTAAAATGGTCACAAGGAAGGGAAGAGTGACAGGCAGCAGGAGTGTGTGAACGATTCAGAGAGTGTAGAGATGGGGGTCACAGGGAAGGGGAGGGTCACAGCAACGGAGAGTGTGACAGCAATAAGGAACATGAAACCGATTGAAAGGGTGGCAGGGATTGATAGGGTGGTGAGTTAGAAAAGTTGCAGAGATGTGATTGTGACAGTAGATAAAGACTGGAACGGTGACAGAGACTGATAATCCAACAGGGGCTGAGAGATCCTACTGTACTGTTATACGGTTTCTATGAATTAAGTGAATCTGAACAACATAAACGTCAGAATATGGGACTCGGTTCACACATATCATCAGAAAATGTTGGCCTAATTCCTATCTAGCTCACAGCGCCACATCTGAACCTGTAAACTTACCAGGGTGCCAGATGGTATCAGCAACCCCGAGCATGACCACTCTTTATTTCCCAAGGAAATCGTGAAAACAGATCTACCCTTTCGTTGTTTACTTTTGCATGCCCAAGGTAAACACAAGAAAGACACAAATTAGTTTTTCAACCATTTATTGAAACAGTTGTATTCTTGTATAAAAAGAGTGTGCTGCAATTATTAGGCAGAGGAAGCAAAGTAACTAGCTTTACAAGAATGGTGAAAAAGATAAACAGTTCAACTGTGACAACATTACTATATGATTAAATGATAATGCGACTACCTAACACTACCTAAACTTATCAAGAACATAGTGGGAGCACCCTCTGCCAGATCCTTTGGGATAGCCTACCCCCCCATACCTTAGTATGATGTGTCAGGAAGCTGGCCTATGTAGAACAGGCTATCGTCATTTGCAGGATAAAGGTCAGAGTCAGCAGGACTGCATCTCAGCTACAATGTGTCCCATTCCAGGACAATCTCAGCAGAAGCGTTCCTCTGCCGAATATAATGCACAGACTATATAATAAAAGCACTGTTCCAATCGTACTGTGTCAAAGGTGCAGAGCTGATGCGATGGTGTGTCTGGAACCTTAGAGCGATCTCCAACCGGACAACCAAATACAAGGGCATTGCGCTCCATGTGCCTAGCTGGATGAGTGTACAAGCAACATAATAATAATGCTTTCCAAGAAATTACATTATCCCGTAAGTGTAAAACATGTAAAAAGTCACAATTAGAAAAAAAAATTCAAGTTAAAACGGGAAGCTAAAATGGAGACTGAGAGCAGGCCGTATTGTGCCCCACAGTAGTACCGTTACTATCCTGGCCTCACACTGAATCACATCATTTGTTGAATGTAACCTGAAGAAGAAATTCAAGCACTCCCTGTGGCGAGAGGCTGCCGGTATGGAGACAGCTGTTGCCTCTATTAATGCCAAGTACTTGTGTAGGAGCCCTGGGCCTGATTATAGTGGCCAAAAATATTGCTTAATGCTTCTCCTGCAATAGCAACCGAGTCTCATCTGCTGCCCTCACCCAACCTCCTTTTCTGGCGGGGGGAGCAAAGATCTTCCCTGCAATAACAGTTCGTGAGCTCTCTCCCATACCCTCCATCCCCGGCCCACTCTCCAAACACCCCACCCTCCAGCCGCCACCCCACTGCACACAAAAGCCTTGCTCCCATTTAACACCGGTTGAGAGCAGTAAACACATAGAGAAGGTGCACAATACATATATAAACTCATATGTTCATTTATTTTAAGGCCTAAAGCTTATGGTATTGCATATTAATATCACATTTCAAAGGGCAGGACACATATGGTGCCTTAAAACACACCATGGACCCATCATAATAGCAAAATATTTTAACATTGCTCAGAATTAACCACTATCACACAGTTGTTGTAAGATTAGTCAGTAAGGAATAAAAAGTGCATAACCTGAAAACAATGGCAGTAAGTAAGTAGGACATTATTAAAATGAGTAACCTCTAATGAGGCTGGGATGGTAAACCATGGTCAGGCGCAATTGACTCCTACTACAGGCCATAATAACCATTGGACACAGGGTGGGTCGTTGTGGGTTTACCCTCAATAAACAATATATTCCTGGAAAGAACATATAAGTAAATGGATGGTTTTAGATACATTTTTATTTATGTTAGGGAAGTAAATTCAGGAGAGGAGATGGCCCCCTGTCTAGGGGATTATAGAATTATAGCATAAAAGTCCTCTTATGGGGGATAGACTAGCAGGGTGGTTCTGGGTACTCAAGGTTTTTGCTACAGTGAATATTGATCTGGATGCCTAAAGGAAGTTAGAAACCTCTCCTCCGAATATTAGATTTCAAAATGTATATTATTGTTGATGCATTGTGCACCTAAATCTTTGTGTGGGGTGTAAGTCATCAGGCACCAGAAAAATATCCACCATGGCAGGAAAGAATAGAGAGACAACCCCCTTCTCTTGTCCGTGCCACATCCATAAGTGTGAGGCAATGAAGTCCTAGTGCTCCCCAGGTGCTGCAGCACATCTCAACAGAACTCATTGCAATTCACTCAAACCTTTGAGAAACGTTGAGAGTCCCTTGGTTATATCTTCAAGGAAAAATGTTTGCAACTAGTGTTATAGATCAGAGTATTGTGCCATACAGAACAGCAGCTTGTGCGTGATGCAGGAGCTACTCTACAGTAAAAAGCAGAGCTATCTCACAGAAGGAAGTGTGAAGGTTGGATGGACCAAATAGAATGTAATACAGAGCTATCACAATGAGGAAATCAGTGGTGCTGCAGTTGACCACATGAGAAGGAAGCCTGATTTGGTGGCTCTTCCTTTAATGAATCGGCATTGAGGTCTCCTAATGGTGATGTTTCTGTATTACATTCTACTCACTGACTACCTTGAGATAGGTCTTGACTGCTTGACCACAGCCGTCACTGGAGAGGTAAGAAAACTTAGGAGCCTTATTCGAAAATCTGAGGGTCATTTAGCCGGCCTCCATCCCTCAGGCAGAGTACTGCCTGCCATATTTTGAGACCTCCGTCAGACATCCCGGGAGCTCTGTACCTTCAGCAGAGCTGCCATTGCTGCAACTCCATTGAATGCATCAAAGCTTTACTTAATGGGAACCATATTTGATTCACCCTCTCAGCAAGTGCTTTTGTTTTAAGAAACAAACTTGCAAAGTGAGAGTTTGTTCCTTAAGAAACAATGCCCTTGAAACACAGGGAGCATTTTCTCTGCGCATGCTGGCCATTGGGTATTTTCAATTCTCAGACTGCCATGTCTCCCAAAGTGGTCAGAGGTAGGGAGAACAAGAGTGATGTTGTCTCGAACAAATAGGGCAGGTGAGTGTCACTTCAATCCGATGACCTTGAGGCAGATGGGTCACCATGTCACAGGTTTACACCAGCAGAAACAGTGGCACGGCAGTGTATACACAGTGCTTCCACTGACTATCAATAGAGCGGGGATACTATAAGTTTGGCAGGATAGAATCACTGTCAATGTTTTGTAAACAGATTTTTTGCATTCATGAGTTATATGACATCTCCATCATTCCATTACCTCATCTTGCAATGACAATGGGCTATCTCAGTCTACATTGTGGGAAACATCCCAGATTAATTATATCTGCTTCAAACTCCCATTGCCTCAACTTCCCCTCCCCCTTGTGAGTCGCAACTGGTCATAGGCATGTATCCAATTTAGTCTTGTCTCTGATCTGGGGTCATTATTAGACTAGCTCCCCTCCAGTGGGTCTTACTAGTGATCCTCCTGCTGTGTAGTTCATTCGGTACCCAGTGGTCCTCCTAGGTAGTCATTGCTCTATGGGCTCCCAGGTGCAGACAGAGCCCCTGGTGTAGATTCCCCTGATTCCAGCCCAGGGTCCTTTATGCTGTCAACCATCGCCTCCCAAGGTCTGGCCATCTCTATCGAGCCGATCCCTCTACAAGCGTATCTATGCAGGACTCTCCCTTCACACCCTGCCCACCTCTTCAGCTCTTTTTTCCATACCTCTATCCGGGGCCCTCCCGGGGCCTTCAAATGTCTCGTTATTTCCTGCTAGCTAGGATAAAGGCCAAGTCCTGGAACCTACTGGTAGCCTTAGTTTTGGAGGTATGGGGGAACAGACTTAAGAGGAAGTGGGCTGGTGAGCAGGGGATGGTCTTTTCAGTGATATCTGCCACCACTTTAGCAACTTCTTCCCACTAGTTGTGCAGTGTCGGACATAACCAAAACATGTGCATCATCTCCACCAGAGTTCCCCACAGCACGCAGGCATGCCACATCTTCCCTGTGGAAATATTTATTAATATGCCCAGGGGTTAGATACGCCCTGTGTGGGATGTAGAAATTAATCCGTCGGAAATGGGCATTTCTAGTCACCTTGGGGCTTCTCATAAGTATACTCTTCCAGTTTTTATCTTCTATGGGGGTACCTAAGTCCTCCATCCAGATGTCCCTCAGTGTGGTCAATGGTTGCAGACTGTCCCCTCGTATCGCCCTGTAGAGACATGTGACTGCTTTAATTTTACCTCCTGCCATGGCGATATACCTGCAAGCGCTATGGTGTTTGGGTTCTGAGGTGCCAGCCCTCCAGTGAAGCCGGAGGGAAGAAGTGGCCCTGGGGAAGGTCCAACCCTGCCCGAAAATCTTAGAACGGGAGAAGCTTCCCCTCTCTGAATAGGTTCCCAATGTTAGTCGCCCCGCCATTATACAGTCCCCAATTGCCCTCCACTGTCCTCCATGTGGTAGGATATGTAGCATTTTCATAGGGAGGTCCGGAGAGTAAGGGACCAGGCTATGTGTTTTCAGGAGGCACCTTCTCCAGCAGTGTCGCACCACCTGGAGCTCTCCTGTGATCTCAGTTGGGACTTGACCCACCCTCAACAACACCTGCAGTAGTGCGTCCAGGTCCGGTAAAAAGGGTCCAGTCTCATGGTCCTGTGACTGTCACCCCGCCAGCCACTGTGTGAACCACTGTAGTTAACCTGCTAGGTAGTATATCTCGAAGTCAGGGACCTCTAGACCCCTGTCATGCGTCGAGTGCTTCAACGTCGATAGGGCCACTCTCTTTAGGGCCTCCTCCCCAGATAAAGAACACAATAAGAGAGTCGAGTTCATTAAATTGTGTTATCGGGATCCATATAGGCAGGGTTGTGAAGAAGTATAACAGCCTAGGGATCGCTACCATCTTTAGGAGCGCAACCCCTCCCGCTGCAGCCAGTGGCAGTGTTTTCCAGAAATCCATACTGGCTTTCAGGGATCTAATGGCTGACCCCACATTCCCTTCTCGCAAGTCTGGTTGAGAGTGAAAGATTTTAACTCCTAGGTAAGCCAGGCAACGGGGGTCCTGCTGGAGAGCTCCCAGGCCTTCGGGTGGGCCCCAGCCTTCTGCCAGCGGGAAGGGTCTGGATTTTTGCCAATTGACTCCGAGTCCTGACAACATCCTAAATTCAGTCATCAGTACCCTGGACCCCTCCAGGGCACTCTCCACATTACACAGGAAAATGATGGCTTCAATTATGGACAGGAGGCAACGTATGTTAAGTAATGTGTTACGGCCTGGGATGAATCCCACTTGGTCAGGGTGTATGAGGGTGGGCATAAATGGCAGGAGTCTCTGTGGCAATATTCGACTCAATATTTTCAAATCTAAATTGAGCATGGACATAGGTCTGTATGATCTACAATCCGATGGTATTTCACCGGGTGTGAGGAGGGGTACTATCAGAGCTTCTCGCGTGGTCCAGGGAAGGGATCCCTCTGTTCTAGCCGTCTCGTGCAGTTCCACTAATTTAGGTAAGCAGCATAGAACTCGACTGGGAGCCTGTTTGTACCTAGGGTTTTACCCCTAGCCAGTCCCTTGACTGCCGCTATAACCTCTTGTATGCTAATGGCTGCACCCAATGTCTCCGCGTCATCTGCAGTGAGGTTCGGGAGGGGTAGTGTTGTTAAGAAATCTTTGATCGTCTCCCTGTCCTGCCCCGCTATGCTCTTGCATAGGTTGGCATAAAATCAGAGAAAACAATGGCTAATCTTGTCCTGCCTACAGATTTGGTGGCCTGTTTCGTCCCCGATTTCCACTATGGGTGAGCCCATTCGGGCCAGGTTTGCCAGCCAGGCCAGCAGAGACTGCCCAATCCTTTTCAGTGTGGGTCCGTTCCATATATCTTTTGTAGTCAAAACACCTCTGTTTCTCGACCTGGACTGTCACTTTCTATTTGGCTTCTAATAAGGGTTGTTGTAGCTCAGGGTGTCCCGGTCTCTGTGTTTCTAAGGTCCTCAGTTCCCGTCCTGTCCCCTCTACCTCTGTCATCAGGGTACACTGGACCCCTAAAGACGCCCCCATGCATCGGTCCCTTATTACTGCCATGGCGGCATCCCATTCAAGTAATTTAGATGATGCCATGTCACTATTGTCTGCGAAATAATGTGCTATCTGTTCCCTATTTTCTTCTAGGAGCACCTGGTCTTCCAATGCTTCAGGCTTGAGTCTCCAGGTAGGTATATTTGGGCAGGGGTCCCCCATTTCAGCTGCAAGAGGCCCGGATTGTGGTTTGAAATGGTACATGTCAGATATTCTACCCTATGGGCTAGCTTATGGATGTCTGGGGTACATAAAAAGGTGTTGAGTCACACATGTAGGTCGTCTAAGTGTGAAAACTAGGAGTAATCTTGCGTCGTTGGGTGCAATCATCGTCATGTGTCTATCAGCCCCCAGATATTCTGCCAGCTTGTGAAGGCACTCGCAATGTGGTGCACAGGTGAGTCTCTTAGTGAGAAGTGTGAACGGTCTATTAGCGGATCGGCTATGCAATTAAAGTCACCTTTCATGATCGTGGAGTGGATCAGGTAAGGAGCCAATGTGCCCTATAGTCCAGTCAGGAAAGCACCCTGATCTATATTAGGCCCATATATATTTATTATCGCCACATCACGGCCATCTAGCCTACCCGTCACGACAACATATCGACCCTCCGGGTCTACCAAATCCCCTGTGTGCTGGAAGGGAACACCCACCCTGGTCCAGAGCAATACTCCTCTGGCATATGCTGAATAGGAGGTATAGTATGCCTGACCCCGCCATCTGCATTTAAGAGCAGCTCCCTCCGTGGCCAGTAAGTGAGTCTCCTGTAAGAGCGATATGGACACCCTGCCTGTTCAAGTAGGAATTTTTCTTATAACGTTTTACCTTGATGTGGCAGTCCTAACTGATGTTCCACGTTAGGACTTTATATATCGTGAGTTTGACCATTGATATGAATTGTATGAGGTCCAGTGCCATGTCCCCATTCTTATGTCCCCCACCTGGTGAGGTAGGACGCTGTCTCTGGTCCCAAACATAGTGGTCCCCGGTAGGCGACTCCTGCTAGCTCTCGCAACTGAAAAAATGTTTACAACCCAACTCCCACACCCCAGGACAAGTGAGTGGTCCCCCCTCATCCAAACCTATGTAAGCTTTACAATAGAGAAAAACTCGTGAAGGCCTCTGCAAGCATCCTAGGTGGAGGGTAAGCGAGTTGTCCTCAGCCCTCCCGGACATTCCGCCCATCCAGTGTATTCTGCGTCTGATCCTGTCTCGGGCCCTGGGAAATCTGGTATAACCAACTATACCCTGCAGTTGGCCGTTCATACTCTCTTACAGTACTTCTAACTGGCCTCTCCTCCCCAATACTTATGTTCCACAGTATAGTTCAGATGATTTCATCAGCTTTCCCGGGGGCCACTGTGGGAAGATCTTGGCTGAGCTCCCCCAGGGGCTGGAGCTATGGTGTGAACCGATTTTTTGTGTCATCCCCGTCAGTGAGGACATCTCGCTGGCCCCATTAGTGCTTAACGATGCAACTGCTGCCACCACTCTGTCTCTTTCTTGTTGGGTCTCGGACTGCTGAAGATCTGGCACTCCTCCCTCACTGCTGGCCAGTCCGCCTCGTGTGCCTCTCTCGTGGGGCCTGATCGAGTTTCCGTTGAGGCTGTTGATCTTTCCAATCCCATACCTCTTGCTGTGTGTTGAAGAATCTTGTGCCAGTCAGGGTCACCACTCTGAGATGTGCAGGGAACATCATTGTGTATTGGATTTCCATTTGACAGAGCTTCTTTTTTGCCGCTAGGTAGGTTGAGCGCTTGGACTTCTCTAGAAAAATCTCTAACCGTGCTGTTTTCCACCACCAGCTGTCAGTGGCGTAACGAAACTTGAGGGGGCCCCCCTGCAAAACACATGGAGGGCCCCCCCACCGGCGGCCTGGCCCACCACCTACCACTTTGCCCCACCACCCAAAAATCTGGCATATTTTGATTTGAAACCTCCAACATTTAAACAAAATGCCTCTATATTGTCTTTCTCAAAGTTCTAATGAAAAAGTGGGAAACCCTCTTAACATATAAGCTACGCCATTTGAAACAATAATGTCAAAAGCAGATTATTTAACTGAGGCAGCAATCAGAACAATGCCAAAGAGCGATCCTATTGTCTCAGGAACTGCAGCAATCAGAACAATTCCAAAGAACGGTCCTATTGTCTCAGGAACTGCCTATGGCTGAAGAATAACTATGAAGGGTCTGAATTAGAATTGACATTAATGGACAATAACATGAAACTTTGAAAGACAAACCCAAACCTGCAATTCCATAAAAACTCGACTGACAATCAGTGGTGGCTGGTGACATTTGAAAGTGGTGGGGGCGTAAACGTTCTGTGGGAGAGCACTGTGCAATTAAAGTGCGGTTCGGGGGGGTTCTCCCCCCGACGAAAAAGAGTGGGTAAATGGTGCATTTTCAAGCAAATTTGAGAAGCAAGAAGGTTAATAAAGCAATCGTGAAAGTGCAGTTATTACATTAATAAAGGGATGTCATATAACAACAACATGGTAGCTGCTTATTCAGTATAACCACAGAGCTTCATAACAGACTTCAAGATACAATGCTGAGAACCTCACAGATTTTTTTTAAATTTAAACTGCAAACAACTAAACAAACAACTAAACAGGTCACAAACTAGCAGCATTCAAGAAGAAATGTTATGATTAACGTATTGTTCACTTTCTGTAGACAAAATCTAGAGAAGTAGTCACTCTGAACTTCAAAAAGTGTTAATGTTTATATAGCAGGAACGCGACCCGGAAGTATTAGCGCGGCTGGCTTTACATGAGCGCGCCAGTCAGTACACACGGAGGACACAATCGGTATCAGTCAATACAAGATTTAAGGCACACGTATTACAGACAAGTGCAAGCAACACAATAAATAACACTGCATGTAGAATAAAACAAACCATATCAGCAAGTACCTAATGACAATCTATACAAACTGTAGTTGGTAAAGCAAAAGAAAAGTGCAAATACTTTCAAAGTGCACAATAAAGCAATCACCAGTCTGGCAATAAACAAAAATCAAGCATGTTTAGTAAAACAATTAACTTCTTGCATCAACGTGAAAATACATTCAAAGTGCATGATAAAAACAAGTCCAGCAGTATGCAAAAATGAAGCCAGATTAGTCAAACAATTCCCTGTTTGGTGTGTGCATAAAGGCACATATATTTCAAAGCAACTGGTAAACAATAACAACTACAGCACCGTACAATAATCAAACCAGTTTAAACTAACAATTCCCTTTTTGAAGGCTCAAATATTTCAAAGTGACTAGCAAAACAGTAACAAGTACAGCAGGCAGCAGCATACAAAAATCAAACCACTTTAGTCAACCAATGACCTTTTGGTTTGTGCTTGTGCATGAAGGTGCAAATATTTCAAAGTGACTGGTAAAACAATAACAAGTACAGCAAGCAGCAGCATACATAAATCAAACCTATTTAGTCAAACTAATTCCCCTTTTGTTTGTGCACCACCACATAAACACTTATGCAGAGTTTAAACATTCTGCACCTTTGCTACAATTTGGTTGTTTTGCTAAACTTTATACACAAAATGTCTTTTCCATGGACCTAGACGTGCCAGCCCACGGGGTAATTAGGGCCATCATATTCGCAGATGGCACCAGAAACATCTTGCGGTGGTTTCCAAACTTTTTAGACTAGCGGCTCCCTTGACTTATTGGCCGTTGGCTGCGGCTCCCCATTACGTTACTTTTTTTTGGCAGATGGGGAGGGTGTATGCCTGGCCTTGGGTGTACTTCCATTTTTCTCCTTGAAAATTATTGAGATGAAGCCTGAAAGTATTATAATCATAGATGCCATCCTACTAGTCATAGTGTCTGGAGGGTAGGTTAGATAGATTGACTGATGGATTTGTGCTCGGTATGGGAATTACAAAGATTTCGTTTGATCATTTACATGTGTTTTTCTGTTGGATTCGGCGAGTCTGACATTGGGTTTTGAAAAATCCTTCGAACAGCCTGTGATAGCTGCTGTGGTGCTATCCATGACTCTGTCTGGACAAACAAATGCCACAAGAATAGTGGGATGGCAAGGTGGGAAACTCCAGAATGAGATTTATCTAGGCGCGGAGATACCGGGAGATACCGGGGAAGAGGCATGTACAGTGCTTGTGGCATGTTCAGTGCTCGTCATCTCATGCATCAGTGCACACCGTTGCTTTCAGGCAAACAGTGTTAGACAACGAGAACTATGTCAAGTACAGTTGGCTCCTGAAGCCCCAGAGCGTAAACAGCGTCGCTTTCAAGGTGAAGATAACTTATCCCCGGATGCTCAAAAATCAAAACATGCATAGCCTGGGGGTTATGGGCACATTGTAGGTAACAACATGTGCCTAATCATGGCAAGTATTTCAAAGTGCTCTCGCACAGGCTACATAGAGAACTGTGTGGGCATGCATCCAGTAGCGATTACCCCACCAGCACCAGCGTTGTCTGTGTGTTGGGTGAAGCGCGCATTGAGTGTCTGGGTAGGTAAGTGCTGGGTCATGTAGCAAGTAGTTGGGAGGTAAAGGGTGGCTGCGCACATACCTTGACTCAGCTTGTGGTCCGTCTGTAAAGGGTCTCATATAAGCAGGGCTTTAAGTAGGATTAAAAAACTAGAGGGTCTCTGAAAGGGTCGTGGCCGATGTAATTAAGGGCTTGGCTTAAAAAGCACATAAACTGAAAATCTATGCTTAGCTTAGTGTGCCGCCCCACTGGTATTTTGCTACTTCTGTCATTACATCCAGATATATAATACAGTAAGTAACATTACACTTACAGCAAGCCAGTACTATTGGCTTTGTCAATGGTTGTTAGTTGCATAAGATAAATCAGCAACAACCATTCCTTCGTAGTATAACATATTGAGAATGCTTCAGTTCTGAAATGGTAGGACTGTGAAAGAACTATAACGAGTCTCTGTGAAGTTACATCAAAGGCAGTGAAGGGTGGTACCGCTGCAGAGGTAAGATGTATTTTTTTCATGGTGAGTGCAAAAAGGGAGACCCCGATAGGGACCCGTTTTGGCACCTGCATATAAGAACTGCCAGTGCTATGCACCGGCAAGACCTGGCCCACTTAAAGCCCTGCGTATAAGTCTCCATTATGTTCTGTTTGTAAGCTGAGGAATGTGGTCTCCTTCTCAGTTAAATTACTCTACCAAATAGGTCTCCTGTTCAAGAATGGGAACAGAGACACGTTTGACCCAGAGTGCTGCTCTTCGGGCAAAGATAAAGTAAAGTGTGTCTGGGATACCTGCACGCCCCGATTGTTCCGAAGCAGAGAGTCGGTTGCAGAGATGCAAAGAATATAGGCATGTCTATCCTTTAAGCGTTACAGCGCAACTATAAGGCAGAGGGGCATAGCTGCCGAAAACTGCGCAGTTCCACACTGTCCAACATGCGTGAGTGTGAGTAGCTGAGAGCTGTCACTGATGAATGGCTCCATCAGTGTTAGGTCATGTGCCTTCTTTCAGGCACAACAGGGAATAGAGGGGCATGGGATGGATATACATACAGACACGTGGGGCACAAGGAGATGCTTCTTGATTGAATGATGGGAAGGGCTTAGCGAAAAATATGGGCTGTGTCCTTCGTCACTGGGTTTACGTATGGCAAACTGGAGTATCGGTTATAATATGAAGGCATCTCTTCTCGGTTCCGGTATAAAGGTACATACAAGCGATCTTGTGCCTGGAACAAAGCTACAGTCTTGGTACTTAGGATTGAATGTACTTTCGGCCGTTCGAATCTGTAATTAAAATATAGAGTTATATAATTGCATGTTACCTTTTTCAGCTCCATATCTATCGGAGCCACCATAGCGAACCTTGTGCCTTTTAACTCAAAGAACGATAGCTCCCATCGGACACACAACTGCCTACTGCGCAGTACCTCTATTGCGACATGCACGCAACGTGGTCTTACGTCAGTTAGTCGCACCATTAAAAGGAAGCGACTACTCGTAAGAGAAATAACCCTTAGCAACAAGATTCCTTTGCTGTTCGTCATGTGATTCCCTCAGATGCCTGAATTCTGAAATGTGAGAAAAACTTCAGGGGCATAGCCTATGCCTTTGCAGTGCAGCGCGGGCCCCATACAGCCTAAGGACTTCAAAGCACTGAATTCCCATTAGGACCCGGACCCCCCAGGATGATCCCCCGCCCTGCCCCCAAGTGGTCCAGCCCACAATCAATGCTACTACTTCAAGAGAGTGGGTATAACTCGGCCATGTTTAATTTCCAAACAATCATAAACATGACAAAAAACATTTACATCTTATACATTTATGGTCTTAATATTTCACTTTTAATATCGACATTTTTCCTCCAATATCATCAGCACCAGTTATGGAAATTTACTTTGCTCCAGCACCAAGGGGCCCTCAGGCTCGCCTCCCCTGAACTGAGAACCACGCAAGGCGCAACCCACCTGCGCCCTTGAGCGGTGGGCCCCAGCCCTCTGGTCCTTGTCCGCCATTTTCGGGGCCCACCCCTCTACCACCAGGCTGCCAAGGAGGCTCGTAGGGAATACCCAGGGGCCGCTGCCCCATGCCCTAGTTCGTGACCTGGCGCCCTTGCCTCCCCAGCCGGTGACCCCATTCTCCCTGCGGAGAGCTTACCGTCTCTCCCCTCAGTGCTGGCCTAGGGAGTACGTAATGAGGACTCCCGTTAACCCTGCAAGTCAATGTTCTGTGGTCTCCTTTCCGCCACTAGGGTGACCAGGGCCCACAGGTCCTTCACCCTCCCCACCACAAAACAAGTTCTGCACAAAAGACCATATTCCTTTGATCCATATGTCCGTTCCAATGTCTGACAAGTGTACACCATCCTGGTGAAACATTATGTCCCCTGTAATCATCCGGTGTGGAATATGACACAAGCGGCCCGGCCCTGAGCACAGCTTGGCCAATTCCCTATTGAGTCGCCTTACTGATACATTTAAGGCTCGTGATCTTACTCCATCGCCCCATGTCCGGCGTGGTATCATACATGACCAGGCTATCCGTGCCCGGGGAAGGCCCGCCCTAGCCATGCACACTCCGTCAATATGGCTTCCCTGACCGCCAAGCGTCCTCGGTCAACCATGTCGTTGCCGCCCAAATGTAAAATAATTAAATCCGGGGACTGCTGTCCCTCGTGTGCTCTTGTCTCTTCAACCAGCTGCCGCAGCTGCCGGATCCGCAAGCTCCCGACACCTCGCCATAGGAACGACATCCCTTTCAGACCTGGTGGTTTTGACACTCGCTGCTGTTGTAACCGGACCGTGGCGCGCCGTACGAACGAGTGCCCCAACACCCATACCACCTTCGCGGGCATACTAATTGTCGGGAAAGAAATGGAAAAGTCAGAATGTGCCTGTCAACAAATCTGTGTATCCACTTACAGTAGTTCAGGCCGCACGTATCGCTTAAAACACTCTGATGACCAGCGCCCAACCCTTTTTACTGCTTCTGCTGGCAAGCCGGCGCCCGCCGCTAAAGTCGCCGCACCGATTCTAAACGAGTGTGACGAATAGCCCGCCGGAATCACCCCCAGACTAGCCAATGTCTGCCTAAAAACTGCCTTGAATTGATATTGGGACAGGCAATCCCCTTGCTCATGTATGAACAGAGCCTGCCCCTTCCCTACGGGGCGGATCGCTAAGTAAGCTTCCATCAAAGCGACCGGGCAGATAATTATCCCAGGAGCCGGACTAAGGCGAATCGTGGACCCCTTCCCTAAGGGGTCGGTCTTTGACTTCCGAAGGGTCACTACCAGACTACCCTGGACTAATTTGGAGTCGCGCAGCTGCAGCCCCCCTAACTGATCGGACTTGGAGGTCCCTACCAGTTCCCCTAGCCGAAAGGCCCCGTAAAAGGCCATGGAGAAAGCGGCCCCAAATAGGGTGCTCTCATATGATGAGCGGCATACCGCGTGCAGGGACCCAATCATGTCGCCCAGCATCTTCACGTCTAGGGGCCTTCTGCCGTCCCTTTTGACCCCTTCCAACCGGGCCCATCCTGCCAGGGCTTTCTTGACTACAAATGCTGCACTTGGGTCGCGCTCCCCCGCTAACTTGGCAAAGAATCCTACAGCGGTCACATGCGCCCTAGCATAAGAGACTGGCCTGCCCTGATCCCTCAATGTTTGTAAGAAACCGCATATCGCCCCAGCCGAAAATAG
Source organism: Calotriton arnoldi (assembly GCA_963921515.1). NCBI lineage: Eukaryota > Metazoa > Chordata > Amphibia > Caudata > Salamandridae > Calotriton > Calotriton arnoldi. The sequence continues at coordinate 1,481,115 of CAWUFW010004459.1, forward strand.
GCCCCTTATCCCTGCGCGCTGGACAAACATCCTGTATGACTTGAAATGTTGATGGTAAGTTCTCCTAGTGCGTTTACTCAGTGAGGCACCTACCAGCCCCGCTAAGCGGGCACCAATCCTCCACAGTGATGTCGGGAACACTGTCATCTGATCCTCTGCCCGTGGGTGATACCTCCGGAATTCCTGCAACTTGGAGCGAGACAAAGCGTCAGCAGCCTGATTCTCTACACCTGGAATATGTGCCGCTTTAAACAGTAGGTTCAGCCTCAAGCATGCCAGCACTAAATGTTTCAATAACCTCAGTATCTGTTTACACGTAGCCCCTTGCCTATTGATTGCCTTCACTACACCCATGTTGTCTGACCAGAATACCACAGATTTGTTCTCAAAGAACTTGGCCCACACAGTTACTGCCACCACGATTGGGAACAACTCCAAAAAGGCTATGTTCTTAGTTAAACCGCTCTCATGCCATGCCGCAGGCCAATCGCCCCTGCACCAGCGTGATCCTAAAATTGCTCCAAAACCCACGCTCCCTGCTGAGTCCGTGAGCAAGCCCAAGTCCGTACTGGACACTGGCGGAGCAGGCCATACCACCTTACCATTGAATTCGCTTAAGAAACTGCGCCATACTCTCAGGTCTTCCCTCACCTCTGACTGCAAGCGCACATGATGGTGTTTTTGAGTCAACCCCACCATTGCCCGTGCTATCGACCTTGAGAAGGGACGCCCCATCGGGATGATCCGAAGGGCGAAGTTCAACTGACCCACTAACACCTGGAGTTGGTGTAAGGTTACTTTAGCTCCTGCCAGTGCTGAATCAATTGCCTGGGAGAAGGCCCTCACTTTGTCCAATGGTAACCTGCATTCCCCCGCCACTGTGTCTATCTCAATTCCCAAGAAAGACATGCATGTTGCAGGACCTACCGTCTTCCCAGGCGCCAATGGCACTCGGAATTCTTCAAACATGGCGACTAGCTGCCCCAACGCCTGAGCACATTCCCCTGATGCTGCAGGGCCCATGACCATAAAATCGTCCAAATAATGTACAATGTCCCTACGCCCCGTCCTGAAGGTAAACAGCCACTGCAGCATGGAGCTAAACGTCTCAAAGTATCTGCATGACACCGCGCAGCCCATTGGCATACACATGTCATAGTAGAACTGGTGATTGAGCTGAAAGCCTAACAAGTGATAATCGTCAGGGTGAACCGGCAAGAGCCGGAAAGCGGACTCAATGTCCGTTTTTGCCATGAAGGCGTGCCGCCCTAAATCGCGCAGCCTCTGGAGTGCCATATCAAAGGAAGAGTAAGTCACTGAGCACAAGGATGGATCTATGGCATCATTCACTGAGGCTCCCTTTGGCGCTGATAAGTTGTGAATCATCCTATACTGGCCTGGCTCTTTCTTAGGAACCACCCCCAGTGGTGAACAAACATAACCCGGCAACGGGGGAGCAGGGAAAGGGCCCGCCACCCGTCCCAGTGCCCGTTCCTTCTCAACCTTTTGTGCCACTACTGTGGGTTGCATGCGCGCTGACAACAGATTATTGCAATGATCCACCGGAGGTACCCCTGCGCTGGAATGCGAAAGCCCGTGGAAAACCCCTGATACAAGGTCTTGGCTGCCAACCTATCCGGGTACTGATTCAGCCAAAAAATCAGCCTCCCTACGTCCACTGGCGTGGGTAGACTATTGTTGCGCTGGCATGTGCTCCCTACCTCTTTCTTTGGATTTTTTAATACACTTGAACTCGGGGTGAGAGGGGTGACCGCAAAATGCGCAGGCGTGCTTGAACTTACATTGCCCTGTAGGCCAAGTACACGTTTTCTTGTTAAATGCCCAGCACGTCCCTTTTTTCTCCCCAGGCCCGCCCGGAGAGGTCCGAAAGGGCTGCTTCATGTGTTGTGCTTTATTATTTACGTTTTCTAGCCACACATTTACCTCCGTCTGATCCCACCCCATGTCAGGGTCCTCGACTTTCGCCCATCTGAAGTCCCTGTCATAATCTAACCATGCCATGCCGCCATACACTGTGTGGGCCTTCAGAATCTTGTTAGCATAGTATATCAAAGGTATTGCCAGCTCAGGTTTCTTTTCTAACATCACCGTTGTAAAAACATGAAAACCGAACATCCAATTAGTAATCGATTCTTCCACCCTCGGTCTCCTGTCTTTGAAAGAACCCTCCTTCCCTCTTTCTCTTTAGCTTCCACCTCCCTTCTCTTTGGCCTGATTAAGGCGAAAATATCCACAAATTCTCCCTTCCAAATCTTTTCCTTTGTGTCAAGAAGGACATGTGTCGAGATTTTCCCGGGCTTAGATAAGACTGTATCTTGGCCCCCAACTGTTTTAGACCCCTTGTCTGAGTCCTTGCTTGTGCTCCCAGCCGATTCCGAGATGCAGGCAGTCCTGTGGTCCGGCGCAGGAAAAAGAGAGGCAGAGCTGGGTGGCCCAGAAGCCTAAATAGGCCTATTGCCTCCACCCCTTCCTACGCCGGAAACACGTCACTGGGACCCGGAAGTACTTCCTTGGGCCAGTCGCCAATCGGGCTAACCCGGCCGATGAGTGGGGGCGTGGCGAGGATCCGGGAGGCCGGGCCCTAATGGCGCGCTCTTCAAATCTCGCGCTTTTCCATAGTGCTCGCGGCGCCCCTGGCTAGTTTTGATGGCGCACCGGGGTGCCACAGCGCACAGATTGGGAACCGCAGGCCGCTTGTCGCCTCCGCTGAGTGAGGGGGCCCCTGGAGCGCGGGGTCCTCCCCGTAATGCTGGAGCTGCGGGGGCCTGTGTTAGGCCCCTGTGGGTGCCCTGTGCTGCACATTGGACGCCTTTCACCTCTTGACAGTAACACTCACTGTGACGTAGCCAATGGGGAGAGTGACGAGGCAAATGCCATATAGGCTGGCCGCAGGGTACTGTTCCCACAGACAGCCTATCTGCGCCCACCAGCAGCAAATAGGGGGCTATTGAGGGTCAGCCACAGTGTCTAGGAATGCGGGTCAACACTGTGATACCACAAGGTCAAAGGGCGTCTGATGTCACTTTCACTATCCCTGGCATTTTTGGGCATTGGCGTCCTTGCTTTCCGCTTTAAAACATGAACAGCCTCACACAGCTTTCCTCTGATGACGCAGTTTCACCGATTTCGAGTGTGGGGCCTTCCTGCCCTACAGTTGCATTTCTGCCCTTGCCCTAGGAGGGGGAATGGATGATCCGGCCTTGCCTAAACAATTTCAAGTGTGGTCTTCCCTCTTCCACCTCACCTACGCCTCCGCACAATCCGGGGAGGGGAGCCACTCAAGCAGAGGGTGCAGCAGGTGCAGTGTAGACGGGGTTGCCGCTGGTTCTGTCTGCTTGGTTTGCCAGATTCTCTGGTGCAAGGCAAGGAAGTCAAACCCCATGTCAGATAAATAGTATCTTTTAAAACCAACTTGCATGATTTTTCGAAACAAATATTTTAAGTGTCTACGCCGAAACTTGCTGCTGATGTTTTTAATTGTGTTAGTTAACATTGTTAAATCTACCAACCGTTATAAAGATGAGTTATGGTATGTAACCTTACGGTCTAGCAGAATTATATGTATTTTCGTATGTGACACTAAAGCTCTCCGTAATCTAATATTTCTGAGGTACCACATTATATTTGACTAGGGACGACATCAGTGTGCTGGCTGTAAGTGGTGTATGACTGCTTTTTGTGCACCCGGTATCCTATAATATCAAGTGTCCAAAGGGAAACTGTTTGACTTCTAAATGGGAGTGGAGAAGTGCCAGGTCTCATGGTATATTCACCAAAATGCAACATGGTGGTGACTGTAAGTCTTTGCAACAAATGGCAGTCAAATGCCTTCTCGGGTCTACTACTTTAACAAAATGTTCGATCCTGTGCACATCATAGCCCCTCCATTCACTGTTCTGACAGTATGTCAGCATTTTGAAACAGGCTTAATGGAAGAAACAAACACCAGCACCAATATACACGGAGCGGGTCCCCAGAAATGGTTTTCGGTCACATTCAGGGCTTTTATTGTGTGCCTAGATTTGCGTCTCAATAGCTGAACCTGGTCCTGAAGCTGCGTTGTGCAGGACCCCTCCTGTGCTGCTGCGCCTCTGTCACACTATAACCCGCTGTGCACCCTGCAGACTTCGCTCCGAGCCCACCCTGCCTACTCTCTAACTCTGCTCACGCACTGCCTTCTCAGCTCCAAGCCCATTCTGCTCTCACATTGTCCCCTCTGCACCCTGCCCTGGAGTTTACACTCGACCCCCTCTCAGTGGCGGTGCGTCCATTGGGGGCGTTGGGGCGTTGCCCCCCCCGCCAGCAGCCCGCAGCTGAGCTCCCTCGGCGTCTGACTAGTTCAGAGACGCCGAGGGAGAACTGACTGACAATCATGTCAGTCAGCATGACGTCGGACCGCCCACCCCCTTCAGAGTCTGAAGGGGGTGGGCGGTCCGCGTCATGTTGACTGACATGATTGTCAGACCAGCCAGGGACAGACAGTCAGCAGCACAAGTGCGCATGAGTGGGGAAGGTGAGCACATTTTTTGCCCGTGCCCAGTCATGCGCACTTGTGTTTGCGCTGACTTGCGCATGCCCATTAGGAGCCCCTCGGTCTCCTAATGGGCAGGCTTCGGGCGAAGAATAACCGTGCCCTAAGCCAATCCTGGCGCTGCAGCAGCGCCAGGATTGGCTGAGGGGTTGCCACTCCAGTGCTGTTCCTGAAGAGGCGCCAACGCGGACCAGGAGCAGAGGCGGTCAGGTAAGTTTTGTGCATTTATTTTATTTACCCTCGGTGTCCCCCCCGCGACCCATGTCAACCCCCCCGTGAGTACTGCGAGCCGCGACTGTAAGTGGATCGGGTCAATTTCATTTCCATTGTCGGGTCCCCTTCTGTTCCCTTACAATGCTCGTTCACTTCAGTAATTTATTTATTTCATATTCTTCAATATTCCTTTTGATGCTTTACCCGCTTTCTTTTCCAGTGTAACAGCATTGATCTTACACAACATTTGTATCCAAGTGTCTCTTTTGACTGATCTGGGAGCGTGATGGGCGTCTGACTGAAGAGCTGTGACTCATGGGCAATTATTTCGTTCGCCAATATTTGAAGTTCCATGCAGGATAGCTTATATTTCTTCTAGTATTCCGCCAAGCTGTGATCAGTAAGTGGGAGAGAAATTAATATTTAGATGAATTTAGGCTGTATTGAGTACTGTGCGGCAACCAGACATTGATGTGTGCGTATGGTCGGCTGACAGAGAGCAGCGGGCAGCCATATTGGAATCTGCCTAACATATGTCAATGGAGCATGAAGGAAGTCTGCAAAAGACCTAATTTGGGCAGCATTGCCACGACTGGGCTCTTCAGTTGATATGCCACACAAGCACTACTACTGCTGCTTGACATTCGTAGCTTTTGAACAGCAGCACTGTAATGAGGCCATAGTTTTATTGTCAAGCAAGCCAGCCAGCACACAACAAAGGTTTCAAACGCGACATTGTGGCAGTTGCCTGCATTCAAGATTTTAATAGTGGTTTTTATCACACAGCATTCGTGCCGCTGCAGGACTTTAAAGTCCAGTCTGTCCCTACAGAAATCGGCCTGGGGTTTCTTGTGTTCCCCTTCAGAGGAGACCCGGCCTGGCACTTCGGGCTGGACTATTCCTATTGGAGACTGGGTTACCCATGGCCGTTTCCTGTCTACATGGGCGCGGTGAGCAAAAACACAACTTGGGTGCACCAGTGGCTGAGATCAATGCAAGCAATCCACCCATCACTCTTTTGTGTCCCTTTGTGCCAGCACTACAGCCACGTGACTGAACTACAGGAACCTAAGCTGCCTTCTTCGAACATTTCCCCTCTTCAAAAATGTGATTAGAAACGTGAATGTCAGGGTAATCTCTTGAACCTTTGTATGATAAAGTCTTTTTTCTTCTGTGAGGCTAGCCAGCTTCCTCCAGTGTCATGGCATGTTTGCCTAGGGGCCGACATCCAATCCGCAGCACTCTTCTACCAATAACAATGCAATTTAAATGCATGTTTTATTCATACCATATGCCTCTGGTGTCATTGTGTGTTCATCTTGCACATGAAAGGCAACAGGGACAGACATCATTAGCAAACCTTTGCAAACTGCAAAGAAAGACGCATCCTCAAATGCAAGTTTCAGGTAGCGCTTACCATCTGTGCCTCTGTTGTCATGACATGTCGTGACGTTGCATGTTTATGTCATACATTTGACAGGTCAGTGTCAGACATCTGCTGGCACTTCAAGTTCACAGCACCAAATTTATTTTAAAGTACCAAATGTTCGCCCTTCCTTTGTTGAAAGTTTGTACCTGCTTCTGATTTCTCTGTCATGCAAGAGCAGTCAAACACCGTTTCACGAGGCTGTGCATCAGACATTATTTCGACGTTCGTGAAATATGAGTGGCGTCGATTAATATCAATCGTTACAGCTGAGAAACGACAGTAACTAGGCGATTGCAACTCACAAATGTGTTTATTCCCTACTTTTATTCGACCACACGTCAGCACAATTCAACATCTGAGCAATTCAACCAAAATGCATCTACTTCTACGAAGTTAGGCAGATGGGGTCGGCAAACACTAGTGTAAAATTGAATTTCAACCACCCTGTGAAAGTTTCAATGGGGGACTTATTCATTTAGTCTTCTTTTGGCATTCCTGATCGTCACAGAATCGCATTAAATTAACACATGCAAACACGAGTCAAAGTTTAAACCCTCAGCAATTCTGGGCTAAACAAAGCTGGTCAAGTGGTGAGAGCATGGGGCATTTGCCGCGATAGTGTTTCTCATTTTGGAATATAAAGCTGTTTGTCAAAGTAGCTGACAAATATGTGTCAAGGAATTATATGTTATGTTAGGTGGTGCCTGTAAAAGCAAACGCCAGTCAATGGTTCTACTTTTTGGCACTAGGCATTTGTTTTTTTACTGCAAATATCAAAATATTTTTTGATCCACTCCTAATGATAGAGGGCTGATAGTTTCCCCAACAGAGAAAATATAGTCAGATTTTTATATGAGCAATATCTATTGTATCAGGCTCTGAGTGTCAGTGCTTTTTAAATGTGAGGTTTTTAAAAAAAAATCAATGCAGCTCTGTTCATATGTTGAGAACTGGAACTTCTCTGTGTTCATAAAGTAATTCTTTGGAGGAATAAATATTAGGCAAAGCTTTTATGCACATCTCCCTGAAATCCATTGGCAGGCCTGGAATGCATTTTGCTGTGGATCTGCAATATTTTCAGTGAAGCTATACATTCAAAAGACAAGTACTGCTTTTATTCTCTAGTGACTTTTTGGGACATTACTTGTGCTATGCTACAAGTATGGAATTGTACTGTAATCACATTTATATAATGCTTCACATGCCTGAGGGGTACCAAACAATACTAGTGGATAGATAGCATGTAGCACAGTAGGTAGTGATACTGGTCAGTAATAGACAGTCTGAGGATCTGTTGATAGTTACTTCAAGGCCCAGAGCTGATTAGATCGCATGTTTCATTGCATCGGGATCCTACCATGGAGCAGGGGGTGTGTGTGTGTTTTTCTGGGCTAGGCTTTAAACTGTCTGCCTCATTATAGCACTGAAAGAGATCATTGAAGCGGCTCAGGCTGGGATGCCTCATATGGAGAGTGAATTGAGCGCAGTTGCTTGCACTTGATTCTTTTAGGTATTGAGATTTTTATTACAAATAACTTTAGAAGAACTTCACAGAGGAGCGGAGGTGTGCAGGAAGTATTTTTCAATACTTCAGGATTGGACAATTATGGAAAAGAGGGTGAGTGTTATGAGTGTTGTGTCCTCTTTTGTCTTTCCTGGTGAGTTAGGGTCATGTCACGGTTGTGTGTGTAGAGAAGGCACGTGAATTTGGCGGGAAGCTGATTTCATATCATTTTTATTTTTTGTAATTTATGTTCTATACTATGTCTGAAGACTCTGGAACATCTCTGCATAGTAGGTTCAACTCACGAGACCACTGACACAAATCTATTAAATCTCCCACCAAAGACTCACCAAAGACTCCGGATAGTTACCCGTGATTGCTGGTCTCTTTATTAATGTAATAACTGCACTTTCACAATTGCTTTATTAACCTTCCTGCTTTCTCAAATTTGCTTGAAAATGCACCATTTGTCCACTCTTTTTCAAAATTTTCTCGGGGGAGAACCCCCGAACCCCTCTTAGGTTGTTCGGGCTCGCCGCTACGCTCGCTCGCTGCGCTGCAGTATGCCAATAATTTTACGCCCCACCACTTTCAAATGTCACCAGCCACCACTGCCCCCTCTGCATATACATTGACCACTTAGCTCTCACCCTGCCTTTTGCACTCAGTACTGCCTGCAACCTTTGCACACTCACTGCCCTCTAGTCTCTTTGGCCCTTCTGCACGAACACTGCCCCATTGCACACGGGCCACTCGGATGCTACACTGCCCTCCACGTCTCTGCTCCCTGCCCCTTTAGCTCACACACTCTACCTACAAACGTAGGTCCCCTCCACTGAAATACTCCTGGCGCCCAAGCCCCACAGAATTTGGCGCCTATGGAAACAGTTCTCAGTAGCAGGAACGTTTACCTACTGGGTTGTCTTACAGCATGGTTGCAACATCACACGAGGCTCGGCACAGAGTACAAAGGTGAATTCCTACTGTTTGCTATAAAAGGTAGTACATTCTTTTCTCTAACTGCCAGGTGTATGGTCCAGTCACAATGCTCCTTTCGGTTTATAATCATTTTACATTGTACGAAAATAGATAAACCAGTTCGGTAAACAATACAACCTATAAAAGAACCTCGTTTATATCAAGTGCCTTAACTTAAGCATGAAGCAAAACACAGCTCAATGTAGAGAAATGGGTTAAAACTCGAAATGCGGTGTACACGCACGCGAACTGCCTGCAGCTTACAATGGCTGTAGACAAACCAGGTTTCAAAACAGGCTAGAGGTCTGCAGTCTCCAATAGTGTATTTCACAGCGCTGTGAAGCCGCATGACTAAGACATGTACCCTAACTACGCAACTATTATTACTACGTCTATTACTGTTGTCAACATACTCCTTATTACTGAAGAGCCTCTGAGGCCCGGCCTGGGCACGGGGCACTCACCTGACCTGGCTGACCTGGCCTGCAGCTTCAGAGGCAGGCGCGAGCGGGCAGCAGAAGGCAGGGGCTAGTAATAATTTAAATTATGGCCGGTGACTTAAATTATGGCCGTTGACGGTCCTTCTCAGTCTCTGGTGCACCTCACAAGTCTCACGCGCACAGCGCACTTTTAATTGCGGGCGCTCCGCAATGCGCATGACAACAAATTCAATCTGGCATTGGTCACCAGCCCCTGCCCCACCCTGAAGACCGCGCAGACGCGTGACGCGGAGTCAACAGCGCGCCGCGCGCACCCACCCGCCAAATGCGATGCAGCACGCGCAACGAAATTCGTTTTATTTATTTATATGTTTACTTACCTCTAATCGGCCGTAATCCGTAGTTTACTACCCCCCGCCCCACATCAGCGCCCGGCAGCACTCCCACCACGGGCCGCTACTGCAGGCTGGTGTCCTCTACTGTCCCTTTGGTATATGGTGGCACTTCATCATATTGGATTTGTCCACTTCTCCCCAGGCCTATGTGTCTAGGCGAGGGGCTACCTACCAGGACACTCCCGAAAACATACAGTTCCACTCTTCCCGTCCGGGGGGGCTCCGGTAGTATCACCTGTTCCTCCTTGTCAGGGCTGCCTTCGTTACTTGCTTGGCCGTTCACTGTAGCCTCCCCATCCTGGGTCTGTGTCAGCAATCTGCTCCTTCAGGGATGCGGCTCCGCAAGCGACATTGCGGTCAGTGGCCTATTTAGGCGCCATGGTGTTGACGTTGCAGCTCTCCTTCAGCCCCACCAGAGGGTCTCCACAGTACAGAGGAGAGGTTGGGCCCAGGCCTCTCTCCCCAAGGCACCCCTGTGCGAGGCTCTTCTGCTCTCGCTGCCCTTTCACGGCTCACAAGAGGATGTCCATTGATCGGGGATCCGGGCGCACCACTTGCCCTCGCCACCGGGGCAACCCGCAGCAGACTTCTGCGAGTCCTCCCACCCAGCCGCCTGCCCTCGTGGTGACGGATGAAGGGGAGCTCAAGCCCCCCAAAGCTGCTGGCACAGAATGCTCTCCCCCGACACCGCAGCTTGCCATGTGGTTCATTCACAGGTCCCCCGGGGTCTCTGGAAGAGCAGCAACCAAGGGCAGTCTCGTGCCCTGAACTTCCAGGCCACCCATGGCAACCGCAGTTCCGTCACTCCTCAGTGGGAGTCTCACTGGCCCTGTAGGGTGCAGCACCATGCCACCGACCGCTGCCCGATGCCCCCTTTGTGCGTGCTCTGTCACAGCTCGTTTCACTGCCCCAGGTTGTCTCTCATCCAGGGTTTCCCCCTGTTCCCGATCACCAGCTGTCGCTCTCCTCACCTGCACGGCCCGGGGCAGGTCCCACTCCATCGGAGCCCCTCCTTGTGTGATATGAGATTATCAGGGAGCTCCTCCTATCAGGCTCCGCTGGGGCAGCGTGGCTTGCAGTCTACTCGTGGACCACGGCTGCCATCTTGTTGATACCATCCCTCCGCCGCCACCCCGCCATCAGCCTCTCCAAGTAGGTGTAAAAGCTATTTTTCTGTGCCTCATCAGTATTGCAGGTTTGGGGAGCATATCCGGTTGCTTTGGAGCTCTCCGGCCCGTCAATATATGTCAGGAAGGCACTGGATAGGCGTCTGTCGTCGAGAGCGCCGTTTGTGTTGCCTACTCCATCGGTGCCAGGCCACACCACCGGATCACTGTCAAGGTATGACAACTCTTAATAAGCACCAGATTACTTAATAGACTGCAATGGTAGCGGAGCTTGGGGTAGGTCATCCGACAGCCACGCACTCGACGGTTAGTGGCCTGAAGCCAATGGGCTTCACTCCGATACCCGCTGTTGGGGTGTGGTAACTCCCACCTTATGGTCGGTCTATTAACTCAGAAGATATACTTCACACTTTTGTGATTATGGTGGGGTACAGTTACTAAGGCTTTGCACTTTACCAACCCACCCTTTGAGTAGCCCAGTAAATTGGTCCTGATGAATTGCCTTGTTCTTTTTTGACATTTGATAGGCAAGAAACATGTTGACCTCCACGTAGTCTTTTAGAGCTAGTGTGGACCACTATATCCACTTCTAGCCACTCTTTATATTTACTCATAACAAAGGAACCCAGATATTAAATTTGGCTTAGGGTTCCCTTTAGTTATTTTTAAATCACTTCACACCAGACTACTCACTCTGTCACATATACACTGCATCTCATTCTTCACATCGGCAAATCAATCAAAAGACCTCTAGCAAAGAGCCCCCTGCATGGCCCGTTGGGCACTGCAGTGCCAGCCCTACGAGGAGCTGCCCGATGAGGAAGCATGACACCCATCTGGGTGTGTGGGGGTCCATGCTCCTGAGGGATCAGATCTCCGAATCTGATCCCTCAGGCCCTTCTGACCGTCTTCTCCCTTCTTTTCTACAAGGAACTGCATACCTTTTGTTTGGCATGGGCTAAATAGGGGCACCTCGAGTCATTGGCTGGCACATAATCAGATTGGAACATTATAGCACTCGTTAATATACGGGCAAACTCTGGGGACAGCAAGACTTTGGAATTGTATAGGAAAACGGGTGCATCGTGGAATGCAGTGTCCAATCATGGCATTGGGTGGCATAGGATAGAAATACGTATACATCATTGCACTAGCTTGCATTTTGCAAATACTGAGGCACAACATGGCATTGAGGTTGCAATGCAGTTATTGGATGTATGACGTTACAATGCAAACTATCACAACGCATACCTTTACAACAAGGTTTTTACAACGCAACTCCTATAGCAACGCATGCCATGGGGGGATGTGGCTTGCAACCTGATGGAGGCAGACGCGTGAGCTCTGAGCTCCGCGCCGGCCCCGTGATTTATCCGACCTCGCGGCCGTCCCGTCCCCGAGGGGTAACCACAGAGGGAATTAGAAGCAGCGAGAGGCTTGGAGGAGTTGATTGCGGCCCTCCCTCGACCGAGCTGTGCTGTGAGCCTGCGATGGCGACTGAAGAGGACGGCCAGCCGAGGGAAGACAAGATGGCGCTGGCCTGAGGGCGGACAGAATAAGACCGATCCCGCGACCCGATTCGGGGAGTGAGAGACCCGACAGTGGAGCGGTGAGTGATCGCGCCTGTCCCAGTGCCGCCGGAGACGCGGGCTGAGGCGACTTGTACACGAAGTCCACCGCTGCCTGAGGTGAACCCCTGCTCGCATCAGCTGGAGGAGGCGGGGCTGCCTGGGCTAAGAGACGGCGATTGCGACGGTCACAGGCTGGAGTAGCCTGGTTTGGGTGGACTGCCCCGCTTTATGCACGGGAGACGGACCCGTCTGGGCCCCATAGCGGAGATTAACGGAGACAGTCCTAGCACCACTGTGGTGCCTTGAAGGGGGTGTTGCGGCGCCCTGCTGCGCTATCCGGAGGTGAGAGCGAATGTCGGCGAACTGCATGGATACGGGCGGAGTCGGGCAGCCTACTGTGGAGTGGAGAGGGGCTGCTGCTGCTTGAATGGTACAAGGGACTGCGAGCCTACATTGTCGCATCCCGCATACATGAAGAAGCAGCAGCCGGATATTTCAATGCCCGCGCTGACCTCAATGGCGGACGAATTACAACTGATGCCGGTCTGATTATATGGGTCACTTCCCAGCGAAGTGAGCTCCCTGGGTGAGCGTGTGTGGAGGCGGTGGGGATTACTTCGGCGGCCACGGCTCTTGGGACACTTCGGAGCCGGCCCTCTTGCCGAGGGACAGAGGGGGGCCCCCAATAGGGGGCTGCATTGCGTCAGAGGCGCTAGTGGATGGCGGATTGCACGGGCGCCCTGCATGACCCGCGCATTGATCCTGTTGGAGCCAATACCGCTGGTTCTTTGAGGGCCATCTTGAATCAGATCATATCCGGGGCCCTCCGGGACCTGGCGCTGGCTTGGGGGGATTGAACCCTGGGGTGGCCCGAATGCACCGCGGGACAACAGGCGTTCTCCTGGGATGGCTGGACTTCCTCCTGTCCAAAATCTGACACGTACTTGGCTAGTCCTGCAGGTCAGGAGACCCACTGCCTCTCTACTGGAGTGCGAGGCCGGCCGGCTCTGACGGTTCAGTGAGTGTGACCCCCCATGGCGTTTCCTGACGCATCGATCGAGCACTGGTGGAGGAGGCTCCGTGGTGGGGAAGAAATACACAGCTTGGAGGAGGCGAATCTGAACCGCAGCGGCACTATGGGGAAGCCTAGGGGAAAGATACAGGCGGCTCAGCTGGAACCAGGGGATGTGAGTCAGGAGGAGCAGCGCCCAACTTCTCCTGAGGGCCCAGACGATGCAGGAGTGCAGCAGCAGCTAGCCCGAATACTTCAGGCCATTACGGACACGCGGGAGGCCCTGCATCAGGATATTGCAACGGTTTCAGTGGGCTCGGGGTTGTTGAGAGCCGAGCATGCCAAATTGGCGGACAGAGTGGAGCAGACCGAGTCTTCCCTGGCGACCCTGGAACCAGCGCAGAAGTCCATTGCAGAACAGGTGGGCGAAGTTAACCGAAGACTCCTGGTGTTGGAGAAAAGAGCTGAGGATGCCGAAGGGAGAAATAGGAGGAATAACATCCGAATCTTGGGACTTCCGGAGGGGATTGAGGGATCCAACATGGTCAAGTATTTGGAGGACTGGCTCCGCGACACAGTGGCGCCGGAAGGGTTGACGCAGTTCTATACGCTGGAGCGAGCGCATCGAGTCCCGGCCCGCCCTCTGGCAACGGGTCGTCCTCCGAGACCGGTGGTGGCCAGGCTCCTCCACTACAAGGACAGAGACCATCTTCTCCAGACGGCACGCACAGCGGGGCCGTATACAGCGGACAACAGTAAGGTCTCTATCTTTCCAGACTATACACTGGAGGTTCAGCGCCGCCGTGCGTCTTTCTTGGCTGTCAAACGAGCTCTTCATGATGAGGGGCTACAGTATTCACTGATGTTCCCGGCCCGCTTGCGGATTATCCTGGATGGAGCAACGCACTTTTGCGGGGATCCGTCGGAGGCATGGGATTGGCTGGAAACGTATAGGACAGGCAGGAAACCGGCTGGGACCGATGTGCCTGCTCTGCCTCCGAAACAGCTGCCGCAGCGCCGGAGGGGGTCGCAACGGCGTCCTGCTACTTTGAAGGTGCCCAGCGCTTCCCAGACTGAGAGAGACAGACAAGAGGCCCTAAGGGCGGTCTCGGACTTGCTCCGGAACCCTGCAAAAGACTCAGAGGCTGGCACGGACACGAATGTCTCAGCTGCAGGCAGGGACACAGACGACACCCAGGCTAGTAGTCTGCAGATGCCGCATGTCACACCAGGAACTGCTGATGATATTGTTTGAAAGTTTTCATTCTGTTTCACTGCTTTGATTGCTTTGCAGGTTGTTCATCGAACTATGGGCCTTATGTTATTGGTACTTTAAATGCCGGATTTTTGGTGTGGTGGGGATTGTGGGCCGGGATTGGATGGGAGTTGAGTTCTTCTATAAATGCGGCTCCCTCGGGGCGGAGTGCGGTACATGCACTGAGGGGCATGAAGGGGGCTTTTGCGTTGTGCGCTGATAGCTGGTATTTGACGGACTGCAACCACTGTCCCCCACTGTTCCTCTGTAGTTGCCAGAGGGAAACTAGTTTGGTGTAGTTTGGATGGGGACTAATGTTCTAGTGCCTGTCCTGGGGTGGGGTTGTTGGGTTTGTTGTTTTTGTGATGTGGGAATGCTGGGGGGAAATGGCGTAACCTTTTGAGATTAGCTATGTGGAGTCAATGTGGATCGATGCCATGGGTTCGATATCTGATTTGAAGTGCTTATCTTGGAATGTCAGGGGTATGCACACTATGGTACGGAGACATAAAATACATACCTATTTAGTTCGGAGGGGGGTCCACCTGGCTTTCCTACAAGAAACACATATAGCACCAAAGGAATATGTGGCATTGCAGCGTAGGTGGAGAGGGCAGATTTTCTGCACAACGTATTCCGCCTTTGCGCGAGGGGTTTTAATATGGGTACGGGCGGGAGTTCCCTTTCAGCCCCTTCGTCAGCTTAGGGATCCTGAGGGCCGGTATGTGTTGGTTTCGGGGAGGTTAAATGGTAGGGACGTAGTACTGGGCAGCATATATGCGCCAAATACAGAGCAAGCGGCATTCTTCGCACAAATGTCTGGGAAACTCGCTCCGTTCTTAACTGGGTCGGTGCTGCTGGGTGGGGATTTTAATTCGGTCATGGATGTCCAATTAGATAGATCCCATCCTCCCCTCTCAGAGGCGCCTACTCATGCACTTTCAAGGGTCAGGCGGGACTGGCAGCATAGGTGGGGGCTGATAGATACCTGGAGGACGTCGCACCCGACTGCCCGGGATTATTCATTCTTTTCTGCCTTGCACGACCTCCATGTCCGCCTTGATGCGATGCTTTGCTCTCCTGACATACATGCTGCAGAACAGCATAGCGAGTACTTAACTCGGACGCTCTCAGACCAAAAGCCGCTGTTAATATGTGTGAATCTATTGCCCGAACGCCCCAAAATACCAACTTGGAGTTTGAACCCAGAATTACTAGAAGATCACGCATTCCGCGACATGGTGGGCACTGGCATTACTGATTATTTTCAAAGCAACACAGGCACTGCCTCATCGTTAATGGTGGAGTGGGATGCCTTCAAGAGTGTAATTCGGGGACAGTGCATAGCGTATAAGTTGGGAGTGCGCAGAGTATTACTACAGGAGTTAGAGAGGGCGGACAAAAGGCTGCGGGAAGCTGAGAGGGAGAGGCATGAGCGCCCGGATCGACAGCGCGACTTGATAGCGGCGAGGGAGGAGGTTGTGGTGCAAGTAGAGCGCTTGCGCTGCTTTGATTATAAAAAATACGCTGTAAGGGCGCATGTGGAGCGCGATAAATCTGGGGCGTTGTTGGCGTGGCTAGCCAACCCAGCACGTAGAGGGACGGTCATACTAGAACTCCAGGATCCTGATGGGGAAGCCTGCTATACGCAGAAGGGGATAAATGACATGTTCTTCGGTTATTATAATGCTTTATATCAAAGCAAAGTGACCCCAGACGAAGTGGCTATCCAGGAGTTTCTGGAAGGGGCGGCTCTCCCTGTATTAGATCGTGTCCGGGCGGAGCTGCTGGGTCAGGACATTACCCTAGGAGAGGTCCGAGGCGCGATTAAACATATGGCCCGGAAAAAAAACCCTGGTATGGATGGCCTACCGGTGGAGTTTTATAGCGCGTATGTTGACCTGTTGGCCCCTAGGTTGGTGACATTATATAATACTGCCAAGAAAGAGCGCCTTTTGCCTGCCACTACTCGAGAGGCGTTAATCATACCATTGCTCAAACCAGGTAAACCTCCCCATGATAGGGCCGCCTATCGCCCGCTGTCAATGCTGACCACGGATTATAAGATTTTGAGCCGCATCCTAGCGACTCGCCTGCTCCCCTTTATGGTCCACTTAATACATACGGACCAAGCGGGTTTTATACCCAAACGAAATACGGCTCAGAATGTCCGACGCCTTATTAATGTCCTGGAAGCTGACACATATTGCAAAGACTCTGCTGCCATACTGGCGATAGATATTGAGAAGGCTTTTGACAGTTTAGAATGGCCATATTTGTTCCACGTCATGAGGCGCTTCGGGTTGGGAGAGGGTTTTGTGGAATGGACATCACTGTTATATAAACAGGCTACAGCGAGGTTAAAGACGGGAGTGATGATTTCGGATACTTGCCCGGTTGGTCGCGGGACGAGACAGGGTTGTCCTCTTTCTCCTCTGCTGTTTGCCCTGGCCATGGAACCGCTTGTGGCACAGGTTAGGACGGGTTTACATTATACAGGGTTGAACGTACAAGAGCAAATCCATCATATTGCATTGTACGCTGACGATCTCCTTTTATTTTTGGCGGACACAGAGGGTGCCCTTCGCGGTGCGAAGGTGTTGTTGAACGACCGTGGTAAGATTGCCGGTTTGAAGGTAAATTGGACAAAGACTTGTTTATTCCCGGCAGTGAAACAGGCTGTTGGCCGAGAGTATACACAGGAGGTACGATGGGAGCGACAGTGTCTGACGTATCTTGGCACTCGTATCTATCACACCCAAGCCGACTTATTGGAGGGTAATATGGGCAGGGCCATTAGATCGCTTAAGGGTTGTATTGAGTTCTGGGGTACGCTCCCACTCTCGGTAGCTGGACGAGTGGCCATTCTCAAAATGATAGCGCTACCCAGGCTGTTGTATTATTTTAGAACACTACCGGTTTGGGTCCCGGCGTCGGTTTTTAAGCAGCTTCAGTCGGTGGTGGTTGGGTTTCTTTGGGCTAAAGGACGTCGGAGAGTAGCCCTCAATACACTAATGAGGCCGCGGTCGGAGGGGGGCTGGCAGTTCCTGTTTTCGAATCTTATTATCTGGCGGCGCAACTGCAATGGCTTACTCAGGCGGTGATGCGTGAGTTCCGCAGCGGTGAAGATGGAGTGGGGTCTCAACGGATTAGGCAGATACTTTCTAAATTGCTTCTACAGCTGCCACTCCCAATCTCTTTGTTGACTCGCGAGATGGGGACGTTTAAGCTCTGCTGGAATAGGAGTCACAGGCGAGCATAGATAGTGCGCCCGTATGCCCCTGAAATACCGCTGGCGGTATGTAATGCTATGCCACATGGCGGCAACTGGGCGGCATTGGCAGAATGGGCGGAGAGGGGGTTGCTCACTGTAGGAGATCTGTATGATGATGGTACCATGATTCCATATGAGGTATTACGAGACAGGTACGAGCTGGCTCGGGGGGATTACTTATTACACCTAGCGCTTGTAGCCGCCATCCAGGCGCATTGGAAGGGGGACTTCGGGAACCGCCCACCTCCATGGTTTGTCAATATATGGTTCTGGCTGCTGGCACCATCAAGGCAGTTACTTGCTTATATCGTCGAATGACGAATGAGCAACTGGCCCCTCTGGTAATGCTCCGACAGCGGTGGGAAGTAGACCTGGGCGCCGAAATTCCTGAGAAGGTGTGGGAGGGGTTGGTGGAACGCGCATGGAAGAGCACCCGGAACACCCGTTTTCAGTTGGTACACTTCTTCATTATTCATCGAGCATACCTTACGCCTGAGAAAATTAATAAATATTTTAATGTGACCACGGCAATGTGTCCGCGATGTAGAGTTGTAGGGGCAGACTTCTGCCACATGATGTGGAATTGCCCTCAAATTGGTACATACTGGGAAGAAGTGGTTGCCCTTCTGCATGATATTACAGATAGAAACATAGAACCCACGATAGGCCTCTGTTTGTTGCACTGGTTTCCCCATACTGCTAAAACCAAAGTAACCAGTAAATTTAGACCTGGGGCTTCTACTGGCAAAACGAGAAATAACAACCCACTGGAAAGCCCCGAGGGGCCCTAGTTTTCAGAGATGGCGGGCTGAATTTATTAAATGGGCAGAATGTGAAGGCACCGCGCGTCTGCAAATGGCAGCCCAAACTAAAAATGATAAGGGGATGGAACAGGCGAGGGCCTGGGAGGCGCTAGTACAATTATTGCATGCACCACACGATGACACTGATGGAGACTTGAGCACGCCAGGGTTAAAGACTCCTCCCCGAGAACCTACCCCTCCTTAGGAAGATGGCTCCAATGTTTACTCTTGTGCCTTTACCTCTGACGGCATGGATTGGTCTATTGGATTACTGTGGTAGACGCAATTAATGTGGACATAACCATGACTTGTGGATAAACTTTATTTTTGAAT